>OX422210.1:736191012-736861012 GCA_949130495.1 Sambucus nigra | reverse complement strand
TCACAAGTGTATTTTAATGTTATAGAATAAAAAAAATTACACAAAATTGTGTAACATTACAATATAATATTTGTATATTTGACTATATAAAAATTTGCACAAAAAGTAAATTAAAATAATGATAGGCACAAAATATGGAAACTTTGGGATTTGGGGTTGTCAAATTTCAAATTTTGGGCTTCATATAACTAACTGGAAACTTGTAAATCATGGCTATGCCAGTAAACGATTGTAATTTTCCATATAAACAATACCAAGTTGAATTCCAGAAAATTGAAAAATTCAATTTATAGAAGCTAAAGGCTTCAAAACGACGCATATCAAAATGATTATCTCTATCACCCCTTGTGATACTTTGAAAAAACAAGTTTTGGACACATAAATTTCAATAGCACATTATATTTAAGTGTTTTTACATTTATATTTACTTAAAATTAGTGTAGAAATACATGAAAAAATGGAAGTTGGTTTAGGAAAAATACAAAAAATAAACTATGTCATAAATGGGAGTAATGTAATTTTGAACACAATGTAAAAAATTTAATTTATATATATGAAAAAGACTTTTTGATTTCATATTTAATATATTCACGTGTCGTGATTTTTTTAAAGTGGGACAAAACCCCGAAGATATTATAAAAACAAAAGTTGGAGAAAAAAGCACTCCAATGTGACTTGTATAAGCTCTAAAGAAGACCTTATCCAAAAAAGACAATCAATTGTTGAGCCCAATAAATCGACTACTAGAAAACTATAAATTTGGGATTTTATAAATAACCTCATTAAAGATGAGACAAAAAATAATGCCCTAGCTAAATTAGAGATCGGACATTCTAAGATTGGGTGAGGCACTAAGATCCATCCTATATATTTCCTTGAGTAATTTAGGGAAACGGTCAATAGGTCATGTACGCAAAAATCTCGATGAATATAATGAGAAGTACAACCCAATAAACTGAACGAACGAACTTATATTAAATTACCTAAAATATTACATTGAATTTCTAATTGTCACGTCTAATTTAAATTCGAAAACATGGTGATAGATTTTTGTATTCTTTTGAGGTTAATGGTAACTACAAGCTAAAAACTATTTTTTCGATAAGTATACGTGCGTTACATTTATTAACGTAGATACATGAATATAAATACAGTTATACTTATTAATGTAAATATAGTGAAACATATTTATAATTGCAATTTTATCTACAATAATAATCGTAATTGATCAAAATTAATAAGTATAATTATATCGTTTGGACTTATCATTAATTAATTAAATGGTTTATGCGTTGAAGATACCAACAAGATTATCGTTTGGATTGGTCATATATAAATAATTTTTTAAAATATTTATTTGCTAATGCCTGAGTTAAATTATCATGTCTTACTTTCAATTATCACATACACCCAGATGCACTTTACAATTTTATGCTATATATATATATATATATACACACACACAGAAAGTCTCCTATAAAGACTCCTTATGGTACAGATCCCGATTCATATCATTTTTTTTAAATAGTAAAAAATTGAATTTTTTGATGAAACTTCATGGATATGATCTTCATGGTGGGAAGATCATCTCCAATTTTTTCCGTTGAAAAATTCAATAAAAAAATTGTTGAGATGAGGTGATATGTAAAAAAATAGTATAAATATGCATTTTCAACCGTTGAAATGTTGGGTCGGCGCCAACCACTTTATTAATTGAATTTACTATATAATTTATGGGAGCCCTAGTCATGCCGTGAAAACAAGGCGAGAGTTGAGGGAAAGCTGGTTACGAGTGCGACGGTTGCAATGTTTTTACAAATGTGCATGAAGAAGAGGGTGTATGGGAGCCCTAGTCAATTGGCCTTCTTAGTCATCCGAGATAGAGGGATGCGAAAGATTATATTTGATAAGTACGACGGTGGGGAAGTTATGAGGCAAGTCATATTGATGAAATAGATTGAACGTCATGGGGTAAAGACGATAATCCAAGCTTATATGTGCTGAGAGAGCCAACGCACACTATGGGATATGAGTCGGTGGGAAGTTGTTCTAAAGTTATCTCTTGATATGGGAGACCTAACTGTTATGAAGAAGTAACGCAAGGTGCTACTTGACTAAGTCTTGAGAGTGACTTACGCGTTACTAAAATGTTGATTCTTATAAAGTGACCAACCCTAAAAGTATGCCAATTACGAAGAGTACACAGATTTTAAAGTATAACATACCCGGAGAGAAAGGGGAATAGAGTACCACTTGAGGAAATATGATGTAAGTGGGAAACAGCGTTGAGGAAGAGACATAGTGAGATGGTCTCCAGACGCACCACTAATTGATAGAGAAAGATGGCCTCGAAATGAGCATCTGGAAATTGGGTAGTGAACCTACGTTTCCAGTGATGAAATGAGTAGGCGGACTTATAATTTATAGATGGGCTGTGAACATGGTAATTAAGTTAACATTCCGTTGGGATAGCGGAATGGATTGACCGGGATGGACTAATATGTCGTTGAAAAGGAAGAGAGCACAAGTACAAGGTGCCGCTCTATATTGTTGTGAATCAGGATGAAATCCTAAAATCCCACCCCGTGAGAGATGGTCAGGGAGGAATGGAGATCAAGTTTTATTTTGGGTATATTGTGTCACCTATGACTCCATGGTTGTGAGAAGGAAGATACTACGCTCCAACGATAGTCGAATTTTGGTAGAACCCACTGATCAATTCATAGGTTAAATGTATACCTATATGAGCATAATTATAGGTAGTGTGAGCGCGCCTACATGGAATGTAAATGAGGATTAGGTTCGTGGGTACCTATTATGAACTTATATGTACTTTGAGGTGTGGTTCGAGGAGACATTCCGAACTCTTAGTCCTTAATGCGGGATATGAGGACATTCTATTGGAGTACGACATTTTACAATATATGAAGTGTGAAATTATATGGCTCCTAAATTGTCTACTCATGTGCGGCGATATATATATACATATATTGGTGCTCGAGGTGTGATTCCGAGACAATATAACAAATCACTATTGGTGATCGAGGTGGGATTCCGAGCCATTAACCCCAAAAGTGTTATAGAAGGAGGGGTGATTTTAAAATAAGTGTTGATAGTATATGTTATGTGTAAGAAATATATACCTTGTGATTTTCCTAATTATGGGTGATAATATGTATGTTTAATTTTGTATTGGGGTCGATTATGTTCCGGATCAATACATGAAGCATCGATTTGGGGTCGATGATTTTTCGAACCAAATTAATGATGACTAATAAACATTGGTATCGACGAAAGGTATGAACCAACATATGCATTACATTTTCGTTGGGGTCGAGGGATTTTCGGACCAACGTAAATGATAGGACGATTGGGGTCGATGATTTTGCCAGACCAATTTTCCTTATAGTATATATTGTGTGTGAAATATATACGTTAAAATATTCTACTTATGAGTAATAGTAGATACATAAATTCTATATATAGAGATATACATTAAAAGGGTAAATTAAGTAGAGAGAAACTTAATTTCAAGAGTTAACGTTAGATTGGGAAAAATCTATGGAGATATCAAGTAGTGAGACTAACTTATAATATATGAGGAATGGATAACATGCGATAAGGGTTTATAATGAAGCAAGGCATGTACTTGAGGCGACCCTTGGGACAATATGATTGGATTTTTGGGTATTAGAGGAGGCAGTGATGTTTAAGGTCCTTAGTCTTAATACGAGTCTTATCCTAATATCGAGGACAAAATTCCTTTATAAGGGGGGAAGTATGTAATACCCCATATTTCTGAGTATTTCTATTTAATTAAATTGGATAATTAAATGAGAAAACACGATTTGATTTAAATTAACCCAGAAAAGTAATTTAGTGAGATTTACTAATAATTGTGATTTTGGAGTATAAATTGAGAAATAGATACTGATTAATATTGCCTCTTTCTATTTACTTAGTGCAAGTAGTAAATAGTTACTTAGAACATGTAGACCATTTTGGGGTGAGAATGAGTAATATATTTTTAAATGATAATTTAGAGGTCACGGATGAGTCCGGAAGGGTCGAATTAATCAAAATAGTATACCCGAGGGTAATAGTTGAGCCCCGGGGGTAATTGTGGAGTAAACCAAGACCGTTCGTGGGCGTTTTGGTCTTTTAACATGCGAGGGTATTGAGACCTACGAATTTGAGAGTCTCTTATTAGCTGTATGAAAGAGGGGTTAGGGTTAGAATACCCATGTAAACACCAAGACCATTACAGAGAAGGAGAAAATCATTCTCAAGGCTTAAAAGAGAATTTTGAAGAGGTTGGGTTTGGATCTTGCATCCTAGAAGTCAAAGGAGGAAGGATTGAAGAAGAGAAGCAACAATCCATCATCAACTCCACGAAATTAGAACCCCTCTGTCAAGGAAAGTTGTTTATTACAAAGTTATACAGTTATAATACCCATGTGTAGGGTTTTTGAATAGTTTTGTTAAATCACTATCTTGATAAGAAAGGAATGATATTTATGCATGTTGGGATAGAAATCGCATGTAGAATGATTTAACATATATAGAGGAATAATATTGAGAGATGATTTGATAATTATTTCGGAATAAAATCTGGGTTTTGAATGAATATATGGGAAGAACACCATAATAGGATTTTAAGAAATTCTGAGTTTAATCCACTATTTCTTTAAATGAATTGAGGTTTTGATGTATTTGAAATGTTAAAAATTGTCCTAGTATATGTGGGAACACGTTAGGATAATTTGGTCGAAGTTTGGTGTACTATAATGAAGTTTGCAGGTTTGTTAATGGAAGAAGAAAATAACGAAGAAAACAAACTACTGCTGCCCCAGATCGATCGATCGATCGATCTTCAATGTCGATTGATCGATCTTCAATGTTGATCGATCGATCTTCAATGTTAATCGATATATCGAACCCAAGAGCCGATCGATCGACTTAAGGTGTTTTTCTCAAATTTTTCCTTGGTTAAGGGTTCTTTGATTTTCGGGAACGAATGGGAATTCTAGGATTTATATTATACTTATATGGGAATGAGAATAAGACCAGTAAGTATATTGTTGAGGTTCGGTAAGGCCATTTTATGTAGGACTTGGATCATGGACCGACGAGAATAAACCGATTGAGTAGAGAATCAGGGAATTTGGAATTGAGATACGAGGCGAGGTAAAGTCAATTCAAGTGATAGACCAGTAGAGTAAGTAATAACTACTGAAATTGTATGTGAGGGGTAACTAGGGACCTTAGAGTTGAGTGAATACTCAAATAAATGCGATAGCGAGAAATCGTAAATTGACGGATACGGTTAATATAAGAGAATACTATATTACGTACAAGTATGATTGATAGGTCGGGTATGTACCTACTAAATTGTATAAACTATTAGATTGAGAGATGTATACCTAAATTAACTATGTTGGGGTCGATGAAGTATTCCGAACTAACGTAGGGTTATTATATGTTAGGGTCGATGGAGTATTCCGAACTAACATTGGGTTGTCATATGTTTGGGGTCGATGTAAAATGCCAAACCATACCTTCAAATTGGTGGCGTGATGAAAGAGTCCGAGCCAGAATATGTGTAAATAAATAATTGGGGTCGATGTATCATTTCGAACCAATTCTTACTCGGGGTCGATGAATCATTCCGAACCAAGAGTCCTTTACGTGTATCAAAAGGACATAATAGTAATGAGTGATATTTAGTATATAATGTGTGTGAAATATATACTTAATGATATTTACTTCTGTGTGTTAGTAGATTGATATATGACGTGTTTAACGATACATATCAAACTGGTAAGTTAAGTAGTGAAACTTAATTACGAAGTGTAACGTTAGATAGAGAATATCTAATTAGTAATTTAAGTAGTGAAACTTAAATACAAAAGTGGGAAGATATTAATTGTGAGAATTGTAGAAATTTAGTAGTGAAACTAAATGAGAAGTTTTGAAACATAACATAGGTGAAATGTTACTTGAGAACTAATTGACCTTCACCAGATGTTAATGAAGTGGATGTACTATATGGGCGGTACGAGAACTTAGGTATAGATAAATTCCAATGATGACTTTATTCCTAGTTATATTGGGAGATATGGCTAGGCAGGCTAAGTGTAGAACGTTAAGTGTGCACAATAGATGAGGAGTGAGTAAACTCAAGAGAGTGTATGAGAACCTAACACGTGTAATCAATAACCGATTTTTATATTATGATAAACGCTTGCTAAATATTTTCAAAATTTTTTGAGTATAAACTCTTGCTATAAAATGTTTTCAAAACCTTTTAGGTGTCCAGCCACAGGGATGCCATGTATTATGATTTCATTCCAGGGAATCGAAGTTGTAGCACAATGGATCCTTACAAGATTTTGATTAGATGATATCTCCCTTTTAGATCTAGAGCAAGATCTCACACTATTCTATGTATGGACTTGTGGTCTGGTATCAGTCTCAGATGTTTAGTTTCAGACAAATGGGTGTTCTATTGTTGTTTTGGAATTTTTAGCCGATGGTTATTCGGTAATACTCTTGTTCTCTTGTACTTATATTTTGGTGATTGGGTTGTAGTACATGGAGTTTGTTATACTTTGTTCTGCATGCTTAATTCTGTTTTAAGAAAGATAAAATTTGGCACCGGTCTAATTTTCATGTAGGTGATTAGTAATTAAAAGGTTTTCGACAGTGATGCTAAGAATGAACCATTTGAGAAACCTGTTTTAATTTAATATAGGCCTGATCACCCGATGTTTAATTAGGCGTGGTGTCACATCTAAATGTTTAAAAGTACTAAATCGAGTCTCCAACGCTCCTCAAAACGCATCCCAATTATTGTTATTTCACTTAGCCCTTTTATTATGTTAAAACGACACACGCCCATAAATCTATTTATGTGTGATTTATTTTTCACTAGAAAGACCATTATGTCCAATTTAGTTTTATAATTATAAAATTATGAATAAATGTTTATTTATATGTAACACCTCGTATTTTTGGACATTTATTATTTAATTAATTAGGTAAATTTTAAATTGCTTGTGGGTCGTAATTTAACTGAATTGATTATTATTTATATTTATTAAATATTAATCTCGTGAGTAAAAAATTAATATTTATGGGATATAAATTTACTAAGTGAATAGTAATAATTTAATTACATCATAACGAGCTATAGTGACGTGGCATTTATTTGTCTCAAACGGGAGTTAGACATAAAGTATATTGGGGTCGAGATAAGAACTTTTAGTAAAATAATTTGGATGACAATTTTGAGTGGACGGTTGAGTCCGAATTGATCGAAATAATAAAAAAAGAGTGCCCAGAGGTAATAAATGGGTCTCGGGGCATTTTTAGGTATAACCAAGTCCACATAAGAGGTTTGGGCCCCTATTAATAAAGCCCACAAGACAAAAAACGAGATTTACTTAATAAACCCTAAAAGTGAGAGGGTGTGGCAACCATAACTCATTTTAGAAAATCTGAGTAAGTAGAGGAGGAAAGAGGGAATAATTGGAGAAACCTTGGGAGCCAAAATCAAGAATAAGTGTGTCAATCCCCTTCAAATCATCATCATCTACACCAAAAAGGATTGAGACCCTACGAACCCTAAGGCAAGTGGTTAAACTTTCATTTAAATTAATTGAAAATATTAATTCATATTATGGTAGGTGTGATAAGATGATATGTCTTTGGGGTTAGTTGATATCTAAATTTGGGTTTCAATATGTTTAGATTTAAAATCTGTAGAGTATTTGGGAATTTAATTCATTAACCTTAAATCTGTGTGGGTGATTTTATTAAGATTGAGGATCTTGAACTTGTAGATTTAGTGTGAGTTTTAAAATGTTATATGAAGGAAAGAAGGGATTTTTTAGTTCGTTAATGGCGTAACAAAAAGGAGAGAGATAAACCAGGGTCGTTCGGATGACCTTGGTTCTAGTTCGAGAGACATCCCATGTCGTTCGAATGATAGGTTGCTCATTCAAATGACGTGTTTAATCCGTTGTAATTTCTTTCTCTTAATGTTTGGCTTGGGATGGAGTTGAAATTGGTTATAGTTTTGGATTGGTTTTGTTGCGAATTTTAATAGGATAATTAGGGAGATAATCCATAGAGGAAATTAAGGTTGAAACTTTGAGTAATTTGGAAACCTTAGATAAATAAGTGTGCAAAAATTTTAGGAGAATTTTGGGTGATAAATTCTGAATATTATATTGCACGCTAAGTGAGCGAGTCCGGGTTTATTGGTTGAGGGAAACCAAGGTAATAAATTAATTAATGCGTGGTTAATTAAATATTAGAGTCGGAGAAATTGACTCGAATATTTTGGGACTAGTGCTTAGGCATGGATTTGGCTGAATTAATTTATTATAGGGTTACATAATAAATTATGGAATATTCACAATAAAAAGGGTGTTAACCTTAATAAGTGGAATTTGAGGAACAAGTTCCATAACATGAAGTTTAAGACCAAAGGAGCGAGTCTGGGTAAAATAGTTGGATGACCTAACTCGAGTGATCAATAAATAAATATGGGAATTATTTAAATTACATGTCGGTATATAGAATTGAGATGTTAGGCCAGTGTTACTATAAATTGTGCATGAAATAGCCTAGATTAATTAAATATATATATATGCAGTGATTGTGTAATGTGTGTGTGTATATATATATATATATATATATATATATATATATATGTGTGTGTGTGTGTGTGTGTGTGTGTGTGTGTGTGTGCTAACCTCTATTCTCAAAGAAAAGCTTTACTCGACCAAATAGTGGAGAAAAGGGGTCTACATCCCCTTGCTCTAAATTTGTTTTTCCAATAAACTGTTTGAATTAAAGACCCCACATATGAGGGGTAAGGTTTTTAAAAAATAGTCATTTTCTATTTGAGAATTGTATTAAAAAATTATGGGAAGGATAAAGGCTAACCCCTTCCTCCAAGTTATTCCCTAAGAAATGAATGTGCATAGAAAAATACCCCATAATTAGAGGGGGCAACTCTAAATTATTAACTTGATCAGAAAATATGCAAGTACCCCATAGTTAGAGGGGGAACCTCTAAAATATTAACTTGCACTACTAATATCAAAGCACTTTAGAGTTAGAGGGGGCCACTCTAAAATATTAACATGCTTAGAAAATATGCAAGTACCCCACAGTTAGAGGGGAAAGCTCTAAAATATTAACTTGATCATAAAATATGCAAGAACCCCACAGTTAGAGGGGGTAACTCGAAAATATTAGCTTGCACAACTCATATGCAAGTACCCCACAGTTAGAGGGGGCAACTCTGAAATGATAATTTGCTCAAAAAATATGCAAGTACCCCGCAGTTAGAGAGGGCCACTCTAAAATATTAACTTGCTCAAAAAATATGCAAGTACCACATAGATAGAGGGGGAGTCTCTAAAATATTAACTTGCTAAGAAAATATGCAAGTACCAATTGAAGGGGAAACTCTAAAATATTAACTTGCACAACTCATATGCAAGTACCCTACAGTTAGAGGGAGAAGCTCTGAAATGATACCTTACTCAGAAAATTTGTACGTACTCCACAGTTAGAGGGGGTCAATCTAAAATATTAACTTACTAGGAAATATGAAAGTACCTCACAGTTAGAGGTGGAAGCTCTAAAATATTAACTTTCCCAGAAAATATGCAAATAACCCATAGTTAGAGGTGGCAACTCTGAAATGATAACTTGGACAACTCATATGCTAGTATCCCAGAGTTAGAGGGGAAACTCTGAAATGATAACTTGCTCAGCAACTACCCCATATTTAGAAGGGGCTGCTCTGATATGATAACTTGCTCAGATCATATGAAAGTACCCCACAGTTAGAGAGGGTAGCTTTGAAATGATAACTAGCTCAGTTCATAGGCAAGTACCCCTCAGACTATGGGGAACTTAAATCTTGAAGTTCTTGCAGAAAATAGAGCGACTCAAAGTAAACACATGCTAAGTATATATTAAAGGTACGATAATTTATTACCTCGGGCCCCAGGGTCATAGGAGCGCTCACAGTGTTGAGAAAGTGACAAGTATAAATAAAGGGTACAACAGTTTAGTACCTCGATCTCCTAGGGAATAGGAGCGCTGACACTATTGAGAAAGTGCCAAGTATAAATAAAAGGTACGGTAGTTTAGTACCTCAGGCTCCAAAGGAATATGAGTGCTCGTAGTATTGAGAAAGTGCCAAGTATAAATAACAGGTACCACAATTTAGTACATTAGGCTCCAAAGGCATAAGAGCGCTCACAATATTAACCTGAAAATAAAGAATCAGGATTGTACAAACAAGAAAGTGCCAAGTGTATATAAAGAGGTACGAAAGTTTAGCACCTAGGGCTCCAAGGGCACCGGAGCACTCATACTATTAACATATATTTCTCTCGAGGGGGATAATGTTGAGAAGTGCCCAAGATAGTGAACACAGAGTGAAATCTTGATTATGATATTTCATTCACAAGTTTCTCAACATTACAAGACACTTCTGCACGAGGGAGCTAATGTTGAGAAGTCCTCTAGAAATTAAACAAAATGTGAAATAGCCTGGAGCAAGGTGATCCACTTAGAGTATAAATGTGAAATAGCCTGGGCAGGTGGAGCCACTCTAAGTGGACCCCCCTCTTCGGGCTATAATCTATCAATCTTGCAATCTTGGACACCATGAGTAATCCCTCAGTCATTCCCAATCAAACAGTGTAATAATGTAATGGCATGAAACTTTCGTATTCCAAGATGGAGTGACTATTTCGTACAAAACCCTTTGATCTACCCAACACAAAGATTTTTGTACGAGGGGACTAATGTAGAGGGATCCTTATATGCTATTCTAAAATAGCCTAGGGAGAGTGAGACCACCTAGAGGGACTCCCACATGGCCCACGTTAGCAAATAAGGGAGTTAGGATGAGGAGGTCCACCAGAAGGATGCCCTCATCCCCAAAACTCAAGAAATCACATAAAGAGAGTTAGGGTGAGGAGATCCCCCAGAAGGAGCCCTTCGTTTCCATAATGCTTAAAAGTCACATAAATTAAGTTTGGACAAGGAGGTTCACCACAAGAAGATTCACATCCTAAAATACTCAAAAGTCACAGAAATGAGGTTTGGATAAGGAGGCTCGTCACAAAGAGATTCTCATCCCAAAATGCTCAAAAGTCATAGAAATGAGAGTCGGGTTGAGGAGGTTCAACAGAAGGAGCCCCTCGTCCCCAAAACTGAAGAAGTCAGATAAAGAGTGTAAGGGCGAGGAGGTCCCCCAGAAGAATCCCCTCATCCCCAAAATGCTTAAAAGATAACAGAAAATGAGTTTGAGTGAGGAGCCCCACCTTGAGGAGCTCCTCATCCTCAAAAGTCCAAAGATCACAGAAAATGAGTTTGGGTGAGGAGCCCCACCATGAGGAGATCCTCGTCCTCAAAAGTCCAATGATCACGAAAAATGAGTTTGGGTGAGGAGCCCCACCTTGAGGAACTCCTCATCCTCAAAAGTTGAAAGATCACAAAAAATGATTTTGGGTGAGGAGCCCCACCATGAGGAACTCCTCGTCCTCAAAAGTCCAAATATCACGAAAAATGTGTTTGGTTGAGGAGCCCCACCTTGAGGATCTCCTCATCACCAAAGGGCGGAAGATCACAGAAAATGAGTTTGGGTGAGGAGCTCCACATTAAGGAGATCCTTGTACCCAAAAGTCAAAAGATCACAGAAAATGAGTTTGGGTGAGGAGTCCTACCTGAAGGGGCTCCTCATCCCCAAAAATCTAGAGATCACAGAAAATGAGTTTGGGAAAGGAGGCCCACCTTGAGGAGCTCCTCGTTCCCAAAAGTTTAGAAATCGCAGAAAATGAGTTTTGGACGAGGAGGCCCACCTGGAGTAGCTCCTCGTCCTCAACAGACTAAAAATCACATAAATGTATCTTGAATGAAGTGTCTTACTCAGGATGATTCCTCTACTCAGAAATGACTTTCGTAAAAAGAACTAGTGGGCGAGGAGGTCCACATAGAGTGACCTCTTCCTCAATAATTGTTACTGAGAAATGTATTTAAAGTACTAATTTTTTACTTCCTTGAACAGGAAGCCTAGTTAAGCAAGCAAGGCTAAAAAAGGCAAGTTGGGATATCTTGGGAGTTTTGGCTTGGCAGTTGAAGAACAATATTTTTTGAGCAAGCTCAATTACTTAACACTTTAAGATTGAGAGATTACTAATAGAAAGAACCTAGGGGTCACCCGTTACTTACACAATCCACACCTAGTGTTAAAGTAATGAACAATTTGTAAAGATTTTAGAGTAGGTGGTCCTTGAGACCTCCCTCCTCAAGTTTACAAAGATTTTAGGTGAGGTGTTGCTTGAGACCTCCCTTGCCACATTTACAAAGATTTTAGAGGAGGTGGTCCTTGAGACCTCCCTCTTCAAGGTTATAAAGATTTTAGAGGAGGTGGTCTTTAAGACCTCCCTATTCAAGGTTGCAAAGATTTTAGAGGAGGTGGTCCTTGAGACCTCCCTCCTTATGTTTACAAATAGTTTGGAGGAGGTGTTCCTTGAGGCCACTCTCAAGTTTACAAAGCTTGTACAACAAGTTGCCCTTTTAAAAGATATTTACCAAATCAGATATTTTGTCTCCATTAGGAGACACATTTGTTTTTTGACTCTGGTTTTCACCAGATGTTGTCTGTCAGAGGGAACGGGAGACTGCAGACTTAGTAGGGACAAAAGGTACATTGCAAACCTTGTCCCTCTAAGTTTCCCTCTCATTTTTGGCGCCCAAAGTGCCAGCTCTGCCCTAGTTCCCAAGTATAAATAGGACCTTTGGACAAGGTCATAAGGATATGAGAAAATAATTCAATAGAACCGTTACTCTATCAAAATTCACACCACACCACCTAGTATTCTCTTCCTCATCTCTCTAAGCATTGAGTGTTTGTTTCTTCACTCCCACCTTGACAACCATCATTCTCAAGAAATACTTCTTCTCCAAGTTGATATTACTATTTGTGAAGTTTCATATTTGCATGGAGTGGTTCTAACTTAGACTCCATTTTTACAAGAAATTGAAGTTTTCACCAGGAACTGCTTCAGGAACTTTTGAAGACCTTGAAGGCAGAGTCCATTGGAGTGGGTCATGCCTCACCAATTTTAGTATTTTAACAGACCCCAATCTCACTACCCTCCTACAAAGAGAATTTTATATGGTCAGGAATTCATAAACTTCATTCAGTACCTGGTCATCCACAGTGCAATGGCCAAACAAAAATCACTAGTAAAACCTCTATAGATGGATTGAAGAAAAGACTGGATGACAATAAAGGAAACTGAATTAATGATCTTCGTAGCGTCTTTTAGGCATACAGGACTACTCCTAGCAAACAATAGGAGAAACTCCTTACATGATAGCTTTTGGCATTGAGGCAGTAGTTCCAGTTAAAATAGGTTTGCCAACTCACAGGGTATTGAATTTTTATTCGCCCAAGAGAGACCTTGCGAGGAGACTAGATCTGGACATGATAGAAGAAGTTCGATAAGATGCTATTATTCGGATGGATGCCTATCAACAAAGGAATAAAAGGGTTTATAATATAGGGTCAAGCCGACCAACCTAAAGCAATAAGACTTGGTACTTAAAAAACTAATCCAAAAGAGAAAAAAGATGGAGCCTAATTAGAATGGTCTATACCGTATCTTAGTGGTTGTCCGACAAGGAACCAATCGACTAACTGCTACTTAAGAAGTATTATCAATAATTATATTTGAAAGTTATGTCTTTAATTTAATTGCTTATTCAAGTAAATAAAATTTTAGTTTTTCTCCACTATTCTTCCTTTTTATGTTTTATTTTTTGGAGCAAGGTGGGTAACACACCCAATTAAATACGAGACACTAATTGAAATTTTAATTCCATCTTCAGAAATTTTTTGAAAAAGATTTAGTTCAAACCTTTCCAACTTCTGAATAGTTCACTTTTAGTTCATCTTTCAAAACTTTTCCAACTTTAGAAAAGTTCCTCGTCGAGAAGTTTTACCACGATCCAAACTTTTCCAACTTCGAAAAAGTTCAAACTTCATGTATGATTTGTCCTCGACAAGTCACGAACAAGAAGTAAGCAAAATGAGAAGTTTCACCTGACTAGGTTAAAGTGCTAGAATATTTTCCTTATACACTTGGTTGCCACTCATAACTAATGATACATTCATGTATCAATAATTATATTTGAAAGTTCTGTCTTTAATTTAATTGCTTATTCAAGTAAATAAAATTTTAGTTTTTCTCCACTATTCTTCCTTTTTATGTTTTATTTTTTGGAGCAAGGTGGGTAACACACCCAATTAAATACGAGACATTAATTGAAATTTTAATTCCATCTTCAGAAATTTTTTGAAAAAGATTTAGTTCAAACCTTTCCAACTTCTGAATAGTTCACTTTTAGTTCATCTTTCAAAACTTTTCCAACATTAGAAAAGTTCCTCGTCGAGAAGTTTTACCACGATCCAAACTTTTCCAACTTCGAAAAAGTTCAAACTTCATGTATGATTTGTCCTCGACAAGTCACGAACAAGAAGTAAGCAAAATGAGAAGTTTCACCTGACTAGGTTAAAGTGCTAGAATATTTATACATTCCTTATACACTTGGTTGCCACTCATAACTAATGATACATTCATGTATCAATAATTATATTTGAAAGTTCTGTCTTTAATTTAATTGCTTATTCAAGTAAATAAAATTTTAGTTTTTCTCCACTATTCTTCCTTTTTATGTTTTATTTTTTGGAGCAAGGTGGGTAACACACCCAATTAAATACGAGACATTAATTGAAATTTTAATTCCATCTTCAGAAATTTTTTGAAAAAGATTTAGTTCAAACCTTTCCAACTTCTGAATAGTTCACTTTTAGTTCATCTTTCAAAACTTTTCCAACATTAGAAAAGTTCCTCGTCGAGAAGTTTTACCACGATCCAAACTTTTCCAACTTCGAAAAAGTTCAAACTTCATGTATGATTTGTCCTCGACAAGTCACGAACAAGAAGTAAGCAAAATGAGAAGTTTCACCTGACTAGGTTAAAGTGCTAGAATATTTATACATTCCTTATACACTTGGTTGCCACTCATAACTAATGATTCAACTCAGTACAATAAAGTTATCTATCATTTTATTTAAGTGCATTAGTCAAATATATGGTCGTATACATGATTCAAACATGAATCAGTTATCACATATTTGAGCAGGTTATTTAATCGATAGGTCGATGTTGTAATCTTTATATAGTTTACCTAGTCGAGAAAAAGATTAATCAAAACCATATGCTTAGATAAGGTAAATTCAACTAAAATTGATTTCATTTCATTGTTGAAAATACATTACAAGGGCAATCAATAAGCAAAAGGCAAAACAAAAGAAATATAAATTTATTCTGCTGGGCATTTTCCTTGGGCCTTACCCATCCCAACAGAAGGGTCATCCAAAGTATGTGGAGAATTTATGAAGTTGAAGTCTCTCAATATTTGCCTATTACTATTACTTGGCCTATCAAGCAGATGAGGTCAGACTATCTCATGCTCATCATGGAGACTATAATCCCCTAAGTACTTAGTTATCAAGAACTAAAAAATATAATTGGGAGGAATCCATGTTGTGTCCAACTTGAATGGAGGGTTATCATAGTTCAAGAAATCGGGGCCATTCCAATGCCATAAGGTATTGTTCTCATCATACTTCAGAAAAGTTAGTAAGCTGGTCCATCCCCATTTGTATCCTTTACGATTGTTCTGAGCTATATGATCATCCATATTAGCCAAGGCTTCATTGTATCCTTCCATCCAGACTTTCGTAGGTTATTTGTGGAATTGGAAGGTCAATATCTCCACCTGATTTTGAAGTTTTTTAATAACAATGTCTTTGGATTTCAATAGGGAAGATTGTTTGACAAGAGTTTTACTAGTTCTTTATTCCTCAATAGTTGGTTGGGAAACCATCCTCTGCCCAGAAGTTTGCCCAAGTTTAGTAGTTTTTTTCTACAGTGCTTCCAGTTATTCCATTAATCTTGCATTTTCATTCTCAAAAAAGGAAGCACCTTCATCAGGACCAGTGGTAGATGATTTCTTCAAGTAGTCAAGTTCATCCCTTAAGGCATTATTTTCTTTCACTATCATGGCCAAAATTGAGCGAGCACTATCCAAATCTTGCCTCAAATACAATTCCTTATTGTTCATAACATAGGTGATATCCTTCAACTTCTTTTCAAAACCCTATCCTTCACTTAAAACCTTATACTTGGCTTCATAATCAAGTTGGAGTAGGGCTTTGGACTTTTTCTGATCTTCTTATAATTGCACAATCATCTCATAGTAAGCAACATTACTGGTAACAACCCTATCCCACAAACAGTGGAGATGGATATATGACTCCTTAACTTAGTCGAATACATCTAGGATGAGAAACCCATGCAAGTCATCTTTGGACATGGGAACATGACCAGCTTCCAAAAGATTTTTACTTCGTCTGAGAAACTCAGATTCAATAGAGGTGATATTTTATTTCCTAGAATCAAACTGGATGTTTATGGAAGAAACCCAGAACATCGAACAACACAAGTAGTAAATAATGCAGTTGAATAAGAAATTAAGATCATTGAAAGTCAACAAAAGTGGAGACAAATAATTATTATTTCATTAATTGATAGTTGAAATACAAAAGTTTTTACATCATCAAAACAGAAAATATAAAAACAAATAAAAAGTGAACTCGCTAGACCTTCTCTTTATCTTTATACCTGTCTTAGCCAACAGTTGGTAGGTTGGCACTTGTGCTGGGAACCATTGAAGACTCGGGGGGCATTGATGATGATTTCCCTGATCCCTCCTCATCATCAAACTCTTTATGCATGTTAGGAGGAGTACTAGGATCATGCATTATGAAGAGTTTAAAACTTTATTCAGTACTGACCAAGTTCAAGGCCTCAGTCCATCCTTCCTTGAAGGGTAGCTTCTTGACATACTCAATTTAAGGAGAAGAAGAAAAAATGGACTTTTCCCAACCTTTATTAAATGCAGCCTTGATTTTGTCCTTCAAAGAAATAACCTTAAAAGTTAGACCAATCACTTTCTCTTCAACAGTTTTGGCTCGAGTTGTGACTTGTGTAAGATTATCCTCGGTAGTTTCAGCCTTGTCTTCAGCAACTACTGCCTTATCTTTGGCAGCCTTTATTTTTCATTCAATAATATCAGCCCTATTATTGTCATTCCTTAATTCTTCTTCTTGAGACTTTTTCTTTAACTCCAAAGCTCATCGGGACTCTGTGAAATAATTATTTAGACCCTTAAAGGACTCTTCAACTTCTATAGAAAAATAATGTAGTTGGCCATCCTTCTCCATTATCTGGTTAACATCAACCACCAACTGCAAAAAAGGGCAAAATAATTCATCATAATAAATAAAGATGTAAAGAAGTAGAAAAAAATTACCAAGCCAAGTTCTAGAAAGATCTTTCGATCTGCCTGGACCTGGACATGGGGCTAATGAAGCTCGATCAGTAGGGAGTGTTCTAAACTTAATCAAACCCCTGACCAAGACAAGTTTAATAGCAACAGAGGCTGACCTAATGTCAAGGTCAGCCTGAATTTTTTTCACCCACTTCTGTTAGTTAACAAGTATCTTTGTAACTAAGGCCTACTGCTCGACGAGTATTTTCTGGACTTATTTTGAAGGATCAGGAAAACCTCTCTTTACCCCATTTAAATTTTGTCCCTCAACATGAGTCATATCATCATCAATAAGCCTCTTGTTAATGGCCTTGGACTTTTACTTTCCAATATCAACAACTTTGGGTGGAGGAGATAGGGGGGCACCCATTAAATTGAGAATCTTCTACTTAACCATATCTACAGAAGGAGAAATAGGAATCTAAATTACATTTAAGTACTGAAATGAGGGAGAAGTTCCTCCTGGAATAACATCAACACCTACACACTCAGTAGCTGAAGAGGTGGGTATATGATAATCCTCAAAGTTGATAGTAATTAGGGTCAGAGCAATAGAAGGTCTGGCAACAAAAGATGTGATGGAACTTTTGTATTCCAACACTAATGAGGCAATGATGGGATGTTCTTTTCCAAACTTTTGGTTCAAACCCCACATAAACTTGAGGTCGCTGATATTGATTTCCCCTTCCTTAGCGCACCTTTTCTTACTCTACTCTGCATAAGAAAGAAAAGTCAAATTTAGTTGGTAATTATCAAAATGCAAATCAAAAGAGGAAAAACCATTAGTAAAGAATAACCTATGCCTCATCCTGATTGGGGACATCTAGGACCACTATAATCCACCCTCGTTTGGAAGTGAGTATACTTCCATTTCTTTACAATAACACCGTAATCCCAATAATCCTTATTGGAGTCTGGTAGACTGACTACTAGGGCCCTATTGGCATGCCTAGTTTTAAAATAGTATGTACTCTCTCCAATAATTACCCATTGACAACAAAACATCAACTCCAAAACCCCAATGTGTGTCCCATAAAGTTCGTTCACTCTATGAACCCCATTTACAACCTTCCTAGTGTTGGGGGTTACACTAGTGGGTAACTATCTCAAAATATTAGAAAAATTATAGAAAAAAAGATTAGGTGGAAAGATAATATAACACTCAACTATGAATAGGGTTGGGATCCAGTGACCCTTTGAAAGGGAATAAACATCAATGGGACCTCGGGGTATTTCTTTGTCTACCCGACACAGGATTTTCCTTTTTTCCCCGAACTCATCTAGAGAGTTTTCATCAACAATGTGAACCACGATGAAGAGAAGAAAAAAAGATAAAATAGAGAAAAAAAGGAAGGAATGTTTATAGGGACCTAAGGATTCAGCAAGAACTGAAGAAAAATGATAGCAAACGATTGCACAGAGAAAAACTTGAAAGCAAAGAGAAACCTAAAGTTCTGAAGATTTGAGGTAGAAAGAAAGAGGGAAACTTTGTACCTATTTATAGGTTAATTCAAAAATGGGAAATAAATGATTAACTAAACGAATTGTATAGCTACCATTGACTGCACGCTTTTTGAAGAATCAAAAGATGACTGTGTCCTTTGGCGGTTAAAAAATATACGAATTATTTACGAAAATGCCATCATCAAACAGTGCAGTAAGAAATTTTTACAAGTATGGGGGCTACCAATCAAACACTCAAAACATAAACTCCGAGCAACTTCTTGGGCTAAATACTCCACACTTTCACCCAAACATCAATATTGGAGCATTGGGACTTTTGTTGTATGTAAAACTTATATTCCCATATGGAACAATGATGAAAGAACACTTGTCATCCAAAATGGCCGACCAGCGTACTTGATCGGCCTCATAGATACTTAGTCGATTGGAATGCCAACCAACTCCCGAAGGCCAACCAATATGAATATCCAGAGTTACTCATATGCTAATGTCAACCAACATTAAATTCCAAGAGTTTTACTTATTTTACACGGATTTAAATTCCTGGCAATCTAAAATCACTCCATCTTTAGGGTTTCCCCCATATAAATACAAGGTAATCCCTTAGCTCAAGGGGAAACTTGAATTATCCATATGCACACCATAGTGAGATATTGTAAACCTTACTAAATAATAAGAACAATGGACGTAGGTTATTTTACAGCTGAACCACTCTAAAATATTCATCTCTTGTGCGTGTGGATTGAATTATTTGTACTATATTTTATCTATGATTATAAAATTGGAGTTATTACATTTTTAGACATCAACATATGTCTCGAATGATCAAGAGATTTCTACTATGGAGGATGAGGCCACACATAGTTGTTGTTGATTGAAAATGAATTTTCTTCTCTTTAGATGATCTAAATTAGTTGTCCAAGCTAGTTCCTTTCCATCGAGGTCAACTAGTAGGGTCACGATTCCTAGTATAATTTTCTTCACAATGTTAGGTCATGTCCAGTTAGGATGAAATTTTCCTCAGGTGTCTATATGGGTTCTATGATTTCCTTCAATACTAGGTCTCCTTGGGAATTCCCTATATATTTGACCTTTTTGTCAAATTCCCTAACAACACATTTGTGTTAGCCTTGCATGTGATAGAGAGACAGTAGTCGACATTCATCCACTAATAATAATTACACACATTAAGTTTTCATCGAATCAACTTTGGTAATCTGATTCTCTAGTACCTCTCTTAGGTGAAGGATTCCCATTTATATTGGCAATATAGCTTCCATCCAATAGATGAGTGAGTGTAGGGTGGATCCATTAGATGTTTGGATTGGCATTCTATACCCTAAAATCATATTGTATTCCTTTAGCTAAGTCATTATAGACTCCGATCATCTTACTCAAGATAACCTTCATATTATTATTGGCTGATTCAATACAGCCATTGGTTTATGGATGATAAGAGGAAGATTTTTTTCTCCGGATTCCATATTATTCGACAACCTTTACGACTTATGCTTTAAAGTTCATTCCATTATATGAGAAAAGGTACGCCGTACCTTCAAAGGATGTTTTTGCATATGAATTTGGTTACCTTTTTAACATCCAGCACAATGTTTAACTTAACCTCAACCCACTTCATGAAATAGTTGAAGACCACCAGGATTAATTTGTGGCCATTAAAGGCTTTTAGAGTGACCTTTTCGATAATGCCAATTCCAAGGTTGAAAAGGTCCATGGAGATTTCAGGTTGTTACATTCTTTTCGAGGCACTTATTGTCGATTTGTGAACAATTGGCATTTAGGGAGTCATTAAACGTATTTGCTACAATCATGAAAAAAATGCTCCAACAGTATCCTTGGAAGATAATTTATTAGTTATCATATGTCAGTCCATGTGGGGGAAACATTTACCACACCATGACTCTCCTCCATTATCTTTTCATCTTCTATCTTTATGGGCCATCTTAGGTGGGTGCCTTCAGAGGTCTCTTATATAGTTGTCACGCACACATGATGAATTAGGAATCCCACTGTTGAGGCACTATATTGTACTTTTTGTCATATTGTGGAGGACAGTTTCCTTCTTGAAGGACCCTTCCGATGTATTGATACCATGATCATTGGTTTATGAGCTCAATCATGAAATTCTCATAGGTGAATCCAGGGTGTTCTTATTTGCATATATACATAGGTACATTGTCCATCTCATCGTGGATATCTACTATTGAAGCAAGAGTAACTTAGGCATCATCAAAGCCATTTTTAGTTTGAGGGAGTTAAAATAATTGAGCGTCCTAAAGCGAAGGTCCCACATTTTATAGGTCCCCATTGTATGGACAAAACTTTTCTTCTTTGATCTTCAAGTGACCCAAAATTTATCAAATAATGAGGGATATGTATCTAAACACATCAATTTGCTATATCCATTTTCCATGAGATATCTTTAGTTTGGTGATGAAGACATTATACTCAATAATGTTCTTTGTGTAGTAAAAATTTATCTTGATGTTCGTAGGTTTGTGTTTCCCATCTGGTGATGTTAACAACATTCCTATGCCATATTGTTTCTTATGGCTGCTCCATTGAAGTTTGATTTTCATATATACTAATCTATCCTTTATGCTAATAAGATATCTTCATCTAAAAATGGGTGTAAATCTCATCTTTTCCTTCCAAAGGGGGGTTCGGCTAAATAGTCTGAAATAACTCATCCCTTTATTGCCTTTTGGTGTGTATACTTGATGCCGAATTTGGTAAGTGGGAATAGACACATGGCCATTTTTCTTCTAAGTTCAAACTTTTTGATTAGTAATTCAAGGGACCCATACTTGATGCCGAATTTACTAATCAAACTTTTTGATTAGTAATTCAAGTTGACTTGGAATGAAATCATTTAGTTCCTCAACTTTTGCGTTATCCATACAGGGAATAAGTGTAATACCCTCTGTTTTTATTAATTAATTTAAGGGGCAGATAGCAAATAGTCCCTCGAACTTTTTTTAATACACGTTTAGTCTAAGCCTTTTTATTTTACCCCAAAAAGTCCATCACCATGCAAAAAAGGCTTTACCATGCCTCTGGCGTGGACCTTTAAAGATAAGAGAATAAGGGACTTTTTGGTATAAAATAAAAGGCTTGGACTAAATGTGTATTAAAAAGGTTTGAGGGAATTTTTGGTATTTGATCCTTAATTTAATTAATTAATTGGAATGTTCGAGAAAAATAAAATTTTGAATTTATTAATTTTTATTAGTAAAATATGTTGGTTTTAATATTTGAAGAATAAAGCTTCAAGCGGAATTGAAATCGGGTTTAAAATGAAGTTTTTATAAGGTTTTTAATTATTTTTTGCCTTATAGGAATTTTGTCGGGGAATTGTCGCCAGATCTGTAGGGTCGATCGATTGACCATTGGAGTCGATCGATCGGCTATGCTTAGATTTTGAGTTGGTGAGTTATTTTTTTAGAGTTTGAGTTGGTTTAGGATTCTTAATTGGTATATAAGATGAATAGTTTGTGGGTGTGTGTGGGGGGGGAGGGGACTTCTCATAATCACTTTTTCACAAGTTTTTCACCAGAGAACTCTTCCAAAAGTTTTTCCTCTCCTTCATAATCATAAACCTCCTACATAATAAAGTTTTTGTCACAAGTTTTGGAAGGCTTAATTGGAGTTTAATCAAGTTTGTCAAAGAACACTTATTTGTTAATTTTTCAGAGGAATCCAACCGTGCTACCAGTTTTTCTTCAACTTAATCTCATGCATGAATACTCTATTATTTTCCTTTAGTATTATGCGTTTTAAGTGTCGCCTAAACCCTTAATCATGTATTTTTGATTAAAATCAATTAGTAACTTAATTAGAGAAAGTGGACACTAATTATGGGACTATTTTTATTAAATCTTTTAATCTGAATAATATTTATAACACTTGGGTACATATGATTGATGAGTGGATTTTTGGTTTTATTGGTATAAGTTGCATGTAGAAAAGCCTTGGATTTGAATTAAATGAATTTTGCGGACGTATAACACATGTAGATTGTGCAGAGATAATGAAATTGGAAATATGATGTATTAATAATGAAATCTCGGTGTATTTAATTTAAAATAATTAAATGGGATTAAGTGGGTGTTTGTGACGATGTGATAATTAAATTAAGATTTAATTTAATTGTACTATTATGCGTAGTTTTATATGTTGATTAATTATGCTTGTTTGTGTGACTTGTTGGTATTATTAAATTTCCATTGTGATGGCAGGTTGTTGGGTATTTTTGCTCTCCCTATATTTTGGGATGCCTTCTAGGTATGGGACTACTGGGTAGGCCTTTTGATGATTTACGCCTTCTAGGTATGGGACTAGTGAGGGTTGATTATTATGACTTTATTATGTCGGGGGTGGGATAATTTTTGATAATTTATTGTCGTTAGGCTAGTCTAGGCATGAGACTAGGCCGAGATTTATGTTAGAGATTCATCCTATACATAAGGTAGGACGTATTGGTGACTTCGGAACCCTTAGGTATGGGACTAAGGGATATTTTGAGTATTTCACACCGATTAAAAGGGTGGAGTAATTTGTTAATTATGAAATTGCGAAAATGAGAATTAATACCCTGAGATAAAAACGGGTATTAAAATTTATGAGAACATAATATGTCAGGGACTGACAATTTAAACGGGCCTACTTGGGCGATTTGTGTCGTGTCGTGTTTGAAACCATGTCATATTGCGGGTGATCGATAGTTTAAACAGATTCGGCTGGCTATTGACAAGGGGAAGTGTGACACTTCGGTGGATTACCACCTGGGGCGGGTGGACTGCCATAACAGAAAGTGAGAACAATAATAAAATTGGATTAATTTAATTAAATTAACGCTTTAGGGTTGTAGGATAATTAAAATGATATTGGTGTGTTTTTATCAGAATCTTTGGGGGTGGTTAGTTATTTATCTTTCCGCGTTTAATTATCTTCGTAAGTAAAATACTCTACTGTGATATTTATTGCGCATAATGCTATTGTATGGGTTCAAGGACCCTATTTGAGGGGAGTAGTGTGTATTCATGCTCGGGGCGCTGATCTCGTGCGTTGACTATATTTTTTCAGGTATTAGTGCTGGAGTAGTTGCATAGGATTTATTAGATATCGTTTGGAGGTGCGGCTGGAGTTTATTTATTTTATCACTTTATTTAGTTAGACTTTCTTTTTCATTCGTATTTGATTATGGGACATCATTTGGGTTTTATTGGGCCATTCGGTTCCAAAGTTGTTAGAGGATTTCAATTGGATTATTCATAGTTGTTTATTACTCAGTTTTAATTAAATCATTTTTGGAGGTTGGATTTATTCGAAGTTTTGGCATGTGATGGGTCTTATAATGTTTAGTTGATATTATCATTTGGTATTGATTCAATTAATTATCTTGTGGGCTGATTTATTTTTGTCTCATATCTGTCTCATGCTAAGAATGGTATTTTATTTACTGACGCCCGACTTGGTTTTGGTGGCGGCCGACGCTAGAATTAAGCGGGGTGTGACAGATGATATCAGAGCATCATCTTAGGTCTCATAGGTTGTGAGTCCATTTAGCTTCCACGTTATCAATCTTTGATTCCATTTATGGATTCGTACTCCTTAAGGTAGAGGGTCTAGCATACATGTTGATGTGTTTCCTGGAGATATGGATTTTGGTATTAAGGACGTTGTAGGTATTGAGTTTAGGATTAGTAAGCTTGATGTGAGGATCTTTAGTGTTGATTTTTGGAGTCGATATTTTGTGTGGGAGATCATTAGTATGAATTTTGGGTATGTCTTATATTAATGCAGGAAGGTGATTAGATTTGAGTATTTAGGGTTGCGAAAATTATCGGAGATAGTATCGAGTGGTGATTTGCGAGAGCGTGTCGTATGCCGTTATTTTCATAATTATGAATATATACGTGGTAGGATATATATATATATATATATATATATATATATATATATATATATATATATATATATATATATATATATATATATATATATATATATATATATTGTTGTACGAGGGGTAGGTGCGCGTAGGATTGGGTGTATGATCGCCCAATTGTGGCATTCTACGGGTAGGCATATGGGAGCCATATTTTTACGTTTCACAATTTACGTTTGATGTGTATGATTCGTCTAATTTCGAGGACAAAATTCTTTCCTAGTGGGGAATTATGTAACAGCATGTGTTTTTATTTAATTAATTTAATTAATTAATTGGAATATTCAAGAAAAATAAAATTTTAAATTTAATAATTTTAATTAGTAAAATATGTTGGTTTTAATATTAGAAGAATAAAACTTCAAGCGGAATTGAAATAGGATTTAAAATAAAGTTTTTATAATGTTTTTAAATATTTTTTACCTTATGGACATTTTGTGGGGGAACTGTCCCTAGATTTGTAGGGTTGATCGATCGACCCTTGGAGTTGATCGATCGCCTATGCTCAGATTTTGAGTCGGTGAGTTATTTTTTTAGAGTTTGAGTTGGTTTAGGATTCTTAATTGGTATATAAGACTAATAATTCTTAGGGGTACTTCTCATAATCACTTTTTCACAAGTTTTTCACGAGAGAACTCTTTCAAAAGTTTTTTCCTCTCCTCCATAATCACCAACCTCCTACATAATCAAGTTTTTGTCACAAGTTTTGGAAGGCTTAATTGAGATTTAATCAAGTTTGTCAAAGAACACTTATTTGTTAATTTTTCAAGAGGAATCCAACCATGCTACTAGTTTTTCTTCAACTTCATCTCAGGCAGGAATACTCTATTCTTTTCTTTAGTATTATGTGTTTCAAGTTTCACCTAAACCCTTAATCATGTGTTTTTGATTAAAATCAATTAGTAACTTAATTAAATAAAGTGGACACTAATGATGGCACTGTTTTTGTTAAATCTTTTAATCTGAATAATATTCATAACCCTTGGGTACGTAGGATGTATGAGTGCACTTTTGATTTTATTGGAATAAGTGGCATGTAGAAAAATCTTGGTTTTGAATTAATTGAATTTTGGGGAAGTATAACTCATGTAAATTGTGTAGAGATACTGAAATTGGAAATTTGATGTATTAATGATGAAATATCTGTGTATTTAATTTAAAATAATTAAATGGGATTAATTATTCATGCTCGGGCCTCTAACCTCATATGTTGACTAACGTTTTTTAGGTATTAGTGTTGGAGTTACTGCATAGGATTTATTAGATATTGTTTGGAGGTGCAGCTAGAGTTTATTCATTTTATCGCTTTATTTAGTTAGACTTTCTTTTTCATTCTTATTTCATTATGATACTTCATTTGGGTTTTATTGGGCCATTCGGTTCCAAAGTTGTTAGAGATTTTCAGTTGGATTATTCACAGTTGTTTATTACTCAGTTTTAATTAAATCATTTTTGGAGGTTGGATTTATTAGAAGTTTTAGCATGTGATGGGTCTTTTAATGTTCATTTGATATTATCATTTCGGATTGATTCAGTTACTTATCTTGTGGATTGATTTATTTATGTCTCATAACTGTCTCATGCTAAGAATAGTATTTTATTTACTCAACCCCGACTTGGTTTTGGTGGTGGCCGACACTAGAATTAAGCGAGGTGTGACAATAAGCAGGACCTTTTAAGAGTCGTTTACCTTTATTCCCAAGAAGTTAGTTTTTAGATAGGATAATATATGGATTTCTTTTTTTGTTATTTCTCCCAATATTGGGACAACATGTCTCCCATCATTGTGTCAGTGACTATAAGATATATGACAAGCAAATATCGAGATTAAGATGGGGCTAATATATGTGGATTGGTATTGCTTGACTTTGTCGAAAGCCTATTGGCATGAAGAATTCCATATTTATTAGAGTCTTTGCATAACAATATGAAAATTGTCTAACACATGGAGTTCATCTTGGAGATGAACCTACTACTATATTAAATGCATCCAAGAATGTCCTTGGATTCCTTTTTTATAGGTGGAGGTGGAATCTCAAGGATGGATTTGAGTTTTTCAAGATCCCCCTCAATTCCTCTTTCGTTGATCTTGAACTCTGTAAATTGTCGTTTAGTCACTACAAAAATGCAATTCTTAGGACTCTGATGCATTTGATACATCCTTAATGTTATTAAATTTTTTCTTAAAGATGGCACATTCCCTCAACATGTCTTGCACTTGACGATCACATCATCCACATCTACCTTAAATTTTTTTTGTGAATCATGCCGTTAAAGTGGTAACACCTCATTGGTATGTAGCAGCAACATTTTATGCCAAATGAAATGACTGTGTAAAAGAACATCCCCCAAGGTGTCTAGAAAGCCATTTTTTTTATTAATAGCCTAGTGCATTATGATTTGATTATATGTGGAAAATCTATCTATGAAGGATTTTAAGGCGTGGTTGACAGTAATGTCAATGTTTGGAATAGGGAAATCATATTTGGGATTAGCTTTGTTCAAATCCATGTAGTCTACTCACATTCTCAACTTCCCACCTGCCTTTAGAATGAGCACGATGTTGGCAAAACACGTTGGGTACTTGATCACACTTAGAAAGCATATGTTAAGATGTTTCATTACTCCCTCTTTGACATAGTGGGACCATTCATGTCTTATTTTTCAGGGCTTTTAATTGACTAGTTTGAAGCCTAAGCACATTGGTATTCCTTGGATAAAAATTTTGGGGTCGCTACCTGGCATATCGATATAAAAGCTAGTGAAGACGTTGATATACTCCTTGAGGAGTTCATCTAGTTAGGACATTTCTAAATCATCCAAGGATGAACATATTTTGGCTTTTTATGTCATTTTGAGAAGCTATGATTACCATCATCATTTGGCTCACGATTTTAATGTGATTGACTTGTTTTTTTTATTACGCTCTTTTAGGTGGCCTTCAAAGTCTTCATTATTTAAATAAGATTCATTGCTTTAATTTGCATATTCATCGTCATTGATATTTTTCACAAAAGGATACTCAAAGTTAAGTTTTGTTTCATGGACAAAGGGATTAAAATGGTCTATTACATCGAAGTAATTAGCCTCAAGGCCCTTCTCCCCAACGGGGTGGGTTAGATAGTAGGAGTAGGTTATGCTTAAAGTATGTAAGAAATGTCATCTTTAAAGGGATACTCATGAAGTCAGAATCCATATTTGAGCTTGCCCAGAAGAGTTCCGATGTCCCAAACCTTGTCCCGAACCAAATCTAAACCTAGACCGAGCCTAGTCCATACCTCGAGCCCAGTGTGTGTTGAGTTGTACCTTTATTACTTTTTTAGTTTTTTTTAGTTTGAGCCGTTTTTATTTTTATGATTTATTTAGAATTTTCTATGTTTTATTTTCTATTCTATTTTTATTCGTGTAATTTTATTTTATTTTTTATTAGTTTTTAGTTTTATTTTATTAGGATTAGTTTTTAGGTGTTTTATTTTTAGTTTCATTAGAATGTGTATATATATTCTTTAGTTTTTACTTTAGATTTTTTTAGTTTTTATTTTATAGATTATAAACTTTATTTTATTTTAATTTTTGTTTGTATAGATTTATATTTTTTTAGGATTTTATTTATTCTAATTTTCATTTTTTAGGGTCAAAATGAAAGACGCACACACCATAAAACTCTACACCTAAAACAACACTCCCCTCACACCATAACACCATACACTCACCACACCCAATCCCCCTCACCCATCATCTTACTCCCAACAACACTCTCTCTCCTCAATCGACCATAACCAACACAACCTTAACCCATCTCCTTCTAATAACCAGAAACACACACACCCATTTATCTCTAAACCAACAACAAACAAATCAGGTCTGTCGAACCCGACCCCCTAACCACTGTCCAAAAACCCGCGACCCCTTTACTTCCTGAACCGCGACCCCTTTACTTCCTGAACCGCGACCTCACCCCAATACCCATACCCGACCTTTTCCATACCAGCAAACCGAACCCGGACATCCCTCAAATTGGGCTAGACCTGAAATCGAACCCACCTTAAACCCGTGTCCAACAGCTCTTGAACCCAATCACCATCTCGATCCAACCTTTCCACAGTCAACCAAAATCCCAACAAAATCGGACATAATCCCAAACCAAAAATAAAAATCCCACAAAATCTTCAACCAAAATAAAATCGTGGGACTCAAGAAAAGAAGATGTCAAGACACTTTAAAAGAGAAGAACTCTCATATCTGAGTACATAGAGAGAGAGAACGTGAGAGACAGGAAAAAGAAAAAAACGAGACGACAGAGGGTAGAAAAATAGTCAGAAAAAATCATAAAAAAATTAGTTTAGGATTAGAAAAAACTATTATGTTCGGTATTTACTTTCATTTTTGTAATCTAATTAGTTTTTGTGATGACTTTGGTATGCGTGTTCATGCACACAGTTGACACAGGAAATTATTGCGTATCACATTTCTTTCTCTTTCTCTTTAGTTTTTTGTTTGTTAATTGTGCTAGTGCTGAAATTTTAATCATATCTGGATAAACTCCACAGTCAAGGGTTGGGATGAAACGCTTGTGTTGAGTTATTTAATGAACTAATTTTTCATTGATGTGTTGCAGATTATTGATGTGTTCCAGACTAATTAAATTGGAAAAAAATCACACATTAATTTATGTGACGAGAGTTAATAAATTAATGATGAAAATTGATATTTGTTTTTTGGCTTTGACTTATATATAAGTTCTATTCTTAAATTCAAATATTAATTCCTTATGTTTAATTCAAAGATCCTTACAAATTTTTATAAATTGATCTTAGCGGATAATTTGTAAGAACAAGTATGAATCTTAACTTTTTATATGTGGTGACAATTCCTGGTTTAATTGCTGAAAAAGATAAAATTGAATTTAGGATGGTAAGAAGAGTTAAGTTTTAAATTGAATATTATTTCGAACTATTCAATTGAATAATTAGGGCATTAAAATTAAATTGACTACGCGGTGTAATCCCACCTCTTTTTTCTTCTCATAAATTCTAAACTAGATTATTTTTTTAAAAAAATTTATTGTCACTTTTCGTTGCATAATTTTTCGTTTCCTCCCTTGAAAATTCTTTTTAAATATAAAACTAAAAAAACATTTAAAAAATTTAAAAACACAATTTTTTTTAATAAAAATTGGAATTGCAAGTTTTCACGATAACCGTTTCAACGCTAGAAATTGGATTGATACCCGAACTTGCCACGATACTGAATTTTTAATAAGTTTTGTAGGTTATTCCAGGAATTTTGATACTCGAAGTTTGACCACAACGACATTCCAAATCAATATCCAAGGAAGACACAGATGAAGAGTAATCAAATGGCACTATTGTCGATTTCTTGAAGATTGAAGCCCGTGAAGATTTGTAATTTTTATTTTTATTTTTAGTAGTTATTCCTTCCTCTCCCTCCTTAAATTAGTTGTTTAGGATTATTGATTCCTTGTAGTTCATTTGGGGTGCATTTTGACACCATTTTCTTTTTGTAATAATTATTCCTTAAAAAAAAGCGAAAAGGGAAACCGGACAAGGTAGAGAGAGGGCGTCCAAAGGCGAGGATTTAGAAGCCTCTCTACTTTGGGCCAGTAGGACTCCTGGGATGACTGAAGTAGGCGTACTTCCCCCCGATCGACTCAACTCTGTCTTCACCCCATGTGTGTAAAAACCGTGGGAGGTAAACTCTTTATCACTCGCGAATCTCCTGCAAGCGAGTCAATTTTTTTGTGTTACTTGCTCGTATATGCTTTTTCTTTCTGTATCGCACTTAAATTGGATGGTTTGATGAATAAATTTACCTAAGACCTATACCCGGTCATTGCAACGAGTTGGGATTTCATCACCCACTCAATCACATCTCCATTTCCTTGTTACTCGTGCTCTCACTTAAATTAAAATCAATCAACTAGCAAGATAAGTAGGAACAGTGTTCATTATGACCCTTTCGGAACGAGACCCTCGTAGGATACTCTAGTGAGTCCTCTCCACACTTGCACATCTTCACTCAACTATCTTAAGACTTTTGTCTAGGTAAAGTGGGTTTTAAGTGAGGCCGCCCAGTAAAACGGGTTTATGCTTTCCCCAGCATGTTACCGGATATTTGTTTGTTGTAGTAGCTAGCGTGGAGAGCCTTAACTAGTAAGCCTCTTGTCTCTCGGGAAGAAAGTAGGAGCACACTTTTACCGGTGAGGCCTGAAATTCCATGTTTTTCTCGCCCGCGAACTAATTAAAATTGACTACCCACTCACTAACTTGAAGATAATAATTTGGCTATGTGCACATTTGGACTTGTTCCCTTTGTGTACGTGTCTTAATTGTTCCTTTCGGTAGTCAGCTTTTCAATCCATCTGTCAGTTTCTCCCCATGTTAGTCCATCGCTCATTTTTCTCGATTTTTCTGCATTATTTTTTCCAAAAATCATAAATAGAAAAATATTTTCCAAATTTTTTTCTACCTCTCTCCAAACCCCAAAAATATTTTTCAATTATTCCTAGATTTAAAAAAAAATCCAAAAATATTTTCATTTTTCCTTTCTCAAAAAACCCAAAAATAATTTTCGTTGTTTTTAAGCCAAATTGGCACCGAATTGATCATCGATTAACACATTCTCCTGATGCTCCATCTCTAAATCCCCCCTTAGGTGATTATGATCTTCTCATTGATTTTCCGCTTGATGTCCCCGATTTGTGTTCATCTTCATCAGAGACGCCTAGTTCTCCCACTTCCACTATTTCTGTTATCCCACCCATCATGGCCGACGAACACACTTTAAGAGACTACTTTGCCCTGATTACGTCCACTCCAACTTCATGCATCGTTCTTTCGCCCACTTCGTCTGTGCAATTTGAAATTTGCCCCGCGATTATTTCTATGTTGCCTAGTTTTCATGGCCTTGAACGTGAGTCTCTTTACACTCACTTGCGGAAATTTCTCACTATGTGCGCTACTTTTAAAAATCAAAACTTAGACAAAGAAAATGTTCGTCTTCGGTTTTTTCCCCTTTCTCTCCGTGATAATGCATCCATGTGGCACCATTCCTTGCCCCCGGTAGCTATCCAACCTTGGGAACAACTTGTCAAGAAGTTCATGTATAAATTCTATCCCATGAGAAAAACAAATGAAATGCGCCAAGCAATTTAGGATTTTAGACAAAATCCTACCGAACAGTTTTGTGATACATGGGGCCATTTTCAAGACTATATCAATAGTTGTTCACATCAAAGTCTCGAGAAAAGCCGCTTAGTCCATATTTTTTACAATGGTCTTATCCCTTCTTCCCGCATAATGATTGAATCCATGCATAAAGGGAAGTTCATGCATTTAACTCCCATTGTCGCCTATAATTTTATCATTGAATTAGGAGATGACTCCCAAGATTGGGAGGGTACCAATGTGTTTTTGAGATCCAACCCTCCACATGTAGGGAACACTTTTGAGGTAAAAAATTATCCTGATTTTAAAACTTTTCTACACAGCTTACACTCATTGACTAAAACCGTTGACTTCTTAGTTGTAGTACACAATAAAATGTTTCACTATCTAAACAAGTAATGACTGTCAACAATTCTAGTCTTTCTTCTTACAATGTCTGCTTAAGTTAAGATCATTTGGCTCATTTGTGCCCCCTCCTGCAAGATGATCCCGAACTAACCATAGCTCAAGCATGTGCCTTTGATACCACTAGGAAACCTATTCCCCCATCATTTATTTACAATCCTAATAATAGGAATCATCCCTATTTCTCTTATAAGTACGACCACAACTCCGCTCCTTCCCAACCACAACAACATGTTGGTGGTCTCCTTGGGGTTCCACAAAATCCACCAAGGAAACCTCGCCCTCCTGTCCCCCATCAGTCTGCTCCTTCCCATCAATATCACTTTCTATCTTCCTTTGTCCCCCATGGTGGACATTCAAACAACAATAATCAGTTGGTTCCTATCCCCCCTCCTTCATACGAGTATTCACAACAACTTAATTCTCAGCGCGAGTTGGTTCCCCATCCATCTTATGCCCCTCCACCCAATTCCTCCACCTCTTCTCTCGAGAATCTCCTCACTTAGAGTAAAGACCTCCAATGGCTTGAGCATCGTTTCAACGAATTTTAATTTGATAGAGAGAAAGGTCATTTTCCCAGTCAACCCATTGCTAACCCTAAGGGGAATGGCAAAGAATTGGCCTACGAGGTTGCTTCCACTTCCAATCCACCCAATTACCCAACGAATATGAAAGTATTATCTGCACTTCTCTCAAGAAAACAAGTTAAAAATGGTGTTCACGATCCCAGTTATGTCCCCATCCAACCCAACCCATCTTTAGAGACTGTCCCTGAGGTTACACCACCATGTAAATCCACATCTCACACTGAGTCCAAGCCTCCTGAGACCACCTCTGTTTATGTGCCCAAAGCACCATTCCCTCATCGGTTAGCTCCCACTATGAAAGCCCAACAATTTGATGAGATCAAGAAAGTCTTTCAGAATGTTCACATTAACATTCCCTTCCTCACCGTGATTCAATAAGTCCCTTCATATGCCAAATTTTTGAAGGACTTCTGCACTGTTAAGCGTAGGACCAATGTTCCTCGTAATGCTTTCCTCACTGAGCAAGATATGTCCCTTATCCATAATAACGATGTTATGAAGTATAAAGACCCCGGTCGTCCAACTGACTCTTGCATATTAGTTCACAAGTTCACAACTAGAGCTTTCCTTGATCTTGGGGCTAGTCTTAATTTATTACCTTACTCCCTCTACCTTGAGATAGGTTTATAAAACATGAAACCTACACGAGTTACTCTTCAACTTGTTGATCATTACATGAAAGTACCTAAAGGAATCGTTGTAGACGTTTTGGTAAAAGTTTTGAACTTTTACTATCCTATGGATTTCATCATCTTAGAAACTCATGCGCCCGACCCAACCAATACTTCTATCATATTGGGTTACCCCTTTTTGGCCATTGCCAATGCCATAATCGATTGTCATGACGGATCCATGAATCTATCTTTTGGCAACATGACTGTAGAAAAGATAATATCTTCCACCTTATGCAACAACCGACAGATGTCGATTCTATTGATGAGGTGTGTGTGATTGACTCCTTAGTTAACAAAATGTTGGACCAAACTTACCCTTTCGATCCTCTCCAATAATGTATGGCTCATTTTGGATTCGACTTTGACATTGATTCCTCCATCTCTGAACTCAATGTCATGTTAGATTCCACTCCACTGATGGACACTTTCTTTTAGGACCCTCAATTCGATCCCCTCTATGTTGATACTCTTCACTCTGTGGATCACCCTATTCCACCTTCTGAACTCCCTGCCACATCAGATTCCTCCAATTTATGCACCGAGAACTCTCGGGACTCTATTTTTGTGTCTGAGTCTGATGTCACTCCTTCGCCACCTACTAGTTTGGAGCTTAAGCCCTTGTGTCTTAAGATGAAATATATTTTTTTTAGTACCCAACAACCATCACTCTGTCATCATTGCTTTCGACTTGACCCCTGTACAAAAAGAGAAATTAGTCCACAACCTTACTTAGCATATCACTGCTATAGGATGGACCATTTCAGACATTCACGGTGTGAAACCCAATGTTTTTAGTCATCGCATTCATTTAGAGGAGAATGCCAACACTTCTCATGAACCCCGACATCGATTCAACCCTGATATGAAAGAATTCGTATGTGCTGAGATTTTAAAATTCTTGATACTGGTATGATCTACCCTATATCAGATAGTCAATGATTCAGTCCCATTCATGTCGTACCAAAAAATTCTAGTGTCAACGTCGTAAAAAATAGTGACAATGAGATTGTGCCCACCTGTATGCAAACGGGGTGGCGTATTTGTATTGACTATCGCAAGCTCATTGCTATAACTCGAAAAGACCACTTTCCTCTTCCCTATATTGACCAAATGCTCGAATGTTTTGCTGGCAATGTGTATTACTGCTTCCTTAACGGCTATTCAAGATACAACCAAATTCCAATTGCCCCTAAAGACCAAGAGAAAACTACCTTCACATTTCCCTTCGTCACTTTTTCCTACTCTCGCATGGCCTTTGGTCTTTGCAATGCACCTACGACTTTTCAATAGTGTATGATTTTCATTTCAGTGACATGGTCGAACATTTTCTCGAAATCTTTATGGATGATTTTTGTGTGTTTGGTTATTCCTTTGAGCAATGCCTTTCTCATCTCACTATGGTCCTCAAACGTTGTCAAGAAAATAAATTGGTCCTCAATTGGGAAAAATGTCACTTCATGGTCAAAAAGTGGATTGTTCTCGATCATATAGTCTCTCGCGATGGTATTGAAGTAGGCAAAGAAAAATTCGACATAATTTCCTCGTTTCCCATTCCTAAGTCTGTTAAGGACATTCATACCTTCTTAGGACATGCGGGCTTCTTCATCAAGGACTTTTCTAAAATCGCTCCCCTTTAACAACCCTTTTATCCAAAGATGTTCGCTTTATCTTTGACGATGAATGTTTCAATTCTATTGAGCGCCTTGAGGCTGAGCTCACTTCTGCTTCTATCATTCAGCCTCCTATAGGTCTTTACCTTTTGAGCTCATATGTGATGCCTCTAATTTTTCTCTCGGTGTGGCACTTTGTAAGAGGGTTGACAAGCACTAGAACATCATTTATTATGCTAGCATAACCCTCTATGACACTCAGCTTCATTACACGACCACCGAAAAGGAGTTGCTAGTTGTCGTATTCACACTCGATAAGTTTAGGTCCTATTTTATCGGTTCATCGATCATCGTTTACACTGACCATGCCGCCCCGAGGCACCTTCTTCAAAAGAAGGATTTTAAACCACAATTGATACGGTGGATTCTCTTACTTTAAGAGTTTGACCTCAAAATTCATGATAAGAAAGGGTGCAAAAATTTGGTTATAGACCATATCTCTCGCCTCACTGTTATGTTTAAATCTGATCATGTCCCTATTTCTGAAACATTTCCCGATGAGCAACTTTTTACTGTCTCCCTCATACCTTGGTATGCTGATATCGTTAATTTCCTTCTTGCCGACCAACTGCCCAATCATTGGTCCAAACACGAGTGTTCTAAGTTCATGGCATAGGTGAAATTTTACTCTTGGGATGATCCCTTTCTTTTTAAGTATTGCTCTAATAAAGTCATTTGCCGCTGTGTTTCGGACCATGAATAGTCAAGTATTCTCTCCTTTTGTCACGATGGTGCCTATGGTGGTCACTTTACCTCCAAGGAAACTGCTTCCAAAATTTTGCAAAGTGGTTTCTACTGGCCCACTCTTTTTCAAGATGCCCACCACTACTTCCAGGCTTATGCTAAATGCCAACAATCTGGGCGTATCTCTCATTGTCACATGATGCCCCTTACACCCATTCTCATCGTCAAAATCTTCGATGTGTGGGGCATTGATATTGTGGGTCCTTTTCCCTCATCTCATGGTTTCCAATATATTCTCATTGCCGTTGATTATGTTTCCAAATGGAGAGAAGCCATCACTTGCCGCACCAATGACCATCTCATTGTGGTTAGTTTTCTTAAGGAGTATGCCTTCACACGTTTTGGTACTCCCAAAGATGTCATTAGTGATGGGGGTATACATATTTGTAATCGAGTCTTTAAACATCTCGTGAAAAAGTATGGTGTTACCCACAAAGTTGGTCTCTATTACCACCCTCATATTAGTGCTCAAGTTGAAGTTTCCAACCGTGAAATGAAGCAAATCCTAGAACAAATAGATAATCCTAATAGGAAGGACTGGTCCTTATGCTTGTACGATGCTTTGTGGGCATACCATACTGCTTTTAAGACTCCAATTTACATGTCTCCTTATTGCTTGATATTTGGTAAACTATGCCACTTACCTGTCGAGCTTGAACATCATGCTTATTGGGTTGCCAGGGACCTTTATTTTGATATTGACAAGGCTGGCATCCATCGAAAGCTCCAACTTAATGAATTAGAGGAGATACGAAATGATGCCTATGATTTGTCCAAGAAGTACAAGGACCAAATAGAGTGGATCCATGAACAATCATTCAATGAAAATACTTCCACCCTGGAAAAAAAGATTTGTTATATAACTCCCGTCTTCATCTCTTTCCCGGAAAGTTAAAAACCAGTTGGTTTGGACCCTTTATTGTTGAATATGTCACTCTTTATGGTTCCATCAAAGTTCAAAACCTATTTCAAGTCAACGGTCAAGGATTGAAGCCTTTCTTAGAGCTCGACCCCTCTCATAGAGAAGAAATTTAACTTGTTGACCCCATTTATCAAGATTGAATTTTCAGTTTTGTTGAGGGTGATTATAATCACCCAACTTTTCTACCGCCCTGCATTTTCATAGTCCTTATCCTTAGGATGTGTTCCGATCGGTCTGGCTGAAGACGTTAAACTTAGCCCTACCAGGAGGCATCCCGTTGTTCATTGTTTCTGAGTATGAGTCTTATCCTGTTTGGGGGTGGTACTTCACACCACCCAATGATTTCTAGACTTGTACATATTTTTGTGCGCATTCGTTCTTCAGGTTTTCCCTTTACACCATACAGTATAATTTCATTAGCGGTTCATTATGGTAATATCCTTCCTCCCTTATGCTTTTTATTTTATATATATGGTTTTAAAACATTGAGGACATTGTTCTCTTTTGTTTGGGGGTGGGAAATTTATCAAAATTGTACCACTTTTGAAAAGTTTCAGAAACAATTGATTTTAAACCTTTTGTGAAGTTCAAAATAAACGTTTATGACTTGAATTGTCTATCGTCCCTCTTTTAGAATCTCTAAATACCCCTGTTCGACCCTAAAATTACACTTTTTACCATAAAGTTAATTAATACCTCTTAAAAGCATACTTGCACTATGAGTTCCTAAACTCGGCAATTTGCACTATTACTTTTACAATCAAAAGTTGAAGAGTAATTATATTCTCAAGAGAGTCTTAAAAGATCACTAGTGGCGACTTAAACGCGTGAGATTTGAGCTTTTCATCTTTTTGAGGGTTTTTACGTATCTTCGAGTCACAAGTTAACTCAACTTTCTTTTGGTACCACATTTAGTCGTTGCATGGTCTCATCATTTTTTTTTCCAAATTTGGCTTAATCATTGAGAATGACATTACTTTTGAGTTGTAAGAAACATGTGTCTTGTAGTTTTTGCCGAGCACTAAAGCGATTTTTCCAAACACTTACCACATTATCATTCACCCATTTTCCATATTTCCCTTATCCATATATATCCCAAATACCATCCACATATCATTTTCCCATCACTAACATCATTTTTGAGAAAAAGAGTGTTTGAAATTCTTAATGTAAATTGTCTTCATTTTTGTTATGAAAGAAAAATGTATCGCAATAAAAAAAAAGAAAAAAATAGAAAAGAAGAAAAATAAAGATGCGATCACAAGTTCAAAAGATGAAGACATTAGTCAAACAAAGTGTTTTCACTCTTCTCAAAAACCCTATCATTCATTTTCTTCATTTCATTATCCCCTCATACCTTTCATAAACCACATTTTCACCCTTGGTGACGTGTTCGGGCAAACGAGAAGTGTATATGGTGAATAACTCAGCATTCTCGACATAGTGGTTAACATTCGTTCATGAGATCAAATTTTCTTTCATGTATCTATCATTTTCTATAAAGTGTGTGAAACGTTTACATTTACTCACATCCTCACAAACTAGAGAGATACACTCACCTAATTCTCAGAGAGTTCGATTCAGAGAGATTTATCCAGTGAGAATTGAAGTCAAAGCCTTGAGTCTATAAAGGCAATCTAGGAATTACTCTAATGATACTTAAAATTGTTTCACACAACACATGCTGAATTTTAGGAAGGATTGCGTTTTGGTATTAAGTAATTTCATATCTTATTTGATAGTTGAATACGACGTTCCTTAATGTCCTTTTAAAGTTGGGTTGTATAGCGTTTCATCACCTACTTAGATACTGCATTTAAATAAGTTTTCGAATTTTGTGGGTACATTCACTGAAAACCCTCACGAGACACCACTCGTCCTATAGGGCAACCTATCGGGTTAACATCTTGTTGCACATGCTAAGTGCAATCGCTAGTGCCTGCGAAAGTGGCTTACTTTTGGTCACTTATCTTTGTTTTCTCTCTATTTTTTCTCGAGGACTAGCAATATTCTGTTTGGCGGTGGTGTGATAGGCACCCAAAAGTGTATTTTTATGCCCCAAATAGATGCATTTTAGTTACTCATTTTAATTCAAAATGACCTTATGTTTGTATTTTAATATTTTTAGGTCAATCAACAGTCACAACATCAAATCATGCTAAATTAAGTCAATTGCGACGCAGAAGCGCTTAAAACAATGCATAGAAGAAATCAAAGGAGATGGCGAAGTCAGAATCCATATTTGAGCTAGCCCAGAAGAGTTCCGATGTCCCGAACCAAATCTAAACCTAGATCGAGCCGAGTCCATACCTCAAGCCCGGTGTGTGTTGAGTTGTACCTTTATTATTTTTTTAGATTTTTTTAGATTGAGTCGTTTTTATTTTTAGGTTTTATTTAGAATTTTCTAGGTTTTATTTTTATGATTTTTTTTATCTTTAGTTTTTACTTAATATTTTTTTAGTTTTTATTTTATTTTTATTTTATAGATTAAAAAATTTATTTTATTTTAATTTTAGTTTTATAGATTTTATATTTTTTTAGGATTTTAGTTATTTTAATTTTCATTTTTTTAGGGTCAAAATGAAATACACACACGCACTATAAAACTCAACACCTAATCTCCACCTAAAACAAACCCCCCTCACACACCATAACACCGTACACTCACCACACCTAATCCCCCTCGCCCATCATCTTCCTCCCAATAACACTCTCTCTCCTCAATCCACCATAACCAACACAACCTTAACCCACATCCTTCTAATAACCAAAAACACACACACCCATTTATCTCTAAACCAACAACAAACAAATCGGGTTTGTCGAACCCGACCCCCTAACCCCTGTCCAAAAATTCGCAACCCCTTTACTGCCTGAACCGCAAACTCACCCCAATCCCCATACTCGACCAACCCGACCTTTTCCATACCAACAAACCGAACCCGGATAACCCTCAAATCGGGCTAGACCCGAAACTAAACCTACCTTAAACCCGTGTCCAGCAGCGCCTCAACCTGATCACCATCTCGATCCAACCTATCCATTGTCAACCAAAATCCCAACAAAATCAGACATAATCCCAAGCCAAAAATAAAAATCCCACAAAATCTTCAACCAAAATAAAATCGTGGGACTCAAGAAAAGAAGTTATCAAGCCACTTTAAAAAAGAAGAACTCTCATATCTGCGTACAGAGAGAGAGAACATGAGAGACAGGAAAAAGAAAAAAAAGAGACTGTAGAGGGTAGAAAAATAGTTAGGAAAAATCATAAAAAAATTAGTTTAGGATTAGAAAAAATTGTTAGGTTCGGTATCTACTTTCATTTTTGTAAACTCGTTAGTTTTTGTGACGAGTTTGGGATGCGTGTTCATGCACACAGTTGACACAGAAAATTATTTCGTATCGTATTTCATTCTCTTTCTCTTTAGTTTCTTGTTTGTTAATTGTGCTAGTGCTGAGATTTTAATCATGTGTGGATAAACACCCCATTCAAGGGGTGGGATGAAACGCGTGTGTTGAGTTATTTAATGAACTGATTTTTCATTGATGTGTTCTAGGCTAATTAAATTGGAAAAAAATCACACATTAATTTATGTGACGAGAGTTAATAAATTAATGATGAAAATTGATATTTGATTTTTGGATTTGACTTATATATAAGTTATATTCTTAAATTGAAATATTAATTCCTTCTGTTCAATTAAAAGATCCGTACAAATTTTTATAAATTGATCTTAGCGGATAATTTGTAAGAACTAGTATGAATATTAACTTTTATATGTGCTGACAATTCCTGATTTAATTGCTGAAAAAGATAAAATTGAATTTAGGATTGTAACGAGAGTTATGTTTTAAATTTCATATTATTTCGAACTATTCAAAATAATATGAAATTTTTAAAAAATTCAAAATTAGATTATTTTTAAAAAAAATTTGTAGTCATTTTAGTTGCATAATTTTTGGTTTCCTCCCTTGAAAATTGTTTTTAAACATAAAATTAAAAAAATATTTAAAAAATTTAAAAACACAATTTTTTTTAATAAAAATTGGAATTTCAAGTTTTCACGATAACCGTTTCAACCCTAGAAATTGGATTGATACTCGAATTTTCCACGATACTGATTTTTTAACAAATTTTGTAGGTGATTCCAGGAATTTTGACACTCGAAGTTTGACCGCAACGACATTCTAAATCCATATCCAAGGAAGACACTAATCAAGAGTAATCAGTTATCATCCTCTATCATTATCTAACAAAAGATCTCCCTTAAGTCTTTGATAAGATCCCGTGGATTTTCTAGTTTCTCAATTAGATTAACTACTACATGAACCAATCTTTCACCCACGCTGAGTGATCTTCAAAGAAACTTTCCCATCTTGGAGTTTTTTTTATCCTGGAGATAGTTTCCACCAATGGATCATAAAATCTACAGAAAGGAAAATATTCTCATTTTTTTATGATTTCTCAATTGCGACAATGATGGTAAGGGGTATGTGTAACCCCTGGCTTCTTGAATTCAGAACTCTTATATTTGAGTGCCTCGACGTAAGAATTATTTTTCAAACCTTTGGTGTTGGATTACTTGAGGACATTGAAAGGATCACTAATCCCTTTTTTATTTTTTCGAGGCCCATTCCTGGTAGGTACGTCATCTTTTTCATCAAGTGCGTAATTTTGTAACACCTAAACTCGAAGTAGGTGGTGGAATTTATTCCTCAGTTTCGGTAGCGATGACTTTTATAGGAAGATCTGGATGTAATCCATTCATATACATGTCCGTACTTTCATGTTAAATTTCCACTAATCAATTAGTAGTTCCTTCATTGTTGAGTAAGTCAGCGTTTCCTGATAAAGTATTCAGGCTTTTTCCACAGAATAATTTCAGTTTTTAGTGTAACAGGAATCACCACCAATATCATGGAGCCACAACCTTCCTTTAAGTAGGTTGATATTGGCCAATATGTCACTTACCTAAAACATTGTGATGCTTTCAAATGGTCCAATTCCTAGTTTAATTTTAATCGAAGCAAGAATTCTATTCTGGTGTTGTCATAAGCTTTGACAACTTGCATCGTTGGTGTGAGGTCTTCACGTTTAGTTCCCATGAACTTGGTTGTTCTTAGAGGGAAAACTTTAGAGTTGATCCATCTAATACTACGGGCATCGTCTCTCCTTTAACATTTATTGTCATTTTCAGATCCATATTGTGAGGCCTTCGACAGTTCTGTAAGTTTGAAATATATACTTTTCAAAATTTCAAATTTCCTACAGTATTCATAATTTTTTCTAGAGTTTATGAGATGGGTACCATTATTTTGGGCAATCTGTTTAGTGATAAAACACTTATGAGGTTGTGATGATATGAGAAGTCCCCATATGGAGATATTGGCATGAGTCTTCAACCATGTCTAGAGAGTTGTCTTCTGTCACTTCTTTTCCTTTGTCCTCACTTTTTTTTTCCTAATAGGAATGGATTAAGGCTACGAAACATTAGGAATCTTTAACTATGTGGCTGCACCTTTTTCCTTGAACTGAAACTTATAAATTTTTCATTTTATTTTCTAGTCTTCACATATTGTCACGACCTTAATTATGGCCTTTATCTTATTTTCTAACCATGATGACTGCGACACCTAACTACGGAGTCCTTATGCTTTTATGGGTTCTTGTTTTGGACCTATACATTGGAATGCTTGGGAGTATTGGTAGGACTTCTGGAAGAGACATTTTACTATTCCTCCTCCCATAGTGCTTTAGTTAAAACTTTGAAGACCAGTGGGCCCTATAGGCTTAAGGATTGGCCAAACTACGATTAAGTAGCATCTGACTCTGTGGCTTCTTCTGACTGTAGGAATTACAAGGATGCTGTGGAAAATATTGATATGGAGGAAGATAATTTCTCTAGCAATCATCCCTATATAGATGTGGATGTCACGACAGTAACTTCTATGATAGTTGTGGTTGTAGAGGCAAGAAATAATGAAGCCAAGACTTCTAAATGTGTCCATGAGTCTGTAAGAGAGCCAACAAAACTTCACCACCCTTGCATTATGAATGAGGAGTGGTTGACTGACTTGTCTAAGGCATGTGAGTTCCTAGACGGAACAATTTGTACACTTCCTTTTGTAAAAAAAAAGTTATGCTCCACAGTCCCAAACAATGGGTCTAGCTTCCCCCTTCACGCTTTTCTCTTATGGTTACGTCAACCTATCCAAGTACCTGCGAGAAAAATATTAAGTTCCATAAACTTAGACCCAACCTAAGTTGATCCTAATGGTTGGAGGGCGATTCTTGCTGCTCTGATCATTTGGAAGAAAAAATTTAAAAGAGATATAACGTCTGTAGAGTTATTTGATTTTCACAGACCAAAAGAAAAATCTATGGAAAACCCATGTTGATTTTACATGGGTCTGAAGAGTTAGAATATGTATATAATGAGGAGGATTACTCCTTGTAACAAAAACTGTAACAAAAAGTTCTTTTTTATTTCTAGGGATAGCTGGGACATCTTCCCAGAAGAAAGTGAGAGAGATAGTTTAGAGTGTTACGGACTTGGAGCCTTCCACCTAAATAAGGTATAATTATGGCCAAGGCCTTTGCTTCTTACTTCAATTATTTTACCTGCCGCATCTTTTAATTTCTTTATTGATAACATCCACGGCCTTTGCTAACCATTTGTTTAAGTTTGTGCAAGTTTGATACTCTCTAAGAGACAGGGAGAAAGAATTAAGAATACAGTCTCAATTGAGGGCGATTAAAATATATTCCCTAACATATTGACTCCACGATCACTATATAAATGCTGATGCTACCTATCACATGAAGCACCAATGAAGGGTTCAAATGGTGATTTCCTTTCTTCTAATTATTTTTGTGGCATTACTTTTTAACTTAGAATACATACATCTCTTCTTTTAGACTGTGTCGCGAAGGAAATCGATAGGGAGCTACTAATATTCCAACTTCATTAGTTGGAAAAGGTCATCCAAGGCCTTAAACATGCCCTAAATAATAAGGGAAAAAAGAGGAAGAGGGCAGCTAAAGAGGATGGCCTTCAGGTTGAGAAAGAGGTTGCTCCTCCAGCTGAGAAAGAGCCAGCTTCCACTAATAGTGCCGCATCCATTCAGCTAGATGTTGGAGCTCTTATTCCAGACCCTCCAATTATTGACGATGACATTGGGGAGAAATTCTATGCAACTGGTTCAACATCTAATTCTGGGGGGGACTTCCATGGATGTTCTAGCCCCATTCATGCCTTCAACACTCCGTCCCCTCTACGGACTGTGGTTGTCAATAATGCTAATCTTCCTGCTCCTAAAAAAAGGAAAGATAATTGTATTGAGGGGCCTTTGTGTCCTAGATTAAGATAGACAGTTCAAAAATACCCTGGGGACACAATAATAAATTCTCTCCTAAGGATGATGTAGGTTGTGAAGGACCTTGAAGAATATTCTATGCACAGTCTGTTGAGGGTAAGGATTACTTCATTTTTTTTCTTTCTCTAACCATTTTGGTATACTTGTCCTATACTAATTATAAACACCCTAACCTAGGAACCCCTAAGCACCTCTTTAGGTCCTAATACCCACTCATTCATCGCAGACCCCAAGTCCTACTCTGACTACCGATCTAGAGGCCATAGGGTGCTCGTAGGCCCTATTTGACTCTATTAAACTTTCTTTTCTGATAAAAATGTCAATGAATATCCAAAGGGATTTGAATTCCCTTTCCAACGATCTTCCCCATGCCCGAAACGGCCTTATTCTTCGGATAAGCGATCCATTTTTCCATCGAAAACTATTCTGAAGGCCATTGGGCGCTCTTAGGCTCCGTTTGACTCCTACCAACTCTTTATCTAGAAGAAGATGAATTAATATTTTAAAGAATCTAAATACCCTTTCCAATAGTTCGCCCCATCCATTAATCAACCTTACGGTATGGATGAATGACCCATTTTACTCCAAAAGATCACCGAGCACTTTCGAGCTCCATTTGACCTAGGTCAACTCTCTGAATCGAACGAATATGATTGTAATCTTGAAGGGAACTGAATACCCTTTCCAAAGGGTTATTTCTTGCATAAATTGTCCTTACAATTTTAGAGGAACGATTCCTTCTCCTCTGGGAATTTCATGTTTAGTGACCAACGGGCTCTTTTGGGACCATTTGACTTCGGTCAACTCCAAAACTCGGAAATGGCTCAATTTATTCTTAAAGGTATCTGAATACCCTTTGAAATGGTCTGCCCCATGTGTGATTCTGCCAAATGGCACCACAGGACCCTACTTATCGGTGGTGTGTATGCGGTTTTAAGCTGATAGGCGGGTATAGGACGGTGCTGATTGGCACCCCCTTAGCCCTATAAATAGAGGTAATAAAATCACTTTGAAAAGCACCCTTGAACATCCCTCTTAAAAATTTAAAGAAAATTATCTCAAATTCAGAGTTGTTCCCCTCTTACAAAACCATTTCCCACATTGCTTCCATCCTTTTCGTAGTCTTTTGTGTAAATTCCCACCCATGTCCTCATACCACCATCATCTGATAATTGGATAAGAGAATCTACAATCAATATCCACTTCAAGTCTTCATAAGGAGGTCTAATTCTTCCCCTTGACATTAAATTCTCTTATTTTCACATTTTTTACTTCATTTCCACTTTAGTACTTACTTCATCATGTCACATATCTTAATTTCAAAACTTTCATTATTAGTATTTCCACAGACTTTATTTTCATAAGAAAACCCATAAATAAGAAAAGGAGGGTTCACTTGTAAATGCGAAATGGGGAATTCTCATCACATTTTCTCACACTAAAACACGTTTTCTCACACTAAAGCACCATTTTCTACACACCCACATACTTTAGTATCTTTAAACTACGTGGAATTTGATGCCCCTGGGCTACGTAGGCATCTTGGGTAAATCCCTAGACTTGAGTCCTCCCACACAATTTTTTACCTTTATGAATCGGTAAAGACTTAGATAATGCTTTGAATAACTATTTTGGGAACACTCCTAAAGATGACCTCGCTCTGCCTTTATCCATGAAACATGTTGTAGACACCCCATTCTATTACCCCCTAACTCTCCATAGGTCCCTAGTACCTCCCTTCATCACTATAAACCCAGGTCACGTCCCGAGTACTGACCTAGAAGCCATCGGGCACCCCCGACTCAGTTTGACCCAAAAGTCAAACTCCTTGTCTCGATCGAGACTGAATGAATCTTCAAAGGGCACTGAATACCCTTTCAAATGGTCCACCCCGTGTGCGATTCCGACTTACCATACGGATGAACGCGCCATTTGCATCCGAAACCTGACCTAGAGGCCACTGGGTGCTCCCGGGCTCTAATTGACCTATGTCAACTCTTCAGCTCGACCGAAGTTGAATGAATCTTTGAAGGGCACTGAATACCTTTTCCAGCGGTCCACCCCATTCGCGATTCCAACTTACCATGCGGACGAACGCGCCATTCGCGTCCGAAACCTGACCGAGAGGCCACCAGGTACTCTCGGGCTCCATTTGACCTATGTTAACTCTTTATCTCGACCAAGGATGAATGAATCTTTGAAGGGCAGTGAATACCCTTTCCAACGGTCCGTCCCGTGCACAATTCCGACTCTCCATGCGGACGAATGATCCGTTTGACTCCGGGGAGCCACCGAGCGCTTCCCGAGCCCGTTGACCAAAGTCAACTCCCCAAACTGGGTCAAACTCTTTGGAATGTCAAAATAAATCTCCTAACCATTCCAACGGTATGCCCCGTGCACGATTCGGACTTACCATGAGGACGAACGCGCCGTTTGCGTCCGTGCGATTCCCCGTCCAATGGATCGACAAACGCTTCCGAGCCACATTTGACCCAAAGTCAACTCCCGAACTCGGGAGCGGTACAAAGGGCTTTTTAAGGTCTCTAAAATACCTTTCCAACGGTATTCCTCGTGCACGATTCTAACCAACGGTTTTCCCTCGGTGGCCAATTTTCCGAAAAAGCCTGAGGCGCACTACCAAATGCAGGTCCCAGATCCTGCCTATCGGCACTTGCCGATAGGCAGTGCTATGATAGGGACAATCGGCAGTCCCCTGGGGTTATAAAAGGAGGCATTGGCCTCATTTGCAAGAGGAGCCCAAATCTGATAGAAATCTCTTTGAACGAATCCCAGAAACCTCTCTCGAAGGCAGCGTGATTTCAACTTCCAATTCCATCTTTTACCTTCACTTTTCATCATCCTTTTCATCAAACTTGGTGAATTAACCACTCTCCATCATCATCCAAGCTCAAGGGCTGCTCTCCAACATTCAAGATCAAGCTCAAGATCTTCAAGAAGGTCCAACTTTCTCAAACTCTCTCTCTTAAATTCTCTTGAATTCCCAATAACTTGTTTTCTTACTTAGCACTTTTATAATCTCATCTCACACATCCTAATATACTTTTTATTTAGTATTATTGCACATCTCTTATTTTCATATAAATAAAAACCCAAAAACAAGAAAAAGAGGGTTTGCTCATAAATTCCAAGTAGTGATTCTCACACTTTTTCCACATTTTTCTCACAACTAAAACACCTTTTCTACACACACACACACACTTACAAATAAGAGATCCCACATTTGGATTTATGGGATAAACCCCACCCCTTTTCTTTGTATGCGAACTACATGGACTTTGATGCCTTTATAGGCTACGTAGGCATCTCGGAGTAAAACCCGAGACTCAAGTCCTTTCTCTCAGTTTTTCTCTCATTTTCTATTTTCTCTAAATCCATTTTCCTTATATTGTATATATCCTTAGTCTTAGTGACACATTACTCCATGTGCATTATCTTTCCTTTATAGCGATCAACGTAGGGGTAACCGCGTAAATCTTATTTTTCTAATATTTCTTTTATAATCTTTCTATAGATGACTCGCTTTTTCTTTTCCATGATACAAGTCGAGGATTCCTACCTCCATTCTATATATATACACATGCACACATCTCACAGGGGGAAACATAAAGGAAAATAGCAAATATCCATGAGAGACCGAAAGGGAGAAATGGGTGCCTAAAACCTTCCCATTTCGTAACTAAGCCTCCGAACCCTTTTCGAATCATTTTGGTTTCGCACGCACCAGTATGTCTTTGGATGCCATCCTTCGGGGAGGCTTCCTCTTTTTCTTTTGTTTGTTTTGAGTAAAATAGACTGGCGACTCTGAATCTCTCTACATTTTTTACACCTCACAAAATCGACGCCGGCCGAAGCGCTCTCCCGAGAGGGGACGCGCGGGACCCAAAGGATTCCTCCTCCCTCCGCGGCGGGGATGGCCACACAGGTCGAGCTATTACAACCTCCATTTATATTATACACATAAGCAAACACATGAATAAGTCTAATAGGAGAAGACTAACACATGCGCATGAGAGATCAAAAGAGAGGGATGGGTGCCTAACACCTCCCCATTTCATAACTTAGTCCCCGGATCATTGAACAACTTGGTTTTGTAATCATCATTATTGTCCTTGATGTCGTTCTCACGAGGGAGTAAGATTTATTTTTCCTATTTTGTGCAAAATAGGCTTGCGACTCTATCTCTTAATATTACCCCACATCGATGACAATCGAGTGCCTCGAGAAAGGACGTAATCCTGCGCCCATGCCAAAAAAGGGGAAGGAATGAGGGATCCACCTCGGGAGAACCCCTGAACCCCGAAACCTCAAGATGGACAAACTAATTACATCATTCTCTTGCTTTCAGGTAGTGGAAGTTGCTATATCCCAAAGGGTCAAGTATGAGAAGTCACAAGTCTATGGACTACATCCACCAGACTCAGCTGAAGGGTGAAAGGTCTGCATCATTTAAGGATGGAAAAAATATGTAGAGGAAGTCTCCAAGATTCAAAATGGATGCAGACACTATGATGGTTTCCATAGTCAAAGCCCAAGGAGAGGCATAGAAAAACTTCACTCAAGCTACAGAGACCTTAAAACTTTTTAAAGCCAGAGCACTGAAGGCAACAAGTTAGGTTGCAAAAATTCAAAAAATGTTGGATGCGGCAGAGGCAAGCAATTAATAGTTTATAACCAACAATGTCCCAGATTTAAAGACACTACAAGATTAGCATATCGCAACTGATTTAAAGAAGGATGAAGATCACGCCTCCACCATAAAGAAAGTTGTTGAAGATTTTATTGCCTCATTCTAAACCTCAAGAGACTTTAACCTCTTTGATAAAAAAATCCTACCTCCGCGGCACCAAGGAGCTAAGTCTTGAGGTAACAAAGGATTTTACAGAGGCCAAGGATTTTTTTTCTTGGACGTTCAATGACCCTAAGAACCTTGATTACATGAAGCAGAGGAGGCTACGATAACTAAGGAAAAAGAGACTGAGACAGCGGTTGATGAAACTAGAGGTGATGAAGATGAGGACGCAACCTCTTAATATGTTTTCTCCAATTTTGAAATTTTGAACTTGTACTTTACTTCCGCAGACTTGTATGTTTTGAACTTATATTTTTGTTTACCACAACTCTGACCGATGATATTTTTAATTATTTTTGCCATATTAAAACACTTTTGTAATCTTTCTAGATGTATATCTGAATGTATGTATTGCCCTCTATGTTGCTTGTTTTGAATGGTCCTTAGTACTGTATCCTTAGACAGTAGGTTGTAATGAATCTTGGATAATATCTTTGCGGCCTCTAAGAATAGGTTGTAGTAGTTTAGACATAGAAGCAAAACTGGTAGTGACCTTAAGGCAGAAGTCATCTATAATAAACTTGGGCTCTAGACTTTCTTGAGATGCCTGCCATAACGATTATTCAAACCAAAGTTGGGCATTGAATTACCATTTCTCAGAGCCTAGAGTATGATGAGCACTTGTAGAATTCTTGTTGCATTTTTGTTAGGTTGTGGTGATTCTTTAAGAACTGCTTCTCTTACTATGAACATAATGTCCATAGCCCACCGTCCTTATTAGGGTATAACTTCCCCCTTAGAGTTGAGATCTCTTCTTGTTTTTGCGAATTTTCAAGCCTCCCTAGGCTAGCTATTTATAAATCCACCCACATCTATATATGAGTATTTTAAATCCTCCCTAGGTTGGGTTCATTATAAATTCACCCACATCAATATATGGGTATTATCAAGTTATCCCTAGCTGGGTGGATTTTCAAGGTACACACTGCTAATAATGAGTATTAGGATCCCTTAAGGACAAGAGTTAGTTTTTGATCCCCCAAGGCTAATAAAAGCATCACGCACCTTTAAAAGCCTTTGTGACGAGAGGGGTGTTAAATGCCATTTAAGGTTGTCACTCAATTTTCTTCTATAGACATCTATTCCTATTTGATTCAATATTAGGGGTAATTGATTATAAGGTTCTACTCAAATAGTATATTTTGAAAAACTTTAAATGTACAGAGTAAGAACTCAAAGATAAAAAGGTCATATATATATATATATATCCATGGTTGTCAAAGAAATACAAAACATATAAGCATAAACTTGAAGTTTATTTGTTTGCAAATATTTAAAAATATAAATATCTAAGGAAAAGACAAGCATGCATAGGAACTGCTGAAGCATCTCCTATTTGATGAGCCTTTCAATCTCATTCTTCAAAGAAAAACACCTATTGATAGTGTGGTTAGGATTTTGGTGAAATTCACACCATCTGGTCCTGTCTCTCTTATATGGAGGGGATTTGACATTCTGTGGCTACTTGAGTAGTTTCTCCTCCATAATGATCTCAAGGATGTCCTCTGGACTGGTATTTAGTGAGGTAAAGTCCTTGTAGGTATTTTTTTCCTCTGGCTCTTTATTCTTTCCCTTTAATGCACTGGCTACGGCCTTATCTTTAGTGGTTGTGGCCTTATGCAGGAAAGTGAAGGGTACGAAATCTAACATCATAACCCTCTATCCCAAGAGGTTAACCTATCCCTGGAGTGAGGCTTGAATATTATATAAATGGTTGGTGCAAATCAATTAAGTGGGCCATGTCTTCATTATGCTAAGGACTTGATCCAAAGCTTCCATCCAAGGCTTTTGTTGTGTTAGTATTTAGAAATATATTCTCTGAGATGAACTAAATCATTATGAAAAAACTAAGATATGTAGAGGAAAAGAAAAGTATAAACATAGGGATGCATCATTTTTATCATCAGATGTGGCCTGTATAAACAAGAGCAGGCTGTTGTGGTCTCCAAAGGTAAGAAAGGTGAGGTTGAGACCTCTCGGTCCAATAGGGATGCGACCATGGCCTTTATGAACGATTGTTCACCATAAGTGATTTGAGCATGGACGGTTTCACCAGATTGGACAACTTGTAGAGCTCTTTACTCAGGTAATAAAGTAACTAAAAAGTTAGTAAAAGGTGGATCATAACCTATCTTGGACAATTTATTGGTGCATAGGGTAATTGCCTAGTTGGACTTTGTCCGTCGAATCATCAATTTCTTAATGATTTGACCTAACCTTTTTCAAATTAACCCCCCTTACAAACCATAAGGCCCATGGTGGGAGTTTTTCAAGCATTTCCCTCCATCTTTGGTCCCAAGTATCTCAATTTTAATAATTGAAGGAAAAAAAATACCAAAAGCACACAAAAAAGGTAAGCTTGCTTGTATCACACTGCGCATTCTGGTGTCAGATGCCACTAACCTTCGTAGGGCGCCACTAAATTGAATACCATTCTTAGAACAAAAAAATTATGAGACAATAAAAAACTTTAATTCCATGAGATATAATGCAATTCAATCCATTGAAATATAAACATCCATGCAATAAAATCCATCACTATGCTAACTCTAAAATAAAATCCAACTCCAAACTATTGCCCTCGAAAATACATATTCGAACTATGAATCCTGACTGAAAACTATAAATAATTGTGGAACCAATTGGCCCACCAAATCCATAATAACTATCTCATAAAATAAAATGACAGAATAGAAATAACCTAAACTACAAAAGCAATAAAATTATACCTGAAATGTTAGTCAACGCAATGGGTTAGAGCCCACTGCATGAACACTAACTACTCCTCCCAATGAGGGTCCATGAGCCCAGACATAAGCATCATACATGATAAATATAACAATAGAGTATTTTAAATTAAACGATATAATAACATGTGAGTAAAGTAACACAACGCTAACTACCCACATAACTAAGCCACCCCATTATTCGAGTCCAATTATGTTATTACAACATTTCATTATAAATTCATAATTATTAATTTAATTAATGCAACCAGTTCTGTTAATGCGACACCAGTATAGACAGTTCACCTTATTACGAGTATGCACATACTCGTGTTATGGGTCCTACACATACTCTTGTATAGCGAGTTCACCCTATTATGAGTCCTACACATAATCTTGACATGCCCAAAATTTATACCACACACATTCCTCTCACTATATTCAGTTTTCCCAATTTTTAGCACTGCACATACTCGTGAGGTTCCACACACACAAAGAATTATAGTCAGTTTGCCCAATTTCATTAGCCCTGCACATACTCGTGATGCCACACACACCCACGCAACCATATCCAGTTTGACCAAATTATTATCCCTACACATACTCGTGACATCCATACATTATAATACCCATTGTTTGTCTTAGGCATTAATTTTAAATTCTTATTCGTGTTATCATAGTCTTCTATTATCCCCACCCTTTATTCGGGTAACCCAGACTAGACCATCCCTAGACCCATACTTAGAGATCTTCAAACTAAAAATATTTCCTAGTCTATCACATAGGAATAATACCTATCATAAATCACCACCTAGTCTCGCATTTAGTCCAATCGAAAACATGTGATGGCATACTACCTAGACCCACCCAGGAAGTACCTGATCGTACTACTCTTACTAGTCCTAACCTAGAAATTGTAAATAGTAAGGCCTGCCTACTAGTCGCATAACTAACATGCAAACTAAAAATAAGGGTAAAACTATAACTACCCCAAAAATCCTAACATTCTCGCGGTGTCAAAATATTAATACAATAAACATTCTCATAAAGTATCTTTTTAAATTATAGTTACAATTATTCCAATTAATTCTCCGATGGAAATATCATCCACATTACGTCCGTTGAATAATATATTTAAACAAGTCTTATAAGTCATCACACAAGTTGTCCAATTTTCAAAATTTCTGTACAGTGATATTTTATAGATTGACACAAGATTTCATTTTTAATATGCATATTCATAATATTAAACAACAAGAAATCCATTCTACAAACTACACATAAATATCATATTTATACGAGTTGAAACATTATAACAGTTTCATGTTTTTAAATTTTAATACGCGAAACATCCCAAGATTCCATTGTAGTTCAAATATCTAATCTAAGCATTCAATTCTTTTGATTCTTAAATATATTTTCAGATTTAAATAACAATATCTCCCGAATTGTTGTCACCTTCCCTAAATAGTCTTCCTAATTTATTTTAATAAAAACAACATTTATTAAAGTTTAGGCAATATCTAAAATGCATAACACTTAAGAGGAACGATAACACTATTCATTATTATAAACAAGTTGTCTTGAAAATCTAATTACATGGTTGTGTTCCTCTTGCGAAATTAGCAAAGACACGTTCTCGGTCTCTCTTGAGAAATCTTGATTTGGATCTTCAAAACATGGGTTGAAACTTGTGTTTAATGGGGTTTAGGTTTTGTAGATAAGAGAAGGTACTATTATAGGAGGCTAATACTTTCTGAGAAGGGTTATAAGTGTTTTAAAAAATATAAACTCGAGCTTAATTGATAGGCTAAAATAAGAGAGTTTGAGCTTAATTGATACGCAACACTACCGGTGCGAATCGATTGTCCCCCAGGGTTGAACCGGTTTCAAACGGCTTGACAAATCCAATTTCCCACAACTTTTATATAAAATGTTAAAACTTCCAAGTTTTAATCAAAATTTAAATTCCACTTAAAACCTTACTTTATGTATATCAAAAATAACATTTTAAATTGCAAACAATAATAAAATCCAAAGAAAAATATTTTTTTGGATTTTTGATTCAAAATAAGTTAGTGAATTGTCCAAAATCACAGAGTGTTACATTGCTTCATAGGGGATGCAGTCTATGGGTAGTCAACATGCCAAGCCGCATACAGCAAGATGCAGTGTAGCATTTTTCCCAGAATGAGACACAAACATTAGGTTTCAAACCTAAAAATAGTTCCAAAAAGGCCCTCACAAAGCTAACCAATGACATAAAAGTCGTTATGTGTAATGTAGCACAATTTTGGTAGAAAGAATCCCAAAGTAAAGGACACTAAATGGCGTAAAATTCCCAAAATAGAGATAGATGAAGAAGGGTGCACCCCTAGTTACCCACCTTTTTAGGCCATGGCCTATTGAGTTTTCCAACACAAACTAGGTAGACTAATATCATTGGGAGAAGAAAACTAAAACTAAGGCCATAGAAAAAGGCCTAGAAAGAAAACCTAGAAATAAGAGCCTTATGGATTTTTTTGGGTAAAATATGGGTCTAATAACCAAAATCTCACCCACGGGATAATGACTCGGGAGTCCCCAATGATGAAATAAGGTGTTACGAACTCGATTTGAGAGGAAACTTAGGAAAACAACCCATTTTTCATAGACAACACAAAAATGATGATACGAGAAATTAGATTTAGATAATTTATAACCATCATATCAAGTGTAAAAGCATAACTAAAGGAAATAAGATAAGTAGAACGCAAGATATAGATTGGTTTGGCTATAAAATGAGCATATGTCCACTTTGGTTCCTTACTATCATTATATATGTAGACATTAAATTCTTGAACCCCTAAGGCTCTCGTTAGGTCCCTATAACTTCCTCCTTCACCATAGAACCCTAGGTCATACTTCGAGTACCAATCAAGAGGCCACTGGGAACCCCCGGGACCCATTTGACTGTGGTCAACTTTCTCGTCTAAGCGTAAGCTCAATGAATATTTAAAGGCCTATTAATTCCCTTTCCAACGATCCACCCTATGCGTGAATCGACCTCATGGTTTTGACGAATGGTCCATTTTATTGTAAAAAACTAATCTAAATTAATCTTCGAAGGGCACTGAATTCCCTTTCCAACGGTCCACCCCATATACGGATCAACCTTAGAGTTCGGACGAACGATCCATTTTCTCCTGAAAACTGAACTAGAGGCCACTAAGCATTCTCAAAATCCTGTCAACTCTTCAGCTCGAACGAGAATGAATCAATCTTTGAAGGGCTCTGAATAACCTTTCCAACGGTCTGCCTTGTGAGAGAATCAACCTTACGATATTGACAAACGATCCGTTTTACTTCAAAAGGTCACCGGGTACTTTTAGGACCCATTTGACCAAGGTCAGCTCTCCGAACCAAATGAGACTAAATGGATGTTCTAAGGGATCTGAATACCCTTTCCAACGTTCCATCCCATGCACTAATCGGTCATACGGTTTAGATGAATGATTCGTTTTCATCCGAAAATCTCTTGTCCAAAAAACCATCAGGCACTTCTGAGATCTGATTGACCAAAGTTAACTCACAAATTTGGGATTGGGCCCTTAGATTCTTAAAGGGATCTTAATACCCTTTCCAACGGTATGCCCTGTGCACGATTCATATTTACAGATGGCATTTTACGACCGTTTTTTGGGAAATTTACATGAGGTTTCCAGATGACAAACCCATGTTCTTATCCATCGACAATGTGCATGGGGTTGCCTGTCGATATCCAAGCCAAGTAAAATGTTGATTGGAACCCCCTTGACTCTATATAAGGAAAGCATGATCTCAGTTTGAAGGGAACTTCAAAAACATCGCTCTCAGTAACATTCCCTCAAAGTTAGCGTTGTTCCCCTTTTGAAACCTCTCATCCACACTCCATTTTCACCCCTTTCACACCCAATTTAGTAAAATCCTATCCGTATCATCCTACCACATCCATACACTTGCAAAGGTAGCCCTTCAACAATCAAGATCAACCTTGAAGTTTCCAAAGAAGGTCCAAACATTCTTTTCACTCTTTAAATTTACTTATTTTAACATTAGTTATTTAATCCTTACTTTAGAATTTCATCTTTGTTAGTCCACACATATTAATAATGCCACTTTTTATTAGTATTATTGCAAATACCATATTTTCTATTAAAAAAAAAAACAAAAAAGGAGGGTTTGCTCATAAATTCCAAATGGGATTCATCACCATATTTTCTCAAATTAAAACATCATTTTTCTATGCACACTCATCTAAATAAAATCCCATGTTGGATTTTTGATTCCCCACCCTCATGTTGCATGCGAACTACGTGGACTTCGATCCCTTCTTAGGCTTCATAGGTGTCTCGGGTCAAAACTCGAGACTCGAGTCCTCTTTTCCTATTTTTATCCATATATTATTACATTTGTGACTCTTATTCGTGCTTTATCTAAAAAATACTATCATTTCACCATAACAATCAATATCTTGATAAGCGCCCACATTATATTTTTAATTAATATTTTGGGAGGAATCCTACGTATGACATCACTTCGCCTTTCTCTGTGACACGAGTTGAGTAATTCCATTCTCCATTTATATATTGATGTGCACACACTTCACGATGTTATTATATAGAATACTAACACAAGCCCATCAGAGATCGAAAAGGAGGAATAAGTGACTAACACCTTCCCATTCCATAATATAGCCCCCGAATCTTTGAACAGTTGGTTTCGCAAGCATCAGCATGTCTTTAATGTCGTTCTCACGTGGTAGAATTTTTTTTGCCTGTTTTGTGCAAAATAGGCCGGAGACTCTATCTTTTTACATCACCCCACACTGAAGACGGCCGAAGCTCTCCTAGAAAGGGTGCGAGACCTTTTTCTTCTCTCCCTCCAACCACACGCGCGAGCGTCAAAACCCCCTCCCCTGAAAGGAGGAAGGAAAAAAGGAAGGAGGAAAAATGGGGGAGACTCCGCTGAGGACTTACTTAAGAGGGATAGATTCTATTTGCATGGGTGTTATTATTTTCTACATGTGTGCGTATGAACCTACCTATATATTCCCTTCTCCCTCTATTTAATTTTTGTATATCTAGCTCTTGCTTATATCACTCCTTAATCACTCTCTTGTAAATATCTTCCATATACACCTCACACTACTTACACTTATATGTAGGATCATTTATATCCAAATGTTTCACACACCACTTAGAATATCCATGCTTAGGTTTCACTAGCACACACTGCCACTTATCACACTTGTACATATCCATGATCACTAGGACATTTCACATGCCACTTTTAGTTAATTCATGCTTAGGTTCACTACCACACACTCGCTTGTAGATATAATTATTCACTCACATGTATCCGTCCTTAGTGTAATCTTTATGCCCCATGCTAGATTTAATTTTCATGATATTTACACATCATTTCCTATTAGTATAGTGCTCGTCATGCCAAATAAAAGTCTCTCTCCATGATATACCAATCAAAAATCGTGCATTTCTCACACTACATTACAAAGAACATGGCTATTGACAAAAAAAAATTCTCGTATAGGGGGATCACTTTGTGATGGGCGCTTGTCAGGCAGGTCGTAGTTATTCTATGCGATATGACTCTCTACTTCCATTAGGATACCACCTTCGATGTATATCAAACGGTCCCCCCTGCATTGTATCGCTTGAACGAACTCACTACGGGAGTCATATAGCAGGGAACTCATTCATGTGCGTAGAGTATATCAAAATCGCTCTCACATGTACTATCCCCACGAGTTATATAGTGAGGCAATTCATGTACACTAAGGTAAATCAAACGTCTTGTCCACAGGTACTGATTGCCTTCAAAAGCAAGAAGTATATTGTGGAAGTCATGCCAAGGGCGGGATCTTTCCACTACCCTAGAAACTCCATAAATCTTATTTAGGCATTAGACCTAGGATACTCAAATTTGGTTTGTCGATTATCACACCAAACTCTACCGAAATGTCAGGTCAACATGCCGTCCATGAGCCTAGAAACTATGACACCCCGCTCAAAATAATAACGGTTGGTCAACCCTATACTATAATTAATCAGGAATCTCAAGTGGATCATTCTCATTATCTACTGACGGTCCTAAAACAAACACATCTAACTACCTAAAACTATAAAAAGAGGGTGCCAGTTTTTTTTTAAAACATACAATGTCATAACCAACCAATAAGATAATAACTAATGGACATGATAATGAACACACACATGCTAAGATAAAAAGAGAATAGTTCTATAGTACACCAAAAATACACAAAAGGAAATACCCGAATATGTTGTCGGGTCATAGACAATACAAGAACTGCAAAAGAAATATAAATAAAATGCCACAACTACAACTCTTGGGAGTAAACCCGAGATAAAACTGAATCCTAATGTGGATATACAAAAGATAGTAAACGGCAATTTCAAAATCTTGTGACAGTCCACTAATGCCACAGCTCCACGAATACACTGGATAGATAAGATTAATGGCGTCCTTACGGAGGAACACCTAAAATAATAGAATATATACATAGCAAGAGAAAAATATAAATGGTTCAGAGCCCGAGTTGTGAAAACATTTTAGCAAGTGCATTAAAATGCATAATAATTATAAATGCATTATAACATGATTATAGTGGAGTCTCACTCTCCAGAAAATCGAACTCACCTCTCAACTAGAGCGCTCACCTAAGTGTATGCACATGATCCTCAAAATAATTTCCCAAATCTTCTAGGGACAATACGCCCAAATCCACACTCGCGTAAACCTTGACCATCCAAAACATAACAACCGACCTCCGATTCCACCCTAACCCACATATGCGTCTAAAGTTACTTAACATATATATATATATATATATATATATATATATATATATATACATATTCTGTTATTAGAATTTATCGGATTCTAGTTATTGACATACATGAGTTATTAGCATCTAAATGCTAAGGACTAAACTTCTCCTAATTCTCAACACTGCACTGCGTTTCGTGCATGGGACGTCTTGCAAAGAAAAATCAAAACAAGGAAACCCCCGATATACTACTACTTGGCACTGTTGGTTGTCTAGATTCATTATGCCCTTAATGCACGACGCATATAACCCCAATTACTTATATAATATATATTACTCCAGTTTATTCTCATAAAACCTTGTTTCACTATAACACATAAATTTGAGTTGTAAGGACTAAAATTATCCCCATTCCCAACTTTGCACTGCGTTTCGTGCGTGGGACGTCTTACAATGCGAAATCCAAACAAGGAACAACCCGATACACTACTCCTTGGCACTGTTGGTCATTGAGGTTCATTATGCCCTCGGTACCCCATAATTTCTACGAATACATATATGGAGAAAAAATCTCTAATCACATAAATAAGATAATGCTCCGAAACATTTAGGGTATATAACATTACTCTAGTTATAAAGCACAATCATTCAATCACAAAAATTAAGTACACATAACACACTTAGCGTACATATTTATATCCAAAATCCAATCACACATGGATATACAATTCACAATATATAGGAAGCAGTCATAGTTCCTAACCGGAAAGTGAGAACGAATCATACCCAAGACTTCTCACCCCCAAATAAAATCACACAAATAATAATGGACAACTACGACCTGGGGACTATACGCACCCTGCTCCTTAAGCTAGGGGCCTCAGCCACATCGCACAACTTCCCGTGATAGAACTAGAGGGTATGCTCACACAATATACATACATACATATATATATATATATATATATATCATTCACACTAGATATATATACAATCACATCACATAAAGGCAATCCATCACACAAGGTATTTATATCATGCCATGGATACACATACTCTTTTTATGCTTGTATGTATAAAGAATTAATTTCATTTATAAGTGTATTACTCTTGATATACTAACCCTTGATACTCGCATACTTTCCCATAAACTTCATAATATGACCGCTCACTTGAAACTTACTCATCCCTCACACATACGAGTATGAAAAGTCCACCAATTCAATCACATTAAGGACACTCTCTATATCCGAATTCACCTCTATCAACAAGCATTATTCCCCAAATATTAAGCCCGATGCTAAGAGGATTTCCCACTAAATCGATATGATAACTTAAATTCGCACTCTTTCAAAATCAATCAATAAGATCCCAACATTTACATCCAATCATCTACTAATTCTACTCTCATTTCCTTAATGAGAAAGGCACTACACACTCAATTCCATTATTAAATAGACCCCGACCATCTCCTCACCTTTCTGAGGTCATCAATCCCAAGATATAATCACTGAACGCTCTATGATACAACAACGAAGAAGGTCCATAAATATAAACCCAAAAGAAAAGGGATGAACTTGAAATATCAACTTGGACAAAAAACCGAAGCCCTGTCGACCGCCCCCTGGACGCGATCGATCGCGATTTTCAATTATGCCTAAAAACAAAAACAATGGGCTTTTCCCTTAAGGCGCGGTTGACCGCCCCCCTGGCCACGGTCGACCGGCCTTACCAGTTACCTCGACCAAACTCCATTTTTGTTGAATTCACGCTTCCCAAAAACTCCAAAATACCTACGTCCGACCAAAATTATTCAACCCAATCATATTACTAACTTTAATACACATCAAATAACTCAACCCAACTAATTTATAACCTCAAATTCACCATATACACACCAAATGTAAGATTTAAACCAAAATCTAGGTTTTAACAATTTTTCCCCAAATTCACAATTTGATCCACAAATCATGAAATAAATGATGCACAAGAATTATTTAGCATGTTTAATCACTTGCTTCAAAGTTGTAGAGTCTGAATCGCCCTTGAAATCGCATATTTGTCGGAATCCCCAAGCTTTTCTTCTCTTTCTCTTGTTTTCTCTTTTCCTTTCTTCTTCGCTCTTTCTCTATAGGGATTTCTCTCAATCTCAAATGATATTGTTATCTCTCGTAGGCTATTTAAGCCTTATCTCCCAAAATACTCAACATTAAATGACAATACACGCTTTAAATGACTCGGTTACTCCAATTCAAGCCAAACAAACTTAAAATATTTTGGAACCCAAATAAGACCCAAGTACAGTCATTACAACTATCTTGACCCTTCCAGAATCAACCGCACACTCAGTATTATCATTCGATATACTTTCTAACATCTTCAAATTTTGACCTCAAATGCCAAATTAATTATTCTCCAATTAAAATAATATTATTTCTCCCAAAATAATTAAATTATCAGTCCCAAAAATCATGGGGTATTAGAGAAACAAGTGAAACTCTATCTTACCTTTTTTTCAAACCCAATTTTCCTAGGCTCGGGTCATGTCCGACATTGGTTTTACATTTAGGTAAACCTAATACACGTTAAAACATAATAATAATAATAATAATAATAATAATAATAATAATAATAATAATAATAATAATAATAATAATAATAATCACGTTGAGACTTTTCTCTCATTTGTCTCCTCTTCTTTCTCAAAAAACCAAATTACCGAAATATTTTTCCGTCTTTTCATTAAAAATACCAAAAACATTTTCCCTCCTTTATACCAAGAATGTCAAAAACATTTTCCCTCATTTTCAACAAAAACGATTCCTTTTTCCCTTTATGAAGAAATAAATTTGGAACATTTTCCTTATCAGGTCGATCGCGTACCCGATTATTTGCCAGACTACCTATTGCCCTCAGTCTTCTGTAAAACTTCCCCAAAGCTCCGTTAGTTCCCCTGTAACTTCATCCGAGTTCTGAATCTACCACTCCTCCATTGAAAACATTGATCATGTACTGAACGTTTAGCATGATCTAATAGCAGTCCTAATCTAACTTAGTGCAAGATTGACAACCTTCAAGTCAAGGATCATGAGATGTAATGAAACTGAGACCATGTTCTCGAAAAAGCGGAGGCTCTCTTTTCTTGTGTCATGGGTCTGCCTTCTCCCAAACCTGTTTAGGCCCTAAAAGAATATCATCACGCTCCACATGCCCCTCATTCCAATGGGCTACTGCCATCTCAGTTGTCCATGCCAAATCTTGCCCAATAACGGGCTAACTTCCCATACTCATTGATCTTAAAGAAAAATAAATGAATAATGTTAAGGAAAACCTCAAGTTGTTGTCAAATAATTTTGACCAAATTAGTAAATTTTGGAACAACATGGACTACACCCACATGTCTCCCTACCCTAAAGCAAGATTTCTAGAGAAATTCAAGATGCCATACATTGAGAAGTTCGGGGCAGTGGGCCCCCAATTGTTCACCTTAGAATCTATCACCGAGACATAACACTTTGAAGAGATAATGGCCCAGATGGCCAAACAGACTTTGAAGGATAGCGCTCTCCATTTGTTCCCATCCCTCGAGGAATCCAAAATCTGCAGTTGGGAGGATGTCGCTTGAGAATTCATGTCGAAAACTTCATAGCAAGGTGGAGAGAGAAAGCTAACACCATAACCAATAGGGCCTCTGAAGAAAAACAAGTCATCACAGTGAAGAAGAATTTCCTGCCCCATATCAAAAAAACTATGGGAGGATGATACTATCCACATTTTTGAGCTCTATAGGAAGTGGGTATGGAGGTTGAAGAAAGTGTTATCAACGAGTTCATTCCTAAAAATTACGAGAAGCCTACCGATACTACAGTTTCAACCATTAATAATATCTACCAGTTTGATACCTCTTGGGCGCCAGAATGCCGCCATAACCCCGCCAGAAAATAATATAATGAGCTCTATGCCCCCTCTCTAAAGTCTACCAAGCCTTGTTGATCTGAAAACTCATCAAACCTTTTGGCCCATTTCCCTTACCAAACACACTTCCCCAAAACTTCAAAATCTATGCGCATTGTGATTTTCACCAGTCTGCTGGCCATACTAGTGATTAGTGCTTCAACCTCCATAATGTAATCTAGTGTTTAATTAACCGGAGTATCATCACTCCACCAGCCAATCCTATAACCAACACCACTCACAACCCACTTCTAACCCATACAAATGCCATATTCCTAGAACATGACCCAAAATTCGACCCATCTACCCAAATTGTGCCCAACAAAGCACCCATTATACCCATATTTTCAGCCAAAATGCTCAAAGTTTGCCTATATTTTCTCATATGCCCTACCTATTTCACCTACCAGGATATGTCAGTCCTCACAAGGGCTTATATTGCCTTCCGTACCCGATCATAAGGGAGATATATGGAGTTGCTGAATGTTCTAAACCAGCTTCTGCATTTGGGGCTGAAAATCCCCACTCAAATGACTATTGACTGTCATAAGTTTAACATCTTGTTCATGGAAGATCGAAACTGGGCTCAAGAATCAGATAATTAGGTGGTCCTCATTGATGAAATCAGTTTGGAGGATATAGTACAGATTATGGCAGATATGTTTTGACAAACTAACTAAATCTGTAGTATTCTGGTCTACTCACTAGTTAGAAGTTACAAGGGTGGTTAGTCCCTTCACTATCGCACATCCCCATTGAGTCGGAAGATTTATATGAGGAAGCCATTGAGGTTATGGAATGAATTGACTTCTCTTCGTAGGAGGACATCATCACCATCAAATGGGGGGGGGGATGAGTTTGATAGCCCAGATGATGAACCAAGTTAGGAAAAGGTTAATCCAGTGATCAACATGCACGAGATAATATCTTTTCAGGACCTATTAGGGGAAATCATTAAATTATCCATTCATCTAGAAATCGATGACGACGTAGGGTTCATGTTCTTTCATACCTTCATAAACCATATGACCAGATCAGGAAGGCACTACCAAGAATGAATAAATGGAAGGGAGTTGCTGAAAAACTTCCCATGACAAAAATTACCATTGAAGAGAGAAAGATCATAGACTAATTCATGAAAACTTAACCAAACATCACCTTGTGGGGAATCTTCATGTCTTACTAATTACAATGTAATGCTCGGATAAAATTTCTCATCGGGCCCACACTATCTCCTCCCATCACTCCAGAAGAAGCTGTAAACCTGGTTGGATCCTTGACCATCACTTGACTCCTTTCCTTATCCAAAGAAGAAATTCTGAAGGCTGGCCGAGATCACAACTATTCCGATAACATCTCCACTAAATTTATGGGAAATACGTCCCCTCTCTCACTCGTCGATAATAAATCTGCCCATATTCTTTTCCCATTAAGAACTTTTGGTTTATTGGGGTTAGAAGTTAGTGACCTAATTCCAACGTCTACCATAGTGCATGCCTATGATAATACTCATCGAGAGGTGATTGGATCCCTAACACTCACAATAGGGGCTGGACCTATCAATCCCATTATTGAGTTTCAAGATATTGACATAACCCTATTATCAAACCTGCTGCTTGGTCGATCGTTCCTCTTAGCATTCGAGGGGCATCCTCTTCCCTCTATCAAAAGTTAAAATTCTTTGCCAAGGGGAAAATTCATTACCATTTTGGGAGATGATGATAGTACTAAAATTCTAGCTCAAGCAATCCAGTACTATAATTATAGCATGGGATGAATGACATGCTTTTTTCTGGCTTCAAGGTTGATCCACGTCCCCTTTTAGAAAGAGATGATTTCAAAGATTGAGTATGTCTAGAACACAGCCCTCATGGCAATGTCAATGTCATACAAATGTTCAAGAATATGCAATTTATGATCATATTAGGGTTGGGGCAATGTCAACAAGGAATACTCGATCCCATCTCCGTAAAAGAGTCCTTCCCCCATGTGGCCTGGGTTATCAACCTTCACTACAAGAACTCAGAATTCTCTGCCAACCACGATTAAAGAGAAGATGCTAAGACTATTTTGAGGGATTCCTTGAATGGAAGATTTGTTAAAGAGGGTGAATACTTTCCGTTATATGGGTATCCTGAACCATGATATGATCATGTGGATAAGAAGATGAAGCCATGGATGGAAATCTTCTTTCGAGATAACCACTATTAGGTCGAAGACTGCCAGCATCAAATGAAACCTCTCACTTCAAAGGCCGTAGCCATTATCGAGGTCTCAGAGGAAAGTGATTTTGAAAACTCATTCAACCGACAAATAATAAGGCTGACACTATACATGATCCATTCAGGCATTATATCATCGGACCCATCCATTACAATCAAGGCCTTGAATGAGCTTCTCCTTAAATGGAATGCTACACCACTCCCACCTTCTGAGAAATAAACCAACACGATTATTTACCATATCTATTTATCTATAGTTTTTCCTCCCTTTTCTGATAATAATATAATCGAGACCTTTTTTGATGAGGTTCTCAACATTCTTTTTCCCGAAAGTGAAATAAATGAGGATTTTAGTATCTTGTTGTGCCTTACATTAATTGTCTTGATTCAAATCCAATTCTTGATGATGATGATTTTGAAAATGAATAATTTTTAACTGATCTTAATAATGTTAATAACAAACAAAATAACTGTGTTCAAATTAATGAGGATGAAACCATTATTATCAATCTCAGTTCTAGTAGCTAACATAGCGAGATTGAGATAGGTTCCACCCTTAATGAGCATGAGAGCTGGCAATTCCAAGAGCTACTGAAAGAAATTTTGGACGTCTTCTCATGGTCCTATGATGACATGCCCAACATCGATCCCGAAATAACTCATCACGAGATCCCAACTCTCCTAGAATGAAAATCGGTCAAACAAAATATGCCAAAGCTCCATACGAAATGGTCACTTATAGTCAGAAAATAAGTAATCAAGCATTTGAACGTAGGCTTCATCCGGGTGATCGAATATCCCACATGGCTCACTAATATTGTACCTGTATCGAAATCAAGGGGAACAATCCACATTTGTGTCGACTATCGAAATTTGAACAAAGCTTCTCTAAAGGATGACTACCTACTGCCCAATATCGACATGATTTTGGAAAACACGACTAGTCATGCTCTCAAGTCATTCATTGATGGGTTCACCAAATACAATTAGATAAAGATGCACCTTAACCGTCAAGAAAAAACTACATTCATCAGCCCCTGGGGAACCTTTTATTACACGATTGTGCCATTCGGGATCTAGAAAGTAGGGGAAACCTATGAAAGGGCAAACCCAACCATCTTGAATGATACGATACATGAGTAAGTTAAATTCTATGTAGATAGGATGATTATGAAGTCTAAAACTCGATAAGCTCATGTTCCTATCCTCTAAAAGTTCTTTGAATAACTGCGGTTATACGAGATGCAGTTAATCCCACACAAATGTGTTTTTAACATCACAAAAGGAAAGATTTTAGGATTCATGATTAGTGAGAAGGGAATATAAGCAGACCCCTCCAAGCTGAAAGACATTCTTAAAATGCCACCGCCCAGAACGAAGAAGGAAGCCCAGATATTCTTAGGAAAATTATAGTATATTAATCGATTCATTAGACAATCGACTTCCATTTGTGAACCTATATTTAAAATCCTCTGAAAGTATTTTATTAAGATCTAGAATGAGGCCTATCAGAAATCTTTCAACATAATCAAATAATACCTTACCCAACCTTTAGTAGTCATGCCGACGCAACTTGGTATCACTACTCTTATACTTCACCATAACAGACACTACAACAAGGGAATTGCTAGCCAAATGTATTTAGGAAACCTATAAAGAAAGAGCTATTTGCTACACTAGTAAAAAATTAATCGAGTAGGAAGTCAATTACACTGCCTTGGAGAAAGAATGAGTGGCCCTAATCTGGGTCACTCAAAAGTTATGTCACTAGATGCGCCCTTTTCCCATCAGACTTATGTCCCAAATGGACCTCATCAAATACTTTCTTATGAAACCCTCCCAGTACAATCGAATGGACCGATGGTTGATGCTTCCATCTAAGTTTGATACGTGTATGTTACGCAGGAAGTCGTGAAAGGGAGAGGCATCTCTGATTACCTTACTGAATATCCCATAGAAGAAGTTGATTTTTGGGTCTATAAATTTTCGAAAGAAAATATTATGTACACCTCTCAGGAGGACCTGCAATGCCAATTGTTCTTAAATGGAGATGCCAATAAGAAAGGATACGGCATTGGGATACTCCTTAGTGCCCCTAATGATCTCACACTTCCATTTCCATCAAGCTAGATATTCCCTGCACCAATAATATGATGGTATACGAGGCGTATACTGTAGGCCTCAAAGTCGTCCTGAAGAAAGGTATCAAACACCTGGATGTCTACGGGGATTCCGCCCTCATTATTCATCAAGTCTTTAGAAGATGGAAAGTCAAAGATGAAAAGCTCTTACCCTTCCATGCCTACCTAGATCTGACCTCCTAGTTATGAGATATCACCTTCCATTACTTTCCTCGAGAAAAGAATAGCCTAGCTGATGCCCTTGTTACCCTGGCTTCCATAATCGACATGCTCAAGGGAATAACGATGGCCCTTTTCCTCGTCCATATAAAGCTATGCCAGCCCACTTCTACGACATTGAGCTCACCAAAAAGGAAGATTCTGATATAGCTAAGTGTTGGTACTATGATATTCGGAACCTCCTCAGGCATGGTAGATATCCTTAAAATGCCAACAAGAAATACCGTGTGACCTTTCACAAATTGGTTGCCCAATACATCATGTGTGACGAAGTACTATTTAAAAAACTTTGATGGAACCCATTTACAATGCATCGTAGGGGATGACATTGATGAAATGATACAGAAGATCCACAGTGGGGAATGAGAACCCCACATGAATGGTCATATGTTGTGTAAGAAGATTATTTATCAAGGGTACTATCAAACCACCATGGTTTAGGATTGCACTACCTACGTTTGAAGATGCCTCAAATGCCAGCAGTTTGTTAATCTCTAGCACTTGCCTCCTCGAGAATTATACAACATGACTTCTCCCTGGCCATTCTCTACCTGGGGCATTGACATCATAGGGAAAGTAACACCCAAATCTTCAAATGGGCATGAGTTCATCCAAGTTGCCATTGATTACTTCACCAAATGGGTCGAAGTCAAGTTATACAAAATATTCAATGCTAAGAAGGTAGCCAAGTTTATGCAAAAGAACATCGCCTATTGATATGGAGTCCCTCACAAGATAATATGAGATAATGGATTACATTTGGAAGTTGAGTTCATAGAACTAGTTGACGAGTATGGAATTTAGAGACACAAATCCTCTCCCTATTGATCACAAACTAATGGTGCAGTTGAAACCACCAACAAAAACCTCAAAGCCATAATTAACAAAATGACCAAGAGTTACCGAGATTGGGCCAATTGGATCCCTTATGCCCTCTGGGACTACATCATGTCAGTCAGGATATCTGCTGGGGCTACCCCTTACTCTTTAGTATATAGTATGGAAGCATTCCTACCCATTGAGATGGAACTACCTTCCTTACACATTATGCTCAAGGGAAGAGTCCGCAAGGAAGATTGGCATCAGAGCCGTTTCGATGAATTGTTATTCTTGGTTGAAAAGAGGCTGAAGGATCTACACCACATATAAGGGTACCATCGCCGGATAACACGATCATTCAAACAATGATTGGTTAGTACAATTACACGAAGTATCGATAAAGGGACTCAAAATAACCACCCTCGACTAACCAAAATATCCCCAAAATAAGCCTAACCAAACTTCATAAAATTATTCCCAAATCCCAGAAACCAAAAAACAAAAAGCAAACCAAACACATCATAGTCAAATAAAATCTTCACATTAAATAATCCCAGGTTCACAAAAGACCTGATCTGCAGCATCAGAAGACCCACCCCCATCATGATCCGTTCTCTGAGGTCTCCACACTTCCCTTGACTGTTGGTATTTCGAAGATGCTCTATAGAACGATATGCCTTAATTAGTCTGGAAAAAATAACTACCCCCCCCCCCATAATGTCATAAAGGACAAACCACCTTTGGTCGATCTCCTCCACTAAGATCTTTGTCACGACCCACTTCCAAATCCATTTCAGATTGTCTCCGAACATATGCCAGACCCTTCCTACGAATTGGGATGGACGGGTTGATGGTCGGCGATTCTCCCACAAAGAACCTAACCTTATGAGAATGGATTTAGTTAAGTCTTATATAGGAAAGAAGTCTAGTGCCCCAGGAGGCACTATTTTCTCCCATCTGACTTAGCGCAGAAGTCCCTAAGGGAAATAAAATGAGGTATATCTAAGGCTAACTAACCGAACGTACTAGTATTCTCCTAGTTCCATAATGGGCTGCAGCTCTACCCACATGGAACTGACAAATAGAGCCATCATGCTACATCTCCATTAACCAATTTACTAAGTTCTCTATTGATGGATCAAAACTGATAGAGTATCGAGTAAAGAAATTTAGCACGGCTACCAAAGGATACTCACGGAGAACTGCCAAATAGAAACAATCAGCTAGCCACATAAACAGTATCACTTGGTACCCTCTTAGAAATTTTGAGTAACTTTCCCCCATAGCACTTAGACCGTTTAGTGTTTTCTCCAGTATCACCATCACATAATTATGATGATAAGACATCCACGTTGTAATTATAACTAACTGAGGGTCCACCATTGGGTCCTTTGTAACCAGCAAGAGCTTCGAAGTTAGGCCTAGGGCAATAGATCCATCATGGACTGCATCATTGAAATCCCATAGATGCACATATTACATGAAAATAGAAAGAGAGATCATCCCCCCAGTGACCAACGACTGAGACACATAAGGGAAAATGTGGAGAAACTCCGCTAATGGGCCTGAGGAGACCATGAAAATTCAAGCATAGCCTCCGCTATGCTGGGATCAATTCCTAATATGGATGAAAACTCTTTGTAGGTTAGACATACCTCGTCTAAACCAAATAAAAAATATTTCCTTTAGGGTACCAAAATTGTGTCGCCGCTACTAACATGTTCTAATCAGTAACCCGATTACGCCACAAGTAGACTCAACGCAAGTTAAAAGCTTCGTAGTCCACATTTTACAAGCACATGACTTATAGAATTTTGAGGTAAGAAGATAATTTTGCGTGAAATGGAAAGGAAATTTATGAAATAATGGAGAAAAAATCAAGAAATAAGAAGGAAGAGAAAGTGGGAATGGATGAGAAACTATACCCCCTTTACCCCCTTTTATACACAAAGGCCTTGGTTAAAGACAAGAAACCTAAAAAGCCCGAAATAATGCCTACCCAACAAGGTACTCTGGGCTTTAAGAAGGTGCAATCAAATCCTTAGGGTAATTTGACTTAACCCATATGCCGATTGGCATGATAAGGGGTATGCCGATTGGCAACCCCCTTATTTTAGGAAATTCTATCATTCCTTTTTTGTCAAAATTAGAACTCAAAAAAATAAATCCTTATTTTTTGACCCACGAGTTATTTCTTCTAAAATTATCTATTTTTACCCATCATTTCCCATCATAAGTAATTTAATCTCTTTTTAAAATAAATATCCCATAATTTTCACAGTCTCAACAACAAAATAAAAGATTGCACGTAGAATAAGTTATTAAATCAAGAAATAAAAATCCACTTCATATAAATGCTTCCATTGCATGATTACATTCTTGAAGTAGAAGAAGAAACATAAAATACAAAAATAATGGGACTCGCCCTGAACCCACCAAATCTCTCTCTCTCTCTCTCTCTCTCTCTCTCTATGTGTGTGTGTGTGTGTGTGTGTGTGTGTGTGTGTGTAGACCCTCAATCCATACGGCGGACATGCTTCACCCGATGACGAGCTGTAGAATATCCTCTCCCCGATCCCGCATTCGAGGTAGCAGGAGGAACCATACCAGAAGGAATTAAGTACTTGATATAGGAAATTCCAGAAGACACCTAAACCACGATGTCCTTCAGCTAAGTGGTCGGCACCTGATCATGCTGTAAGCAAAGTAACAAATACAAAAGGCAAATCGGTTAGTACAAAGAAAAGAAAGAGTAAAAAGGATATTAAATAAGAAAAAATATATACCTCAAGCTGAAGGACATTCTCCATAATCCCCATCAACCCCGGATCCACAACATTAGGGCGATGATGAAAGCTCATTGATCCTCCTCTAGTCAACCAAAAATTATAGGAGTGTAGAGTAACCTGAATGAGCGGTGCCTCCTCTGTCGCTTTTGCTGACGATGACATGCCACTTGTTCTATTGAAAGATCCAACCGGCCTACTGGTACCCCTTCTCGAAGCTGTTGGAGGCGGAGGCATGTGCACCACATCATAAATGCAAGATGGCATCAACCAACTCATCATGAAATCTAGATAGTCGTAAGTCATCACCGTGTCTGTGTAGAGAAAATAAGTTTTGCTAAGCATCATGGCCGTCTTAGTCTCATCATATATCCCACAAAACCACCTCATAGACATTAGAGGCCCCTCCGTTGGGACCCCCACATCATACTCCACTATCTTCCACACAACCCTTTTTCCTAAATACCAGGAGTATCCGAACTCGTGCGCCATTAGCCTCTGCATTTGCGCATGCATTCCGGTCAACCACGTGGGCTGAGGATATGAACCCCAAGGATAAAATGTTACCTGAATTCCCCCCCAAAAATCAACATTTATGAAAACAAAAAAATATCCAAAAGTAGATTAAAGAAAAAAAGTAGCCTGATCGCTCGTCAGCGTGTTCAAAGCACATCGCACCATACTCATGTCCAAAGACTGGTTTCAACTTCTCATTGGAGTTTCACCACTGGTACATCCGACAGGAGTGTCCCAAGTCCTCATCTTTCAAGTTTATCAACCTAGAGTTGATCCCTATCACCTTATAAAACCACATCTTCAAAAGGACTAATCAGTAGAAACAAAAGGAAAAGGAAATGTGAGAATTACCTCTAAAAGGTATGTGGCCCCCACTACACCAAATCTGCCTAATTGTCACGGTCATTGACCTTGACAAGTTCAACTTGTCAAGGTCAATGACTGTGACAATTCGGGGCGAGATAACTTTTTTTGTCACTGACGTGTCACGGTCATTAACCGTGACAAGTTTGTTAGAATTGTCATAGTTGTATCACGGGCCATGACCATGACAAGTTTAGTCACGGTTAATAACCGTGACAAAGCCTTGACCCTTTTTAAAAACATTTTCACTGTAAATGACCGTGACAAGTCCGTGACAACCTTAATTGTCAAGGACTTGTCACGGTCAATGACCGTGATAATTCTGGGCAGAATTTTAAAAAAATCTGCTGGGCAGTATGGCCACTGCCACTGCCCAACAGTATATTTGTACTTGTTATAACAACGTTCTACCTGTTCAAACATCATATGTCGAAACAAAATAAAGATAATGCAAATATATATATATTCAAAATCGAAACAATATACATGACGATATAATCCAAATATAATTCAAAGGTACCAACTTAAAAATAATGTCACTACATGTCTTGGGTGAATGCGAGGAGGTGAGTAGGCCACACGATATATGAATTGACACACCCACTAATATACATCGTGCCTCATTGTTTGTGTAACCACAATAGGGAGTTCTCCTTCTCGGGTATCACATGCGTGACGAGAACTTTGGACTCTATCTCTTGAAGTGCAAATCCATGAACTATTCCACCCTGGACGATAGTAGGGTCCCTTAACCCCTGCCCTATCTGTTGGCCATCAAATATGTCCAATATGAACACACTCATCCAACCAATTTTCGACATTGGTGTGGGTAAGGGAGCCAAATAAGGAAGTGGATCATCGAAGTATGCACGTGTCGGTGATGAAGCAGTGAGGTCCAGATCCTCGTCATCCTTCGCCTCGTCCTCCTGCACCTCCTCCTCCTCCACCGCCTTCTCCTTACCTTTCCCCTTACGGTCTCTGCCCAACGTACGCTTCATGAATGAGTACATATCTTGGACCGTCACCTCCAAATGGGACAGCTTCACGTCATGTGAATCTACCATTCAAGTCAACCCGGTGTCACTCGTCTCCAATTTGATGATCCTGGATTTGGCCACCCACAAGCTCACCCCCTTGTCCTCCCCTTGCGATCAGAGCCAAGAACTTGGCTGAGTGCGTCTGTGTACAAAGACGCCTTATCAGCATCAGACTGCGACTCATGCACTTCCTTAAGATTTTCCTGAAACGACAAAAAACACATGATTAGTAAAATAAGTAGACTAAAAATTATAATGTAATTAACAAAAATTAAATTGTCGGATTACTTACAATCGTGGTCGCGACGCTCGGTGTCCTTCCCCTTCTTTGTCCGAAGAGCCACATAAGTATCGAGCCTATGTGGCTTACCCCAGGGCCACTCCCTACCCCCTGAAATAAAATAAAGTAAAATTAGTATCGGCCCCGCAAAGTAATGTAATGAAGAATAATATATTTCTGTAGTTATAAAAAAAATAAATCTTACCTTCATCCTATGCTCCATCTCGGCGTAAGACGTCCAACCAGAGTAGTGCACGTCCATCTTTTTTGCCCAATTTTCCCTCCCCGATTGGCGAGATGCCAATTGTCTCTCCCCAATCTCATTGTCAATGAACTTTTGCCATTGTTCCAATGAGATCAGCTCCTTGGGCGGGACGGATTCACGCCATTGGATAATGGACTCTCGTGTTTTTCCAAAGTACCGTGTCCACATATTTTTCTTCCACGTCTTGTGTTGCTCCCTCAACTGCTCCAAGACGGAATCGCGTTGCTTTGGATCCAAGTTGAATTGTTCCTGTCCAACAAATACAATGTTAGTTGCGAATAAATATAAATATAAATATAAAATGGAATTGAAATTGAAATTGAAATTGAAATTGAAATTGAAATATTCATATTAATATAAATATATTACCTGTAGTGCCGCCCAAACAGCTAACTTGAGCTCATATGGAACCTCCTTCCAACTTATAAACCCCGGGCCGATGACCGTCTTTTGCATCTCGAGGGATCTCTCTAATAGCTCCGACTTGTTCTCGATGATAATCCCAAATTTTCCATATTTGGGGAGCCTAGGGGACGATGAGCCCTCGTCGCGTCCGCTACCACCGAGCCCAGACGACATCATCATAACCATCATCATCATCCTTGCCTTAATACCTGAAGGAGACATTTACTGTAAAAAAAATGTTATTAGTACAGATAAAAAAAAAGAAGAAGACATGCAAATATGTACAATTACTATAAACCACCCCCTCCCCCGACCCCCACCCCCTCCCCCACCACACACACGCACACATACCCATACACACACCACCCCCTGCCCCCCACCACACACCCAATAATCCAATAATTATTAATAATTATATATAGTATGTTTCATTTAATTATGTCTTATTTATATTCAAATTCAATTATTGAAAAGTTGAAGAATCCCAACCCCATATGGACAATAATCCAGCGTTCATGTCACTTTTAAAACTAACCAACCCAACATTTACTAAACAAAATAATCCAACAGCAATGTCAACAACAAATGTGTATCCCGTACTGCTTCTAATTCATCTACTCAATAATTCATCTAATCAATTAAACTTCCTTGCCCCACCCCCTTCCCCCATCCCTGCCCCCTCCCCCCACCTTGCCCCACCCTTTTTCCCCACCCCCTCCCCCACCACACACACGCACACGTACACGTACACACACCACCCCCTGCCCCCCACCACACACACAATAATCCAATAATGATTAATAATTATATATACTATATTTCATTTAATTATGTCTTATTTATATTCAAATTCAATTATTAGTAATTATATAAAGTATGTTTCATTTAATTATGTCTTATTTATATTCAAATTCAATTATTAATAATTATATATAGTATGTTTCATTTAATTATGTCTTCTTTATATTCAAATTCAATTATTCAAAAGTTGAAAAATACCACCCCCATATGTACAATAATCCAGTGGTCATGCCACTTTTAAAACTAACCAACCCAACATTTACTAAACAAAATAATCCAACAGTAATGTCAACAACAAATGTGTATCCCGTACTCCTTCTAATCCATCTACTCAATTAATTCATCTACTCAATTATTAATTTACTAATTTACAATGAGGGGCAATCCTACTTTCATAATTAATCATATATTAATTTACTAATTTACAATAAGGAGCAATCATATATTAATTTACTAATTTACAATAAGGGGCAATCATATATTAATTTACTAAAAAAATTAATAATCAATCAATTCTTTACAAGGGACACTACGCGCACACACACATAAACACACACGCAGCCCCCCACCCCCTCCCTGCCCACCCCCTCCCCCCACCCCCACCACACACACGCACATGTACACCCACCCCCACCACCCCTCCCCCCACCACACCCCCTACCCCCTCACCCCACCCCCACCACAACTGCACACACACACCCCACCACCCACCCCCTGCCCCCTCCCCCACCACACACCAGCACACACATACATACACACACACATATACACATACATATACACACACATATATATACACATATACATATACACACATATATATACACACATACACACACGTATAGAAATGAAAGAGAAAGAGAGGAAAAAAATATACCTTAGGGAGAGAGAGAGAGAGTGCTGACATCGCTTATAGAGAGAGAGAAAGAGGGAAATAAAAAAAACGGTGAGAAAAAAAGAGCTTAGGGCTTTTTTTACTGAAGAGATTGTCACGGTTGTGTCAAGGTCCTTGATCGTGATAATTATTTTAAGTATTGTCACGGTCATTAACCGTGACAACTCCGTGACAATAATAATTATCACGGACTTATCACGGTCAATGATCGTGACAGTACTTTGTCGCGGTCTTGTCACGGTCAATGACAGTGACACAAAACGCATATTTTTTGTCACGGTCAATGACCGTGACAATGGTGGGCGGCTGAAAGGTGACATTTTGGCCATTTTAGTGTAGTGCCCGTAAAGGTCTATCCGCAATACCATCTGAAAGCATCCAAATAAGAGTAGAGGGTTTCCAAGGTTAGGCTCACCTAGTCATAGAGCAGGACATTCGTAAGGATTCTCAAAAATGGAAAACATCAGTTATGGACAATGTTTCCACCAAGAAACCACCCAACAAAAGAAAAATAAATAATTGGGCCATCTGCCTCACCTATCACCCTTAAGATTCATTAATCCTCTGACTCAAGAGTACCTTCATAAGAGAGGAAATGCGGATAAAATCTCCTGACGATATCCTACCCGGATCCCCCAACGCTGCATGAATCGCCTTGGGCGTCAACCTCACAGTATGGTCCACCTTTATCTGTACACCCTCGCAATCTATCCCCAACAACCGATGAATGTTGATGGGAGTCACAGTCATATCCCTAAAGCCTAAGTGAATGGTGTGGGTAGTGTTCCTCCACATCTCTCCTAATGCACAGAAAATCGCAATAGAGCATGCCATCTAATCTAAAGCCCGTGCCAGGTGGCCAAAGCTAACAAAAGTAACTAACCATTGCACCACCGCCGGAATACTCTCCCACACATCCTTCAACCCCATCGCGCCCCTAGAATGCAGGATCGAAGGAGCTACCTCAGTTTGTTAAAACCAAAAATAAAGAAATAAATCAATCCATCAGCACAAGAAGACAATGAAAAGAAGAAAAAGAAAAATAATGCCAAAGGTCACTATACTTACATTGACAATAGGGTTCCTCACCCTAGAAGAGCGGGGGTGTGAGTGCTCATGCAGAAGAAAGTGATCCTTGGATACTATCCAAACAAGTCAAACACATTCTCATTGCCCAGAGAAAGGGGCGCCCTAGCTAGCCACTCCAGACCTGCCCAATCATCAACACTCAACCATGCCAAGTTGTATCCCTCGCTGGAAGAGCTGCCATTTGAAGCCTTAAGGAAGGAAGAACTTAGAAATGTATTTTTGAGAGAAGAAAGAAGAGATTTAGATGTAGAAATATGTGAAAATTCGGAGGGTTTGCCCCCATCTTATGGGTATCTAAACACATGTCGATCGACACACCCCTGCTCATACCGATTGGCACCTGCATGTTCCTCTGCCCAAGGCAACCCAGGAGTCAGTGAAAATTTGCCAAACGGAAACCACTACAACATGACAGTCGGTATACCCCCTGAAATTTTGTATAAAAACTGCGAGAAAAATAAAAAAAATCTCTGAGAAATTCCTAAAAATACCAAATAAATATGGGAACATTTCATCATCAAGAAAACCATTTTTAAAAACACTAAACCCCTCACGAACTCCCGAAATCCGTAGATGGATTAATATTAAAGCATAAAGCCTAAACATATTCGACGAACAGAGCCAACAATGTGCCCACATCCTAAGTCCAACTAAAATTCCCCAGCAGAATCTCAAATTTTAAGTCTTTCCCAGCGAAACCCAAATACCTCCCCAACAAAATTACAAAATAATGACTTCCCAATTCCCAAATGGAATTTCCAAAATAATATTTCTCCCAATTCTTCACCAGAATTTGAAGATATACTCGCAGTCAAAATCATTCATAACTTCCCCAGCAAGACTATCCCCAAGCGGATGTCTCAAAGGGTGAAACCTTGCCTAGAAGAGTCTCAAAACAAAACGATCTTCAAAAAAACAATTAGAGAATATGCATCCCAATATAAGATATTAATTCACCAGGAGAACAACTCCCTGTGTCACAACTTTAGGTCCTCCAAACTCACCTCGACCTGAAAAATCGGTCTCCTAAACTTTAGGTCCTCGGAATTGACCCTAACCCGTGGAATCATTCTCCTTAACTTTAGGTCATAATTGACCTCGACCCTAATATTCGATCTCCTCAACTTTAGGTCCTTATAATTAACCTTAGCTTGAAAATTCAGTATCCTCAACATTAGGTCCTCCGAATTGATCTCAACCTGTATAATTAGTCGTCTCAACTTTAGGTCCTTAGAATTGACCTCGACCCGTAGAATCAGTCTCCCCAACTTTAGGTCCTCAAAATTAACCTCACTTAGAAGATTTGGTATCCTCATCTTTATGTCCTAAGAATTGACCTCGACTCGCCAAATCGGTATCTTTAATTTCAGGTTCTGAAAATTAACCTCGACCCACGAAATCGATCTCCTCAACTTTAGGTCCTCAGAATTGACCTTGACCCGCAGAATTGATCTCCTCCACATTAGGTCCTCAGAATTGACATTGACCCGCAAAATCAGTCTTCTTAACTTCAGGTCCTCAAAATTGACCTCGAACTGTAGAATAAATCTCCTTAACTTTAGGTTCTAGGTCTTTAGAATAAGTCATTGCTCAGGGTCCTCAAAATTGACCTTAACCATATGAATCAGTCATCCTCATCCCTTTGATATGTAGAATTGAATTCTTTCCAAAATAATCATGTGGTGTCTCTTTGATGGCATTCACTTGCTCTAAGCTCACGCATCGAGGGGATCTATAGACACCAAATTCTAGAAATCCCAACGACTCTCTTTAGGTCCCTAGAACTTATTCCTTCACCATAAAACCCTAGGTCGTACTTCAAGTACCGATTTAGAGCCCACCGGGTAACCTCGAGCACCGTTTGTGGCACACCCCAACCCAGTTACTTATAATTAAGTTCGAAAGTCAAAGTAACTCAAACCATGCTTAATTTAACTAATAGATAAACACGAGTTTTAATTTCAGAGTCATCATTATAAATCCATATAACTGAAAACCTTTTTACAACATTAGCATTACCTGAAAAAATGTGAACATAGGAACCATGAGCAAAATATCCCAGTGAATGCATCACTACTGTACTACAGTACGAATTTAAATCAAATAAATCATATCCATATAGTTATATATGAACTTATCTGGCTCATTCATAATGAATGACAAACTTTTTGGAATCATGATTCACATATCCTGTCTAAATAGACAAATCTCCCCCATTCCTGATCGAGGAGTAACCCCTTGTCATTAGTAGACAAATCTCCCCCATTCCGGGTCGAGGAGTAACCCCCATTTTGGTAAACCGAAATGAACAATTTTATATTCATAACATTATGATCATATTCATAAAATTATACAAATACATCATTCCAGTGAGAACACTCACCTTGGGTTGTCAACAATGTATTTATGTTTCCTTCGGGTGGAGCTAAACTGGGTTGATTGGACCTTACACCTCTCAATCCAACTAAATAAGTAATGAATCTCAATCATAAGTATTATCATAACATAATTATGTAACTTTCCATGACTATACAACAAAAATATAATTCCACTTCAGTCACATTCCATGAAACATGAGTAAAGATAAAATAATGGTACACATGTTGATAAAGTTATGAACATTCAACCGTAGGAAATACCTCATAAGGGATTTATAATTAAACCCAAGTAAATATGAAAACTTACTCATCAATGTATATACACATGAAACATGCACTCAAAATACTCTTTAGAAAGAGGAGATAACAATATTCTTTCATGGGGTATCAAGTATGGCCTCAAATTATTGTCTTCTATACTCAACCATCATATATTCCCAAATTTTATAAATACAGGTGTCCAACCTTATCAATATGAAAACATATATAAATATAATTTCCATTACAAGTGACGGTATAATTTCTTAAGTTTCCTAGAGCAAGTTATGACCATTTCTTTACAACACATGAAATCTTCCCTACAATCTCCTCTATTGTTCCTCCGACTTCCAAGAATTTTTATATTTTTTCTACAGCATAACATTCCATGATTTTCAACTCATTTTCAGTAAACATACTTAATAGTACAGAATTAAAGTTTCATAATTTTTTTGACTTCATTTTCTATGTCAAAAGCTTGACCAAACTCAAGGCATATCGAAATGAAATATACAAATAACAACTATGTACCAACTTGAAATCATCATTAAGGCCTAACCACAAGAAGATAAATTATCATTTTTGGACATGATATGAATATATCATTCTATTTTCATATGCAATTGGAATTTCTTGATTAAAGTAAGGACAAAAAGAGATATACAAGTTTGAATGCAAGGGGTTTCAATACAAATCAATTTTAAGGGTTTGTAAATTCAATTTAACATAAACTTTCATCTAACCACACATATATATAAAGGTATGAAATTTTAGTAAATAAACGTTGATTTATGTCATCTAAATCAGTAATATAAGAAAAATAACAAGATTTGCGATTAGGATTACCTTCGGCACTTTTACGTAATTTGTACGGATTTTTCTACACTTTTTCTCCTCACTTTTCCTTCCTAAACTCCCTAATTCTCTTTCCTCATGGTAAAATCATTTCATGGCTGATTTTGGCTGAAGGATAAGGTTATTTCAAGGGTATAAGGTCGGCCAAGGCTGCCTCCCATGCCAACCAATCAAATTAAATCATTTGGTTTAATAAAAGACAATTTACCACTTAAAGGGAATGGACAGATTTGCCCCTTATTTGTAAATTAGGCCTAACTTCTTACTCGAACATCCGTTTGATGCACCGTTTGTTGTGTTACAACCTTAAATCACCTTTTTACAACTATCTAGTTTTTACATCAAGTCAATTGTTATGTTATAAGGGTCAAAACTAGTCTTAAATAAGGATATTTCTATCGGAATTAACAAAATTTTGTGTTTATACATAACTTGACATTTCATGATTTATGAAAGTAGGATTAGACTAAACATGATGACTTAACATTATATATACTAATAGAATTTATCGATAAGTTAATCATGATTTAAACATAATTTATCATAATTATATTCGGGTTGTCACAACTCACCCCCTTAGAAAATTTCGTCCCCGAAATTTAATATAAAGGTCACTTACCAAACAAATGGGAATACTGATTCTTCATGCTATCCTCCATTTCCCAAGTTTCTAATTTAACTCCATGACTCATCCACATAACTTTAACTAACTGAATAACTTTATTCCTCAATACCTTCTCCTTACGATCAATAATTTCCAATGGTTCCTCAATGTACGATAAGACTTCCTTCAGTTCAATTGGTTAAGTTTTCAACTGATGAGATGGATTTGCCAAATACTTATGAAGCATAGATACGTGACATAAATCATGTAAACGGGGTAAATATGGAGGTAGTGCTAATCTATATGCCAGATTCCCATTTCATTCCAACACCTCATATGGTCCAATGTATCTTGGACTTAGTTTCCCCTTCTTCCAAAATCTCATAACGCCTTTGCATGGTGAAATACGCAGGAATACAAAATGTACCTTCTAAAATTCCAATGGATACTTCCTTTTATCTGCATAAAATTTCTGCCTGCTTTTCACTATCTTTATCTGTTTCCGAATCATTTTAATATTTTCTGTTGTCATATCTATCAATTCAAGACCCAAAATTTTCCTGTCACCTACTTCATCCCAACACAAAGGAGTTCTACATTTCCTCCCATATAAAGATTCATATGGATCCATACCAATGGTGGACTGATAACTATTATTATACGAGAATGCCATCAATGGAAAATGATCTTCCCAACTACCCTTAAAGTCAAATACACAAGCTCGTAACAGTTCTTATAATATTTGAATCATCCTTTCAGATTTCCCATCAGTTTGTGGATGAAATGCAGTACTAAACTTCAAACTTGTGCCCATGGCATTCTGTAAACGAGGCCAAAACTTAGAAGTGAACGTTGGATCTCTAGCTGATACAATTGACACTAGTGCCCCATGTAAACGGATAATCTCATCAACGTACATATGTGCATATTTGTCCACAGTGTAGGTGGTCTTGACTGGAAGAAAATGGGCCACCTTCGTCAATCAGTCTATAATCACCCAAATAAAATCATGCCCCTTTGGCGACCGTAGTAATCCCGTAACAAAATCCATCGTTATATGCTCCCACTTCCATTCCGTATAGGCAATGACTGCAATAATCCTACCGGCTTCTGATGCTCCGCTTTCACTTGCTTACAAACTAAACATTTAGCAACAAATTCTGCAATCTCACGTTTCATATTGTTCCACCAGTAATACTATTTCAAATCTCTGTACATTTTGGTACCTCCCGGATGCATAAAGTAAATAGAACTATGTTCCTCTTCTAATATATCCTTCTTTAAGGGTGGCTCATTCAGTACACAAATCCCATTTTTATAACACAACGATTGATCATTATTAATCTCAAAGTCACTCTCTTTGCCATCTAGGACATCTTGCTTCTTCTTCTCAAGGAATGGATCACTGACCTGCAAATTTCGTATGCATTCTATTAATAAAGGTCTCACTGTGACATGTGCTAATAATCCTCCCCTTTTTGTAAACTTCAATTCAATCCCCATCGATGCTAAGTCAAGAATATTTCTAATACGGGAACACTGTATGTAACCAAGAATCCCTGATGATTTTTTACTCAAAGCATCTGCTACTACATTGGCCTTCCCAGGATGATGATGAATGGTACAGTCACAGTCTTTAATCAGCTCTATCCAACGCCTCTATCTCAAATTCAGTTCTTTCTGTGTAAACAAGCATTTCCAACTTCGATGATCTGTAAATATCTTATAAGTTTCTCCATACAAGTAATGTCTCCACAACTTTAAAGCAAAAACAATGGTTGCTAGATCCAGGTTGTGTGTAGGGTAGTTTCATTCATGCGTCTTTAATTGTCTGGAAGCATATGCTATTACCTTCCCATTCTGCATAAGAATGCATCCTAACCCCTGAAATGAATCATTTGTATGGATCACAAAATACTCATTCCCACACGGAATAGTAAGTATAGGGGATGAAACTAATCGATTCTTTAATTATTTAAAACTCCTCTCGCATTCTTCATCCCATACAAACTTCACTTCTTTACGAGTCAACTTTGTCAATGTTAATGATATTGCTGAAAATCCCTTAATGAATCTGCGACAGTAACCTTCTAATCCCAGGAAACTCATAATTTCTGTCACATTATTAGGGCTCTCACATTCAACAATTTCTTCCACCTTCTTTGGATCAACATATATCCCATTTCCCGAGACAACGTGCCCTAAAAAATAATTTCATTCAACCAAAACTCAAACTTCCTGAATTTAGCAAACAATTTCTTCTCTTTCAAAATATGCAATACAAGTCTCAAATGTTTCTCATGTTCCTCCATGCTTCGCGAGTAAATCAACACATCGTCTATGAATACAATCATAAATGAATCAATGAACGGGTGGAATACCCGGTTATTCATATCCATAAAAACTGCTGGATCATTAGTTAATCCAAATGGCATCACCAAAACCTCATAGTGTTTATATCGAGTTCGAAAAGCTATTTTGGAAATAATACTATCCTTTACTTTCAATTGGTGGTAACCCGATCTCAAATCAATCTTCGAAAATAATGTGGCCCCCTGTAATGGGTCAAACAAATCATCGATACGAGGTAGAGGGTACTTTTTTCTAATGGTCACCTTATTCAATTGTCGATAATCAATACATAATCGCATTGTCCCATCTTTCTTTTTCACAAATAACACTAGGGCTCCCCATGGTGAAACACTAGGCCGAATGAAACCTCTGCTTATCAGATCTTGTAATTGCACTTTCAATTATTTCAACTCTATTGGTGCCATTCCATATGGAGTAAGGGAAATTGGACCAGTACCTGGAATTAATTCAATGGAAAACTCTACTTCCCTATCGGGTGGTAATCCTGGTAATTCCTCTAGGAAGATATCAGAAAATTCTCTAACCATTGGTATATTTTGAATTTTAACTGTCTCTTTACTAATATCAACAACATAAGCTAAATACCCTGTACAACCTTTTCTGAATAACTTTCTACTCTTAATTGCTGAGATAAGACAATTAGGCACAACATTTCTTTTGCCTATAAACTGGAACTCGGGTTCACCAGGAAGATGAAATGTAACTTCTTTTTTAAAACAATCAATGTAATCATGATATGATGATAACCAATCCATCCCCAATATAATATCCAAATCCTGAAAGGCCAACCATATCAAATCAACATAGAAATCTCTCTCACCCATTCGTAAGACACAGTCCTTGGTGCCCATGTGTGCCTTAGCGGAGGAGGCTTTCGTCGCTCTTGATCCTTAGCTGGCTCCATTTGTGCTCAAGAGAGGAGTCTTGCAAGCAGACTTCTAGAGGTCGTCAAGCATAGGGATCGAAAGTTATCCCTAAAGGTGAGTCACGGGCTAGCCTTGGTAAGTGTATTTCCACTTGTCTACTCTTGTAATTTTCTTTTCTATAGCTTCTTCGCTAAAGTTTTCTTATTTATCTGCAGTTTGTGTTTGATTTCACCACCCTCTACCATAGTCGTGACATGTTGGATAGGAGAAATAATGAGCTAGAGGTGAGCCTGGAGGTTTCTAGTGCTGCTCAGAAATCTTCAGATCTTGCAATGGCTGAAGCTAATAGAGCGAAATAGGCAGCGTTTAAGGAGATTGAGGAGTTGAGGCAGTCCTATGACATAGTCTGCACGAGCAAGCTAGCGGTGGTTTAGGGGGATAAAGAGCTCGTTTAAAATAAAAAAAATTGGAATCTGAGGCTGCCGCCATCAAGGAGAGCTCTTACAATGCTGGGTGGCTCGCATCATACGGGGATGCTGAGGCTCAGATCGGATACATCAGCCATTTTAACTTCAATAATGTTAGGACAGGTCTTTGCTCACTGCTGAGGTGGATGTTGATTCCCCTCTCTTTGACGAGCATGACCCTGGCTCGAAGCCTGTTATAGATAGAGAATAAAGTGCCTCTTTTTTCTACCAATGACAGTGTTCCAACTATTCAAACTACTGCTACTGATGCTCCCTTTGATTAGGGAATGGTGGATGTTCCATCTGAGGTAGGTTCAGATGGGGCTACTGCGGATAAGGGTAAGAAACCATCATCCTCAGAGAAGACTGAGTTTGCTAGATAGTCTTTTTAGCGGGACTTAGTATTTTTTGTGTTTCCCTTTCTTTTGCTGATGTTGTTGTACTTGAACTATTTTTGTTTTAATGAAATGAAATTATGTTACTTTTCATATACTAATTTATTTATTCTCGACGCTTGTATGATTTGTAGCTTATCGATCTTAAGGAATAGATCCCGACTACTTCTCACTTAGGCCAAATCCTTGGCACTAATGTGAGCCACCAGGTCCGTCGTGCATTTATAAGAATTTATAAGTCTCTCCGAGCAAGGAACCAAGAATATAAGAACCAATTCAAGTTGGTTTCTATGTTAAAAGATAGACTCGGGGAGATGAGTGTGATTGGTGCCTCTATTAAAGAAGAGGTCAATGCTCTCAAAACGAAACTCCTAGAAGCATCTGAAATCAACTTGGTTGGCGAGATGCTCCAACAAGAAAATGATATGTTAAAGAGAGAGCATGAACACTTGAGGGAGAATGCATCGAGCATAGCTCCATTTCTTATCCAAGATTTGTCATCATCAATGACACAGCGAGCTGGAAACCTTCCCAGTAGTTCTTAGAGGGAGATTGTTGAGTTGCAAGGGAATGTTGTTCGAGCCTATGTGATTGCAGTCGAGCTTCAGCGAGATGTTACCTGGTTGAGACAGTTGCTTAAAAATGGTCCTCGGCAGGCGTCGGTGGATGGCTACGACTAGGGTTGGAATGATTCTCCAACAAAGTAAAAGGAGGTCAAGGAGTTAGAATTTATAGAGGGTGGTTGAGTGCCCCCAGGGAGTTACAAGTTCCCAGGAACTCTGTTCTCTAGTATAGTCATGAAATCTCTCCCTCAAGTTTAATGTCAAACCCATTCAGAAGGGATGATCACTGGGTTTCTATATATGTGATCCCAAGATAGCTCCTAGAGCCGAGTTTAGATGAAGTCGAGGAGGAGTTCGCTCCTCACCCAGATGATGGCCGAAAAGCACGAGTAGCTGACTACCCCGCTCAGCGACCTGGTTCTCATTAGGGTTTGAATTACTTAATATTTTTAACTATTTGTACATGTAATGATGTAATGAAATATTTATGTGTTGGGCGATTTTCTAACTAAACATGTGTTGTGTTATTTCTTACTCCATTAATCTCTTGTTCATTTATCTTGGGCTCTTCCAACCGACTAGATATGACTAAGGCAGAGTTAATTATCGAGTGAGTATCCCCCCAGTATAGTATGATTTAAGTGTAACATTCTACCTTACTTTACCTTTTAGGTCATGTCGTCACACTGCCATAGGCCTAAGTGAGGCAATGACGCGGATACACCTAGTATCGAATATTCTATCCGAGCAAAATTTCTGAGCCAATAAATGTTGGCGACCACCCTGGGTTGGCCATATTGCCTAAGGGTCTCCTGTAGGGATTTATATATTACTAGGGGCAACCCAGGAGGTCATTCTTGTTAATTGACGAATGCCTAAGGAGGGTCATTACACATCAACCCGCTATTTTAGCCAATAAGTTTATCGTGATCTTAACTTTGCATGTTAAGAGGGGAGCCTGTAACATAGAAAAGGGTTCATATATTATAATTTAGTTGAGAAAAACCAATAGTTCACAAAATTCCATTACCAAAAAAATCTTACTAATCGAAAAAGTATTGAAAATTCAACATTGAGTTCAAAAAGAAAAAAGAAATTTAGAGGTATAACTTCTTTAAATTGGCTTCATTCCAATCTCTTGGCATCTCCCCGCCCTCCATCATTTCTAAGTGATAGGAACCTTGTAGGTCATCTTTAATCACCTTCAATGGTCCCTCCCAGTTTTGTCTTAGCTTTTTATCTGATGGTTTTATAGCACTGCCAAGAACTTTCCTCAGGACGTAGTCCCCAACTTGGAATGCTCTTAGATTGACCTTTTGGTTATAGTGCTTTGCTAGCTATTGCTAGTAAGCTGCTAGTTTTAGTAGAGCCAACTCCCTTCGCTCCTTGGCTAAGTCAAGTTCAGCGAGCAATGGTGCGTCGTTCTGGTCTTGGTCGATCCGACTGAACCTCATGGTAGGGAGGTTAGCTTCTAAAGGGATAATTTCCTCCATCCCATATGTAAGTGCGAATGGTGTCTCTCGAATTTCTTGCCTTGGGGTGGTGCGGTAAGCCCATAGGATGTGCGGTAGTTCATTTACCCATGCTCCCTTAGCTCACTCTAAATGCTTTTTTAATCAATCAATAATTGTTTTATTGGAAGGCTCAGTCTGTCCATTGCTCTGAGGGTATGCCATAGAGCTGAAGTAGTGCCTGTTCTCGTGGTCATTACAAAAACCCTAGAAGAGGCCACTCTCGAACTGGGTTCTTTTGTCAATGATGATTTTTGATACCAAAATTAATATGCTGATATAGACGAATAATAAGAAGACACGTGTCAACCTACGAGGAAGTTTATTTCCCCGAATAAGTCATACTCACTTCGAGCAGCTAGTGTACTCCGAGGAACTCCAACACTTCGAGGAACTCTTAAACGACGAGGAACTCCTGAACGACGAGCAACTAAGGTCGTCCGAGCTGCATCTCAACCATAGCATTGATTGCCAGATAATCAACAGTTCGACTATTCATTAACTGCTCATCATAGAGACGTATATTCATAAAGGGCATTAATTGTTTACCGTTTCACATGTACAGCCCAAGGGCTATAAGTACATTGTATCACCCTCATTCAAGGGGACCGGACTTTCTTGATAGAATTACATATCGAGAATTCGAAAACACTTGGCAATAACAGAAATAGTGGACATAGGACATTCTTACAAGGCTGAACCACTTTAAAATTCTTTGCCTCATTTACATTTATCTGTGATTAAATAATTAGAAGCAATCTAATTTTTTACATCAACAGATTGGCTCCGTCTGTGGGAACGACTGTTGTTATCGTTTTTCACCAAAAATCATTCATCATCAATGGCAGATAATCCGAAATCCAGCAATCGAAACGCTGGAAATGCTGGAAATCCTCCAAATCCCTCTGCACCTCCAGATCTGGCTGGAATTATGACAAATGTGGCTCAAGGACAAACCTCCATGCAAGAGACAATGCGACAACTCATACAAACCCTTCATGGCGGTGCACCTGCACATTCGGAACAACGAAGTGGTCAGAAAGAAACCTATTTACTATCTTCACGATCCAGGCGTACAGATGCATATCGTAATGAGGAATCTGATGATTTCTCTTATCAACCTGGGCGAACTTCACCAATACGGGCTACAGATACTGAGCAACATATCACTCTCTCTCCAGAGAGACCCAGTTCCTTGGAAAGATTGAGCAGGGTATCTCCTTTTAGTCGATTAGGCCCTAGGAGGAATAGGAGTCCACCTAAAACCATGTCGAGGAATTTCCAACAACTATCAAATCTAAGAGAAGGATCAGCACAATCACGACCAGTTGCTCGTCAAGATAGATCCCAGGAGGCCACTTCAGAACAATCGATTGCTCGAACCAATAGGCCCGATGAAGGAAATGATGCGTGGAAAGGTTCCATTCAGCGGTTGGAGGATAGATTGGGAGAAATGGCTAAGGCAAAGAACCCCCTACAACGAACTTTCGTTCAAGGGACACGTTTTGTACAGGCTATTGTGGATTTTCCTACACCGTCGAAATTCAAAGCACCTGTGGTGACCCCCAAATATGATGGAAAGACAGATCCTGTTCTTCACATAGAGCAATATCAAGCTTTTGCCGACATCTATGCTGTCCCCGACGAGATGAGATGCAGAGAATTCTCAGCAACTCTTACTGGATCTGCCCATATATGGTACAACAATCTTCCTCAGGGTAAGATTTCAACTTTCTTTCAGTTGGCCGAGTTGTTCATCGGCAATTTCTGTTTTGGAGCAAAGCCAGTAAAAAGAGTAGCACACTTGTTAAGTGTTAGACAAAAATCTGGCGAGAGTACTAGAGATTACATAACTCGTTTCAATAACGAGAAGCTGGAAGTCATAGATTATGAAGAAAAGACAGCAATCACCACCTTGATGAGTGGGTTGTTGCCTAACAAGTTGTATTACACTTTGGCCAAAGATCCACTTACAACTATGTTAGAGTTGATGGCAAAAGCGGCCAAAATCATGAATGCCGAGGAGGCTATGGCTGCGAAGAAGAATATGGATAAAGAAACCAAGGTGGAAGATGACAAATCCAAGAAGAAAGAGCATAAGGGCAATGGCGGTGACAAGCATTCCAAGAATAATAAATCATCATGGGAAGTCCTGAAGATATTTGATAATTATATTCCTTTGAAAATGAGTATTAATCATGTCTTGGAAGAAATCAAGAATAACGAGGAAGTAAAGTGGCCAAAGAAACTGAGGTCAGACCCTGACACGAGGAATAGGGATAAATATTGCGAGTTCCATAAGGATCACGGCCATATGACCAAAAATTTCATAGCTCTTCAGAACGAGATTGAAACACTCATCTGAAGAGGGAAGCTAGAAAAGTATGTTGATCGGGGAGGTGAAAGAAAAAATAATGACCGAACTAGAGAGAGGTCTAGATCTCCTCGTCGAGCAGAGGAGAAGAAGAAGAGGGATCATGAAGATGATACAAAGGATGACCCCGATCTTCCCAAAAGGCCAAGGCAACTAGAACGCGAGGTATTTTCAATACGTTTCGGAACATTTGATTGTAATGTTATTACAGGTGGAGATGCAGGAGGAGGAGATATTACTGCAGAAAGAAAAGCGTACCTCGGTGAGGATCAGGCTTGCTCATACATTCAACGGATAAATTTAGCCGAGGAAGATCGCCCGAGGAAGATAAACAAAGAGAAGCTGGTCATTGGTTTTTCAAAAAACGACCTTACATGTGTTCTTTACCCTCACGACGACCCTTTGGTGATCAAAATGAGGATGAAAGAAGTAATGATTTCAAGGGTTCTGGTAGATAATGGTAGTTCGACATACATCATGTTCTACTCATGCTTTGACTGTTTAAATTTAAAATAATCTCAATTGGAACCTTATCACATACCTCTCCTAGGTTTTGCTGGCAAGAAAGTTTTTCCACTTGGGACGATCAAGTTGGATATATTCATTGGAACTTGGCCTGCTTGTCGAACAGAAAGAATACGCTTCTTTGTGATGGATAAGAATGTGCAATCAGCTTACAACATTATGATCGGAAGAGTTGGTTTGAAGAAGTTCGAAGCAGTTCCATCTACAGTACATCAGTGCTTAAAATTCCCAACAAATTTTGGAGTAGGAGTTGTGAAAGGTGATCAAAAAGTAGCTCGAGAATGCTATTATTCATCTGCCGAGCAAGAGGAGATTGAAGAGTCAAGGAAAAAGACTACTACTTACCAGGTGGATGAAGGTACAGAAATTGAAACACTGGATCCCAAAGATGAATCCCAACTTGTAAAAGGACAGGTGGTGGAATCTACAGAAAATGTTATTCTGGACGACGAGCACCCTGAACGAATAACCCAGATAGGTTAGACATTGGATGCTTCAATAAAATAGGAGTTGATAACTTTCTTGAGAAACAGAAAGAAAACTTTTGCATGGAGTCATGAAGACATGCCAGGAATAGATCCCAACTTCTTATGTCATGAACTCAATGGAAATAAGGAGATCAAGACCGTAAAGCAGAGAAGAAGAGTGTTTAGTCCCGAGAATAATCAAGCCATACAAGAGGAGGTCGAGAAGCTCCAGAAATCCCAATTCATTGAAGATGTGAAATATCCAGATTGGTTTGCAAATGTGGTGATGGTAAAGAAGAAAAATAATAAATGGAGAATGTGTGTTGATTTCACCGATCTCAACAAGGCATGCCCAAAGGATCACTTTCCATGGACCATAATTGATCAACTAGTGGATGCTACCTCGGGACATGAGCTGCTCAGCTTCATAGATGCTTACTCTGGTTACAACCAGATCAAAATAAAACCTGAAGACAGGGAAAGTACTTCTTTTATTACCCCTAGGGGAACTTATTTTTATAATGTTATGCCTTTTTGTTTAAAAAATGCAGGAGCGACATACCAGCAGCTGATGAATAAGGTTTTTGCCAAACAAATCAGTTGCAATATGGAAGTCTATGTCGATGATATGCTGACAAAGGGAAAGAAAGCTGCTGATCATCTAGTTGACTTAGGTCATACCTTTGATCAACTGGATAAATACCAAATGAAGCTTAACCCGACGAAGTGCACCTTTGGAGTACGAGAAGGAATGTTCCTCGGGTACATCGTCAACCAGCGAGGCATTGAGGAGAATCCAGAAAAGATCAAAGCTCTTTTACGGTTCCGATCTCCAACGACGAAGAAAGAGGTGCAGAGTCTTACAGGACGAGTTGCAGTGCTCAACAGATTTGTATCCCGAGCAATTGATAGATGCCTCCCATTCTTCAAAACACTTCGGAAAACTTTCGAGTGGAATGATGAATGTGAAAAAGACTTTCAAGACTTGAAGAAATATCTGGGAGCACCTCCTTTGTTGTCCTGACCAGTAATGGGAGAAAAGTTGTACTTGTATCTGGCAGTATCGGAGAATGCAGTCAACTCGGCATTGATCAGAATGGAGAATGGAGTCCAGAAGCCAATTTATTACACAAGTAAGGCTTTTCGAGGTGCAGAGATCAGTTACCCAAAGCTGAAAAAATTGGCATTGGCATTAATTGAGGCAAGTAGAAGAATGAGGCCATATTTCCAAGCCCATACCATCGTCGTGTATACCGACATGCAATTGAGACAAGCCCTTCATAAGCCAGAAAAATCAGGGAGACTGATGTATTGGGCAATAAAGCTCGATGAATATGATATTGCGTATGAACCCAGATCATCATTAAAAGGGCAGGCTGTAGAAGACTTTATAGCAGAGTTTACATATCCTGATACCCCCGAGGAACAAAAGTTGCTCGCTGATTAACCTGTGGATATTACAGGATCAACAGATATAAGCTCAGACCAACTCCGGTTGGTAAAAGGGCTTGTGGATGTAAAAGGATCATCAAATTCGAGCTCAGACCAACTCCAGTTGGTAAAAGGGCGAGAAGAGATGGTCGACGAAGAGCGAGAAATACCAGGGGAGGATGAAAGGAAACAACAAATATTTCATCGAGGAACTCTGTCAGATAAGAAATTTGAAGATGAGTTACCTACATGGAGATTATATGTAGATGGGTCATCTTGCGCAACAGGTTGTGGAGAAGGAATTGTTTTGAACAACCCAGACGAGATTGACATGGAATATTCCCTGCGATTCCAATTCAAAGCCTCCAATAATGAGGCTGAGTATGAGGCCTTGATAGCAGGTCTTAATTTAGCAATGAAAATGCAGTTGGATCCCCGGTGATTAATTATCTCAATTAAAATATAATTTCCTTTTTAAATAAATGCGGAAGCGAATATAAGTGATGGTTCAACAAATAAACAAGGCCGGGTTTTAATATCTTAAGAAATAAATTAAAACATAATTCAAGTCCTAGAATTTGCCTAAGTCATCGTTAACAATTATCCAAAGTTAGGCGAAACCAATATTAGCAAATGACTTGAATAAACCAAATTTACCCAATATTTAATTTAAGTCCCAAATTAAATGAGTGTGATAATTAAACCGAATTTTATCTTTAATTAAACCTAAAACATGCGTTCTAAATGATGTGCAAGATAAAAATAAACAATGTCACACTACACCGCGATGTACGAGGAAAAACCCACTAACGGGAAAAAAACCTCGGGACGGCCCTAGCCTCAAATTCACTAAAAACGGTATTACAAAATACAAGACAAAAGACTTACTTCCTAAACTCGAACCCTATCAAGCCGTGATGCTCCTACTTGTATCAACCTCCAATTAGCGGATAACCAACGGAGCTCCACCGTGGTCTCGGAATTCACCGATCGGGCAATTAGGCACACCGTCACCCTAACATGGAGTCTTTCTCCAAATGGGTAGAAATGAAACGAACTTCTCTTCAATTCGGTGTAGAGAAAAACCGGTGCCAAAACAATCTCCAAGCAATTGATATTTATATAGAAGCTTAGATAAACAATTGGGTGTAAACTAGAGTGTGTATGAAATTTTTCTTGAAAGAATTACACTCAAAACATGAACATTTTCCTAAAACTATTTTTACTCTCAAACTCTCTCTAGGAGATAAACTAAGTTGGAAAAGTTGTCTTGGAAAATGTGTTTCCCGCACATAATAATGTATGAAAAAAGTTGGTTGAAAACCAAGTGGAGGAGTGGGGAAAAACTGCAGAAAACTGCCAAATAACTGTTCCCGCTGGAAGTTCGTTCGAACGAACGTGATTCTCGTTCGAACGAGACTTCTAACGAGTGACCAGCCTGGGCTCGTTAGAAGTTCGTTAGATACCTCGTTAGAATGAACATTCGTTTGAACGACATATCGAACGACATATCGAACGACTGTCCAGTTAGGGTCGTTGGCAAAACTCGTTCGAACGAACCTAGTTCGAACGACCAAACTCGTTCGAACGAAATCTGGTTCGAACAAAAAAACTCGTTCGAACGACATTTCTAACGAACGACCAGAAAGATTGAAAAATTCGATTTTGGCCCAGAATATTTTATATACTAATATTAAAGTTCTAATTGATTCTTTCTGAAAATAAAATGCAGTTTTTTATTTCACCTAACACCCAATACATATTGTTCCAAGCTCCTATATAAATACAATTACATTCATACCTTGGGAGCATGGAACCTTAGTTGATGACGTAGAAATGAGGCACACAAACCGGCATTTTGATGAGGCTTTAAATTCTTTGCCGCTACATCTTCAACACACACTTCATAGGCTTGAGAATATTACAATAAATACTGTCCTATGAATAAATGTTTTTGTCCGGAATTGAGCCAAAACTATATATGGACTCAATTGGAAATTTGTGTCCTTACAAATCTCCCCCTTTGGCTATTCCGGGACAAAAACCAAACAAAAAACCTAAAGGGCCATCAAGCTCTACTAGACTCAAAACATAACCCGCCCAATCTTGACTCAATCCAAGGATCAAACGCTTTGCCATAGAAAGATGCCGCTTTAGAATAATTCCTTCACACTTAAGCAAACTCATCAAATGCATAGGGAATATCAAAATATTAAATGCAATTAATTAATTACTCCCTCTAAATTAATTCTCCCTTTTAACCACATGACATACTTAGAAAGACGTCTCCCCCTAAGATAAATCTCGCTCAAACGAAGATACGATAATAATAGGATTAGATACCATTTCTCCCCCTATCATCATTCTCCCCCTTTTTGTTCGGGAATAGGCAAAGGATAAAGAACTAAGAAACAGCATGTGAAAGCTTAAAGTGATAAGACATGAAAGCATATGGGCAATTAAAGCAAGGCAAAGACAAACAAATATCATATATATATATACTATAAATATACCAATAAGTACGTGCATATATAGATAGATATAAACACACACATGACACAAAATACAATAAGTTTGCACACTCGTATGGCAAAAATGTGTCATATGGAAACGGAAGTGTAGGGGTGTGAACTAGCAACAATTAAATTTAGACCCAAACACTTAATAAACGTTCACGGAGTTCTCATTTGATTGCAAACTTCATCACATTGAAATATAACCTCATGTGACAATATAAAGATTGAACTCAATGAACAAACATACACAATGCATACAAGCCTAGCATGATGATGATTCTACAAACCAAATAGAGTCATGACAGTAAAGACAACTAGGATAAACGGACATCGTGCAAACCGTTGATATACCATTCAATTCTCCCTCAATGAGCATATATATACTTTTGTTTTTGAATGAATATATCATACAAACATAGGCCTTGGCAATTGCTTTTTGTTTAATGCCAAATATTATGTTTTTAGCCCTTTGGATCACGTATTTCTTTTAGATCCAATCAACGGTGGCTTACTATCGCAAAGGATTTAATTCATCCTTTCGGAGCCCTTCCCCGTGCATATATTAATTTATCATGTTTTCATTTTTCACACAAATCTCACATGCAACGGAATTTGACATGCACTAGTCCTCCTAGGTCATAGATATGTAGATGACTAGATTGATTGGAGAACACCTAAAAAAGCTCAAATATAACATGTGACATTAAGATTTCAAAAGAGCTCGTGCATGTGTGAATAGAGGCATATAGAAATAGAATCCATTTAAACAATACAAAATCCAACTACTCCATATAAAACATGGTAAAGAACATTTTAAGGATTGAAAGTCTAAACCAAAAGTTCTATCCACATGGGAGCGTAAATGATGGGATTCAAACACAAGTATATGCCACATAAAGTGTGTCAAACTAAAATACACACTAAACAAAATCTTTTTGAGTTTTTAACATTTTAATCAAAAATAAATATTTACTCAAAAGGACAAACAAAAATCATTTGTATTTTTCATTAAGCTTAAATGAAATAAATAAAACACAAATGATAAACAAAAATCTTTTTATATTTTTCAGTTAAATCAAACACAAAATATAATACAAAAAGATAAACAAGTCATGATTTCTAGCATGAGATATGAAAATAGGCAATGACTAGAAAATGACTAAACAAGCATACATTTAGCATGTGAATATAGCATGAAGTACAAAATCTAAAGTATGCAAACACTAACACATTCATCCAATAGATTTAGTAAGGGAGGAAGGATGTGAAAGTAAATGAGAATCAAAAGCCCTATTTTGTAAGGCAACCAAGTCAGATTTCCTAACCCAAATTAATAAAGAATTACTATCTTGGGGTGTAGAAACGTTAGCTATCGTGGTTACTTTACTATGGGATTTTCTAGGAATTCGTTTAAGATCTAAACAAAATTGCCTAAGATGACCTTTTCGACCACAATGTGTACAAGTAAGAACATGTCGAAAATATTTATCTAAGGAGGGATCATTAAATGTATTCCTAGAAGATTCTCCTAAAACATTGGTTTTGACTTTAGGGTTAAATTCATTACAAGAATTGAAGCCTAAACCAAAAGTGTCATTTTTAATTTGGACCGTTCCTAACATTTTATCTAGTTTTTCCGAACGACATTCCAAATCAAATTTGACATTACTAGAATCTTTTAATTTATTTTCCAATTCTACAATGTTAGATTCTAGTAAAAAATTACGCTCTTCAAAAGCAAGAAGCTCCTTTTTCAAGGATTCCATTAAACCCTTAAGGCTATCTCTCTCGCCTTCTACGTATTCTAGCTTCTCTCGAAGAGTCCTCTCTTGAGTCCTAAGGTCTTCTATTAAGGCACTATCATCAACGACCTTGACACTCTTTCTTAAACAAGCTTCTAACTTCAAATTAGTTCTTTTCAAATTAATATATTCTTTATATAATTCATGAAAAGCATTTTGAAGTTCACTCACATCAACCTCTTCTTCATTTTCACTCTCTCTTTCTTCTTCACTCTCACTATCATCAAAAATAAGAGAATCATGTACAATGACCTTGGAAGTGGCATGTGCTATAATTTCATCATTCGATGAGTTCTCATTATCACTCACATGTCTAGCCATAAAAGCCACAAAATTTTTCTTAGTGGGGGAATCGGGCTTCTCTTCCTTATCACTACCACTAAGGGTCGCATTATATGAAACGGGTCGTTTACCCTCTTTCCTTAGTTTAGTGGGGCACTCAAAAGCCCTATGGCCATAACCTTCACAACCAAAACACTTATTAGACTCGCCCCTATCTAAATGTTCATTACTAGGTTTAGGGATTTTCTCGGCTTTAGAAATCTTCTCGCTTTTATCATGTTTAGAAGAATCAAATTTCTTAAAATCATTTTTAACTTTATCTTTGTTAAATTTAAGAAATTTTCTAAATTTACGAGCAAACAAAGCCATGTCTCTTCCCAGTCACTATCACTATCGCTCTCTACTACTTGTTTGACCTCTTTTCGGGCTTTTAAAGCAACACCCTTTTCAATTTTCTTTTCAGTTTTAGAGGGAAACATATCCAGTTCATAGGTTTGTAAATCACCTACAAGCTCTTCTAATTTCGTAGAGGCTAAAGTGGGTAAAGAATTTAAAACGGTCACTTTAGGAATAAATCTATCGGGTAGGGACCTCAAAATTTTCTTTACAACACGGTCGTCAGGTATTTTCTCTCCCAAGTTAAAGGATGAATTAAAAATATCAGAAAGTCTAGCATAAAATTTATCAAAAGTTTCTTTTTCATCCATTTTGATAGTTTCAAATTGAGTGGTGAGGTTTTGGAGTTTAGAAGCCTTAACGACACTCGTTCCTTCATGAGTTAATTGTTAAATATCCCAAGCTTCTTTAGCGGTTTCACACGTCATAATACATCGGAATTCATCCGGTGCGACAGCGCTAAATAAGGCATTTAAACCACGGGAATTAAAATTTGCAAGCTTAAACTCATTTTCGGTCCATCTATCGATGGGTTTGGGAACACGTTCATTTTCAATTAGATGAGTTGGTGGGGAGTACCCGGTAACAACAGACATCCAAACACGTTCATCGATTGATTTAAGTGCCGATTTCATTCGCGCTTTCCAATACGCGTAGTTAGAACCATCAAAAATAGGAAATTTTGAAAATGGGGAAAAATCCATTTTAGCCAAAAATTAAAGAGATCTTAACGAAATAATTTATCGTTTTTGGCTCTGATACCAATTTGAAAACGCAGTTGGATCCCCGGTGATTAATTATCTCAATTAAAATATAATTTCCTTTTTAAATAAATGCGGAAGCGAATATAAGTGATGGTTCAACAAATAAACAAGGCCGGGTTTTAATATCTTAAGAAACATATTAAAACATAATTCAAGTCCTAGAATTTGCCTAAGTCATCATTAACAATTATCCAAAGTTAGACGAAACCAATATTAGCAAATGACTTGAATAAACCAAATTTACCCAATATTTAATTTAAGTCCCAAATTAAATGAGTGTGATAATTAAACCAAATTTTATCTTGAATTAAACCTAAAACATGCGTTCTAAATGATGTGCAAGATAAAAATAAACAATGTCACACTACACCGCGATGTACGAGGAAAAACCCACTAACGGGAAAAAAACCTCGGGACGGCCCTAGCCTCAAATCCACTAAAAACGGTATTACAAAATACAAGACAAAAGACTTACTTCCTAAACTCGAACCCTCTCAAGCCGTGATGCTCCTACTTGTATCAACCTCCAATTAGCGGATAACCAACGGAGCTCCACCGTGGTCTCGGAATTCACCGATCGGGCAATTAGGCACACCGTCACCCTAACATGGAGTCTTTCTCCAGATGGGTAGAAATGAAACGAACTTCTCTTCAATTCGGTGTAGAGAAAAACCGGTGCCAAAACAATCTCCAAGCAATTGATATTTAAGTAGAAGCTTGGATAAACAATTGGGTGTAAACTAGAGTGTGTATGAAATTTTTCTGGAAAGAATTACACTCAAAACATGAACATTTTCCTAAAACTATTTTTACTCTCAAACTCTCTCTAGGAGATAAACTAAGTTGGAAAAGTTGTCTTGGAAAATGTGTTTCCCGCACATAATAATGTATGAAATAAGTTGGTTGAAAACCAAGTGGAGGAGTGGGGAAAAACTGCAGAAAACTTCCAAACAACTGTTCCCGCTGGAAGTTCGTTCGAACGAACGTGATTCTCGTTCGAACGAGACTTCTAACGAGTGACCAGCCTGGGCTCGTTAGAAGTTCGTTAGATACCTCGTTAGAACGAACATTCATTCGAACGACATATCGAACGACTGTCCAGTTAGGGTCGTTGGCAAAACTCGTTCGAACGAACCTGGTTCGAACGACCAAACTCGTTCGAACGAAATCTGGTTCGAACGAAAAAACTCGTTCGAACGACCAGAAAGATTGAAAAATTCGATTTTTGCCCAGAAACTTTTATATACTAATATTAAAGTTCTAATTGATTCTTTCTGAAAATAAAATGCTGTTTTTTATTTCACCTAACACCCAATACATATTGTTCCAAGCTCCTATATAAATAAAATTACATTCATACCTTGGGAGCATGGAACCTTAGTTGATGACGTAGAAACGAGGCACACAAACCGGCATTTTGATGAAGCTTTAAATTCTTTGCCGCTACGTCTTCAACACATAATTCATAGGCTTGAGAATATTACAATAAATACTGTCCTATGAATAAATGTTTTTGTCCGGAATTGAGCCAAAACTATATATGGACTCAATTGGAAATTTGTGTCCTTACAAGCAAAGATTATGTAAGCGCAACAAGTGATGGTATTCAGTGATTCTCAATTAATTGTGAATCGGATAATGGGAACATATGCAGTTAAAGGAGAATTAATGGTCAAGTATCATGCAAAGGTGATGGAATTGTTGGCAGAATTTGATGCCATTCAGTTGATCAGAATACCAAGAATGGAGAATGCACAAGCAGACGCACTGGCCCGACTAACATCAGCTACTCGTACCGAGCTGCGAAGAACGATACCAATTGAAGTATTAGAAAGTCGGAGCATAGATGAAGACCCGGCGATGAACATTATTACCCTTGATTTAGGACCATCTTGGATGGATCCTATTACGGCATATATTGAGGAGGGAGAATTATCGGAGGATAAGCTCGCTGCCAAGAAATTGAAGTTTAAAGCTGCTCGGTATGTACTAATTAATGGTGTTTTGTATAGACGAGGAATTATGGCAGGTTTGCAAAGATGTGTACATCCCTCCAAGGTGAAAGAATTGATTGGAGAGATCCATGAAGGGTCCTGTGGAGCCCATGTAGCATGTCGGATACTTTTGCAAAGGGTAATGATGCAGGGATACTACTTGCCAACGATGAGCGCTGATTGTATAGCCTACGCTAAGAGATGTGATAGATGCCAACATTTTTCCTCCATCCGACGAGCTCCAAAAGCATTGTTGACGCCCATAACTTCCCCTTGGCCATTTGCCATGTGGGGAATGGATTTGGTAGGACCACTGCCAATGACCCGAGGAAGATTCAAGTACCTCGTCATCGCAGTGGATTATTTTACTAAGTGGGTAGAAGCTGAGCCACTTATTGATATGACATACGAGAAGGTGTACCAATTCATTTGGAAGAACATCATCTGCCGATATGGTCTCCCTCATGCCTTCATCACAGACCATGGAACACAATTTGATAACGAGGAGTTTGCCACTTATTGTCATCAGTCAAGCATTTTGAAGGTTCATTCAGCACCAGGCCATCCTCAAAGCAATGGGCAGACTGAAGTGACGAACAGAACATTACTAAATGGTTTGAAGAAGAGGCTAAGTGAAGCTAAAGCTAATTGAATTAATGAGCTACAATCAGTATTGTGGGCTTACCGAACAACTCCCCGAGCAGCAACTGGATAATCACCATATATGCTGGCATTTGGAAGTGAGGCCGTAATACCTGCCGAGTTGGGTCTTCCAACACACAGAGTGCTGAATTTCAATTCCCTAGTCAGCGACTTGATGAGAAGATTAGATTTGGACATGCTCAATGAAGTTAGAGAAGAGGCGGCCATTAGGAATGCTGCTTATGAACAACCTTGTTCTACAACAAGAGGGTAAAAAAATGCGACTTAAAAGAAGGAGATTACGTGCTAAAGAAGGTCATTCAGAAGCACAATAAGTTTGAAGCAAACTGGCATGGACCTTACCGAGTTACAGAAGTTGTTCGACCAGGAACTTACCGAATAGAGACTATAGAAGGAGAGGAATTTAAGAATGCATGGAATGCTGAACACCTACGCAAGTATTATCAGTGATGTAAAATGTAAAGCAGTTCCATCAATATGAATAAAACGACGATATTTCGCCATCTTCTCTCCTTTTATTGAAAGTTTTTCGAGGAATACTAGTGTGTGTAACACTACGCTGCTCGGCAGTAAAAATAACACGATAGTTCAAGCTCAGACTAACTCCGGTTGGGAAAAGGGCGAGAACACGATAGTTCGAACTCATACCAACTCCGGTTGGTAAAAGAGCGAGAACAAACCATACTAATTTGGTTAGGAGGCGTACACTGGCTCAGACCAACTCCGGTTGGTAAAAGGGCGAGTGGACATGATAGTTCTAACTCAGACCAATTCCGATTGGTAAAAGGGAAAGAACACGATAGTTCGAACTCAGACCAACTCCGGTTGGTAAAAGGGCGAGAACAAACCATACTCCTTTGGTTAGTAGGTTGACACTGACTCAGACCAATTTTGGTAAAAGGGAAAGTGGACATGATAGTTCGAACTCAGACCAACTGCGGTTGGTAAAAGGGCGAGAACAACATCAACATTCCTAAAAATGCCAACGTGTTTTGTTAGGAAACAAGATATGCTCTCAAACGCCAACTTATGTTGGTCGAGAGGTAAGATTATTACAAAAAGTACAAAAAGTTCCTAGAAGAACAAAATATTCCAAAATGAACCAAGTATGGTTGGTCAGGGATCAAAACCCTCTAACTGTAGTTGGTCGACGATGAGAAAATATTCCAAATTGTACCAAGTATAGCTGGTCGGGGATAAAAACCCACTAACTATAATTGGTCGACAAGCACAATTTAACAACCTTGGATGGTTTGAAATTTTTTAAACATTTTTATACTCATTACTTTATTATTAAGTGATCGAGAAATATTATTAAGTTGGTCGATGAACCACACAATATTGTTATACAAGCACAAATATAAAGTTCTTGACAAATACAAGACAACAACAATACAAATTTGCAAACAAAAATGAAATTCTTTCATTAAATTCAAAATGAATTACACAAATTTATGACATTCATATTAAATTGTGTACTAATTATTACATCAGAATTTCCTATTCTATTGGATTTTTTCCTTCAGCTTTCGATATAGGCTCCTCGCCAGCAGGAGGATCTTCCAGGCAAAGGGGGAAATTAATGAAGTTAATATCTCGAAGCATTCTGACGTTCATTATTGAAGGTGTGTCCAATAGATGATCGGGACGAGATACCTCGATCTGAGAATGAAGATTGTAGTCACCGAGGTATTTTGCAATTAAGCTCCGAGGAATGGCGCGAGCTGGGATCCATTCCATGTCCAATTTATAAGGTGGCACAGGCAAGTCTAGTACCCCAGGATCATAATAGTCACACAGGTAGTGTCCTTGTTCGAGCTTCAGCACGCCCAAGGCATTCAGCCAACCTTGCTTGTAGCCCTCATTATTGGCATTCTGGATACGATCATCTAAATGGAATAGAGCTTCATTGTATCCAGCCATCCAGATCTCCCTGGGCTATTTGTGAAACTGAAATGTCAACCTTTCAAGCTTCTCGTGAAGACTTTGGATGAAAAGTTCATTAGTCGCCAACGCTGATGTCTTTGAAGAGAGTTGTTGTTCCAGTTCTCTAATTTTCTTTGACATGTCAGACAAAGCTTGGTTCTTAGCCATTAATTGGAATGCTTGATTTTCCAATGTTGATCGAGTACGAGTTTCTTCAACAGTACGACTAAGAACTCTTGATCCTCCCCGAGCAGGTCGAGAACTTGGTTCCTCGACAACATTCTGAGCAGCTCTTCCTTATCCACGAGAACCTCTTCCTCATCCCCGAGTAGCAGTAGAAGGCCCAGTTCTTCTCAAAGCTTCTAACTCTTCTCGCAACTTGGCATTTTCCACTTCTAAAAATGAAAATCCTTCATCGATGATCGGTGCCAAGGCAGTGGAAGATGAAGCTGCAGACTTATACTGTGCTAATTCTTTTTGCAAATTGTAATTCTCTTGCTCCAGCAACTCTGCAATTTGTCTAGATGCTTCAACCTCACCCTTTAGGGTTCTCTCCCTGACATCGTACCCAGCAATGAGCTTTTCGTGGCCCCTCTCGGCAGAAAGTTGTTGATACCTCTTCTCATACCCCTCATGCAACAGGGCAGTTGATTCTTTATACTACTGCTGAAGTTCATCGAGAGTACCTTGCAAGTCTTCAATCATTTCGTAATAAGCCACATTGTTGGCCACAACTCGGTCAAGTAAGCCTTTCAAGTACCGATAAGCTTCTACTGCCTGCTCTGAAGCATCATGACCGAGGATGTCAGCAACTTCTGATACACTCAATTCTGTGTGACCAGCCTTATAATATTCATGACATTGCTGCATCAGCTTTGTATCATTAGCACATAGCATATCCATCCTGGCCAGAAACTAGTAGAGAAAGAAAAAGTAATCATAAAAAAGAAGATCAAGACAGAGTACAGATAGAAAAGATACAATCGTATAGAAGGGAAAACTCAAATTTTATTAGATCATAGTGCAGAGTTACAAAGATCTTGGTTACACTTGAAAAAGAAGAAAAATGGAAAGAGAATACCGAACAACTTCACACCTTTTCCTTGTCTCCAAGACTTTCTCGGGAGGCTGGGATGAGGAGCTCGATTGCTTGGTGGGAATAATGAGTTGGTCGGCTGGAGCTGGAACTTGTTCAGGAGGAGAAGGCAGAGATGAAAGCTCCTCGTCAGCAGGTTGGGTAAGGATGAGATCACCCACTACCATTGAAGATTCTTTGGAGGCAGCTTCATCCTCTTCTTCATCTTCGATGGCTGGGGGAGGACCAGGGAGATGTTGTTGAAACATTTCTGAGTCCTCATTAACTTTCAATTCTTGCAAGGAAGCAACCCAGCCATCTCGGAAGTATTTCAAAATCCCATACTGCACCTGAGTCATCATTTCTGCTACCCCCTGTCCCATCCTTTATCCCAACCGGCATGAAAAGATTTTTTCACCACCAGTTCTGAGTCCTCATTAACTTTCAATTCTTGCAAGGCAGCAACCCAGCCATCTGAAACAGTTCTGAGTCCTCATTAACTTTCAATTCTTGCAAGGCAGCAACCCAGCCATCTTGGAAGTAGTTCAAACTCCCATACTGCACCTGAGTCATCATTGCTTTTACCCCCTGTCCCATCCTTTATCCCAACCGGTACGGAAAGATTTTTTCACCACCAGTTTTCTTTTCATTTTCTCCGAGGAGAGCTTCTCGGATAGAAGATCCTTGGTGGCCTTCAACTTAGCTTCCACCTCTACCTTCTGGTGGTTCACTTCTCGCAGAAGGGATAATTCTTCTTCTGCCCTTGTCATCTTGTCTTCGAGCTCCCCAAAGTTCTTGAGCTTCTCATCATATTTCTTGTTCTCTCCCTCCAAATCCTTCACTTTATTTTCCAACTGCACTTTTTCTGCCTCAATTGCAGCCAACTTCTTCTCCCATTCAGCCCTGTCCTCATCATATTTTTAACGCGAATCCTTAAAAGATTTTGTTAACCCCAATAAAGCATCCTCCACTCCAGACGAGTAGCTAGAAGCCTTGATCGCTTAATCTTTCTTCACAATGGTGTTAAAGCAACTCAGCAGCTGAAAAAAGGAGATAATGATAAGTCAGCACCGAGATATACGTATCGATGGAAGGAAAGAAAATTCAAAATGAGATAAACTTAATGAAGCAATGTGACGAGTAGCCAAGGATGTAAGCATATCCCTAGACATACTCTCCTCGATTGTTTGGACTTCAGGAATAGTCCAAGTCTTTACCGAGCTCATTGCAGAGCTCGGGGGAATGATAGTTGGAACACCAGCTCCACTAACTTGGACCTGGGAAATGTTTTCAGCCAAATTGACCGAGGAGGATTTCTTCAGTCTCCTCGGTGGCATTTGAGCAGTTTCAACCAAAGAACTTTTGGTGGGGGAGATGGTGACCACTTCAACAGAAGAGCTTTTCTTGCTCGGAGCCACTGGGGGCTTCTCGGCAGCCTTCTGAGGAACAACAGAAGGGGCGGCATATACCTTCTTTGTCCCCTTTGGGACGTCAGCCTTGTTGCTTTTTCCATCTCCACCAGAGGTAGTCTCCTCAAAGAGAGAAGGAACTCTTCTTTTGCCCATTTTCTGACTTAGAGGAATGTGAGATTCTGGAGAAGAGTCCTCAGGAATTGATGCTGGTTCACTGGTGCTGACCACAGGACGAGCAGTAAAGGATGTTGTATAACTCCTATACTGCAACAAATATGAAGCAGACCTGATGTGCTCGTCTGCAACTTTTTGATGCAAAATCCAGATATGTTTCAAATGCTTAATATTTACTTATGATTCTTTTGGAGTTTTTCTCTTACTGTCAACTGCAAACAAATACATAGTGAAATATCAGTCACACATTTATTCAAACATAATGAAATCATAATTTCAAAAATAAAATAAAATGAAAAGAACCTATCCCATTGCCATATGGAGGGCATCTGGGACCTTGATATACATCATCTCCAGTCAAAGGGGCATGTTGCCAATTTTTGATAATTACCCCATGTTCAAAATAATCCCTATTGGCATCAGGGAGGTTGACTACTAAGGCCCTATTCAAAAATCTAGTTTTTAAATAAAAAAATTGTCTAAAATAGCCCATCTGTAAAAATACATAATCTCAGGAATTCCTATACGAGTTCCACGAGTTTGATTTAACCTATACACCCCATTAACTATTCTCCATGTGTTGGGGGCTATTTTTGCAGGGACAACATCAAAATAATGACAGAACTCTAAGCACAGAGGGTTTGGTGGAAAAGAAAATCCACATTCAGCAATAAAGAGGCTGGGGAACCAGTGTCCCTCAGCGAAACGAAAATAATCTAAAGGCTCAGAAAGATCCTCCAGAATTACCCAAGATGGGATAGAAAAGTCAGAACAGAATTTCTCAAGAGATTCGATAACATAAACCATGGTGAATAAAAAGAAATGAAGAAGAAGGAAGAAAATCTTACAGGAAAAAGGAGATCTGTTGACAAACAAAAGAAGAAAGGGATGAACGCACAAGAGAGAGAAAGGCTATAGAAAACTCGAAAGCAGAAATTGGAAAAGGTAGAAGATGATGGGATTGCCAATGAAGCTTAAATACTTTGCCTTGGGAAACGGCGAAAGAAATGATTACAAAAAGAAACTATCACGCTACCGGCGGGTAAAAGGACAAAAAGTGCACAAAGATCGAAGCGCTTATAAAAATTCAAAAAGGCGGATTCTGCTAATTTGGAAGACATTCGAACACGGAGAAAAGGCTCCTAAAAACTAGGAAGGTCATTTAATATTGCCATATACCGAGAAAGAATGTTCCATATTCCTCAAAGTTCGAAATATGAAACATTGGGGGCTTCTGTTGATACCCAAATTAATATGCTGATATAGACGAATAATAAGAAGACACGTGTCAACCTACGAGGAACTTTATTTCCCCGAATAAGTCATACTCACTCCGAGCAACTAGTGTACTCTGAGGAACTCCAACACTCCGAGGAACTCTTGAACGACGAGGAACTCCAACACTCCGAGGAACTCCTGAACGACTAGCAACTAAGGCGGTTCGAGCTGCATCTCGGCCATAGCATTGATTGCAAGATAATCAACAGTTCGACTATTCATTAAATGCTCATCATACAGACGTATATTCTTAAACGGCATTAATTGTTTACCCTTTCACATGTACAACCCAAGGGCTATAAATACATTGTATCACCCTCATTCAAGGGGAACGAACTTTCTTGATAGAATTACATATCGAGAATTCCAAAACACCTGGCAACAACAGAAACAGTGGACGTAGACCATTCTTATTATGCTGAACCACTTTAAAATTCTTTGTCTCATTTACATTTATCTGTGATTAAATAATTAGAAGCAATCTAATTTTTTACATCAACAATGATAGTCCTGGGTATCCTAAAGAGAATGACGATGTTCTTCCATATGAATCTTATCATGTCTACATCTCTAATGTTTGCTAGTGGCTTTGCCTCCAAGCATTTGGTGAATTAGTCTGTTACGACCAACATATATTTGCGGTTATCGGCTGCAGTTAGTAGAGGGCCCACGATGTCCAACCTCATTGGGTGAAGGGCCATGTACTAGTAAGCGATTTCAGGTTGCTACATGGATGGTGAACCATAGGTACGTGAAGTTAGCACTTTTTGCACTTTCAAGCATAGATTCTAGCGTCTTTGTACATATACGGCCACCAATACCCTTAGTTCATTTCTCAGAAAAGCTAGCCACCTAACTGTAATATGACACCCATAGATTCCCTCATGGAGCTCATGCAAGACTCGCTCGACGTCTGTTGGATGAACGCACTGGAGGTAAGGTCCAGTGAAAGATCTTTTATATAGCTTTCCCTGAGTAGATACGTGAAAGCGAGCATCTTTGACTCTTATCTGATGAGCGGTCTTCTTATCTGTTGGTAGTACACCATCCTTCAAATAATTTATTATGGGATCCATCCAACTGGGGGCTATCTCAATCTGGAGAATGTGCTTTACGTTCGGTAGTTCGTTGATCTGGTTGATACTTATATGGTAAAGGAAATCGATCTGAACTGTCCTATTCAGGTCGAAGTTGATTACTGAGCTTAGGGTTACTAGGGCATCAACATGGTTGTTCTGTCCTCTAGGAAACATCTTCATGCTGATGTGCTCAAAGTTGGCCATCAATCCTTTCATAATGGTGAGATAATCTGACATCCTCTCATCTCTTGTGTTGAAATCACCACTTATCTAGTTCGAGACCAACTGCGAGTCATCGAAGACTTGGAGTCACTATGATCCGAGCATTTATTCCTTTTGTAGGCCTGCGATGAGTGCATCATACTCTACTTTTTTATTAGAGGCGTCAAATCCAAGCCTGATTCCTTATCGACAATTGCATCTTTGGGAGTAAGCAGCACGATGCCCACTCATGCCCCTCTGGAATTGGAGGATCCATTTATGTATAGTTTCCAAGCACCTGATGCTTGGGGAACTTCGTTCTGAAGACTAATATGGGGTTGGTCGTAAGGATGCTCTCCTATGAACCCGATGATGTAATTAGCGAGGACCTGTCCTTTGATGGCAGTCCTTGGTTGGAACTAAATGTCAAATCGCCCAAGATCGATCGACCACTTTGACAGTCTACTTGAAAGGTCTACTTTCCTCAGGACTTCTTTAAGAGGGTGAGATGTAAGTACAATGATCGAATTGGCTTTATAATAGTGTTTTAATTTTCTTGAGGCTACCACTAGCACAAAGAAGAGCTTTTTTAGTGGTAGGTATCGCTGTTAAGCGTCTAAAAGAGTCTTGTTCACATAATAGATTGGCTACTAGATCCCTTTTTTTCGTATACCAGTGTAGAACTTACAACATGACTAGATACTTTAAGGTAAAGGTATAGGATATCATTATATAGAGGGATTGCAAGAAAAGGTGATTGTTGAGGTAAGCTTTGATCCCTTCCAACCCCCTCGAGCAATCCTCGTTCCACTCCACATTTTTATTATTCTTCAATAACTAAAAGAACGGTTGGCACCTTTCAGAAGACTTTGACATGAACCGATTTAGGCTGGTGAGCATTCCCGTGAGCTTTTGCACGTCTCTTATTGTTGGGGGGTTGCACCCTATTGATAACATCAATTTGGTCTGGCTTTGCTTCAATACCTCTCTTGCTAACCAAGTATCCAAGGAATTTTCATGACTGGACACCGAAGGAACATTTTCTCGCATTGAGCTTCATTCGGTACTTCCTGCGGATTTCAAAGGTCTTTAATAAGTCAGAGAGGTGGTCATCCTTGAGCTTGCTATTAACGAGCATGTCATTGATGTAGACCTCCAAAGTTCTTCCCATTTGGTCTTTGAACATCTTGGTGACCAACCGCTAGTAATTTTTTCCTAGGTTTTTGAGCTCAAAAGGCATAACCTTATAGAAATATAACCCAACTATGGTTATAAATGTTGTTTTATCTTTACTCGGCTCATGTAGAGGGATCTAGTGATATTCGGAGTATGCGTCCAAGAAGCTTATCCTTTCTTGTGCTGCCGTGGCATCCACCAGCTAATCAATCTTTAGGAGGAGGAAGCTGTCTTTAGGGCATGCTTTGTTGAGATAGGTGAAGTTGATGCAAACTCTCCACTTTTCATTACTCTTAAGGACAACCACTGGGTTGGATAACCACATGAGGAACTAGACTTCCCATATGGATCCCGTGTCCCACAGTGTTTTAACTTCCTTCTCCACTGCCTTAGCTTTCTCCGGAGTAGTTCGTTGAGCTTTTTATGCCATTAGTTTGAAAGTTGGGTCTATGTGCAGTTGATGATAGGTGATGTGAGGATCATTCCCAGGCATATTGTAAGGCTCCCATGCAAAGACGTCTAAGTTACTCTGAAGTAGGGTGACCAACTCCTTCTTTTCGTTGCTATGAGTGAGATTCCGATTAAGAACTTTCTCTCTTTTGAGCTGCTACTAGATGTGACTTCCTACAGGTCCTCGACGACTCTTTCAAAGGGGAGGAGATGGGTCTCCTCCACTCCTGCTCTCTCATATCTTAGTTGATATTTGGAGGGCATTAGCCTCTCCTGTTCCCCATCCATGCTACTAACTTCTTCAACCTTCTTCTTTGGTTTGGGATGAATGGATCTTATAATGCACTTCCTCGCTATTTCTTGATCTCCATGCATCTCCATAACTCCTCGTTCAGTCACACATTTGAGCTTCTGATGGTAGGTAGATGGTACGACCTTCATCGCGTGAAACCATCCTTTGTCGAGGATCGCTTGGTAGGGCTAATAAATATTGACCACGAGAAATTTGATCATTTTCGAGATGTTTCCCTCCCTTACTGGTAGGAAGATCTTTCCTAAGGGGATGGTTACTTTTCCAGCGAATCCAACATGAGGAACAGTGCTTTCCTTTAGGTCGACCACACTTAGTTTCAACTTTATAAACAGGCTGAGATATATTACTTCAGATGAGCTACCTTGGTCTATTAGCAACCTATCGACATCATAGTTAGATATCTTGAGTGTAATGATCATAGTGTCATGATGTGGGGTTCTTACTCCCACTAGGTCCTCATCTGTGAACACAATATGCTTGTTGTAGTCGACATCTTCTGCTCACCGACGCTTCACAACTTGCATTTTGGATGGATCGATCTGAAAAGCTTGCATTACTTCTATGAGATTTTACACTTCCATCCGAGCCATATTTTCTTGAATCTATTTGAGGTCGGATGCCCCACGAATTACTCCAAACTAATGGTTGATGTCTTCCTTGAGCACCTTATCAGGCCTTTGATCTCCATTAGCAAGCACCTTCTCTGCCTTTTTCTCCATGAATTCGTTTAAGTGTACATCTTGAGCTAACTCTTTAAGGTGAAACTTGAAGGCCTTGCAGTGCTCGATTTTGTGCCCGCCCTCCTTGTGGAAGGCACATCTCAGTGCATTGTTCTTCTTGGAAGGGTCTCCACCCATTTTTTTGGGCCACTTAATGGACGATTTGTCCTTGATTTTTGCTAGAATCTTGTAGACTGATTCTCTAAAAACTGTGTTTACTGCATGAAATGCCTTTATGGCATCACTCTTGCTCCCATTCTTTGGGCCATTCTTGCACCCATTATTATTCTCTTTCTTTTTACCCTCATTCTTATCGCTCCCGTTACCGTCGACCTTAGCACGAGCATTTTCTAATGCATTGAGATGGGTGACATCTTTGACTTCGACATATTTTTCAATATAAACCATCAAGTCATCGATGGTTGTGGCCTCCTTCTTAGTGAGGGACTGCTGTAAGAGGCAGGAGTTGGGTAAGCCAATCTTAAACGATGCAATGGAGACCTTCTTCGAGCAGTCCTTGACCTCATTGAACAACTCCCAATACATCTTCGTATAGTTTCTGAGGCTCTCCTGGGTCTTTTTCTTCATTGTTAACAAAGAATCCATCCTCTTCGATTGGGAGCTGCTGGTAATGAAGCGAGCTATGAAGAGATTTCTAGGGACTCAAAGTTCTTAATGGATCTATAGGGAGTTTCTCGAACCACTTTTGAGCCACGTCGTTCAAGCTCGATGGGAAAATTCAGCACATCTTTGCTTCCTTATGGTTACAAAGGGTCATGGCCTCTCTGTACTGTCTGACAGGGTCAATGGGATCAGTATTTCCATCGTAGATCTTGAACCTAGGCATAGAAAACTTCTTAGGTGATTCCTCTTCCTCTATTTCCCTTAAAAGGTAGATTTTATATGGGTCCTAAGAGCTCGTGTGTCTAGCTATCTAGTCGATCTTACACCTCAATGTTCTGGGTGTTGGTCCATCTTTCCCCGAACAAATTTTCGTATATCGTTATTTTTTCATCCTGGGCTCCTGTAATGATGAGCTAGTTGCTGTTGGTCAGACCAGCCATTATCTGACCTTTGTCCTTCATTTATTTGAGACCCATGCCTTGGGCTCCCTCCTCGACTGCAAGATCTACTCGCCTGAGGGCTAGGAGTTCGATAATGAGGTTGCCTCATGTTACGATGGAGTTCTCTCTCCATATTTTCCAGTAACCTTTTAAGGCAAGCATTTTTGTCTTCCTTTTTGCGAGTGGCCTCCTCCTGCTCTTGGAGCATGGCCTCATAGGCGTCGATGAGCCTGGAGACTTGTGTGGACTTAGCTAGCCCCTGGATTTCTTCTGAGGCTTGTCTTTCCGGGTGAAGCCTTGTGTTTAAGTGTCAAAATTCAGATCTAACCCTATGAGGGATAGGTTTCTCTTGAATATCCCCCGCTTGAAGGGCATTGCTACACTGATCAGACATTCTAGGTTCTTGTTGGTGAAAGCTTTCTTAAAGGAAGAACGACCACTTCCTACAGATGACGCCAATTTTGGTGACAATAAATTTAAACCCAAATTATAATTAAATGCAATCACCAGGAAAATAAAGAACACAAATCAGAATAATCACAATCACATACAACACAAGATATACATGGTTCGGAAAATTGCCTGTATCCACAGTGGTGCTCTCAGTTTGTATTCCTCTTTTCTCTAGGGGAGTATTTTTGGTTACATAGCCTTTGCTCCGGTCCAGGGATATAATATATATAGTAAAATTTCGGAGAGTGGGTGTGTTGGGAACTCCCATGTTAGCCCACTATCCCTAGAATATCTCATGAGAGATTTTAGGAAGAGGATGGGTTGTTGCTAACTAACTGCGTTTGAGGCATTGGAGTTTGAGTCGGACTCTTCCTATTATCAACAGGGTTTAGTCCATCCACTTCTTTAAGCCTATAAAAATGGATGAGGTACCCACATTTAGCAATTTTGATTGCAATAGGTGGAGGTATGACATTTGTATGGTGTAAGTTTCCCCCTATCTTTCATCATTTTCCAATCGGTTGTTGAGAGAAACTTGTTTTTATCTCCGAGTAGACATTTTTATTCATTAAATAAGTTAAAATATCTACGATGCTAGCGAGTCACACTCCTTCATCATTTTGCATGTTGAAAAGACTATTAGGTATAGGCCTTCGAGAGATACGCCTTTCATCCCATTGTTAAGATGGTAGTTATGATGTTATGATAAACGTATAATTAGAAAGTTTCCTATATATCACTCATGATAGGAAAAACATCAGTTCAAGCAAGCATAAAGGTATATCATAGAAGGGGACCAGAGCTATCTTTTAATGTAGAGAGATTTTCGACAATTTGGAAGAGTTTGGCTGCTAAAAGTGGCATGAAAAATGAGGAGAGGGGTCATCTGTTTATAGGAGTCAGATAATGACTAGTGTAAATTGTTCACATTCTAGTAAAAAAGCAAGAATCTTTCGAGAAGTTGGGCAGCTGGCATGACTTAGGCTAAGGTGTAAACTATGTAAACTCTTACTTGCATATTTGGCCTAGATGTATCATATGTACTTGCATATATCTATATGTCACACATCCACTGGGTACTGGAGGACCTATTTTGCGTACACCAAAAGCCCCCGAGCCTTAATGTTAAGAGGATAGTGATTTAGCGTCATAACTTATGCGATCTTCTAGGCCTTGTTGTTTATGCCGAGGCCTTTTCTAAGATGTTTCACCTTCTATGATGATTCGTCTTCATACACCTGGAATATAAAGTCACCTTCTTCTAAGGTCTCATTTATTGTTTCATTGTTTTGAGAGAAAACACTTAGGTGATTTTCGATATACTTGGAGAGATTTTCAGTAGGTTTTTTCAATGACTATAATATCTTCATTTCCATGTTGTGTTTTTTTATCTTTTCTTCCAACTATTTGTCCATTGCATTATGACTTGACGATTTCTGTTGATTTCATTCATTAACTAATTAAATTTTTTGTCCCAAATGTAAACCAAGGGGTTTTACATTCTTGTAGTTTGCAAACATTTTTTACGTGAAATCATAACTTGAACCATGACTTATAACTAACAAATCCATAACTATTTGTACATCTTTAATCTGTAAATACAATTCGTAACTTAAATCGTGAATATTTGATATATATGTTGTTCAGTCCAAATTTCTTAGAATCATAACTTTAACATTAATTTTTGCATTTTTGGGTTATTGGATTTTTTTTGTTGAATTCTTACATTTTGGTGAATTTGGTGGTTTGTTTATTGTTGATGAGGTTTTGTACGATATATTCATGTAGCTTTTGTGTTTTTCGGGAAAAAAATATGAAGATTCAATTTGTTTTGGTTAGTTTTTGGCCAAGAACACCTGTTGATGTTCTTGCCATGAAACATAGGATTTCCATCTTTGATCTATGTTAACCTTTGATAAACAACATTATGTGTTTATGAACTAGGACGTGGCGTCTTAAACGATGCAGTGGCCTCTGTCCAATACTTTCACCACTTCAGTTGATCATCAGTTTAGGATGTCCATGGTTTTTATAGATATCTTTGCCAAACTGACACTTGTAAATCAAGTCAAGAGTTCTATAATGAGCTCATGTTCTAATAATTAGAAAATCCATGGCACTGTTATACTTTACGTTCACTAATGGATGTGGTCTTCTAACTATGAAGATTCCTAGCCTTTATAAATTTCTATCGCGACCATATGAATAGAGACATTGGGGAGTAGATGGATAGGTTTTATAAGGAACATCTTGGGAGATATCCTCACAAAGTTTTAATTGTTCATCCTCAATAGGATGTAAACACTCCATTACTTCTTGAATACCATTGTACACATTTTATATTGCTCATGCGACATCTGTTGATACTTATGAGGATCTAGCCACTTTATTTCAATGTCTAATGGAGATTACTTAGAAAATTCATAGAGCTAAGGAGGATACAGGCCCAACAGATAACCACGTGATAGTAAGGTCAAACATAATAGGACATGCAACGGTTTTCAGAAGAGATACTCAAAATATACTGTTGCGGTAGAAAGCGATAATGATGCTTGAACTTCCATCCACACCAATGGGATGGATAGAACTCCCGTTGTGATGAAATATCCTTGCGAGATGATTGAGAAGTGGATAAATTATGTAGTTAATATTTGTGAGTTCCCAAAGGTCGTGATTTCCTTTCTAGCATGGACCAGAGGTCATTTTATGTGGTTCCTAATAATTGGGTTTGCTTCCCCCTCTATCGTTTTATCTTAGGCCTCATATTTCATATCATTGTCCGAGTAAGAAAAATAGTAAAGGATAAGCACTTGTCCCCCCAAAAAATTGACCCAAATGGGTCGACGTGTATCCTGGATTCCCTTGTGTTCTAGAAGAAGAGATTCAACAAGGACATTGATGAATTGATTTTTGTTGTGTCATTGTTGTAAAAGCTCTTCAATAAAAAATCTTCACAAATCTATAAAAGTTAACAAACTAGAGTATAATGGTAAGCGAGGTATCAATCCAAATCTAAGGTGTGAACATGCTAAACATGAGAGGATAATGAATATAATTGACTTGATTCTTTTTTTTAGGCTTTTGAGTTTTTCTAATTTTTTATGTTTTTCAAATATTAAAACAGTTTTTAGGTGAAAATGTGAAGTAACACTAAACTAATATGAGAGATGAAATTAACAAACTAACTAGTGTGCTAAATAAGAACTAAGTAATAAGAAGAAGATGAAATTAAATTTGAGAAATATTCAAGGAATGAAACTTAACCTCCACTTTATCAATCAAATGTGCTAATTATTCTAGTTTACTAATTTTCCGAATATTAATTTATTTTATCAGTTGATTCTCATCATTTGACAAAACAAACTAATATAAATTTAGTTAGGCCAATTTTCATCCCCAAAACTCAATTGAATAATTGATTTAGAAAAAATTATATAAATCACTCGCTAGAGTAGATTCATATAATAAATCATAAATCCAGCAAAAATTTAATGTATGAGTATAATAAAATTTAATATACTCTAACTAGTGGGTCATTCTATCTCTAGTTTGAATCCAAAAATTAAGAGTATATTAGAATTTAATCTCAAGGATAGTTTACCATTTCTCAATGAATAAACTTATGTAGGAATGAAAAGAAAATTAACTAAATGAAACAAAGTAAACTAGATTAATTAATACATTCAATTGAATATGTGGGACTTCATTTCACTCCTTGAATGGAGTGATTAGCCAACCATAGTCATGATTCAAGAATAATTGGAACCATGTAATAGCATCAAATGATTAGTAAGAGAAGAATTAACCAAACCCAATTTTGCCTTCAACTTGAAATAGAATCTTCAATTACAATCTCTCAATATTTTTTTGGTAAAGAAAAAAAACTAAATCTAAAAATTTCTCTCTCTAACAATTTTTTTCTTCTTCTCCATGTCTTCTCTATTTCATGATTAAAGTCCTCCTTAAATGGGGTCTTGAGTCTTATTTTATAGTAGATGTAAGACACACATGGGGCTAAAGGGTATTTTTGGGAAGGTTTAATGTGAATGGAAATGGGGTGTGTACACATGAGGAAAGAGAGGTGTCAGGTCATGTGGGAAGGAATAACAATTAGATTTGCTCATTAGGGTAAAGAGGTAAATGACATATAGGGAACATGTGGGAGAAGTGTCAAGAGGGTATAATGGAAAAAAATAGGCAAGTGGGTTTATGTCTGTTAATATATGGGTCGGGTTTTGTACCCGGATCCATAATCCGCCTACCGTGATATGGATTATCCAATTTAGTGTTGGATAAATCATTATTATAATAATTAAGTATTTATTATAATAGAGGAGTCTTAAATATAACAGATAAGAAGAGTCCAACTAACTCCTTGATTTTTGGAACTCTTATCTGTTATATATAGATATCCTATTTGGTGATTACATTAAAAACAACAGAAAATATACGATACATATTTTCGGTATCTCTCTCTCTCTAGAAATCCTCCTACACAAATCATCTCTCTCTCTTGATCCATCACCAACGGATCTTGGATTTGTGAGCGTGACATTCAAAGGGGCAACACTTGTAGCCAACCCGGATTTTTACGAGACGCGAAGCGTACACGGAGGAAGAACTCGCAGATTCGGTGTCGGCTCGTATCAAACAACGTGCATCGATCATTGGGTTACATTCCGCCTTTGAGGTAATCCGAAAACCCGTATGTGCTATGTGTATATACTGTTATATTACATTGGTATCAGAGCTTTTTAATTTGTTTGATCGCCGGATTATTCGTCGGATTATTTTTTTTTGTACATAAACTCCATTAATACCAATTTAAATTCGTTTTAAATTGAGCGCGTAATAATCCGAAATTTTTATAAGGTTTTGTTTCTGTGTTGATAAAGAACTCGTACGCGAAATTTCATTAATTTTCGTTGAATGGATTGAGAGAAAATCGAAACCCTAATTTCAATTTGAAGTTGTTCCGATTTTTTTTTTTGCCAACTTTGAGGCCAAAAACAGTGGATCAAACGACGATGAAAATCTGTTTTTATTTTACATAATTGTTCTACGTCGCGAGGGCTTTCCAACCATATATTATTTGTTAATTTTGGATTAAAAATGAGCAAGTTATGACCCTCTGAACATGGCTCCATGAAATCGCGAAATCTGGAAATTTTCTGTTTTAAGAAGACGATGAACAGTATTTTTTTTTTTTTTTTTTTTTTTGTAATTATACTCTCGGTTTTGTACCAAACTGTACCCAAACCAACTCGTGGGGTGGGGCTGGGCCTGGAGCGTGGGGGCTCGGTTTTTGATGTAGAATCCAAAAATATTTTTTGTGTATTTTTTTGGCCCACAGTAAATAGTATTTTTTAATTATTTTAATTTTAAATAATTTTTTGAGGGCCTTAACGATGCGATAAAAATCTGGAAAAAATATATTTGGATTCAGTAGGCCGAAAGCAATTTTTCCATGTTGTCAAAATATTTTTTACTGCTGTGCTATTATAAAAATGATTTATTGTATTTTTTTGACACTTAAATAATGTCTAAAAATTATCGAAAATTGCAGAAAATTACAGAAATTTTTTTCTGACTTAGTGAATGGAAAATTAATATTTTCTGAGCATTTTGACATTTTGGAAAAATTAATGTATTTTTGGTGGTCCATTTAATTTAGTATTTAATGGATTTTTATGCTTTTATTTAATGATTATTGTCTTGATAACTTGCGTAGTTAACACAATAGTTATGTTTGACCATGCTCGCTCCCTAAGCTGGTGAGTGTAGCAATAATTGTCCATTTAAAGGCCTAGGTTATGTGTTTTGCATGATTAAATGGACAATTCTGAAAATTAACAGTTGAATGAGCTAGTGTTTGCCTGTTTAATTCCTGTTTTAAGGTTGTTCCTATGTATATGTGCAATCGGACATACCCCGCCCGACTTTCAGTAGATATTATGTATAGGCTTCTTCTCCTTTTATTGATGTATTGGTGAGAATGAGAGGTTTTTTAAGCCACATGTAAGGGGATGATTTCTGAATGCACAACAATACATAGGAATTATCTTAGCACAAGCTCTAAACTATTAATTAAGGGGACTATGTGGGACCCTGCGCATTTATTGTTGTATGGCACAAAACTGGTTATCATAATTTGTTTATCTTCCGTGATTTTAAATTATGATGAATGGATGTAAATGATTAATAGATGTGTTCATTAATCGGATAAAATTTGTTTAAAAATCAATTAGAAAATATGCTCTAATTTTACAATATTAGGAGATGACTGCGAGCTTTGCAAACTTTCGATTTTAATATGTAAGAGAAGAAAATATTTTCTAATTGGATTTTAGAACAAATTAAAAAGATGTGTTTTAATAATAATATTAATGTTAATCTTTTGCGCATTTTTCATGTAGTAATGGCAAGCAATAACGTAATCGCCGCTATGACTAAAGAAGATAAGCTAACTGGTAACAACTACAACATATGGCACCGTAAGATCCAATATCTACTCAATCAGCATGAGTTGCTTGATTGTCTCACCACTGTTATGACTGAACCAGTTGGGAGTAGTACTGCCGCCAGCCGGCGTGAGCATGAGGCTTACCAGGCTTTGGTGAATAAGGATCGTGCTGCCCGCTTTACTATGCTAAGCCACATGCACGATGACCTTATTGGGCATTACGATCACTTCAAGACAGTTAAAGAACTGTGGGATCAGCTTCGATTCGACTTCGGTGGTACGTCCACTACGAGACTTAGGGGTCTTGTTTTGAAGTTCGAAACTTATCGTAAGGATAATAAGCACACGATGACTGAGCATCTTCGAGTGATGTCCACCTTGATTCGTGAGCTTAAGGAAGCTGATCACATTCTCTCTGACGAGCAACAGGTTCAGGCTGTTATCCGCTCCCTTCCTGATTCATGGGTGCACATGAAACAAATAATGACTCACAATGACAGTATTAAGAATTTTTCTGACATATCTCGTCATGTTGAGCTTGAGGCGGAGCGCCAAGAGGCGAACCGTGCTGCTGTCCTTGTCGCCCAGAGTGGAAGACGTCAGGGAAATAGGCCCAGGCAAAATGGAAATGGAAAGCAGACTAAGAAGGCTGGGGCAAATGGCCCTAAAGGGAAAAAGATAACAAAAGCCAAAAGAGGCAAGCGTGGTGGGAAGAAAGATATTTCCAAAGTCAAGTGCTACAACTGTGGAAATAATGGTCACTTTGCTCGTGATTGCACTGAGCCAAAGAAGGTATCCTCTTTCCTTTCCTCTTTATTTTCACCTCTCCATATTTGTGTATGTTCTCATGTATTAGTTGCTCATTCTATTCCTATGTGGATTGTAGATACAGGAGCAACAAAACATGTGACAAGGGATAGAGGAGGATTTGTAGATTATCGACGTATTCCAGCCGGTACTCAGAGTGTCTACATGGGAAATGGTGCTCGTGAAGATGCTGTAGGAGTCGGTTCGTACGAACTCCACCTTAGCACTGGGACCAAGCTACTTCTTCGTGATGTGCTCTATGTGCCTGGAATAAAGCATAATTTACTTTCAGTTTTAGCTTTATCAGACTATGGTTTTTCTTTCAGTTTTAATAGTAGTGGTTTGAATATTATTTTGGATAATATTATTTGTGGACATGGATCTTTATGGAATAATTTGTTTAAAATAGATTTATTTGATTCTGTTTCTTCAACTTCATTATCATATATTTCAAATGTTGATGTTGATTCAGTTACTTGGCATGCTAGACTTGGGCATATAGGAAAAGATAGGATGGCCCGATTAGCTAGAGAAGGCCTTTTAGGCCCACTCGCTAAGGTCGACCTACCTATATGTGAGCCTTGTTTGGCAGGAAAAGCCTGTAGAAAGCCTTTTGGTAAGGCTTTACGAGCTAATCAACCTCTAGAACTAGTACACTCAGACATATGTGGACCTATGAGCGTTAAGGCACGTCATGGCGCCTCTTATTTTCTTACGTTTATTGATGACTATACGCGATTTGGACATGTCTACCTGATCGCTCACCGCTATGAAGCTTTGGCTTGTTTCAAATGCTATATAGCAGAGGTTGAGAATCAGCAATCGAAGAGGTTAAAAACTTTTCGTACTAACAGAGGACGCGAATACTTATCTGATCAGTTCAAAGAAACGTGTGAAGAAAAGGGGATACGCAGACAATTAACTATCCCTCACACTCCACAACAAAATGGTGTTGCAGAGAGAAGGAATAGAACTCTTCTAGATATGACTAGATCTATGATGGCGTAGGCCAACCTCCCAATATCCTTCTGGAGGGATGCTCTTTTGACTGCTGCCTACATACTAAATAGAGTGCCTTCTCAGTCAGTTTCCTCCACACCTTATGAACTATGGAGAGGTGAAAGACCCAATTTAGATCACTTGCGCCCTTGTGGTTCGGCAGGCTATGTTCACACAACTTCTCATAAGTTCGGGAAGTTAGGCCCTAGAGCTCGAAAGCATATCTTTATAAGATATTCTAAGAGCTCAAAAGGCTACGTTATGTACGATGAACACCCTGATGGAGGAATGACTGAAATAGAGTCACGTGATGTCGAATTCTTAGAAAAGGATTTCCCTAGCACAAGCAATACAAAAGAGGATCTTGAACTCTATGAGTTAGAGGATACTGAAAACACTTTACCATCTTTAGGCGAGGCTGGGGGATTAGTTCCTCCTCCTGTAATCGCTGAAGATAGTAGTGGTCTTCAGCATAGTGGGAGCATTCCAGATAGTGTGAGTGCACCACCACTAGATACTCACGATTCTCAGGTTCGCCGTAGTAAGCGAGGAAACATTCCACGTCGTCATTTTGAGATTGAGGGGAATACTTTCCTAAGCATTGCTTTAGATGAGCAAGAGCCAACTTCTTCTGCAGAAGTTCTTTCCTCAAGTGCTAAGGATGAGTGGATGGTTGCTATACAGGAAGAATTGAGCTCCATGGCTAAAAATAAAGTCTGGGAGTTAGTTGACCTTCCACCCGGGCGCAAGACTATTGGGAACAAATGGGTTCTAAAGGTCAAGCACAAAGCGGATGGTTCAATTGACAAGTATAAGGCACGCCTTGTGGCGAAAGGCTATACCCAACGAGAGGGTGTAGACTACGAAGAGACATTCTCCCCAGTGGTGAGGTTTGCCTATATCCGCCTTATCCTAGCTATTGTCGCGCAAATGAATTTAGAACTATTTCAGATGGATGTTAAGACTGCTTTTCTCAATGGAGAACTTGACGAAGAGATCTATATGGAACAACCTGTGGGTTTTGTATCCAAAGGACAAGAGCGCAAAGTCTGCCGCCTAAAACGTTCTATATATGGCCTCAAGCAATCGTCAAGGCAGTGGTATTTCCGATTTCATCATGCCATTACCTCTGTTGGCTTTGAGATGATTGAAGAAGATCACTGCGTATATCTTAAACGATCCAAGAAAAGTGTTCTTATCCTTTCATTGTATGTCGACGACATTTTGTTAGTTGGGAATGACCTGGACTTCATTGTCGCCACTAAAGAGTGGTTGTCCTCTATTTTTGAGATGAAGGACATGGGTGAAGCAAATTATGTGCTGGGGGTTAATATCGTGAGAGATCGATCTAAGAAGCTTCTCTGTTTGTCTCAGGAGACTTACGTAAAGAAGATTCTGGAAAGGTTTCGCATGCATAACTCTAAACCCATAGACACTCCAATGGAGAAAGGGTGTACATTGAGCCTAGATGATTGTCCAAGAACTGATGAAGAAAAGAATCATATGTCTAAAGTGCCATATGCATAGGGCATAGGGAGTCTGATGTACGCTATGTTGTGTACGCGTCCAGATATCTGCTATGCAGTTGGTATAGTTAGTCGTTATCAGAGTAACCCAGGCCACAAACACTGGCAAGCAGTGAAGAGGATTTTTTGATACCTTCGTGGGACTGCTGATCTCGTCCTATGTTATCATGAAGGGGACTTGAGACTTAGAGGCTACAGCGATGCTGATTGGGCTAGTGACAAAGATGGAAGGAAATCCACTTCGGGATATACGTTCATTCTTGGAGGTGGAGCTATCACTTGGTGCAGTAAGAAGCAAACGTGTATTGCTGTATCCACAATGGAATCGGAATACGTGGCATGCTCGGCAGCTGTTCAGGAAGCTATTTGGCTAAGGAGATTCTTTCAAAGGCTAGGCATTTCAGATCATGCAGCTGAGCCTGTGCTTGTCTATTGTGATAGCACGTCAGCTCTAGCTTATGCAAAGAATCCAAAGTATCATTGGAAGTCTAAGCACATTGGCATTCGTTATCATTACATTAGAGACATGGTTGTGCAAGAGGAGGTTGTCTTGAAACATATCTCCACAGGTTGTATGGTGGCTGATCCATTAACCAAGCCCATTGCTCGAGATGTTTTCCTTTCACATGTTAGGAGTATGGAACTACGTAGGATTTGATATGTATGACACCATATTGTTTATTGACATTATTATTATTTATTGGATATAATATTCATTTCTTTTATTTGTTAAATTAAATGAATTGTTATCACTATGTACACATCTTATAGATATGTCACCGGGCTTGAATCGACTCTCTCACACGAGTGATTCACCTTGGCGCTTAGACAGCGAGCAAGATGAGACATTTATGTCTGTGGCGCTTTGAAAGCGAGCTGAGACATTTATATCCTTGGCGCCTGAAAGGCGAGCAGGATATATACGATTATGCAGATTCTGCTATATGTCGCCCTAGTTGAGTACTAAGATGATACCTTATTTATACTTTTAGGCCGATCATAGAGTATCTCCATAACTCTATGTAGCCTGTTTTTAGCCGAATGTGAGATTTCAGGCAGGCACTATGTGAGTGACTGGGCTGAAACTCAGGTTAGGCGCTAGATAGCGACTAGACTAAGATTCATATGGCATCCTTTTATTTCAAAAGTGACATACCCTTTTCAACGGGATGACGCCATAGCATACATTTCATACTGTATGTGCTTTGCCGACCAATAGTGGGAGCGATGAATGAATCCCTGCTTCATCGCTGTGTGAGCCACATGGATTATTATAATCCAACGATATGCCTTTTGTCGACCTGAGACTATGTCATGAAGAGAGGACTTGATGACGCTACTTTAGCGTGTTTACCTAGGACGAGGGTTGATTCCATCTAAAGGGGCACGACTAGGAAAGCGGTTAAGTCTAATTGAATTGGCATGAGGACTTAGGGAAGACTATTTGATTATACACCATGATAATGTGACTCATAGTCCGGACGGCTTTACTGTGTTTTGTGCACGACTTAGTCATGAGTACATTACATATTTGGGATCCAGCACTGCTTTCTTGAGGGATTAAGAGTGCTAAATTCGGTGTAAATCAAACTGTCTGGGTATATGCGAGATTCCTTCGAGTGATGCGTCTTCGTTAGTTAGATGATGGCTTAACGATTACGCTCCTGAGACTGTACATTTTCTCATGAGGTCGCACGTCACATTTTCCTGTATGAGGAGACGAGTGATGACAGAGAACGTTGGAGATTTGTTAGAGAGACGACGCCTTATGTGGGCGAGTGGGAGATGTTAATATATGGGTCGGGTTTTGTACCCGGATCCATAATCCGCCCACCGTGATATGGATTATCCAATTTAGTGTTGGATAAATCATTATTATAATAATTAAGTATTTATTATAGTAGAGGAGTCTTAAATATAACAGATAAGAAGAGTCCAACTAACTCCTTGATTTTTGGAACTCTTATCTGTTATATATAGATATCCTATTTGGTGATTACATTAAAAACAACAGAAAATATACGATACATATTTTCGGTATCTCTCTCTCTCTAGAAATCCTCCTACACAAATCATCTCTATCTCTTGATCCATCATCAACGGATCTTGGATTTGTGAGCGTGACATTCAAAGGGGCAACTCTTGTAGCCAACCCGGATTTTCACGAGACGCGAAGCGTACACGGAGGAAGAACTCGCAGATTCGGTGTCGGCTCGTATCAAACAACGTGCATCGATCATCGGGTAACATTCCGCCTTTGAGGTAATCCGAAAACCCGTATGTGCTATGTGTATATACTGTTATATTGCAATGTCATATGTGAGGGTTAAATGACATGTGGGGATTTGTTTCGTTTATTTGACTTGGCAGGTACAATTTTTACTTTGAAAAGGAAATGGGTCAGCTGTACTGGGCTAAGGGTTCAAGGGTATGGACATGGTTAGTGAGTTTTGGAGTTGGACAGCCCAATATGGGTCACTACTGGCTTTTGTAGGGGAATGTCGGGAGGTCCCCAGGTGGAGGTCGGGTTTTGGTTCGTAGGAGGTAGGCGGGAGCTGGGGTAACACCTCCAGGTTTGAAGGTCGGGTTTCTGCCGGAGCAGGCGGGTTGGCAGGTGGTCGGGCCAGCAACGGGTTGGGGCTGGAGCAGGAGGTATGATGAGGAGGTTCGAGGGCTGGTTCGGGTAAGAGGTGAAGGTGGGTTGGATCATATCGGTTTTTTCAAATGGCGAGGGGTTAATAGGTGGGTCACCGGCGCTTGGCTGGAAGTGGCTAGTCCAGCGATGGGTCGGAGTAAGGTCAGCCGCAGGAGGTGTGGTGAGGATGAGTTTGGGGTGTGTTAATGGAGGTTAAGGGCTTTTGGTTATGGTGGTTTCTTGAGAGGAGAGAGACTGTGGGGGGTTTGAGTTTTGAAGAAGAAGGGGATGGGATATAATGTAGTGTGGTGTAGGATGAGTTGGTGTGGGTTAGTTCTTGGTTCAGGGTGTATGTGAGTGTAGTATGTTAGTGTGTATGTGTTAGTTTGTGATCCTTAAAAAAAAGACTGAACTAAAATTAATAAAACTAAAAATAAAAAATAAAATCTAACTAAAAATAAAACAAACTAAAAACAATAAAACTAAAAATCTTAAAAATAAAATCCTAAGCTTATATAAAAACTAAAATAAAACAAAAGAAATAAAAAATTAAAATCTACATGAAAACTAAAGTCCTAAAAATATAAAATGTAATAAACTAAAAATAAAATTATAAAAACTAATCCTAATAAAACTACAAACTACTAAAAATCAAAATAAAATAAAATTATAAAAATAAAATTATAAAAATAAAATATAAAAATAGAAAATAAAAACTATAAATCCTAAATGAATCTAAAATAAAACCTAAAAAATAAAATGACACAGAATAAAAATCTAAAAAATATTAAAAAGTGACAAACCAAACACACACAGGGTTTGGTGTAGGTTTAGGATAGGTTTAGGCTCGGGTAAGGTTACGGGGGAGGGAATTTAGCTCCATTCAACGCGCATTTGCCTCGATATATAGCTTTTGACACCGCAAACGGATGTTTGTCCTATAAGATAAACATTTTAGCGCATAAGACCCATATTGTCGAGAATTAGCAACTAAAGTACGTCTATTCGGGGTATAAAATGTACAATTTTGGGTGCTTACCACTCCCAAACAGGGCATTGCTAGTCCTCGAGCAATAAGTTAGAGAGAAAGAGAAATATAAGAAACCAAAAGTGTACCACTTTCGCGGGCACTTGTGATTGCACTTAGCATGCGCAACAAGCCTTTAAACCTACAGGTTACCCTACAGGACGAGTTGTGTCTCGTGAGGGTTTGCAGGGAAGATACCCACAAAATTCTTATTTGCAAAAATTTATTGGAAGGGACTCAATCTCTTATTAGACATAGAATGATCGGACAATCCATCACAAGAAAATATTTTCATAAATACAAGCTAGAATGTGTAAAAAGAGTAAGCTAAGTAAATACTTAAGGCAAATCCTTCCTAGAACTCAACGTGTGTGATGTGAATCAGTCTAAACGGGTCAAGTATCACACGGATAATTCCTAGATTGCCTCTTGGAATCAACGCTTCAACTTCAAATCTCACGGATATATCTCTCTCAAACGAACTCTGAAGATATGGGTCAGTGTATCGCTCTTATGTGTGAGGAGGTAAGTAAATGTAAGCAAGTTCAAAAGTCTCACACACATATAAGAAAGACGGGCATTAAGAAATAAAAGTGATCTCATGAAAGAATGATAATCACTATAGTGAGAATGTCGAGTTATTCACCACGTCGACTTTCATTTAACCGAACACCTAGGGTAACATGGATGATAATGGGTGAGGGGGAAATAAAATTGGAAGGAAATGATGGGGTAAGGATGGTGATGTATGGATGAATGATGAGTGATCAGTGATGGATGTGTGAAATGATGGATGAATATGCGATAAGATTGAGAAGAGTGTGCTATGAAGAAAAAATTTCTTTATTTGAAAACTAACTACTAACTACTAACTCTATTTCTTTTCTTTTCTCTTTTTTTTTCTATATATATTTTTCTCTTCTTTTTTTTTTATATTTTTGCTATTTTTCTTTTTTTTTTCTTTTTTTTTCAAACTAACAATGAAGACATTTAACATTTGGAATCAACACTCTTTTTCTGAATATAATGATGGATGATATATGAATGGAGTGGGGAATGTGTATGGATGATGAGAATATGGAAAGGTAATGGGTGAGTGAATGAAAATGTAATATGGAAAAGTGGTAGGTGTATGGATGAAAATCTAGTATTTGGGACAAATTTCAAGACACACGTTTCTTACAACTCCAAAAAGATGTCATTCCCAGTGATCAAGCCAAAAGTGAAGAATAATGAGATCATACCACAATTAAAGAGAGAACCCAAACAAAGTTGAATCAACTTGTGACTCGTAGATTGCGTAAAACTCTCTAAAAGGTTGAAAGGCACAAATATCACAAGCTAAAGTCTCTACTAATTATCCTTAAGGTTCTCATTAGAATTGTAGTACTCCTCAACTCTAAATCGTATTAACATGATAAGTGCGCAAATTTTGTTGAGTCTAGGAATTCATAGTGCAACATGCCTTGTTACGTATTACATAAGATATTTAGATAAAATATTCTCTAGCTTGAGTCCTAGACTTTGAAAGATGGAAGACTGAAAATTCACGTCAGTGATTGAGATGAAAGAAACTGTACGAAATTTTAAAAATCAGGTTAAAAAAAAATCAAAAGAGGTACGATTTTGATAAAATTCCCCACCCCCAAACAAAAAGGAACATCGTTCTCGATGTTAAGTAAAATGATTTGTAAAATTGAGAGCATAAGGTAGGAAAGATAGTACCAGAATCAACCACTAATGATGTGGACAGATGTAAGGAGAAGATGAAACCTGTATAAATGAGTGAGATAGCAAAATATGTACAAGTCTATAATCATGATAGAACATTGGGTGGTGTGAAACACCACCCCCAAACATGATAAGACGCATACAAGAAACACGAGCTGCCTACCGGTAGCGCTAAGTTTAATGTCGTCATCCATACCGAAGGGCTATCACCCAAAAAGAGATGATAAACGAGGAGAGACTGGGGTGGCAGAAAATTCAGGGGATAAGCATCACCCCCAAACAAGATTGAAACGCCAGTCTTGTTGGATCAAGGCTAAAAGGGTCAATGCACTTGTATGGAAAAGTGCATCACACGATGCAAAGCATCGGTGGACCATGGGTGGGTGGGGATTAGGGTATAGGGGAGAAAGGAAAGGGTAAGGTTGAATAGGCACCGATCACGGGCCTTATTGAGCCGAAAGATGAGGGAAACTAGGGCCCTGTAAGCATGATGCTCTAACTCGTGAGGAAGACAAAATGGTTGGAAAAATTGAATGGGATGGGACTCAGATAAATCACACGACCATTCTATGAATGGACGATGATAATGGTCGTGCCGTGACACACCAGGGAGCTGTCTGGAGAAAAAATCAACACCACAATAGAGTGGCGAGTATAAAGTAACAAGCTCGGTGTCACGGTGAGGAGTAGCATCACAAATAGTCTTGTGGGTGTTGGAGGATGGTTTCAGGTGAGGATCTAAAAATGTAAATGGAAACTTGAAATCTTTAAAATCACGATCCAAACCAGGTGATGGGGTGAAATGGACAATGGGTGGATCGGGTGGGTTAAATGGTGGAGGAAGATGATCCAATTTAAGAATGGGAGACACACACTCCTCATGAGGCATGTAGTGCTCCTCAAGGGCACTCGTAGGAGGAAGTGTGGTATCTAAAGATGGAGTGGTCAACTACTCCACAAGAATATCATCGGTGAATGTGGTGGGTGGGTAGGATGAGGTACTGAACTCAGATGCGGAAACAAAGTTCGGGAGAATATCGGGATAGGGGTGGGCTGGGCCATCCACTGAAATAAGAGTATCGATAAGGAGAGGCTCAAATGGAGGAGCCCAAGTGGAACTGTCCAACAGAGGTGTAGAATCTAACAAGGCCTTGACCTCGGAGATAGAGGAATCAATATCAAAGCCGGACCCAAAGTGAGCCAAACGTTGGTGGATAGGATCTTCTGGGTAGGTGGTATCCAACATCTCTTGTACTAAGGAGTCAATCATGCAAACCTCATCAATAGAATCAATATCGGCCTAATGTTGCATGAGGTGGAAAATATTGACTTCGACGGTCAATGTGCCAAAAGAAAGCTTCATTGATCCATCTCGACAATTGATGATGGCATTGGAAATTGCTAAAAAGGGGAGACCCAAAATGATAGGAATATTGGTTGGGTCTGGAGAAGGAGTGTCTAAGATGATGAAATCCATAGGTTAGTAAAAGTCAGACACTTACACCAAAACATCTTCAACGATTCCTTTATGTACTTTCACATAATGATTTTCAAGTTAAAGAGTAACCCATGTAGGTTTCATATTTTGTAAACCTAACTCAAGGTAGAGAGAGTAAGGTAGAAAATTAACATTAGCTCCAAGATCAAGCAAAGCCCGAGTAGTGAACTTATCTCCTAACATGAAATATATAATAGAACGACCAGGGTCTTTATATTTCACAATACCATTCTCATGGATGAGGGACGTGTCTAGCTCAGTGACAAAGTCATCACAAGGAACATTAGTCCGTCGCTTGACAGTGCACAAGTCCTTCAAGAATTTTCCATAAAACCCGAACTTGTTGAATCGTGGTGAGGAATGGAATGTATATGTGAACATTCTAAAAAACTTGCTTGGTCTCATCAAATTGTTGAGATTTCTTTGTTGGGGACAACCTATGAGGGAAGGGGGCTTTAGGGAAAAAAGAAGTGGTGGCCTCAATAGGTTTCGAGACAGTCTTGTTGGTGGATTTATGGGGTGGTGGGACCTTAGGGAGTGGTTCTAATGGGAAATTCTGGGTGGGTGGGATTGGAACATCACAGGGAGCATCAACACCATTGTCAACTTATTTATCGGATCATAGAGTACTCACCGATTTCATGTATGCTTGGTATGTGGGTGGAGTGGAAGTGGATCCAACCTCATAAGCTGAATCCTTTCCATTCCCCTTAGGGTTAGGAATGGGTTGACTCGAAAAATGACCTTTCTCTCGCTCGGACTCAAACTGGTTAAGATGTTGCTCAATCCTTTGGATGGCTTGAGTCTATGCTTGCGTGGTTTGTTTTTGAGTCGTGATAAATTGGGTGAGAAGATTCTCGATAGAGGAGGTGGATGATTGGGGTGGAGGGGCATAAGGGGGTTGGGGGACCAACTCTCGGTTAGAACTAAGTGGTTGGGAATACTCATAGGATGGAGGTGGGACATGGAAAATTTGATGAGTGGGGTTCGACAGATCTCCTTGGTGACAAAGGATGATGGATAATGTTGTTGGTGGTGTGGAGCATGGTGGTGTTGGATAGGATGTTGCCTTTGCGGGTTTTGGTGAAACCCTGGTGGACCACCAACATGTTGTTGCGGTTGTGATTGAGCAAGGTGATTGTCGTACTTATAAGAAAAATAAGGATGGTTCCTACTATTCGGATTGTAAGTAAACGGCGGTGGTGCAGGTTTCCTAGTGGTATCAAAGGCACATGCTTGGGATAGAGTGGGTTCGAGATCATCTTGAATGAGGGGGGACGCATGAGATAAATGACCCTGACTTAAACATACATGACAAGAAGGACTATACTCATTGACGTTCATCACTTTTTTAGAAAGAGAAACATTTTGTTGCATAGAACAACTGAGAGCATCAACAGTCTTAGTCAAAGTGTTTAAGACATGGAACAAGGTTTTAAAATCGGGATCATTCTTGACATCATAAGTGCTACTAACTCGTGGTAGCTCGGATCTCAAAAATTCATTGGTGCCCTCCCAATCTTGGGAGTCATCACCTAATTCAAGGAGAAAATTGTAGGCGGCGGTGGGAGTTAAGTGCATGAATTTGCCTTTGTGCATGGACTCAATCATGGTGCGAGAGGAAGGAATGAGACCATTGTAAAAACTATGAACGAGGTGACTCTTCTCGATACCATGATGTGGGCAACTATTGATATAGTCTTGAAAATGGCCCCATGCTTCACAAAATTGCTCGGTTGGCTTTTGGTGAAAATCCTGAATGGCTTGGCGCATCTCATTGGTTTTACTTATGGGATAAAACTTTCACATGAACTTCTTCACAAGTTGTTCCCATGTATTGATAGAATCCGGTGACAAGGAATATAGCCACATGGATGATTTATCATGGATAGAAAATAGAAACAAGCGAAGACGAGCATTTTCTTCATCTAAGTTTTGATTTTTGAAAGTCGCACAACCCGTGAGAAATTTTCGTAAGTGAGTGTAGGGAGACTCACGTTCAAGACCATGGAAATTGGGCAACATGGAAATGGTCGCCGGGAGAATTTTGTATTGATACACCAAGGTGGGTGGAAGGACTATGCAAGATGTTGGGGTAGTTGTTATCGGGGTCAAATAGTCCCTTAAGGCATGCTCTTCAGCCATGGTGGGTGGATGAATGGTGGGAATAGTGATGTCAACTCAGGGACAACTCAAAGTGATCGGTGGAATGGAAGAAGTAAGGGGAACACTTGGTTCGCCTAATGTGTAAGAGACGAGAGAAAGACTACGGGAACGAATTAATCGATGATTAACTCATTGCCATGTGGGCATGCAAAGAGGGATTTGTTTTTGGTTTTTTGGAAAAGAAAATATTTTTGGATTTTTGCTTTTGTGTTGGAAAGAAAGAAAATATTTTTTGAGTTTTTTATAAAAATAAGAAAAGAAAATATTTTTGGAATTTTTTTTTTGGAAGTCAAAAGGGTGGGGGAAAATTTGGACTCGAAGAATTTGGAGAAATTCACTAAAACGGACTACCGAAAAAGGAATTGGGCACACACAAGTGAAGGAAAAATCCCTACTAGAACATAACCAATTTTTATCTTGAAAATTGATGAAAGGGGTAGTCAAATTTTAATGAAATTCGCAGGTGATAAAAATCATGGAATTTATATGAGTGATCGCCTTTTGCGAAATATGTGTTCCTATTTTAATCAAAAGATGTCAAGAGGCTTACCACAGAGATTCGCCACAAAGCTACTACGACAAAATGATCGGTCAATACCACGTTGGGGACAACACAAACCCGTTTAACAGGGCGACCTCACTTAAAACCCAGTTTCCCTAAACACTTCCGTGCCGCAAAGAGAACCGTTTGAGGGTTTTCCCGGTGGAGAGGACTTTACGGGTTATCCTACAAGTCAAAATGATAAAAAAGGGGCCTACGAACACCGCATCCTATGTGGATATCTAGTTGATTGATTTTAAATTAGTGATGGATAGGGTAGCACACAAAGGATAAGTGATTGAGTCGGGTGATGAAATCCCTTCTCGTGAGTCACCGTGCGTAGGTCTTAGTCAATTTAATTCATCATTCCATTCAAAATTAAATTCAAGAATTAAATCACACAAGAGCACGTAGGAGCACACAAGGTATGAACTCGCTAACAAGAGGGAGCGAGGGTTTATAAATGTACCTCCCACGGTTTTTAGGCCATGGGGTGCCGAAATTGTTGAGTCGATCAAGGGGAGAATACATCAATCTCAGTCAACCCCGGAAGTCCGATCAAGACAAGGTAGAGAGGCTTCTAAATCCTCTCCAATGGATGCCCTCTCTCTACCTTGTTCAGTTTCCCTATCACACTTTCTTCAATTATTACAAATCTAAAATGAAAATGAGATGGCGTCTCTATGCACCGCAATACAAGCAAGGTAATAAAATCCTAAATATAAGCCTTCTAAAATTAAAAAAAAATGGTACTAAAATTGAAAAATGCAATACAAGTAAATCACAAAATTTGGGAATCCTCTCAAGCACGTCGAGCTCCAAAGATCGGCAATGGCGCCATTTGATGAATTGTTATTTGGTGTGTCATTATTGTAAAAGCTCTTCAATCAAAATTCTTCACAAACCTATAAAAGTAGAAAACCCAGAGTATAATGGTAAGCGAGGTATCAATCCAAATCTATGGTGTGAACATGCTAAACATGAGAGGATAATGAATATAATTGACTTGATTCTTTTTTTTAGGCTTTTGAGTTTTTCTAATTTTTTATGTTTTTCAAATATTAAAACAGTTTTTAGGTGAAAATGTGAAGTAACACTAAACTAATATGAGAGATGAAATTAACAAACTAACTAGTATGCTAAATAAGAACTAAGTAATAAGAAGAAGATGAAATTAAATTTGAGAAATATTCAAGGAATGAAACTTAACCTCCACTTTATCAATCAAATGTGCTAATTATTCTAGTTTACTAATTTTCCGAATATTAATTTATTTTATCAATTGATTCTCATCATTTGACAAAACAAACTAATATAAATTTAGTTAGGCCAATTTTCATCCCCAAAACTCAATTGAATAATTGATTTAGAAAAAATTATATAAATCACTCGCTAGAGTAGATTCATATAATAAATCATAAATCCAAAAAAAAAATAATGTATGAGTATAATAAAATTTAATATACTCTAATTAGTGGATCATTCTATCTCTAGTTTGAATGAAAAAATTAAGTGTATATTAGCTTTTAATCCTTTCTCGCGGATAGTTTACCATTTCTCAGTGCATAAACTCATGTAGGAATGAAAAGAAAATTAACTAAATGAAACAAAGTAACCTAGATTAATTAATACATTCAATTGAATATATGGGGCTTCATTTCACTCCTTGAATGGAGTGATTAGCCGACCATAGTCATGATTCAAGAATAATTAAAACCAATTAATAGCATAGAATGATTAGTAAGAGAAGAATTAATCAAACCCAATTTTGCCTTCAACTTGAAATAGAATCTTCAATTACAATATCTCGTTATTTTTTTGGTAAAGAAAAAAAAAACTAATACTAAAAATTTCTCTCTCTAACTATTTTTTTCTTCTTCTCCAGGTCTTCACTAATTCATGATTTAAGTCCTCCTCAAATGGGGTCTTGAGTCTTCTTTTATAGTAAATGCAAGGCACACATGGGGCTAAAGGGTATTTTTAGGAAGGATTAATGTGCATAAAAATGGGGTGTGTACACATGAGGTAACAGAGGTGTGAGGTCATGTGGGAAGGAATAATAATCAAATTTGCTCATGAGGGTAAAGAGGTAAATGACATATAGGGAACATGTGGGAGAGGGGTCATGAGGGTATAATGGAAAAAATGGGAAAGTGGGTTTAAGTCATATGTGAGGGTTAAATGACATGTGGGGATTTATTTGGTTTATTTGGGGCAGGTATGATTTTGGCTTTGAAAAGGAAATGGGTCAGCCGTACTGGGCTAAGGGTTGATTGGTATGGACATGGGTAGTGGGGTTTGGAGTTGGACAACCCGATATGGGTCACTGCTGGTGCGGGTAGGGGAATGTCTGGAGGTGGATGGGTGCAGGTCATGTTTTGGTTCGTAGGAGGTAGGCGGATGCTGGGGGTCACAGCTCCAGGTTTGCAAGTCAAGTTTTCGTCGGAGCGGGCGGGTTGGCAGGTGGTCGGGCCAGCAGCGCGTTGGGGTTAGAGCACGAGGTGTGATGAGGAGGTTCGAGGGCTGGTCCGGGTAAGAGCTGAAGGTGGGTTGGGTCAAATCAGTTTTTTCTGCCGGCGAGGGGGTAATGGGTGGGTCACTGGTGCTTGGCCTGAAGTGGCTGGTCCAGCGGTGGGTCGGAGTAAGGTCGACCGCATAAAGTGTGATGAGGATGAGCTTGGGGTGTGTTAATGGAGGGTAGGGGCTTTGGGTCATGGTTGTTTTGGTGAAAGGAGAGAGGGTGTGGGGGGTTAGAGGTTGAAGAAGAAGGGGATGCGATATGGTGTAGTGAGGTGTAGGATGAGTTGGTTTGGGTGAGTTATTAGTTTAGGGTGTATGTGAGTGTAGGATGTTTGTGTGTATGTGTTAGTTTGTGATCCTTAAATAATAAAGACTCAACTAAAATTAATAAAACTAAAAATAAAAAATAAAATCTAACTAAAAATAAAACAAACTAAAAACAATAAAAATATTTTAAAAAAATCCTAAGCTTATATAAAAACTAAGATAAAACAAAAGAAATAAAAACTTAAAATCTACATGAAAACTAAAGTCCTAAAAAGTATAAAATCTAATAAACTAAAATTAAAGTCCTAAAAACTAATCATAATAAAACTACAAACTACTAAAAATAAAAATAAAATAAAATATAAAACTAGAAAATAAAAACTAGAAATCCTAAATAAATCTAAAATAAATCTAAAATAAAACTTAAAAAATAAAACAACACAAAATAAAAATCTAAAAAATATTAAAAAGGGACAAACAAAATACACACAGGGTTTTGGGTAGGTTCAGGATAGGTTTAGGCTCGAGTAAGGTTACGGGGGAGGGAATTTAGCTCCATTCAACACACATTTGCCTTGATATATAGCTTTTGACGGCGCAAATGGACGTTTGTCCCACAAGATAAGCATTTAAGCACATAAGACCTATATTGTCGAGAATTAGCAACTAAATTACGTCTATTCGGGGTATACAATGTACAGTTTGGGTGCTTATCAGACATAACTCCGACGAAATTCATTGACTTCTATTAGCCAAAATAAGATATCGTGAACAACCAAGGGTATTTCTATTTAGGGCTTCAGAGTTCCTAGAGGTACCTCATAACCAGTAAGCCTTCCATTACCTAGAAATGGAAGGGAAAACATTTTGATATGCCTAGGTATAGTTGGGATATACACCCCGAGGAGTCTAAACTTGAGGGATTATATACCGTTCAGTGGACATAGGGGTCTCCTATTTAGGAAGATAAATTTACTTATTATTGATGTGACCTTTCTTTAATATAGAAACTATTTTTTTACTTGAACTTTTTATCTCACTTCTTAGTAGATTTACCATCACAAAGAACCAGACGGAACGTATCGAGACCGCACTAGATTTCTCGAATATAAAGAATGACTTTGTAGATACGCTGACTCCATGAAACTTATGGAGACTTGGTTGTTATCCAACCCATCCAATACCTCAGAGGCCATACCAAGATGGTAATAATAAGTTTAAGGAATTTCTCTTCAATAATCTATGGTCTTTTCATTTGTTAATATTGAATTTTATGTGAAGATATATCACAGATGGTGCTCCAATGATGGAAATAAACAAAGAGTTATTAGTTTCCCAACTTGATGAGATGGATGAGACTGATCTGTCATTGAAGGCTTCCCTATGGAAGTGGAATAAATGTAAGAGGTATGCGACCAATCCATATTTTACTATTATTAAAGCTAAGGTCCCACTAGAGACCACGATCGGGGGCTCAAATCCAGATCTTGTTAACAATGTCACAGCATGCCAGCTACTAATATGGTGGTGAATCTTGATTAATCTTTACCAATCGTGGAAAAGAATTTTTGACTAGGCACTTATGAGCCTGTCAACCTTACAGACCAAACCCCTATCTAGTTCTCTCATTGCATTTGTCATTCCTATAAGTAAAGTGGTCGTTCATAGGTTATTGTGGCATAGGCCTCAATTTAGGCTTTTAAACCCAAATTTTCCCTAGGATATGGAGAGAACAACATTCTCCAGGATGAAGGAGATCGTCCACCCTCTAGACATTAAATGTTCGAACAACCTTGATGCTGAGGGCATGAAGAATCATTTACTCCATTTTCTACACTAGGTAAGTTTTTTCTATCTGCGACCTTTTTTTCTTCAAGTAGTTATGTCTTAAAGTTTCACATATACTTCTATTCATTCCATGAATTTCATTTTCTTTAGGTTACTAAGTCCTCTGCCAGTAAAATGAATAATTATGAAAAATTACTCCAATAACTTAAGGCCGCAGAGGGGGTACTAAGGCTAAGGATGAGGAGGTGAAAAATACTTATTTTAAAGTTGGGAAGAAGTCAAAGGTTGCAGCCATTGAGGCTAAAAATTATAAGGAAATTGCCAAAGTTAAAATGATTGAGAAGTCCATGTATGTGGCTGAGGAAAGATTGAGTAAGGTCATGGAGTCCCTCCAACTTAGAGCTTGTACCTTATTTAAGAGACCCTCACTCGAGTTCTTAGGTCTTCTTAAAGTGGGTGTGTACTAATCAGGTCTTTCTCGAGTCTCTCTCTTTCACGACTCCTTCCTATTTTGGTGACCTCATTCTTGGAGGCTTCGGGAATATCCACTAACACAAGGATCTTGTCTTCATAATCTCTGTGCGTTGCTAAGTTTGGTCTTTAAACTGGTGTCCTATTCATATGACTTAAGCTTTGATGAGGAATTTACCTTTGACCTTTAAATCTCAAGATCTCTCTTATAAAGTGGTTTCCCTTAGTGGTGGATGAACCCATTGTCATCTTCTAAGATAGGACTTATTATAGATTCACTTTTATAAAATGACACCTGGCCATGTAGGTCATAGGTAGTATTTTGCTCTCGTTTATCACCTTTTACTAAAATATTAGGTTATTTGTGATTAATGAATACGTGGAAGGTAATATGCACATGAATTGAGTTAACTTGAACTTTTCTTTAATTTAACACTTTGAAGGAGTAAAAGTTGATCTTCTGGCCTATCTATGGCTTTGTAATAATTACACAATGTATTTTAACAAAAAAAATCACCTTTCAGTCATTCTTAGAGTGAAATTTATTCACATGTCTAATTCTAGGTCGTGACCTTAATGAACCTCCGCAACATCCCTTTCCAGATCATCCTTTCAACTTCATTCTCCAGGTTGAGGAAATTATTGGTAATACAGTTGAGGGAAAAGTGAAACTCGCACCACTTGTCTTACCTTCTCCTGCTACTATAAGACTATTCATATTAGTGAACCACATGAGTTAGTCTTACCCATTAGCATTGATAATGATGGTCTCCAAATTATAAGTTAGTGGAGTGAACTTTTCAAATTATAGTTCTGAATGGGACTCATTCTTCCTTTTAGTATTTATTTCTCATACATCTGCCACATATGACTTCTCTCTTGGGTCCTTCGAAATTATTATTTTTCTTAAGTCTAAATCCTCTAACTTTATTATCCTCTAGTTGAGGATATAAATATGACCCTGAAGGGTTACCTGACACTCGTGGAGGTGGTTAATGCATGCCATGAGGTGCACAAATGTCATCTACTTGCTTTGTTCTTGATATGCCTTCTAGGAATTTCTTCTCATCCAAATATTTAGTTCTTAGAATCATTTTTAATCTCTGAGATCTAAACTTAGAATATAATGAGTAATCAAATAATCACATATTGTAAGCCAATAACAATAATGAAACTAAGATAATGTCATAGAGAATGCTTATTTCCATAATACAGTGCATCCTATAATCCAACGAATATTGAGGTTGTGGTTATATTTTTTTACAAGGAACTTCCCATAAAACATGATCTAACATGATTTTATCAGAGGGAGATTCAATCTTCTAAAATCTTTGGTTCACATACGCCCTTGGATGAAATATTTATTTAAGAGATGCAAAGTCAACAATCCATCTTAACCTATCTCAAGTGATTTGACCAACCCTTAAGGTTAAAGCCTTCGTGGGTTTTGCCTATGAAAATATTATTTATCAATCATTGGACCTATACTTATACCATTTGAGCTTCGTAAAAATCACAACATGTGGGGTCTTTTAGGCAATTTATGGCATCATTGGTTCATGAGGAGAAAATTATTCAAATGACTGATTATGATAATCTGGATGCTCCAGCCTATAAATGTGGTTGATTAGAAGGCCACGACCTGATTATGCTAATTGACAAGACACAAAACGTTATGTAATAATAAGGTAGAATAACAAATCGTGGCTCAGATCTATCCTAGATGCAATTTTTGCTCGAACCACCAGTTAAAGAGCCTTTGGAGGGTCAAAATAGGGCATCCATGATCTACTGGTGCAAAAGTAGTTAAATATATCAACATTTACCTATAATCTATGTTTTGATGAAGATAAATTGCAAGACAAATAAAGAACATCATCATCCCTAGTCCCCTTTTGTTCCGAGTCTATCTCCGGCTAAGCATTTCTACAAATTTTGATATAGCGACATCCTTGGGAAACACATGTTTTCTCAAAAATCCTTTTCCAAGGTTGAGATAAAATAGATATGAAAATTCTACGAACCTTAACTTGGGTTTCTATGAATGGTTTATGGATTAGCTTGTGCATTTTACACATAAGATGAAAATCCTTAGATTCAAATGGATAAAATAAGGCATCCTTGTCCCAAATTGTGGAAAACTCGATAGAACACACTATTTCCCATAAATAGTGCCAAATTTTTGATTTGTGAAATTAGGCCTACTAATGTATTTCATGCCATATAATCTACATTCAAATGTTAAAGATTAAAAAGAGTAGAAAATAGAAAATAAGAAGAATAACAACACACGATTTGGAGTTGTTCGGCTATGAATAAGCATATGTCCATTCTAGTGCTTTATTCTCATTAGATTTATGTTTACGTGTACATAATTAGGCCTCGAGGGCATACAAATGATGATAAATAGGCTGAAATAGGGAAGTTACATAGTTTTGGGAAATTAGGGTTGAGGCCTTGTAGAGCAACGATATAGGAGGCCACAATTATTATTTTTTACATATGTCATAGCATGTGAACGAAGATATCTTCCAACGTATAGATATGTGGGAGATAATTTGGTCGAGTATAGATACTAAAAAGTTGTTTGATAAACGATGAAAGGGATTCTATATTTATAGGAGTTGGTTGGTGGGCAATATGCATTGTTCACATGCTTTTGGGCATGATAGAATCCTTCTAAGAGGTCGATACTTGGCATTCTTTAGAAAATGTAATCTCCACGATGCTAATGTCATATTCGGTTGATGCCTCGTTTTAAAGTCGAGTTTTTTTTTGTGTACTTGAATATATATCCATGCCATGTGTCCACTCGGTATTGGAGGACCTATTTTGGGTATAACATGAGTTCAAGAAATCACTCTAAAGAGGATAAATAGGAGTTCAATCAATCATAAGTGTATGTTCGGGTAAGCTGAGGTGATCCATTTCTTATGGAATTTTTCACATATTTTTCAAACCCCTTGCTTGAGGCTAACAAGGCAAAGCTAAGTTTCAATGATATGAGTTCCAACCTATTTTAGGAAACTTTCTTGGGGGATAAAACATGCTTGAGAGACTTCGTTATTCAAAGCATCTCTAAGCTTTTGTTATTATTGGTTGTGTTCGAATTTTCTACAGCATGAGGTTATCCAAGGCTAAATGATCCTTATTTGACTATTATCCCACATGATATATGGTGAAGTATGTGGGAGAGGGAGTTTTTTATGTACCTGAATGTACGTGAATCAAGCCTCCATGTATACCTCACGGGGAATGTGCATGGGAGATCTGAGTTGATATACTCGAGGTACGTGACTGATGTTCACTGGGAACATACCCCTCTATATACTCTAAAATAATTAGGTCAAGAATAGTGAAAGTTATCGCTAAGGACCTGCAACTAGTCAAACTCAGTCATGTTGCTGGGCTTCCTAAGGTTATATGCTATGAAGTGATATACAAATGTTATGTAGTGAAGTAGTGTGCAGATTTTATGAAGTCTTTTAATTTTGGAAAAAAGACAATTTCACTTGATATTAATATGTATACGGATATAAATATAACAAACAAGGTTTAATGGATACCTACGGTGTAATCATATCCATACGGAACAATGTAACACCAATGGATTTCTACCTAGTCAGGTATCTAAAAAAAAGTAGTAAAAGAATAGAATATACATGGATATGTAGAAGTAACATACATGAGTTAACTGAATATAAATTAAATGAGTTCATTCCATCTTAGATAAGTCCCTAGCGAAGTGTCCACTATGAGAACTCGAACCCAATGATGCATCTATAATCTGCATATTTGTGTACATGTACAGAAGAGGTCCTTCATAGTAAGACAAGGTTAACACTTCGTTATATTTTTAAAACGAATGGAGTTGCTAGTCTATTTCAAACAACATACACCAAAAGGAGGGTTTAGGTATCCGTGGAGACCTAGTTATGTCAAGTGATATATGTTTTTAACCAAAAAGTCAAAGGTCTGGAAATTGGGTTACATACTAGTAAGTTGTAAGGAACCCACTCCACCTTTTTTGTGTCAAATGTATACATGAAACATTTATATGGGAATTTTATAATAAGTGAAAATAGGTATATAAATAAATAAATTGTGTAGTGTAGTCTGGTGTGTTTGTAAATAGTATAAACAAGGGATACATATGCACAATATTGGGCATGCTCACTCGGATGGTAGTCCAAGTGAGCCTATGTACTATCACAAAAGGATTCAAAGTCCTCGTAGTTCATAAAAGGATGAGGAGGAATTCCACCTCTTATGATAGCTCGACGTGGAAGATCTTTACTCCATTTGATGTCTCAAAATGGCTTTAGAATAAAATGGATTCTGATTTGAAAATTTAGAAAGATTTGTGATCTTGAAAGATAATTTGATGGAATGATTTCAATCATAAAATCACTTTGATGGAGAAAGAATGTTAAAACTTCAAACATTAAGAACAAAATAGTAGTTAGCATACCCAGTCTAGTAATGCTGTAAACTATATCTATTTATTTGATCATTTTAAAGGTTTTTCTTGGTGTTTTGGTATTTATAGGAAACAAATGATAAGAACGTATAAGATTTGACTTGAACTTTATGGGTGGACCTTGTATTAGGCCTACATATCCACCGTTGGCAGAATCAAAGTCAACATAGTTCGAAAAGACATTTAGAGAAAATACATGAGCATATGACATGAAAAAAGAAGACAATTGGTAGTGTTTCACGTACCTGCGATGTCACATGAACACCTTTCCATTTTCGCATTATTTTATCTTGAAATTTTGTTTTAAAAAATAGATCAAAAACTTCTTTAGTAGTAAGGAGGTTTCTTGAAAAGAAGAGAAAGGGTTTTTGGAATATTTTAATTTATGTGAGAACAATGGTAAATAGAATTGTTATATGAGTAAATAGATGAAAGTTTGGTTAAGGAGGGTTTTTGGAGGTAAAATGGGAGAGTTTTGGAGATTTTCTAGAGAGAGAAGGTGACATAACATAAATGCATCATTTATGAAGCAGACTTAATGCCCATAAAATGGTTGGTGATGAAAATGATCAAGGTCTAGTATTGGTCAGTCTACCCTAGTAGGACCAACTATTCCGGGCACATTTCTCGAAGGACCGATCTTTCTTGGGTGCGTGTTTTGACTTTGGGCCTTGCTTGTTCGACTGTTTTACATATATTTTGTAATTTCTTTGGGTTTCCAAATTTTGGGTAATGGGTTTTGTGCTTTTTTGGTGTAACACCTCGCATTTTGGGACTTTTATTAATTAATTAATTCGTTAAATTTTAAATTACTTGTGCATCATAATTTAATTGGATTAATTTTTTTCATATTATTTAAATATTAATTCAGTGAGTACATGATTAATATTTATGGTATTTAATGTTAATTTCTAAATAGTAATAAGTTAATAAGTTGATAGGTGAATATTAACATTTAGTAAAATAATTCGCACGGCTTTTGTGAGTGTGCGGTTGATTCTGGATGGATCGAAATAGTTGGAAAAGAGTTCCCAGAGGTAGTAAAGGGGTTTCAGCACATTTTTAGGCATATATGAGCACACATGAGGGTGTTTGGGCCCTTTTATTAAACCCCATAAGCCTAAAAACAGGATTGACTTATTAAACCCTAAAAGAGAGAGGGTGTAAGAGACATTACTCGTCTTAGAAACCCTAATCAAGTAGAGACAAAGAGGGAGCAATTAGAGAGATCTTATGAGACTAAATCGAGGACTAGTGTGGACATTCTTCATCAAACCCATCGTCTTCAATAAGATATTAAGACCTTACAAACCCTAGAAGGAAAGTGGTTTAACTTGCTTCTAAATTTATTGCATTTTTCTGTTCATATCATAGTGGGTGTGGAATAAATGAAATGTTAGGAGTAGTTCTGGATTTAAATTTGAGGTTCTATGATTTCTGATTAAAAATTTGTATAGGATATAAAAATGTGAATTATAAACTCCCAATTTGTGTGGATGTTGTATTTAGATTTAGGATCTTGAATTGGTGAATTTAGTGTAAATCTTGGATGGTTTAATGGGAAAATATGCACAGAAAATAGAGCTTCAAGTTCAATAATGGCGGATGGGTTTTGGGGAAGATGATGGAGGGGAGAGATAACCAGGATCGTTCAAACGACATGGTTTTTGGTTTGAATGATAGCCCAAGTCGTTCAAACAACAGGCCCAATCGCTCGAACGACGTCGCTTTTGCTTCCAACCATTCTCCCTCCCCTGTTTTTGCCTCGAGTGTTTAAATTTTTGTAGAGAATTTACTATTTCAACGATTCCAAATTTTGGGCCACAATAGCTAGTTGTTTTATGAGAATTATTCATGGATTATTGGGGTATAAACCCAAAAATTGAATTAAGGTTTAATGTGAGTGAATTAAGAACCTTGTATTAATAGGTGTGAAACTTATTAGAAAGACTTTTGAATAATAATTCAAGATTTACTTTCGGGCCAAGTGAGCGAGTCCGAGTATATTTGGTTGAGTGACACCAAGGTAATAAATTAATTAATGTGTGATTAATTGAATTTAAGGTCATAATTTGGACTTGGGAATGTTAGGCTAGTGTTACGGTAATTGTACAAGAGTAGCCTCGAAGAATTAAATATACATATGCGGTGATATATATGTGTGTGTGTGTGTGTGTGTGTGTGTTTGTGAATTATAAATATTAGTGTGAATAATATTTAAAGGAAAGCATACCCATCTATAGTGCTATCATAGAAGGTTACACGACGTGGGTGAATCCCATGGCGTGATGAGCAGGGTGAGTATAGTCCCCAGGTCATAGAGTCCATATTATTAGGGGTGAGATGTCTTGCGTATGAGTCGATCACATTTCCAGGGGAAAAATGGTCGTCTCCACTGCGTCTAATTTATTTTATCATTCGGGGAGCTAACCGTGTCAGGGGTCTGGGTGGATGAGTATACCTGGAAATGATAGCATTTTGGAGAACATCTTGTGAGTGCCTACTCGAGATGATGGTTATATAAATGTACTAAATGCGCGTCAATGTTGTAAACAGTTTATACGTATATATAGTGCGAATAAATATGTGCGGGTAAAATACATGTAGATTGTATCGACTCGAGGTTATATAACTTGTGAGAATGTTATATGGTTTAAATGCGATAAGTAACGTGATTAATAACTTATATATTAGGTATTAAACCTACTCGGGTTAGAGTAATGGGAGGAATAGAATCTATATGACAAAACTAGTTACGGGGTAGACATATAGATGGGTTATAAAGAAAGATGTAAGGTGTGCACATTAGTTGAGGGGTGAGTCGGTCCTCAAGAGAGTGCGACTCTAACCTAAATATGAAGAGCATTCATCCATTCCTTTTAATTTTCTGTAATTAAATTCACTTGGTAAAAAATTTCAAATAATTTGGGTTCTAACCCTTGATATAAAAATATTTTCAAAACCTTTTAGGTGTCCTACCACAGGGGAGCCATGCTTGATTCCTTTTCAGGGTACATAGTTGCGGTACATGTGGGTGCTGCAGGTTTTTCACTAGACGCTTATATCATTATCTTCTAGATAGGGATAGTCTCAGTTGTACTTCGAGCATATTGCCCATGACATTTGTACTCTTTATTTTGATTCATCTTGTATTGTCCACTTTTCGGATGTTGGATTTATATTGGGTTTCTTGTATCTAGTCAAAGTTATTCTGCTAACACTTGTTTTAGGCATTTGTGATTATAAGGACACACATTTCCAATTGAGTCCATATATTGTTTTGGATCAATTCCGGACAAAAACATTTATTCATAGGATTGTATTTAAGAGTAACATTCTCAAGCTTATGAAGAGTTTGTTGAAGACACAGCGGCAAGCTTCATCAATATGCCGGTTTACGTGCCTCATTTCTACGTCATCAACTATGGTTCCATGATCTCAAGGTATGAATGCAATATTATATATATAGGAGCTTGGAACAAGTTTAATTGGGTGTTATGTTTAATTCAAACTGTGTTCTATTTTTAGAAAGAATTAATTAAAACTTTAAAATAAGTTTATAAAGTGTTCTGGGCTAAAATCGAATTTTCCAAACTTTCTGGAAGTTCGTTCGATATGTCGTTCGAACGAGATTGTCGTTCGAACTAGATGTCATTCGAACGAGATTGCCAATGACTTCCGATTATGGCATACTGGAACTTCGTTCGAAATGTCGTTCGAACGAGATTGTCATTCTAACGAGCTTCTAACGAGTTCAAACTGGAACTTCGTTAGAACACTCGTTCGAACGAGAGTTCGTTCGAACGAAATTTCGTTCGAACAAGATGCCAGGGGGGAACAGTTTTTGGTAGTTTTAAGCAGTTTTTCTCCAACTTCCCCACTTGTTTCTTAACCAACTTTTCTCAGACTTTATTATGTGCGGATATAACGGTTTCCATCTTAACGTTTTCATTCTATTTCATCTCTTAGAGAGATTTTGAGAGCTAAATTGTTTAAGTAAAATGTTCATGGTTTGAGTGAGATTTTTACATAGAGAAAAATATACACCACTCTAGTTTATACCCAATTGTTTGTATATCCAAGTTTCAATATATATACATCTTTCTTGGAGTTTTGGCACCGGGTTTATCTCTTCCGTTCAAAGAGAAGTTTTGGGTTTTCTTTTACATCCATAAAAGAAAGAAGAAGCTGTTTGTTGCGGCATTACCCACTTAGAGAAAGGATCCTTGTTCGGGTGACGGTGACCATACAAAGTCCGATCGGTGGACTCCGAGACCGCGGTGGAGCTCCGTGGTTATTCGCTAGGAAGAGGTATCTACAAGAAGAAGCATCGGGTCTTGAGAGGGATCGAGTCATGTGTTTAAGCCTTTCTGTCTTGTATTTGTAAATTCCATACTTAGTGGATTTGAGGCTAGGGCCGTCCGAGGTTGTTTCCCGTCTTGGGTTTTTCCTCGTACATCGCGGCGTAGTGGATTAATTGTTTATTTTATCTTTTGCAAAATAACCTAGAACACATGCTTAGGTAAAAGGAAACAAGTTGGTTTAATTTAATCTCTACGTGTTTAATTTGGGTAATGTGTAGTTAATTAATTCAAGTCATTTAATTTAATTGTTAAAATTGGTTTGGCCAAATTTGATAAAATTCCGCATATGACTTAGGCAAATTCTAGGACTTGAATGAATTAACTTGGTTTAAGTGAAAATAATATTTGCATGTGTTTAATTAATTTTCACTTAGGTTTAATTTTAATTTGAAATAGAAATTAAAATTTGGTATTTAAGTTGAACCATCACCTTTACGCTTCCGCATCTTGATATATATATAAAAGGAAAAAATATTTCTTAAAGAAATAAAAAAGGGGGCCTTTCCTCTTCAAATTGGTATCAGAGCCAAAGAGAAAAATTATTTCGTTAAGATCCTTTAAATATTTTTGGCTCAAATGGAATTTTCCCCATTTTCTAAATTTCCTATTTTCGATGATTCTAACTACGCGTATTGGAAAGCGCAAATGAAATCGGCACTAAAATCTATCAACGAGAGAGTTTGGATTGTAAGGACATTTTTTGTCCATTATCAATTTGTTATGTCGTACGCCGTTATACCGTTGAAGAAATTCAAAGATTCATACAGTCATCAACGGATCCGAATATCAAAAGAAGAAGAGGAATCAAAGTTTGACAGGCCGGACCGATCCGCCCTGGTAAAAGAACCGATCCGCCTGCGAACCGGTCCGTCTCAAACTCGGATCGGTCCACCTGCTGAAAAGCCAGTACACCCCGGACCGCAAGCGAACCGTAGAATCCAAAAATAAAAAGAACCGATCTGCCTACCCCGACCGATCCGCCTCAGACCCGGATCGGTCCGCCTGGGATAAACTTCAGCAGATCGTGGTCAGATTTTTTAGGCTAAACGTTTCCTTTATAAACCCACTACGGGAAGTGGTTTTCTAAGACATCCATACACGATTTTCAGAGTACAAAAAAAAACTCTAAGTCTTCACCTATTGAGTACCCAAACTCTAGGTTTTTTTTTATTCCCACAAATTTCCAAACAGTTGTGAATCACTTTGCAACCCAGGAACGTACTTTTGGTGTTCATACCATTGTGGAGAAGACCATTTTTCTTCTTCGTTGCAGCCCTACTGGAAAGGGATATCTCCAGCCGCTGACTACAGAATCCGACACCTGAGGGTAATTCTTAGACATATGTATTTTCATTGTAATACGAATTGTACAGTTACAATATTATAATGAAAATAAATGGTTTTCCCCCTTTGGGGGATTTTTCCTCAATTGTGTGTGTTTAATTAATCTTCATGATCTACTTCTTGATTAAATCACACGTAGTTGTATGTTTAGGGTTTGTTTGAGTTAAAAAGTGTTTAATATATAATTTTCTCATTTGAATGCAAGCGCATACTCTCTCAAATTGGTATCAGAGCAGGTTACATTAATCTATCGCGTATTACTATTTTCCGCAAAATCTTTTCTAAGATATCATTTTTCTGAAAAAATTTTGAGTTTTGAAAAGTGCGTGTTCAAATGGAGAAATCATATAATAATTTACCTGTTTTTTACGGGACAAATTATGCTTATTGGAAAGCCCGAATGAGGTCGGATTTAAAAGCAATAAATGAAAGGGTTTGGATTTTAGTTGAAAGTGTGTGGACACCTCCCTCCGTCACTGTGGAAAATGTGACTAATTTAAAACCTGTCACCTCTTAGACTGAAGATGAATTTAGATGGTCTTCTTTTGACTCTAAAGGTTTGAGTGCTATTTTCGATTCCATCACTCCCGATGAGTTCCGACATATCATGACGTGCACCACGTCAAAGGAGGCATGGGATGTTTTACAAGTCACCCATGAAGGAACAAATGCTGTGAAAGAGTCTAAATTGCAAAATTTGACAACTCAATTTGAAACCATCACCATGCATGAGACTGAATGTTTTGATGATTTCTATGCTAGACTTTCTGACATTGTTAATACTAGATTTAATCTTGGTGAACATATTCTTAATGCTAGAGTTGTCAAAAAGATTCTTCGTTCTTTCCCTAAGAATTTTATCCCTAAAGTCACTGTGCTAAATTCTCTGGGCAATTTAAATACACTAAAATTGGAAGAACTTGTAGGAGATTTGCAAACTTATGAAATTAATATGTTCCCTAAAACTGCTAGGTCTAAAGATAAGGGAATTGCACTTAATGCCAAAGAGAAATAGAGTGAGGGGTCGGCTAGAAAGAGGGAAGAGTCATCTAGAAAGAGAGAGACTGACACGTCAGATTCTGAGTGTGATTTTGACCTAGATGATTTGGCTCTTTTTGCAAAAAAAATCAAGAGGATTCTCAAATTTAAGAAAAATGGAAATTTTAAAGAAAAAATGAAATTTGAGAAAAATAAGTTTGAAAAGATAAATGAAAAAGATTCCAAAAATCCTCCTCATAAAGAAAGTGAGAGATTCTTTGAGTGCGATGGTAGGGGTCATAGAGCTTTTGAGTGTGCCACTTGTCTGAATATAGAGAAAGGGAAAGCTGTCCTTAATGCTACTCTTAGTGATGATAATTAGGTCGAGATGGTAGATTCAGGAGATGAGTCACCACATGAGTGTAACTTCACCGCATTCATGGCCAGCCAAGTGAGCACTCCTAGTTCTCTTCACAACGACGAGGATGATGCTTCACAGGGACACCTCGACAGTGAGAACGATGTGAGTGAGGGGGAGGATGACTCAAGTGAGAACGAGAGTGATATTCAACGTGCCTATGCTGAGTTATATCCTGAGTCATTTAATACTAAAAAATGTAACAAATTGCTAGTTCTTAAGATCAACGACTTAGAGGAAGATTTAAGAAAGGCGAGAGAGAGAGAGTCCTCCACCTTCACCGCCCTGAGAGAGAGAGAATCTGCCTGTGTTGAGAAAGAGAGTTTGTTTAGAGAGAGAGAGAGAGAGTGTTTTTGAGAAAGAGAGAGGGGACTTGACTAAACAAGTGGCTAGTCTTACGAGTCAGCTCCATTCCTCCATGGAGACTCGGAAGAAACTTGAAGCCCTTGTTGCCCAGCTGACTCATGATCTTGAGAAAGCACGGGAAGTCAAGGTACAAATCGAGGACAGATCTGGGAAGATGGGAAAGATGCTCCTCGGCCCCGCTTTGGGTTTTGGTGATCAGCAGGGAATTGGGTATGATGGTGGCTCCACCTCTCAAATTGCACCTGGTCCAGTTCCTGATTTTACTACTACTCCTTATGGTCATCGTCAAAAACGTCGAAGGAGAGTTCGACCAAGAAAAGGAAACCAAGGTCCGCCTTTGACTGTGTTCTTCTGTTCTTATTTCAAAAGACAAGGCCACCTCAGGGAGCTTTGCTATAATATGGGTCGGACACGACGTACTACTGCTCCACCATGCCATACTGATGAGTTTTCTAGTCTGAGAGAGCGAGTTGAGTTCTTAGCTGCCACATCTCAGAGTTTGATGGAATAATTTCGATGGATGTCCTTGCCGTTAGTGAATGCTTCTCACATTCCAGCTAAAACCAACAACAACAAAGGTAAAAAAAAGGTCACCACCTCTTGGGTACCTAAGAAAGATAAAAAGGCTTTTGTTGTTCATGTTGCTCTCAAAGCACATAATACCTCACAGTGGTATTTTGACAGTGGGTGCTCCAGACATATGACAGGCGATGCCTCATTTTTTACATCTCTTGAGGATTATCAGGACGGCAGAGTCACCTTTAGAGATGGGAGCAAGTCTAGCATTATAGGACGAGGGACTATCGAGTTACCTGGTTTTCCTAAGCTAGAAAATGTTTTGTACGTCAAAGGTTTAAAAGAAAACCTTCTCAGCATTAGCCAGCTGTGCGACGATGACTTTGCAGTAAAGTTTGAATGGAACACTTGTAAGGTCTATAATCAAGCCGGTAAACTATTAGTGCAAGGGGTGAGTACAAAGGATAATTGCTATGGGACTGAGCCCACATCCTCACTTGTCTGCAACAGCGCTACGATCACTCCTATGGATCTGTGGCACCAACGTCTAGGTCACATAAATATTAGAGATCTCACTCGCTTAGCTAGAAAGGACCTAGTACGTGGCTTACCATCTCTTGGAAAGCCAACTTCGACAGTTTGTGGACCTTGTCAGATGGGAAAACAAATTCGTAGTCCGCATAGGAAGTTGCATTCCATTACCACCTCTCGTGTTCTTGATCTTATACACATGGACCTTATGGGTCCCACTCGTACCTAGAGACTAGGTGGTAAGAGGTATATCCTAGTGATGGTAGACGATTTCTCCAAGTACTCCATTGTAGATTTTTTGAGAGAGAAATCCGATGCTGTAGAATTTTTAACGACCAAGTGCCGTATCCTGCAAAATCAACACTGTGTCACTATTAATAGGATGCGTAGTGATAATGGCACTGAATTCACAGAAGCAAAGGTAGATATTTGTTGTGATAGCCTCGGGATCAAACATGAGTTTTCTACTGTGAGAACTCCTCAGCAAAATGGGATTGTTGAGAGAAAGAATAGAACGATCCAAGAGATGGCTAGATCTATGCTTCTAGGTCGTAAAGTTTCTAGGAGATTTTGGGCAGAGGCAGTGTCTAATGCATGCCACACGGTGAATAGGGTTTATCTACGTCCACACACACTTCAGACACCTTATGAGTTGTGGACTGGGAAGAAGCCCAACCTTGCATATTTCCATGTCTTTGGGAGTAAATGCTACATCCTACAGGATAGAGAGCAACTAGGAAAGTTTGACTCCCGGAGAGGTGAGGGAATATTGCTAGGATATTCATCGACTAGTAGAGCATACCGAGTTTTTAACCTGAAGAGCTCTAAGGTTATGGAATCAATAAACGTCACCGTGCAAGATGGCTAACCTTCGACGGTTATTGATCCTAACCTTCAGTGTGAGGATGAGGACTTTTCTGACAGTGATTTACATGTACCTCTCTCACACTCTATGGACCCTACTCCTGTGCTAGGGGACACACCTGCTTGGGTTCGCAAGAGTCATGACCCTTCTGCCATTTTTGGTGATCCCACTCTTGGGGTCAAGACTCGTGCTCAATGTGACACCCCGACTAATTAAATACCGGGTAGCTACTCCTTTATTAAATTAATTCAAAATGCCAAGTTGGCTCAGTTAATAGCATCACTGTCGAAAACATTTTAAAGATTACTAACCACCTAGTATTTAAAAAGTAAGTGCCAAATTTTATTTAAAGTCCGATTAACATGCAACAAATGAAATGAAGAAATAAATAACACTATTCACCATACTGAAGTAAAACGAATAACCATCACAATAGAGTAAATAAAGTCAGGAGGAAAACTCCTCACTACAATCCCATAACTGAAATAAATAAACTGAAACAATACATGCTAAAGTCTGAAAACTGAAATATAAAAGATGTCTCTAAATAGAAATGGGCAACATGCCCTACAACTGATAGATAGTGACTCTGGAATCCAAACGATAGAAGCGTCTACATGCAAATCCCTGTAGCTTCCATAAACAGCTACAGCTCGTCACCTGAATGAGTATCCTATGCTTGGTGTCCCTGTGGCTGGGCACCTAAAAAGGTTTTACAAGAAAAAGATTTGAAAAGCAAACGGGTCAGAGCCCGAATGTGGAGCTATATTTTAAAAACCTGCAAGTGCTTTAAAAACATTTAAAACATTAAATGCAAAGTACATGTTAGGACGTGCACTCACATTATATTCTCACCTCTCGTCTAACTGTGCACTCCTAACGCAAGTACCCATCTATAACTACCCATACTACAAGCTGAGTGACAACATATCTAGCTAGACTGCCAAAGGTCCTGCCCATAATACTTGGTTCCATTTACATAATAATGCTCGTAATTAAATAGGGGTTTAACGTAAACTCAGATACTCAATATGCAAGATATATAACTATCAGTTAACTCGTTATATTTCTCGAAAACAATACCGTAATATATTTATACAACATTAACATGAAGGTTCTTATTAATTAGGTGTATATTATTCTCATCATAAATATACAATACAAGCACCCCTCAACTAAGCTGTAGTGCACACATACTCTGCTATCCATCCCGGTACATCACGTACATAAGGATCACATATTCCTAATCTCTCAGGAATAGTTCAGATAACACAAATCACAAATAGTGGAGGCGAACACAGTCACCATCACATGGGGCACGCACATACCTACGCTCCCATGATAATGCAGACTTATTAATATCACAATAAGTCCTTCTATGACCTATGTTCATCGAGGTACCAGTCTATATCCCCCCCGTAGGCACACAAGGAATAGAGGGTCCTAAGCGAACGCAACCTCCCGTGATAGCAAGTATGGTAGGTATGTCATACACACAATACATATACCAATACTAAGTAAACACACGTCTTAGTAATACCGTATTTTAATCGTAGTACATATCGCATACTCGTACTAGTTTATACTTATCATGATTCATACTATTCCGGTTCATAATTATACGCGTCATAATTATCTCACGTCATAGTAGACACTCACGTCTCAACCCAAACCGTCCATGTAACACACTCTCATATGTAAATTCCTTCTCATAAATACCCAAATGTCCCAAACCTATCACTACATCATCGTTGGAAGGTTAACTATATCCTCGAACAAGTTTACGGAACTCCAAAGTCAAAACAGTCCAAAAAGTACCAAACTGCCAGCTCGTTAGAAGTCTCGTTCGAACGAGGCTTCGAACGAGTTTGGACTGTCAGGTCGTTAGAAGTCTCGTTCGAACGAGGCTGTTCGAACGAGATCCCAGTTCGTTCGAACGAACTGTCACTTCTAACGATATCTCGTTCGAACGAGATATCGAACGAAATACCTTCTCGTTAGTAACGACTGGTCAACTTGTTAGAAGCTCGTTCGAACGAGTTCGTTCGAACGACCTGGGGGCTGCTACTAACGAGCTACCAGTTTCGGCCCAGATTTTTCCCAAAATCGTTTTTCACCATTTTTACTCCTCAAACCTCTTCTAAAATTCGTTCCTACAATATATTGAGTTCTCTAATCATCCTCAAACATGCCAAGGTGCTATACTAACATCATTAAAGGGTTTAATACCTTCTAAACATCATTAAATCACGAATTTCTACATAAGTTCCCAATTTTCTTCAAGAACATAAACCCTAGGTTCTTCTCATCAAAATTTCCCAGATTTTAATCCGTTTATACATCACATAGATATGAAATCTCTGAATTAAATCTTCAAACAATGTTTCTACATGCAAACCTATCCCAGAATTAAACAACAATCTTCCAATTTCATGGGTTTTCTTTTAACTCTTATATAAGATTGATTAACAATGTTTCTAACATGGAAAAAACATTCACTGCATAAGGAATGTAATTTAAATCACTTGCCTTGGTTTGATTCCGGATTTGGTGTTGATTTGATGAAGAATTTCTGCAGAATTTCTTCTCTCCAAGCTTCCTCTCCAATGGTGGCTTAAGGTGGCTAGGGTTTTGATTTGGGGAAACTTAGAAAACCTAAATGATAACCTACGTAGCTTTCTAGGTTAATATGGGTTGGTTATGGGCTTAGTGGGACAAATTCCACATCAGATTTACATCTCCAATTTTCGTCACTTTTAATTCCTCAAAATGTAAAATTACCAAAATACCCTTTAAGTTGCCGGTATGGCCTAAAAATACCCTGGGACCCAAACTATACCCCCGGCTAGTGTTTTCTGACTATCTCGACCCTTCCGGACGCGTTGGCGCACTCAAAACGACCATACGGATTATAGATTTTAAATTCACTTTTATTATCAAAATATTATACCGTGACCCGGCGGTCCCACACGTCTCAACAAAATTTCCAAATTGCCGTATATAAATCTCACGACAAATTTTATAATACCAAATACATATATCATCATATATGCACATAATCAAATACCAATTCACATCACATTAGTATTTATAACCCGGATTAATTTCCAATTAATACCCAATTTAATTAATTAATCCCAAAAATAAATATAGTCAAAAGTACGGGGTATTACATACTCCCCCCCTAATAACTGAATTTCATCTCGAAATTCAAAGCTAGAAAGTACCTGCTAAAAACAGCTCTGGATAACGCTCGCGCATCTCATCCTCGCGCCCCCATGTGGACTCCTCGACATTGTGATGTCGCCACTGAACACGCACTAACGGGACTATCTTTGACCGCAGTTTCCTCTCGCTTCGGTCCAAAATAGCTATTGGCCCCTCCTCGTAGGAGCTATCCGGCTGGAGATCGATGTCGTCCAAAGCAATGTGAGAATGAGCCAAATTATCTCTAAGGTATTTCCTCAGCGAGGAAATATGGAACACGTCGTGAATCCGATGCAAGTGCTCCGGTAGTCCAAGTCTATACGCAACCGGTCCGATCCGCTCAATAATAGGAAACGGCCCCACGTACCTCGGTGCCAACTTCCCCTTCTTCCCGAATCGCATAATCCCCTTCATCGGAGAAACCCTGAGCAAAACCTGGTCCCCCACTTGGAACTCCCTGAAAAACCTCTTCGCATCAGCATAACTCTTCTGCCTGTCTTGAGCTACCCGAATGCGACTCTGAATCAACTCAATCCTTGCCGAAGTGTCCTGAATCACTTCCGGCCCAAGTAGTTTGTTGTCCCCCACTTCTAACCAACATGCTGGGGAACGACAAGGCCTACCGTACAACGCCTCAAACGGAGCCATGCCATTCGTGAACTGATAGGAGTTGTTGTAAGCAAACTCCAACAGTGGAAGGTACTGCTCCCATCCACCCCCGAAGTCAATAATGCACATGCGTAGCATGTCCTCCAACATCTGATTGGTGTGCTCTGTCTGCCCATCGGTCTGCGGATGATAAGCCGTACTCAACCACAATTCCGTGCCCATGGCCTCCTGGAAACTTTCCCAAAACCTCGAAACAAATATCTTGTCTCTGTCAGACACGATATTTAGGGGCACATCGTTAAGTATCACAATCTCTAAAATGAATAGCTGGGCATACTGTCCCGAAGTGTAATCAGTCCTTACGGGTAAGAAGTGAGCGACCTTGGACAACATGTCCACAATTACCCAAACGGAGTCGTGACCCCTCTGCGACGTAGGCAACCCCGTGATAAAGTCCATGGATATGCTCTCCCACATCCACACCGGGATCTCCAATGGCTGTAGCAATCCTGCCGGTCTCTGATGATCCACTTTTACGAGCTGACAAGTGGCGCATTTCGAGACAAACTTAGCGATATCTCTCTTCATACCGCTCCACCAATACTGCCGTCTCATGTCTTGGTACATTTTGTCCCCTCCGGGATGTACCGCGAACCGTGAGCCGTGCGACTCTGCCATCACATCGTGCCGCAATTCTTCCCCTTCTGGAACTACCAATCTCCCATTGAAGCGTAATCCCCCGTCTGAGCTAACGGTATAGGACTCGGCTCCCTCTGCAAGTAATCGAACTATCTGCTCCTGACAGAACGAGTCATTAGCCTGTGCCCGTACTACATTCGTGACAATCTGCGGTGTAACGGTCATCACAGACATGAAAGATCGGGCCACTGCATCATGGTGTCTCAATTCCTTCCACTTAGATTTCCACACCTCTACCACCTCATCTGCTGGCCTACGGCTCAACGCGTCTGCTACCACGTTAGCCTTACCCGGGTGGTACTGGATGTCGAACTGGTAGTCTTTCACAAACTCAAGCCACCTACGCTGCCGCATGTTCAACTCCTTCTGTGTGAACAGATACTGTAATGACTTGTGATCCGTGAACAGCTGAAACTTCTCCCCCAAAAGATAGTGCCTCCAAATCCATAAGGCAAATACCACTGCCGCCAACTCCAAATCATGCGCAGGGTAATTCTTCTCATGAGGATTAATCTTACGGGAAGCATAAGCTATGGCCTGTCTCTCCTGCTGCAATACACCTCCAAGTCCTTGTAGAGACGCATCGGTGTAAACCAAATACTCAACTCCCGGTCTCGGCAATGCTAACACAGGTGCTGAGGTTAATTTGTCCTTCAATTCATCGAATGCCAACTGACAGGCATCACTCCAGATGTATGGCACACCCTTACGAGTAAGATGTGTCAAAGGACCTGCTATCTCCGAGAAACCCCGAATAAACCTCATGTAGTATCCTGCTAGACCCAAGAAACTATGAATCTCCGTTGGTGTCGTGGGCTGTCCCCACTCCCTCACCGCTGATACTTTCCCTGGATCAACAGATATCCCTTGGTCGGAAATAATGTGACCCAAGAACTGGACTTCCTTCAGCCAAAACCCGCACTTCTCATATTTTGCATAAAACTCGTTCTGACGGAGTGTCTGCAAAACCTGCCTCAAATGCTCGGCGTGCTCCTCCTCTGTTTGAGAGTAAACCAGAATATCATCAATGAAGACAATGACAAACTGGTCTAGGAAATCCCTGATCAATCTGTTCATCAAGTCCATAAACACTGCTGGAGCGTTGGTTAAGCCGAAAGGCATAACCCGAAACTCGTAAGAACCATATCTCGATAAGAACGCAGTCTTCGAGACATCCTCCTCCTTGATACGCAACTGATGGTATCCCAATCTCAAGTCAATCTTCGAGAAGAAAGAAGCTCCTCTCAACTGGTCAAATAAGTCATCGATTCGAGGCAACGGATACTTATTCCGTATCGTGACCTTATTCAACTCTCGGTAGTCCACACACAATCTCAGTGAACCGTCCCTCTTCTTCACAAACAAAACTGGAGCGCCCCAAGGTGAGGTACTCCTGCGAATAAAGCCTTGTCCCAACAGCTGCTCTATCTGATCCCGTAGCTCTCTCATCTCAGCTGGAGCCATATGGTACGGTGCACGTGCTATAGGTCTCGTACCCGGTAGCAAATCTATGACGAAATCTATCTCTCGACTGGGTGGTAAGCCTGGTATCTCCTAAAACACATCCGAATACTCCCTGACAACCGGGATCGAATCTAAAGGAATAACAACCTCCTTAGAGGTATCCTCCTCTATGTAATACAGATGAGCGATCGATCCTCCCTCTGGGCAAGGCATCGCCACTATAAACATCTCTTGCCCCGGAATGGTAAAAACAATACTCCCGCTGAAGCAATCAATCATGGCCCGATATGCTACGAGCCAATCCATATCGATGATCACATCGTGAACATGCATGTCTAACACTAACATGTCTGCAGGCAATACCAAACCACCAACCTCTACTCCCACTCCCCGGCATATAAAGAAAATAAGTGACCCACTCCCCAATGGTGAGTCGACACACGTCACTGTGCTCTCTGCCGTAGCTAACAATCCTAAAGCTTTCACGAAGTGTGTAGCACCCGTATCAAATAACACCCGACCCATAGTGCCATGGATAGGAAACGTACCCTCGATCGCGGGCGGTGCCTGTGGAACTGCAGCCTGGTGAATGTTGTAGACACGTCCATACTGTAGCTGCCCCTGCTGAGCTGGGACTGCTGGAATGGGTGGCAAAGCTGCCATCTGTGGCGGTGCAGGAAGAGCGGCGGGAAACATAGGTCTCTATGGCTCCTGGCAAGTACCCTGCTGCTGCTGCTGTGGGGCCCTGCCCCTATCAGGACAATCCTGCTTCTTATGGCCAGTCTTGGCACAAGTAAAGCACTTCCCTGGGAAATTCCCTCCCCTCTGCCCCTGCTGTCCCCGGCCCTGGTGGCCGTTACCATTCCTCCCTTGGCCCTGCTGGCCCTGGTGAAACTGCTGCCCATTCTGTCCCTGTTGGCCCTGATGGCCATTTGGACCCTGATGGTCCTGACGGATACCTCCCTCTCCCTGCCTGTAGTTCCCTGACCGGAACCTCTTATTATCCCCCTGCTGGGTACCCTACTCATTCTGTCTCTGCCCCTGACCGGTTTGTGCCCCGCTGGCACCATGTCCTCCAGTCCTGCCCTGATGGCTAGACTCCCCTGACCGCTTGCCCTCGGCCATATGAAAACGGTGGTCTTGGCAGTGCAATAATGCAACATTAACCACATCAGAATACGTGGCCAACGATAGGTTCCCTAGAAGATGCTGACGGATCCTCCAATTCAACCCATCGATGAACTTCTCTATCTTCTTCTTCTCTGTTGGAATCTCGTCTGGAACGATATTCAACAGGTTAGTGAACTCGGCCTCATACTCGGCCACTGTCTTGCACTCTTGCTTCAAACTCATCAGCTTCCTCCTCATCTCTGTATGGACTGCGGATGGAAAGTACTTGCGGTCAAACCGCACCCAGAACTCCTGAATCGTGAGGGTATCCCTCTCCTCTGCGGTGGTAATGGACTCCCACCACTGCAGCGTAGATCCAACTAGCTTGAAAGTAGCTAGCACCTGCTTCTAAACATCTGTGCACTCATGCATCCTCAAATGCCTCTGTATGTCCTTCCTCCATTGGCTCGAGACTACCACATCTGAGCTACCTGCAAACTCTGGCGGATGCGCTTTCTGAAAAGCGTCTCGTACACGCTCCCAAGCAGACGGGAATGCATTAACCTGTGCTGGCGTGGCAACCGGCGCCTGAGGTGGTGCCTGCTGAATCACGGCAATCGCGGCATTTACCGCTTGAGCTACTATAGTTGCAACCTCAGCGGCGTTCAACATGCTCTGAACTAGAGCGGGCTGGGGTTCGGGCGTAGCATCCCTGGGAACTCGTCGTGCACGTCGGGGAGGCATCTGAAATAAGAACAAAGTTTATAAGTTCAAGGTTTATAAACTTAATATAGCTGAAGAACGAAGCATACACAAAAGAATACAACAGTCCTAAAATATAGGGGTCTATATCAAAGAAACGTAGCGGAAACATAATAGCCGTACAGATCCTAAAGGACACTAGAACCTGATGCTCTGATACCACCTGTGACACCCCGACTAATTAAATACCGGGTAGCTACTCCTTTATTAAATTAATTCAAAATGCCAAGTTGGCTCAGTTAATAGCATCACTGTCCAAAACGTTTTAAAGATTACTAACCACCTAGTATTTAAAAAGTAAGTGCCAAATTTTATTTAAAGTCCGATTAACATGCAACAAATGAAATGAAGAAATAAATAACACCATTCACCATACTGAAGTAAAACGAATAACCATCACAATAGAGTAAATAAAGTCTGGAGGAAAACTCCTCACTACAATCCCATAACTGAAATAAATAAACTGAAACAATACATGCTAAAGTCTGAAAACTGAAATATAAAAGATGTCTCTAAATAGAAATGGGCAACATGCCCTACAACTGATAGATAGTGACTCTGGAATCCAAACGATAGAAGCGTCTACATGCACATCCCTGTAGCTTCCCCAAACAGCTACAGCTCGTCACCTGAATGAGTATCCTATGCTTGGTGTCCCTGTGGCTGGGCACCTAAAAAGGTTTTACAAGAAAAAGATTTGAAAAGCAAACGGGTCAGAGCCCGAATGTGGAGTTATATTTTAAAAACCTGCAAGTGCTTTAAAAACATTTAAAACATTAAATGCAAAGTACATGTTAGGACGTGCACTCACATTATATTCTCACCTCTCGTCTAACTGTGCACTCCTAACGCAAGTACCCATCTATAACTACCCATACTACTAGCTGAGTGACAACATATCTAGCTAGACTGCCAAAGGTCCTGCCCATAATACTTGGTTCCATTTACATAATAATGCTCGTAATTAAATAGGGGTTTAACGTAAACTCAGATACTCAATATGCAAGATATATAACTATCAGTTAACTCGTTATATTTCTCGAAAACAATACCGTAATATATTTATACAACATTAACATGAAGGTTCCTATTAATTAGGTGTATATTATTCTCATCATAAATATACAATACAAGCACCCCGCAACTAAGCTGTAGTGCACACATACTCTGCTATCCATCCCCGTACATCACGTACATAAGGATCACATATTCCGAATCTCTCAGGAATAGTTCAGATAACACAAATCACAAATAGTGGAGGCGAACACAGTCACCATCACATGGGTCACGCACATACCTACGCTCCCATGATCATGCAGACTTATTAATATCACAATAAGTCCTTCTATGACCTATGTTCATCGAGGTACCAGTCTATATCCCCCCCGTAGGCACACAAGGAATAGAGGGTCCTAAGCGAACGCAACCTTCCGTGATAGCAAGTATGGTAGGTATGTCATACACACAATACATATACCAATACTAAGTAAACACACGTCTTAGTAATACCATATTTTAATCGTAGTACATATCACATACTCATACTAGTTTATACTTATCATGATTCATACTATTCCGGTTCGTAATTATACGCGTCATAATTATCTCACGTCGTAGTAGACACTCACGTCTCAACCCAAACCGTCCATGTAACACACTCTCGTATGTGAATTCCTTCTCATAAATACCCAAATGTCCCAAACCCATCACTACATCATCGTTGGAAGGTTAACTATATCCTCGAACAAGTTTACGGAACTCCAAAAGTCAAAACAGTCCAAAAAGTACCAAACTGCCAGCTCGTTAGAAGTCTCGTTCGAACGAGGCTTCGAACGAGTTTGGACTGTCAGGTCGCTAGAAGTCTCGTTCGAACGAGGCTGTTCGAACGAGATCCCAGTTCGTTCGAACGAACTGTCACTTCTAACGATATCTCGTTCGAACGAGATATCGAACGAAATACCTTCTCGTTAGTAACGACTGGTCAACTCGTTAGAAGCTCGTTCGAACGAGTTCGTTCGAAGAACCTGGGGGCTGCTTCTAACGAGCTACCAGTTTCGGCCCAGATTTTTCCCAAAATCATTTTTCACCATTTTTACTCCTCAAACCTCTTCTAAAATTCGTTCCTACAATATATTGAGTTCTCTAATCATCCTCAAAAATGCCAAGGTGCTATACTAACATCATTAAAGGGTTTAATACCTTCTAAACATCATTAAATCACGAATTTCTACATAAGTTCCCAATTTTCTTCAAGAACATAAACCCTAGGTTCTTCTCATCAAAATTTCCCAGATTTTAATCCGTTTATACATCACATAGATATGAAATCTCTGAATTAAATCTTCAAACAATGTTTCTACATGCAAACCTATCCCAGAATTAAACAACAATCTTCCAATTTCATGGGTTTTCTTTTAACTCTTATATAAGATTGATTAACAATGTTTCTAACATGGAAAAAACATTCACTGCATAAGGAATGTAATTTAAATCACTTGCCTTGGTTTGATTCCGGATTTGGTGTTGATTTGATGAAGAATTTCTGCAGAATTTCTTCTCTCCAAGCTTCCTCTCCAATGGTGGCTTAAGGTGGCTAGGGTTTTGATTTGGGGAAACTTAGAAAACCTAAATGATAACCTACGTAGCTTTCTAGGTTAATATGGGTTGGTTATGGGCTTAGTGGGCCAAATTCCACATCAGATTTACATCTCCAATTTTCGTCACTTTTAATTCCTCAAAATGTAAAATTACCAAAATACCCTTTAAGTTGCCGGTATGGCCTAAAAATACCCCGGGACCCAAACTATACCCCCGGCTAGTGTTTTATGACTATCTCGACCCTTCCGGACGCGTTGGCGCACTCAAAATGACCATACGGATTATAGATTTTAAATTCACTTTTATTATCAAAATATTATACCGTGACGCGGCGGTCCCACGCGTCTCAACAAAATTTCCAAATTGCCGTATATAAATCTCACGACAAATTTTATAATACCAAATACATATATCATCATATATGCACATAATCAAATACCAATTCGCATCACATTAGTATTTATAACCCGAATTAATTTCCAATTAATACGCAATTTAATTAATTAATCCCAAAAATAAATATAGTCAAAAGTACGGGGTATTACACTCAACTAGAGAACGTCGTTAGCCACTTTTGCTACACGTCCAATGTCGAGCCCAAAAATCATAAAGAAGCACTCAAGGATGAACACTGGATATCTGCTATGCAGGAAGAGTTGCTTCAGTTTAAAAAGAATAATGTCTGGGAACTAGTCACCCGACCTAGTGAGACTAATGTGATAGGTACCCGGTGGATTTTTAAAAATAAAATGGATGAAAATGGTATCATAATCAGAAATAAGGCTAGGTTGGTCGCTCAAGGCTACACATAGATAGAGGGTGTAGACTTTGGGGAGAAATTTGCTCCTGTTGTGAGGCTTGAGTCCGTCCGTCTTTTGCTCACCATCGCATGTCATCTGCGCTTCAAGTTATATTAAATGGATGTCAAGAGTTCCTTTCTGAATGGCATTCTATAGGAGGAGGTTTACATGGAACAACCAAAAGGATTTGAAGACCCACAGCACCCGCAGCACGTCTACTATATGAGGAAAGCCTTGTATGGTTTGAAGCAAGAACCCCGTGCTTGGTACGAGAGGCTTACTTCCTATCTCTTAGCTCGTGGCTTCAAGAAAAGGGGAGTAGATATGGCGTTGTTCGTCAGGAGAGATGACAGTGCTATTTTGGTTGCCCATGTCTATGTGGATGACATAGTCTTTTGATCCTCATGCTCTCAACATGCTCATCAATTTGAAGAGGAGATGAAAAGTGAGTTTGAAATGAGCATGGTTGGTGAGCTTACTTTCTTCCTTAGTCTCTAGGTTTGTCAACTAGAGGATGGGATGTTCATCTCCCAATCCAAGTATGCTAGAGACCTAGTGAAGAAATTTGGTTCAGACTCAGCTAAGCATGCACGTACACCTATGAGTACCACTACCAATCTTAGTAAGGACACTTCAGTCAAGGACGTAGAGCAAACCTTGTATCAACGTATGATAGGTAGTCTTCTCTACTTTACTTCCAGTCGTCCCGACATAGCCTTTAGTGTTGGAGTCTGTGCGCGATATCAAGCGTCCCCAAAAGAGTCACATTTACTTGCTCTAAAACGTATTATTAAATACGTGTGTGGGACTTTCTCATACGGTATTTGGTATTCCTTTGATACTGATGACCGTTTGTTCGCCTATTCAGATGCCGATTGGGCCGAGGATGTAGATGGTTGTAGGAGCACTTCTGGTGGGTGTTTCTATTTTTGTTCTGCTCTTTTCTCCTGGATGAGCAAGAAGCAAAATTCCATCTCTTTGTCCACTGCGAAGGCTGAGTACATAGCCGTCGGGAGTTGTTGCACGCAACTCTTGTGGATGAAGCAAATGCTGGAGGATTATGGGATTTCACAGGACACCATGACCATTTCCTGAGCGCGATACACATATCCCACAATCCAGTCCAGCATTCGTGCACCAATCACATCAGGATACGTGAGCACTTTATACGACAGCTAGTTGAGGAGAAAGTCGTATCCCCGAGTTTTATTCCCACCGACCGTCAGTTAGCCAACATTTTCATGAAACCTTTAGATACCCTTAGATTTGAGAGTCTTAGGAAGTCTTTGGGGATTTGCACAGTTGACTGAGGGGTTGGTCTATGTATAGAATAGGATGCTTCTTCATGTTCATATCATATGCTTCCTATTGCTAGTCTGTTTTATATGTACCATTGCTTAGTTGTACAACTATTTATTTATTCTTTTTGATTTTAATATTTCTTTTGAAAAATACAAAAAGATTTTCCTTTAAAAAATTTTATAAGAAAAGCACAAAAAGATTTTATTTTGATAAAAATTTTTTTTTTAAAAAAACAAAAAGATTTCTGTTTTTGCTCCTTTTATAGATGAGCATTTAAGATAGCCAAGTCACAACTTCATTCCATATATCCATGTGACGGTTTGATAGAGATTTGAGAAGCTACATCATTTCATCCATGTGCTTTACATTGTTTGGAGTCTTTGAGATGTAATTGGTGATATCTTCCTACATGTTTGACTCCTATATCCTTTATTGCACACATGCACAGCTATATTTGATTATTGCACTTGTCTATCTCATATTGGCTTGAGTGTTTCCATCTCAATTCTGTCTATACAACTTTCAACATGCGATAAAACTTGACAAGATTGGAATGCATGTAAAAAACTATTTTGGTGAGACTGTGTGTTTTTGTATAACGGGGAGGGGGTGCAAAAGGTAATCATCTATGCTTTGCGCAAAAGCCATCGTTAAAAAGCACCTAAAAAATGGAGGAATTTTAATATCTGAGGTCCAAAGAGCCCAAAAAATTTAAAGGCAATAAAAAGTAATTCATACCAAATATGGGCCATTAGGTTCACCATCAATTCTCCAAAATTGGAGAATTTAGTGTACCTCTATTCAAAATATATATATAAGGGAGTTTGGTTGGAAAATTTTTAAACGTGTTTGCATTTCCTTGACAGTCCTGAAAAAGCATGAAAACATTTTGGACGTTATTGGTGTGAAAATCACTTTTAGCTTTGATTTGTTGATATGATTGAGTCAATATTACATATTACCATTCTTTTACACCAAAGGAAGCATTTGAGTTCATTCATTAGGAGTATCTGATATTCATCGTGCACATATGTCATGTTTGTATGCATTGATTTTCCTATCGAATTATGTTCACACCCATTCATTTCCGTCTTCATCGACTTGGTTGTCCTGTGTTTATTCATGGCGTGATTTTGTTTGAAAAATTTTGAAAAGTTCAAAAAATATTTGTGTATTTCCTTGTAACACCCCGTCATTGCTTGTTTGCATTATTTCTCTCATTTGTCTATTTGGGGACATCATAAAAAGGGGGAGAAAGAATTATCACATTAAGGGGGAGTGAGTTTTGTTCATCTCCAATTAGCATATTGGCATATATATTTATTTTATCTCATTTCAAACTCGATACGTCACTTGGTATTTTGCTTTTTCTCATGTGTGTAGGTACTACATGGATTAACATTGGATTTCACACCCTGATGAGAAAAGCGTTGAAGATTCCTGAAGATTCGAAGAGCAAACGTTGAAGTCTTATTCAATTGTACCTTTTCAGTTTTGGGTTCATGGAAGGGTAGATTTGTATAGGCATTTTTAGTTCGTTTATAATTAGGATGTTTGTTTTTATGTATGTACCGGTATAGACATAGGGGGAGATTTGTAAGGACATTTTTTGTCCATTATCAATTTTTTATGTCGTACGCCGTTACACCGTTGAAGAAATTCAAAGATTCATACAGTCATCAACGGATTCGAATATCAAAAGAAGAAGAGGAATAAAAGTCTGACAGGCCGGACCGGTCTGCCCTGGAAAAAGAACCGATCCGCCTGCGAACCGGTCCGCCTCAGACCCGGATCGGTCCGCCTGCTGAAAAGCCAGTACACCCCGGACCGCAAGCGAAGCGAAGAAGCCAAAAATAAAAAGAACCGGTCCGCTTACTCGGACTGATCCGCCTCAGACCCGGACCGGTCCGCCTGGGATAAACTTCGGCAGATCGCGGTCAGATTTTCTAGGCTAAACGTTTCCTTTATAAACCCACTACGGGAAGTGGTTTTCTAAGACTTCCATATACGATTTTCAGAGTACAAAAAAAAAATCTAAGTCTTCACCTATTGAGTACCAAGACTCTAGGTTTTTTTGATTCACACAAATTTCCAAACACTTGTGAATCACTTTGCAACCCAGGAACGCACTTTTGTTGTTCATACCATTGTGGAGAAGACTGTTCTTCTTCTTCATTGCAGCCCTACTGGAAAGGGATATCTCCAACTGCCGACTACAGAATCCAACACCTGAGGGTAATTCTTAGTCACTTGTATTTTCATTGTAATCCGAATTGTACAGTTACAATATTATAATGAAAATAAATGGTTTTGCCCCTTTGGGGGATTTTTCCTCAATTGTGTGTGTTTGATTGATCTTCATGATCTACTTCTTGATTAAATCTCACCTAGTTGCATGTTTAGGGTTTGTTTGAGTTAAAAGGTGTTTAATATATAATTTTCTCATTTGAATGCAAGTGCATACTCTCTCATAGATGTCTGTTGTTAACGGGTGGTCTCGACCAACTCACTTAGTTGAAAATGAACGTGTTCCCAAACCGGCCGATAGATGGACTCAAAATGAGTTTAAACTTTCTAATTTTAATTCCCTGGGTTTGAATGCCTCGTTTAGCGCTGTCACACCGGATTAATTCTGATGTATTATGACATGTGAAACCGCTAAAGAAGCTTGGGATATTTTATAACTAACTCATGAAGGAACTAGTGTCGTTAAAGATTCAAAACTCCAAAACCTCACCACTCAATTTGAAACTATCAAAATGAACGATAATGAAACTTTTGATGAATTTTATGCTAGTTTTTCCGATATTGTCAATTCATCATTTAATTTGGGAGAGAAAATACCTGACAACCGTGTTGTAAAGAAAATTTTAAGGTCCCTACCCGATAGATTTACTCCAAAAGTGACCGTTTTAAATTCTTCACCAACTTTAGCCTCTACGAAATTAGAAGAGTTTTACAAACCTATGAACTAGATATGTTTCCCTCTAAAACTGAAAAGAAAATTGAAAAGGGTGTTGCTTTAAAAGGCCGGAAAGAGGTCAAACAAGTAGTAGAGAGCGAGAGTGATAGTGACTCGGAATACAGGGCTTTGTTTTCTCGAAAATTTAGAAAATTTCTTAAATTTAGCAAAGATAAATTTAAAAATGATTTTAAGAAATTTGAAACTTCAAAGCATGACAAAGTCGAGAAGATCCCTAAACCTATTAATGAACAACTAAATAGGGACGAGTCTAATAGGTGTTTTGGTTGTGTGGGTTATGGCCATAGGGCTTCTGAGTGCCCCACTAATCTAAGGAAAGAGGGTAAATGAGCCATTTCATATAATGCGACCCTTAGTGAGAATGATAAGGAAGAGGGACCCGATTCCCCCACTAATCCTAATTTTGTGGCTTTTATGGCTAGTCATGTGAATTATAGTGAGAACTCATCGATTGATGAAACGTTAGCACATGACACTTCCAAGGTCATAGTTTATGATTCTCTTGTTTTTATTGGCAGTGAGAGTGGAGAAGAAATAGAGAGTGAAAATGAAGAAGAGGTTAATGTGAGTGAACTTCAAAATGCTTTTCAAGAACTTTATAAAGAATCTATTAAATTAAAAAGGGCTAATTTGAAGTTAGAAGCTTGTTTGAAATAACGTGTCATGGTCGTTGATAATAGTATGTTGGTTGAAGACCTTAGGATACGAGAGAAAGTTCTTATAGAGAAGCTTGAATATATAGAAGGCGAGAGAGATAGCCTTAAGGGTTTAATGGAATCTTTTAAAAGGGAGCTTCTTGCTTTTGAAGAGCGAAATATTTTATTAGAGTCTAACATTTTAGAATTTCAAAATAAATTGAAAGACTATAGTAATGTCAAATTTGATTTGGAGTGTCATTCGGAAAAATTAGATAAAATATTAGGAACGGTCCAAATTAAAAATGACACTTGTGGTTTAGGCTTTAATACTTGTAAAAAATTTACTCCTAACGCCAAAACTAATGTTTTTGGAGAATATACTAGGAACGCTTTTAGAGATCACTCCGTAAGTAAATATTTTCGACATGTTTTCACTTGTACTCATTGTGGTCGAAAAGGTCATCTAAGTAAATTTTGTTTTGATCTTAAACGAATTCCTAGAAAATCCCATCATAAAGTAACCACTGTAGTTAAAGTTCCTACACCCCATGATAGTCATTCTTCATTAATTTGGGTTAGGAAATCCGATTTGATTGCCTTTCAAAATAGGGTTTTTGATTCTCATTTACTTTCACATGCTTCCTCCCTTGAAAAATCTAAATGTTGAATGTGTTAGTTGTTTGCATACTTTAGCGTTTGTACTTCATGCTATATTCACATGTTAAATGTATGCTTGTTTAATCATTTTCTGGTCATTGCTTAATCACATATCTCATGCTAGAAAAATTATTTTTGTTTATCTTTTGTATTTTATTTCTTCATTTTGTTTGAATCAAATGAAAAATACAATAAGATTTTGTGACACCCCGACTAATTAAATACCGGGTAGCTACTCCTTTATTAAATTAAATCAAAATGCCAAGTTGGCTCAGTTAATAGCATCACTATCGAAAACATTTTATTATTACTAACCACCTAGTATTTAAAAAGTAAGTTGTCAAATTTTAATTAAAGTCTGATTAACATGCAGTAAAAGATTTAAAGCAAGAATAATATCACCATTCACCATAACGAAATACTAGAATAACCATCACATGATATAAATAAATCCGGAGGAAAAACTCCTCACAACAAATCCCACAACTGAAACAAGTAACGAAAATATTGAATACTGAATTAAAACATGCCAAAGTCTGAAAAACTGAAATGGAAATGTCTCTAATAGAATTTGGGCAACATGCCCTACAACTGAGGAATACTGAACATGGAATCCAAATGATAGAAGCGTTTAAAAGCAAATCCCTGTAACTTCCACAAACAGCTACAGCTCATCATCGGAATGAGAATCCTATGCGTGGTGTCCTTGTGGCTGGGCAACTAAAATGGTTTTACAATAAAATAGATTGAAAGAAAACGGGTCAGAGCACGAATGTGGAGATATTTTAAAAACATGCAAGAGCTTTAAAAACATTTAAAACATTAAATGCAAAATACATGTTAGGATGTGCACTCACATGAAATTCTCACCTCTCGTCTAACTGTGCACTCCTAACGTAAGTACCCATCTAAAATGACACAAACCACTAGCTAAGTGACATCATATCTAGCTAGAATGTCATAGGTTCTACCCTTATTACTCGGTTCCCATTAACATTATAACGATCGCAATTAAATAGGGGGCTTAACGTAAATTCAGGTTCTCTTATAAAAGTAATATAACTCATTATAGATTATCCCTTTCATGTTATTCCATAGTTGTACACACGATATCATATGAAAGTTCCCATTCTATTTAGTGTATATTTTCCACAACATAAATATACAATATAAGCACCCCGAGACTAAGCTGCGGTGCACACATACTCTGCTATCCATCCCGGTACATCACGTACATAAGGATCACATATTCCGAATCTCTCAGGAATAGTTCACAGATAACCACATCACAAATAATGGAGGCGAACACAGTCACATCACATGGGTCACGCACATACCTGCGCTCCCCTGATCAGCAGACTTATTAACATCCCAATAAGTCCTTCTCTGACCTATGTTCATCGAGGTAACCAGTATAAATCCGGGAAACACAAGGATTAGAGGGCCCTAAGCGAACGCAAACCTTCCGTGATAGCAAGTATGGTAGGTATGTCATACACATAAAATCAATACATATACTAAGTATGCACACGTCTTAATAATCACCATAATATATTGGTACATATCTCTTCTCGTACTGACATATAATACTACACCATTTATATGTTACCAATTAATATAATAAGCTAGGCCGTCAATAGTTCTCGCATCGTAATAGACACTCACGTCCTACTCATATTTTCCTTTAGGTTCAAACTACACTTCTAGGTTTGACTCCTCATTATATCCCAAACATCCCAAATATATCAATTACTCATCAAGGAAAGGCTATCTCTACCTATACACAAGGTTACGGGGCACTCGGGCTCAAAACAGGCTAAAAAGCCTAAACTGTCAACTCGTTCGAAGTCTCGTTCAAACGAGGTTGTTCGAACGAGACTTCGTTCGAACGAACTGAGTCTTCTAATGAGATCTCGTTCGAATGAAGTGGGCTTTCTAACGAGATCTCGTTCGAACGATTTTATTGACTGAACTTCACCCTCGTTAGAAGTCAATGGTCAACTCGTTAGAATCTCGTTCGAACGAGCTCGTTCGAACGACCTGGGCAGGTCTTCTAACGAGTGGCCAGTTTCAAGCCCAGAATTCCTTATTTCATTTTTCACCAATTCTACACCTAAAATCTCAATCAAAATTCGTCCCAACAATGTTCTAAGGTCTCTAATCATCCCTAAACATATCAAGGTTATATAATAACGTATTTTAAAGAATCAATTCATCCTAATCATCATCAATTCATCAAATCTCTACACTTTTCCCCAATTTTCAGGAACATGAACCCTAGAATTTATGATCATCAATATACTCAGATTAGATCCATTTTTGTTACATCCAACACATATTAACATCAGGGTAATCATTTCTATACGATTCTACATGCAATTACTCCTCAACATTCAAGTTCTAAGTCCAATTAAAATGGGTTTTTATTAAACTCTCAAGAACAATTTGATTTATGTAAATTCCTACGCATGGAAGAAGCATTCTCTATAATAATTGAAATTAAACCACTGGCCTTGATTCAATCTCTGATTTTGATGACGATTTGAAGAAGTTCCCTCTCTCTTTCTGCAGAATTCCCTTCTATCTCTCTCTCTCCAAGCTTTCTTCTCCAATGGCTATGGTGGCTAGGGTTTGTTTTGGGAAAGTTTTGGAAACCTAATCTAATAACCCCCGTAGCTTATTGGTTTATTAAGGGTTGGTTAGTGGGTTTAGTGGGTCAATTCCCAATCAGATAAAAACTCTTAATTTTCGTCACTTTTAATTCCCAAAAATATAAAATTACCAAAATACCCTTTATGTTGCAGGTATGGCCTAAAAATACCTCGGGACCTAAACTAAACCCCCAGCTAGTGTTTTCGGACTATCTCGACCCTTCCGGACGCGTTGGCCCACTTAAAACGACCATACAGTTAATAGAATTTAAATTCACTTTTATAATTGAAATAATTATATTCTGACGCGACTGTCACCCGCGTCCCAATAAAATGTCCAAATTGCCGTATATCAATCTCACGACAATTTCATAATTCAATATTCATATATCATCATATATACTCAATATAGTCAAATACCTACTCACATCTCGCTAGTATTTTATCCGGATTAATTCCCAATTAATTCTCATTTAATTAATTAATCCCAATAATAAATATCGCCAAAAATACGGGGTATTACATACTTCCCCCCTAATAACAGAATTTCGTCCCGAAATTCGGAACTAGAAAGTAACAGATAAAAATAACTCTGGATAACGTTCTCGCATCTCATCCTCGCGTTCCCATGTGGACTCCTCGACATTATGATGTCGCCACTGAACACGCACTAACGGAACTATCTTTGACCGCAGCTTCCTCTCACTTCGGTCCAAAATAGCAATCGACCCCTCCTCGTAGGAGCTATCAGGCTGTAAATCAATCTCCTCCAAAGCGATGTGAGAATGAGCCAAATCATCTCTGAGATATTTCCTTAGCGAGGAAATATGAAACACATCGTGAATCCGGTGTAAATGCTCCGGTAACCCGAGTCTATACGCAACTGGTCCAATCCGCTCAATAATAGGAAACGGCCCCACATACCTCGGTGCCAACTTCCCCTTTTTCCCTAAATGCATAATCCCCTTCATAGGAGATACTCTGAGCAAAAACTGGTCCCCCACATGGAACTCCCTGAAAGATCTCTTCGCATCAGCATAACTTTTCTGCCAGTCTTGAGCTACCCGAATGCGACTCCGAATCAACTCAATCCTTGCCGAAGTATCCTGAATCACTTCCGGCCCAAGTAGTTTGTTGTCCCCCACCTCTAACCAACATGCTGGGGAACGGCAAGGCCTACCATACAACGCCTCAAACGGAGCCATGCCAATAGTGAACTGATAGGATTTATTATAAGCAAACTCTACCAGTGGAAGGTATTGCTCCCATCCACCTCCAAAGTCAATAATGCACATGCGTAGCATGTCCTCCAACATCTGATTTGTGCGCTCGGTCTGCCCATCGGTCTGCGAATGATAAGTCGTACTCAACCGCAATTCCGTGCCCATGGCCTCCTGGAAACTCTCCCAAAACAGCGAAACAAATATCTTGTCTCTGTCAGACACGATATTTCGGGGCACACCGTGAAGTCTCACAATTTCTGAAATGAAGAGCTGGGCATACTGTCCTGTAGTGTAGTCAGTCCTTATGGGTAAAAAGTGAGCGACTTTGGACAACCTGTACACAATTACCCAAACGGAGTCGTGACCCCTCTGCGACGTAGGCAACCCCGTGATAAAGTCCATGGATATGCTCTCCCACATCCACCTCGGAACCTTCAACGGCTGTAGAAGTCCTGTCGGTCTCTGATGATCCACTTTTACTAGCTGACAAGTGGCGCATTTCGAAACAAACACAGCGATATCTCTCTTCATACCGCTCCACCAATACTGGCATCTCATGTCTTGGTACATTTTGTCCCCTCCGTGATGTACCGCGAACCGTGAGTTGTGCGACTCTGCCATCACCTCGTGTCGAAAATTCCTCCCCTTCCGGAACAACCAATCTCCCATTGAAGCATAATCCCCCGTCTGAGCTAACGGTATAGGACTCGGCTCCCTCTGCTAGTAATCAAACTATCTGCTCCTGACAGAACGAGTCATTAGCCTGTGCCCGTACTACCTTCGTGACAATCTGCGGTGTAACGGTCATCACAGACATGAAAGATCGGGCCACTGCATCCTGGTGTCCCAACTCCTTCCACTTTTCCTTCCACACCCCTGCCACCTCATCTGCTGGCCTACGGCTCAACGCGTCTGCTACCACGTTAGCCTTACCCGGGTGATACTGGATATCGAAGTGGTAGTCCTTCACAAACTCAAGCCACCTCCTTTGCCGCATGTTCAACTCCTTCTGCGTGAACAGGTGCTGTAGGGACTTGTGGTCCGTGAACAATTGGAACTTCTCCCCCAAAAAATAGTGCCTCCAAATTCGTAGGGCAAATACCACTGCCGCCAACTCCAAATCATGCGTGGGGTAATTCTTCTCATGAGGCTTAAGCTTACGGGAATCATAAGCTATGGCCTGTCTCTCCTGCTGCAATACACCTCCAAGTCCTTGCAAAGACGCATCGGTGTAAACAAAATACTCAACTCCCAGTCTCGGCAATGCTAACACAGGTGCTGAGGTTAACTTGTCCTTTAACTCATAAAATGCCAACTTATAGGCGTCACTCCAAATGAACGACACACCTTTACGAGTCAGATGTGTCAAAGGACCCGCTATCTTTGAAAATCCCCGAATGAACCTCCTGTAGTATCCTGCTAGGCCCAAGAAACTACAAATCTCAGTCGGTGTCGTGGGCTGTCCCCACTCCCTCACCGCGAATACCTTCCCCAGATCAACAGATATCCCCCGGTCGGAAATAATGTGTCCCAAAAACAGGACCTCCTTTAGCCAAAACCCGCATTTCTCATACTTTGCATACAACTCGTTCTGACGAAGTGTTTGCAAAACTTGCCTCAAATGCTCGGCATGATCCTCCTCTGTCTGGGAGTAAACCCGAATATCATCGATGAAGACAATGACAAATTGATCTAGGAAATCCCTGAACACTCTATTCATCAAGTCCATAAACACTGCTGGAGCGTTGGTCAAACCAAAAGGCATAACCTGAAACTCGTAAGAACCATATCTTGATAAGAACGCAGTTTTCGACACATCCTCCTCCCTGATACGCAACTGATGGTATCCCGATCTCAAATCAATCTTCGAGAAGAAAGAATCTCCTCTCAACTGGTCAAATAGGTCATCGATTCGAGGCAACGGATACTTATTCCGTATCGTGACCTTGTTCAACTCCCGATAGTCCACACACAATCTTAGTGAACCGTCCCTCTTCTTCACAAACAAAACTGGAGCGCCCCAAGGTGAGGTACTCCTGCGAATACAGCCCTGACCTAACAGCTGCTCTATCTGATCTCACAGCTCTCGCATCTCTGCCGGAGCCATACGGTACGGTGCGCGTGCTATAGGTCTCGTATCTGGCAATAAATCTATAACAAAGTCTATCCCTCGACTGGGGGGTAGACCTGGTATCTCCTAAAACACATCCGAATACTCCCTGATAACTGGGATCGAATCTAAAGGAATCGCAACCTCCTTAGAGGTATCCTCCTCTATGAATACAGATGAGAGGTCGAACCTCCCTCTGGGCGAGGCATCGCCACTACAAACATCTCTTGCCCCGGAATGGCAAAAATAATGCTCCCGCTGAAGCAATCAATCATGGCCCTATAAGCTACGAGCCAATCCATACCGATAATCACATCGTGCACATGCATATATAATACCAACATGTCTGCAGGTAATACCAAACCACCAATCTCTACCCCCACTCCCGGGCTTATAAAGAATATAAGTGACCCATTCCCCAATGGTGAGTCGACACACGTCACTGTGCTCTCCGCTGTGGCTAACAACCCTAAAGCCTTCGTGAAATGTGTAGCTATAAAACAATGTGTAGCCCCTGTATCAAACAGTACCCAACCCATAGTGCCATGGATAGGAAACGTACCCTCAATCGCGGGCGGTGCCTATGGAACTGCTGCTTGGTGGACGTTATAAACACGTCCATACTGTAGCTGCCCCTGTTGAGCTACGACTGTTGGAATGGGTGGTAATGCTGCCATCTGTGGCGGTGCGGGAGAGCGGAGGGAAACATAGGCCTCTGCGGCTCCTGGCGAGCACCCTGTTGCTGCTGCTATGGGGCCCTGCCCCTATCACGACAATCCTGTCGTTTGTGGCCAGTCTTGCACAAACAAAACACTTCCCTGGGAAGTTCCCTCCTCTCTTCCCTTGCTGTCCCCGGCTCTGGTGGCCGTTACCGTTCCTCCCTTGGCCCTGCTGGCCCTGCTGAAATTGCTGCCCATTCTGCCCCTGTTGGCCCTGATGGCCGTTTGGACCCTGATGGCCCTGACGAAAACCTCCCTGTCCGTGCCTGTAATTCCCTGATCTGAACCTCTTCTGATCCCCCTGCTGGGAACCCTGCTCACCCTGTCTCTGCCCCTGAACAGATTGTTCCCCACCAGCACCATGTCCTCCAGTCCTGCCCTGATGGCTAGACTCTCCAGATCTCTTGCCCTCAGCCATATGAAAGCGGTGATCCTGGCAGTGTAACAAAGAAGCGTTAACCACATTAGAATAAGTGGCCAACGAAATGTTCCCTAACAGATGCTGACGGATCCTCCATGTCAACCCGTCGGTGAATTTCTCAATCTTCTTCTTTTCTGTCGGTATCTCATCCGGAACGATATTTAACAGATTCGTGAACTCGGCCTCATACTCGGCCACGGTCTTACCCTCTTGCTTCAGATTCATCAGTTTCCTCCTCATTTTCATGTAAACAGCTGACGGAAGGTACTTGCGGTCGAACCGCACCCAAAAGTCCTGAATAGTGAGAGTATCCCTCTTCTCCACGGTGGTAATAGACTCCCACCACTGCAGTGCAGATCCAACTAGCTTGAAAGTAGCTAGCACCTGCTTCTGAACTTCCGTGCACTCATACATCCTCAAGTGCCTCTGCATATCCTTCCTCCACTGGCTCGAGACTACCACATCTGAGCTACCTGCAAAATCTGGCGGATGCGCTTTCTGAAAAGCGTCACGTACACGTTCCCAAGCAGACAGGAATGCATTTGCCTGTACTGCCGCGGCAACCGGCGCCTGATGCGTTGCCTGTTGAACTACGGCAATTGCGGCATTTACCGCTTGGGCTACAATGGCTACAACCTCATGTGACACCCCGACTAATTAAATACCGGGTAGCTACTCCTTTATTAAATTAATTCAAAATGCCAAGTTGGTCCAGTTAATAGCATCACTGTCGAAAACATTTTAATGATTACTAACCACCTAGTATTTAAAAAGTAAGTTGCCAAATTTTAATTTAAGTCTGATTAACATGCAACAAGTGTAATGAAGAATAATAACACCATTCAACATAATGAAGTAAATAGAATAACCATAACATAATGTAAATAAAGTCCGGAGGAAAACTCCTCACTACAAATCCCACAACTGAAATAACTAAACTGAATACTGAAACAATACATGCCAAAGTCTGAAAAACTGTAATGGAAAGATGTCTCTAATAGAAATGGGAAACATTCCCTACAACTGATAGATATTGAATCTGGAATCCAAATGATAGAAGCATCTAAAAGAAAATCCCTGTAGCTTCCACAAACAGCTACATCTCGTCACCTGAATGAGTATCCTATGCATGGTGTCCTTGTGGCTGGGCACCTAAAATGGTTTTACAAGAAAAATAGATTTGAAAGCAAACGGGTGAGAGCCCGGATGTGGAGATATTTTAAAAACCTGCAAGTGCTTTAAAAACATTTAAAACATTAAATGTAAAGTACATGTTAGGACGTGCACTCACATGATATTCTCACCTCTCGTCTAACTGTGCACTCCTAACTTAAGTACCCATCTAAAATGACACAAACCACTAGCTAAGTGACATCATATCTAGCTAGACTGTCATAGGTCCTACCCTTATTACTCGGTTCCATTAACATTATAACGATCTCAGTTAAATAGGTGCTTAACGTAAATTCAGGTTCTTATACAAAAGTAATACAAGTCATTATAGATTAGCCTTCTATGTTATTCCATAGTTACACACAATACCATATGAAAGTTCCCAGTTTATTAAGCGTATATTTTCCACAACATAAATATACAATATAAGCACCCCGAGACTAAGCTGCGGTGCACACATACTCTGCTATCCATCCCGGTACATCACGTACATAAGGATCACATATTCCGAATCTCTCAGGAATAGTTCACAGATAACAACATCACAAATAATGGAGGCGAACAAAGTCACATCACATGGGTCACGTACATACCTACGCTCCCACGATCAACGGACTTATTAACATCCCAATAAGTCTTTCTCTGACCTATGTTCATTGAGGTAACCAGTATAAATCCGGGCAACACAAGGATTAGAGGGCCCTAAGCGAACGCAAACCTCCCGTGATAGCAAGTATGGTAGGTATGTCATACACACAAATCATATATCAATACTAAGTAAGCACACATCTTAGTAATCCCGTAGTTTAATTGTAGTACTTATCGCATTCTCGTAACAACTTAATATATATACGACTTCTATAATCCCGGTCCATTATTACACGCGCCATAATTTATTCTCACGTCGTGGTAAACACTCACGTCACAATCCCATATCAACCATTATTTAGATCACTCGTATATAATTTATTCCTCATAATAACCCAAACGTCCCAAATCTATCAATATATCATCAAGGGATGTTATCTCTATCCTCGGACAAGTTTATGGGACTCCTAAAATCAAAACAGGCCAAAAAGGCCTAAACTGTCAACTCGTTAGAAGTCTCGTTCGAACGAGGCAGTTAGAACAAGATTCCAAGTCGTTCGAACGAACTGTACCTTCTAACGAGATCTCGTTCGAATGAAGTTATCGAATGAAGTTCCCTTTCATTAGAAGGGACTGGTCAACTCGTTAGAATCTCATTCGAACGAGCTCGTTCGAACGACCTGGGAAGGTCTTCTAACGAGGGACCAGTTTCGGCCCAGATTTTTCCCAATCTCGTTTTTTCACCATTTCTACTCCTCAAATCTCCTCTAAAATTAGTTCCAACGATTGTTTTAAGGTCTCTAATCACTCCTAAACATATTATAGTCACATCCAAACATGTTTTAAAGGATTAATTCATCCTAACATCAATCAATTTACAAATCTCTACACTTTTCCCCCGAATTTTTCAAGAACATGAACCCTAAACTTTGAAGTTCTCAATTAGTCCATTCCAAATCTGTTTTTCTTACATCCAACATATATTAATACCAGAATAATCATCTCTATATGATTCTACATGCAATTTGTTCTCAATATTCAAGTTCTAAGTCCAAACAACATGGGTTTTCATTTATCTTCCAAGAACAATTGTAAATCTTCAAATTATCTAACATGGAGGAAACATTCTCTCAATTAAAAGAAATTAAATCACTTGCCTCGATTGTCTCTGAATTTGGTGTTGATTTTGTAAAGATTTTCTGCAGAATTCCTTCTCCTTCTCTCCCTCTCTAAGCTTTTTCTCCAATGGCTATGGTGGCTAGGGTTTTCTTATGGAAAGTAATAGAACCTTATTCTAATAACCTACGTAACGTATTGGGTTAACATGGGTTGGTTAGTGGCTTAGTGGTTCAAACCCACATCAGATTTTCTTCTCTAATTTTCGTCATTTTTAATTCCTACAAATACGAAATTACCAAAATACCCTTTATATTGCCGGTATGGCCTAAAAATACCCAGGGACCCAAACTACACCCCCGACTAGTGTTTTCTGACTATCTCGACCCTTCTGGACGCGTTGGCGCACTCAAAACGACCATACGGTTAATAGAATTTACATTCACTTTTATAATTAAAATAATTATATCGTGACGCGACTGTCACACGCGTCCCAATAAAATGACCAATTTGCCGTATATCAATCTCACGACAAATTTCATAATTCAATATTCATATAACACCAAATATACTCAATATAGTCAAATACCAACTCACATCTCTCTAGTATTTTACCCGGATTAATTTCCAATTAATTCTCATTTAATTAATTAATCCTAAAAATAAATATAGCCAAAAATACGGGGTATTACATACTTCCCCCCTAATAACAGAATTTCGTCCCGAAATTCGAAACTAGAAAGTACCTGCTAAAAACAACTCTGGATAACGTTCGCGCATCTCATCCTAGCTCTCCCATGTGGACTCCTCGACATTGTGATATCGCCACTGAACACGCACTAGCGGAACTATCTTTGAACGCAGCTTCCTCTCACTTCGGTCCAAAATATCAATCGGCCCCTCCTCGTAGGAGCTATCCGGCTGGAGATCGATGTCCTCCACAGTAATGTGAGAATGAGACAAGTTATCTCTAAGGTATTTCCTTAGCGAGGAAATATGAAACACATCGTGAATCCGATGCAAATGCTCCGGTAACCCAAGTCTATACGCAACCGGTCCGATCCGCTCAATAATAGGAAACGACCCCGCATACCTTGGTGCCAACTTCTCCTTCTTCGCGAAACGCATAATCCCCTTCATAGGAGATACTCTGAGCAAAACCTGGTCCCCCACTTGGAACTCTTTGAAAAATCTCTTCGCATCAGCATAACTCTTCTGCCTGTCTTGAGCTACCCGAATGCGACTCGGAATCAACTCAATTCTTGCTGAAGTATCCTGAATCACTTCCGGCCCAAGTAGTTTGTTTTCCTCTACCTCTAACCAACATGCTGGGGAACGACAAGGCCTATCGTACAACGCCTCAAACGGAGCCATGCCAATAGTGAACTGATAGGAGTTGTTGTAAGCAAACTCTACCAGTGGAAGGTACTACTCCCATCCACCCCCAAGTCAATAATGCACATGCGTAGCATGTCCTCCAACATCTGATTTGTGCGCTCGGTCTGCCCATCGGTCTGCGGATGATAAGCCGTACTCAATCGCAATTCCCTGCCCATGGCCTCCTGGAAACTCTCCCAAAACCTCGAAACAAATATCTTGTCTCTGTCAGACATGATATTTAGAGGCACACCGTGAAGTCTCACAACCTCTGAAATGAAGAGCTGGGCATACTGTCCCGTAGTGTAGTCAGTCCTTACGGGTAAAAAGTGAGCGACTTTGGACAACCTGTCCACAATTACCCAAATGGAGTCGTGACCACTTTGCGACGTAGGCAACCCCGTGATAAAGTCCATGGATATGCTCTCCGACATCCACACCGGGACCTCCAACGGCTGTAGCAATCCTGTCGGTCTCTGATGATCCACTTTTACAAGCTGACAAGTGGCGCATTTCGAAACAAACTCAGCGATATCTTTCTTCATACCGCTCCACCAATACTGGCGTCTCATGTCTTGGTACATTTTGTCCCCTCCGGGATGTACCGCGAACCGTGAGCCGTGCGACTCTGCCATCACCTCGTGTCGCAATTTCTCCCCTTCCGGAACTACCAATCTCCCATTGAAGCGTAATCCCTCGTCTGAGATAACTGTATAGGACTCGGCTCCCTCTGCTAGTAATCGAACTATCTGCTCCTGACAGAACGAGTAATTAGCATGTGCCCGTACTACCTTCGTAACAATCTGTGGTGTAACGGTCATCACAGACATGAAAGATCGGGCCACTGCATCCTGGTGTCCCAACTCCTTCCACTTTGCCTTCCACACCTCTGCCACCTCATCTGCTGGCCTACGGCTCAACGCGTCTGCTACCATGTTAGCCTTACCTGGGTGATACTGGATATCGAACTGGTAGTCTTTCACAAACTCAAGCCACCTACGATGTTGCATATTCAACTCTTTCTGCGTGAACAGATATTGCAGGGACTTATGGTCCGTGAATAGTTCGAACATCTCCCCCAAAAGATAGTGCCTCCAAATCCGTAGGGCAAATACCACTGCCGCCAACTCCAAATCATGCGTGGGGTAGTTCTTCTCACGAGACTTAAGATTACGGGAAGCATAAGCTATGGCCTGTCTCTCCTGCTGCAATACACCTCCAAGTCCTTGCAAAGATGCGTCGGTGTAAACCAAATACTCAACTCCCGGTATCGGCAATGCTAACACAGGTGATGAGGTCAATTTGTCCTTTAACTCATCAAATGCCAACTGACAGGCATCACTCCAGATGAATGGCACACCCTTACGAGTCAGATGTGTCAAAGGACCCGCTATCTTCGAAAATCCCCGAATGAACCTCCTGTAGTATCCTGCTAGGCCCAAGAAAATACGAATTTCAGTCGGTATCGTGGGCTGTCCCCACTCCCTTACCACGGATACTTTCCCCGGATCAACAGATATCCCCCGGTCGGAAATAATGTGTCCCAAAAACTGGACCTCCTTCAGCCAAAACCCGTACTTCTCATATTTTTCATACAACTCGTTCTGACGGAGTGTCTGCAAAACTTGCCTCAAATGCTCGGCGTGTTCCTCCTCTATCTGGGAGTAAACCAGAATATCATCGATGAAGACAATGACAAACTGATCTAGGAAATCCCTGAACACTCTGTTCATCAAGTCCATAAACACAGCTGGAGCATTGGTCAAACCAAACGGCATAACCCGAAACTCGTAAGAACCATATCTCGATAAGAACGCAGTCTTTGAGACATCCTCCTCCCTGATACGCAACTGATGGTATCCCGATCTCAAATCAATCTTTGAGAAGAAAGAAGCTCCTCTCAACTGGTCGAATAAGTCATCGATTCGAGGCAACGGATACTTATTCCGTATCATGACCTTATTCAACTCTCGGTAGTCCACACATAATCTCAGTGAACCATCCCTCTTCTTCACAAACAAAACTTGAGCGCCCCAAGGTGAGGTACTCCTGCGAATAAAGCCCTGACCTAACAGCTGCTCTATCTGATATCGTAGCTCTCGTATCTCTGCCGGAGCCATATGGTACGGTGCGCGTGCTATAGGCTTCGTATCTGGCAATAGGTCTATAACAAAGTCTATCTCTTGACTGGGGGGTAAGCCTGGTATCTCCTGAAACACATATGAATACTCCCTGACGACTGGGATCAAATCTAATGGAATCACAACCTCCTTAGAGGTATCCTCCTCTAGGTAATACAAATGAGCGGTCGAGCCTCCCTCTGGGCGAGGCATCGCCACTACGAACATCTCTTGCCCCGGAATGGCAAAAACAATGCTCCCGCTGAAGCAATAAATCATGGCCCTATAAGCTACGAGCCAATCCATACCGATAATCACATCGTGAACATGCATATCTAATACCAACATATCTGCAGGTAATACCAGACTACCAATCCCTACTCCCACTCCCCGGAATATAAAGAATATAAGTGACCCACTCCCCAATGGTGAGTCGACACACGTCACTGTGCTCTCTGCCATAGCTAACAATCCTAAAGCCTTCGCGAAATGTGTAGCTATAAAACAATGTGTAGCCCCCGTATCAAACAATACCCTACCTATAGTGCCATGGATAGGAAACGTACCCTCAATCGCGGGCGGTGCCTGTGGAACTGCTGCCTGGTGGACGTTATAGACACGTCCATACTGTAGCTGCCCTTGCTGAACTGGGGCTGCTGGAATGGGTGGCAATGCTGCCATCTGTGGCGGTGCGGGCAGAGCGGCGGGAAACATAGGCCTCTATGGCTCCTGGCGAGCACCCTGCTGCTGCTGCTGTGGGGCCCTGCCCCTATCAGGACAATCCTGTCGTTTATGGCCACTCTTGCCACAAACAAAACACTTCCCTGGGAAGTTCCCTCCTCTCTGCCCCTGCTGCCCCCGGCCCTGGTGGCCGTTACCGTTCCTCCCTTGGCCCTGCTGGCCCTGACGAAAACCTCCCTATCCCTGTCTGTAATTGCCTGATCGGAACCTCTTCTGATCCCCCTGCTGGGAACCCTGCTCACCCTGTCTCTGCCCCTGAACAGATTGTGCCCCACCGGCACCATGTCCTCTTGTCTTGCCCTGATGGCTAGACTCTCCCGACCTCTTGCCCTCAGCCATATGAAAGCGGTGGTCCTGGTAGTGTAACAAAGCAACGTTAACCACATCAGAATACGTGGCCAACGAAAGGTTCCCTAACAGATGCTGACGGATCCTCCATGTCAACCCGTCGGTGAATTTCTCAATCTTCTTCTTCTCTATTGGTATCTCATCCGGAACGATATTCAACAGATTTGTGAACTCGGCCTCATACTCGGCCACGGTCTTACCCTCTTGCCTTAGATTCGTCAGTTTCCTCCTCATTTCCATATGAACAGCGGATGGAAAGTACTTGCGGTCAAATCGCACCCAGAAGTCCTGAATAGTGAGAGTATCCCTCTCCTCCACGGTGGTAATAGACTCCCACCACTACAGTGCAGATCCAACTAGCTTGAAAGTAGCTAGCACCTGCTTTTGAACGTCCGTGCACTCATACATCCTTAAGTGCCTCTGCATATCCTTCCTCCACTGGCTCGAGACTACCACATCTGAGCTACCTGCAAACTCTGGCGGATGCGCTTTCTGAAAAGCGTCACGTACACGTTCCCAAGCAGACGGGAATGCATTTTCCTGTATTGGCGCGACAACTGGCGCCTGAGGTGGTGCCTTCTGGACTACGGCAATTGTGGCATTTACCGCTTAGGCTACAATAGCTGCAACCTCAGTGGCGTTCATCATGCCCTGAACTGGAGCGGGCTGGGGTTCGGGCGTTGCATCCCTGGGAACTCGTCGTGCACGTCGTGGAGGAATTTGAAATAAGAACAAAGTTTATAAGTTCGCTATTTATAAACTTAAAATAGCTGAAGAACGAAGCATACACAAAAAGAGTACAACAGTCCTAAAATATAGGGCTCTATATCAAAGAAACTTAGCGGAAACATAATAAGCCGTCAAATCCTAAAGGACACTAGAACCTGATGCTCTGATACCACCTGTGACACCCCGACTAATTAAATACCGGGTAGCTACTCCTTTATTAAATTAATTCAAAATGCCAAGTTGGTCCAGTTAATAGCATCACTGTCGAAAACATTTTAATGATTACTAACCACCTAGTATTTAAAAAGTAAGTTGCCAAATTTTAATTTAAGTCTGATTAACATGCAACAAGTGTAATGAAGAATAATAACACCATTCAACATAATGAAGTAAATAGAATAACCATCACATAATGTAAATAAAGTCTCGAGTAAAACTCCTCACTACAAATCCCACAACTGAAATAACTAAACTGAATACTGAAACAATACATGCCAAAGTCTGAAAAACTGTAATGGAAAGATGTCTCTAATAGAAATGGGCAACATGCCCTACAACTGATAGATATTGAATCTGGAATCCAAATGATAGAAGCGTCTAAAAGCAAATCCCGGTAGCTTCCACAAACAGCTACAGCTCGTCACCTGAATGAGTATCCTATGCATGGTGTCCTTGTGGATGGGCACCTAAAATGGTTTTACAAGAAAAATAGATTTGAAAGCAAACGGGTCAGAGCCCGAATGTGGAGATATTTTAAAAACCTGCAAGTGCTTTAAAAACATTTAAAACATTAAATGTAAAGTACATGTTAGGACGTGCACTCACATGATATTCTCACCTCTCGTCTAACTGTGCACTCCTAACGTAAGTACCCATCTAAAACGACACAAACCGCTAGCTAAGTGACATCATATCTAGCTAGACTGTCACAGGTCCTACCCTTATTACTCGGTTCCATTAACATTATAACGATCTCAGTTAAATAGTTGCTTAACGTAAATTCAGGTTCTTATACAAAAGTAATACAAGTCGTTATAGATTAGCCTTCTATGTTATTCCATAGTTACACACAATACCATATGAAAGTTCCCAGTTTATTAAGCGTATATTTTCCACAACATAAATATAAAATATAAGCACCCCGAGACTAAGCTGCGGTGCACACATACTCTGCTATCCCTCCCGGTACATCACGTACATAAGGATCACATATTCCGAATCTCTCAGGAATAGTTCACAGATAACAATATCACAAATAATGGAGGCGAACACAGTCACATCACATGGGTCACGTACATACCTATGCTCCCACGATCAACGGACTTATTAACATCCCAATAAGTCTTTCTCTGACCTATGTTCATCGAGGTAACCAGTATAAATCCGGGCAACACAAGGATTAGAGGTCCCTAAGCGAACGCAAACCTCCCGTGATAGCAAGTATGGTAGGTATGTCATACACACAAATCATATATCAATACTAAGTAAGCACACATCTTAGTAATCCCGTAGTTTAATTGTAGTACTTCTCGAATTCTCGTACCAACTTAATATATATACGACTTATATAATCCCGGTCCATAATTACACGCGCCATAATTTATTCTCACGTCGTGGTAAACACTCACGTCACAATCCCATATCAACCATTATTTAGATCACTCGTATATAATTTATTCCTCATAATAACCCAAATGTCCCAAATCTATCAATATATCATCAAGGGATGTTATCTCTATCCTCGGACAAGTTTACGGGACTCCCAAAATCAAAACAGGCCAAAAAGGCCTAAACTGTCAACTCGTTAGAAGTCTCGTTCGAACGAGGCTGTTCGAACGAGATTCTAGTTCGTTCGAACGAACTGTACCTTCTAATGAGATCTCGTTCGAACGAAGTTATCGAACGAAGTTCCCTTTCATTAGAAGCGACTGGTCAACTCGTTAGAAGCTCGTTCGAACGAGCTCGTTCGAACGACCTGGGAAGGTCTTCTAACGAGGGACCAGTTTCGGCCCAGATTTTTCCCAATCTCGTTTTTCACCATTTCTACTCCTCAAATCTCCTCTAAAATTAGTTCCAACGATTGTTTTAAGGTCTCTAATCACTCCTAAACATATTATAGTCACATCCAAACACGTTTTAAAGGATTAATTCATCCTAACATCAATCAATTTACAAATCTCTACACTTTTCCCCAAATTTTTCAAGAACATGAACCCTAAACTTTGAAGTTCTCAATTAGTCCATTCCAAATCCGTTTTTCTTACATCCAACATATATTAATACCAGAATAATCATCTCTATATGATTCTACATGCAATTTGTTCTCAATATTCAAGTTCTAAGTCCAAACAACATGGGTTTTCATTTATCTTCCAAGAACAATTGTAAATCTTCAAATTATCTAACATGGAGGAAATATTATCTAAATTAAAAGAAATTAAATCACTTGCCTCGATTGTCTCTGAATTTGGTGTTGATTTTGTAAAGATTTTCTGCAGAATTCCTTCTCCTTCTCTCCCTCTCTAAGCTTTTTCTCCAATGGCTATGGTGGCTAGGGTTTTCTCATGGAAAGTAATAGAACCTTATTCGAATAACCTACGTAACGTATTGGGTTAACATGGGTTGGTTAGTGGCTTAGTGGTTCAAACCCACATCAGATTTTCTTCGCTAATTTTCATCATTTTTAATTCCTACAAATACGAAATTACCAAAATACCCTTTATATTGCCGGTATGGCCTAAAAATACCCCGGGACCCAAACTACACCCCCGGCTAGTGTTTTCTGACTATCTCGACCCTTCTGGACGCGTTGGCGCACTCAAAACGACCATACGGTTAATATAATTTACATTCACTTTTATAATTAAAATAATTATATCCTGACGCGACTGTCACACGCGTCCCAATAAAATGACCAATTTGCCGTATATCAATCTCACGACAAATTTCATAATTCAATATTCATATAACACGAAATATACTCAATATAGTCAAATACCAACTCACATCTCGCTAGTATTTTACCCTGATTAATTTCCAATTAATTCTCATTTAATTAATTAATCCCAAAAATAAATATAGCCAAAAATACGTGGTATTACACCTCAACGACGTTCATCATGCCCTGAACTGGAGCGGACTGGGGTTCTGGCATTGCATCCCTGGGAACTAATCGTGCACGTTGTGGAGGCATCTGAAATAAGAATAAGTTTATAAGTTCACAGTTTATACACTTAAAATAGCTGAAGGACGAAGCATACACAAAAAGAGTACAACAGTCCTAAAATATTGGGCTCTATATCAAAGAAAACTTAGCGGAAACATAATAGCCGTACAGATCCTAAAGGACACTAGAACCTGGCTCTGATACCACCTGTGACACCCCGACTAATTAAATACCGGTTAGCTACTCCTTTATTAAATTAAATCAAAATGCCAAGTTGACTCAGTTAATAGCATCATTGTCGAAAACATTTTATTATTACTAACCACCTAGTATTTAAAAAATAAGTTGTCAAATTTTAATTAAAGTATGATTAACATGCAGTAAAAGATTTAAAGCAAGAATAATATCACCATTCACCATAACGAAATACTAGAATAACCATCACATGATATAAATAAATCCGGAGGAAAAACTCCTCACAACAAATCCCACAACTGAAACAAGTAACGAAAATATTGAATACTGAATTAAAACATGCCAAAGTCTGAAAAACTGAAATGGAAATGTCTCTAATAGAATTTGGGCAACATGCCCTACAACTGAGGAATACTGAACATGGAATCCAAATGATAGAAGCGTCTAAAAGCAAATCCCTGTAACTTCCACAAACAGCTACAGCTCGTCATCGGAATGAGAATCCTATGCGTGGTGTCCTTTTGGCTGGGTACCTAAAATGGTTTTATAAGAAAATAGATTTGAAAGCAAACGGGTCAGAGCCCGAATGTGGAGATATTTTAAAAACCTGCAAGTTCTTTAAAAACATTTAAAACATTAAATGCAAAATACATGTTAGGACGTGCACTCACATGAAATTCTCACCTCTCGTCTAACTGTGCACTCCTAACGTAAGTACCCATCTAAAATGACACAAACCACTAGCTAAGTGACATCATATCTAGCTAAAATGCCATAGGTTCTACCCTTATTACTCGGTTCCCATTAACATTATAACGATCGCAATTAAATAGGGGGCTTAACGTAAATTCAGGTTCTCTTATAAAAGTAATACAACTCATTATAGATTATCCCTTTTATGTTATTTCGTAGTTGTACACACGATATCATATGAAAATTCCCATTTTATTTAGTGTATATTTTCCACAACATAAATATACAATATAAGCACCCCGAGACTAAGTTGCGGTGCACATATACTCTGTTATCCATCCCGGTACATCACGTACATAAGGATCACATATTCCGAATCTCTCAGGAATAGTTCACAGATAACCACATCATAAATAATTGAGGCGAACACAGTCACATCACATGGGTCATGCACATACCTGCGCTCCCACGATCAGCAGACTTATTAACATCCCAATAAGTCCTTCTCTGACCTATGTTCATCGAGGTAACCAGTCTAAATCCGGGCAACACAAGGATTAGAGGGCCCTAAGCGAACACAAACCTCCCGTGATTGCAAGTATGGTAGGTATGTCATACACATAAAATCAATACATATACTAAGTATGCACACGTCTTAGTAATCACCATAATATATTGGTACATATCTCTTCTCGTACTGACATATAATACTACACCATTTATATGTTACCAATTAATATAATAAGCTAGGCCGTCAATAGTTCTCGCATCGTAATAGACACTCACGTCCTACTCATATTTTCCTTTAGGTTCAAACTACACTTCTAGGTTTGACTCCTCATTATATCAAAAACATCCCAAATATATCAATTACTCATCAAGGAAAGTCTATCTCTAACTATACACAAGGTTACGGGGCACTCGGGATCAAAACAGGCTAAAAAGCCTAAACTGTCAAGTCATTCGAAGTCTCGTTCGAATGAGGCTATTCGAACAAGACTTCGTTCGAACGAACTGAGTCTTCTAACGAGATCTCGTTCGAACGAAGTGGGCTTTCTGACGAGATCTCGTTCAAACGATTTCATCGAACGAACTTCACCCTCGTTAGAAGTCAATGGTCAACTCATAAGAAGCTCGTTCGAACGAGCTCGTTCGAACGACCTGGGTAGGTCATCTAACGACTGGCCAGTTTCAAGCCCAGAATTCCTTATTTCTTTTTTCACCAATTTCTACACATCAAATCTCAATCAAAATTCATCCCAACAATGTTTTAAGGTCTCTAATCATCCCTAAACATATCAAGGTTATATACTAACGTATTTTAAAGAATCAATTCATCCTAATCATCATCAATTCATCAAATCTCTACACTTTTCCCCAATTTTCAAGAACATGAACTCTAGAATTTATGATCATCAATATACTCAGATTAGATCCGTTTTTGTTACATCCAACACATATTAACATCAGGTTAATCATTTCTATACGATTCTACATGCAATTACTCCTCAACATTCAAGTTCTAAGTCCAATTAAAATGGGTTTTTATTAAACTCTCAAGAACAATTTAATTTATGTAAATTCCTACTCATGGAAGAAGCATTCTCTATAATAATTGAAATTAAACCACTTGCCTTGATTCAATCTCTGATTTTGATGACGATTTGAAGAAGTTACCTCTCTCTTTCTGCAGAATTCCCTTCTCTCTCTCTCTCTCCAAGCTTTCTTCTCCAATGGCTATGGTGGCTAGGGTTTATTTTGGGAATGTTTTGGAAACCTAATCTAATAACCCCCGTAGCTTATTGGTTTATTAAGGGTTGGTTAGTGGGTTTAGTGGGTCAATTCCCAATCAAATAAAAACTCTTAATTTTCGTCACTTTTAATTCCCAAAAATACTAAATTACCAAAATACCCTTTATGTTGCCGGTATGGCCTAAAAATACCCTGGGACCCAAACTAAACCCCCGGATTGTGTTTTCTGACTATCTCGACCCTTCCGGACACGTTGGCGCACTCAAAATGACCATACAATTAATAGAATTTAATTTCACTTGTATAATTAAAATAATTATATTCTGACGCGACTGTCACCCGCGTCCCAATAAAATGTCCAAATTGTCGTATATCAATCTCACGATAATTTCATAATTCAATATTCATATATCATCATATATACTCAATATAGTCAAATAACAACTCACATCTCGCTAGTATTTTATCCGGATTAATTCCCAATTAATTCTCATTTAATTAATTAATCCCAAAAATAAATATCGCCAAAAATACGGGGTATTACAGATTTTTGTTTCTCATTTATGTTTTATTTGTTTCATTTAAGCTTAATGAAAAATACAAATGATCTTTGTTTATCCTTTTGAGTATATATTTTTATTTTTTGTTAAAAATGTCAAAAACTCAAAAAGATTTTTCTTTGTGTGTATGTTTGTTCGACACACTTTATGTGGCATACACTTGTGTTAAAATTCCATCTTTTACGCGCTCATGTGGCTAGAACTTTTGGTTTAGATTATCAATCCTTATTATGTTCTTTACCATACTTACATGGAGTAGTTGGATTTTTGGTTGTTAAAATGGATTCTATTTTTATATCCCTCTATTCACACATGCACGAGCTCTTTTGAAATTTTAACTTCATAGGTATATTTGAGCTATGTGAGATGTTCTCCTTCCCATCTTGTCATCTACATATTTGTGACTTAGGAGGACTAGTGCATATCAAAATCCGTTGCACGTGAGATTTGTGTGAAATAATTAAAGCATGATAAATATAAATGTGCACGGGGAAGGGCTCCGAAAGGAATAATATTCCTTTGCGATTGTAAGCCACCGTTATGGAATGGACCTAAAAGAAATACGTGGTCCAAAGGCCTAAAAATAGAAAAATTGTCTCTAAAAGAAAAATAATTGCCAAGGCCTATGTTTGATTGATATATACATTCAAATTTAATATGAATGCATATTGAGGGAGAATGGATGGTATATCAATGGTTTGCACAATGTCTGTTTATCCTAGTTGCATATCTCATGTCATGACTCTATTGGTTTGCGGAATCATCAATATGCTAGGCTTGTATGAATTGCGTATGTTTGTTCTTTGAGTTCAATCTACATTGCCACATGAGGTTATATTCAAATGTGATGAAGTTTGCAATCAAATGAGAACTCCGTGAACATGTTTTTTAGTGATTGGGTCTAAATTTAATCGTTACTAGTTCACGCCCCAACACTTTTGTTTCCATATGACACATTTTTGCCATACAAGTGTGAAAGACTCCTATTATATTTTGTGTGTGTCATTTGTGTGTTCATATCTATATATATGTGCGTGTGCATTCTTGATATATTTCTAGTACTTATATATATATATATATATATATGATATTTTGTTTTGCCTTTGCCTTGCTTTCTAGTCCTTCTATTCTTATACTTTCGTTTTGGTATGTATCTTGGATTAGTTATGCTTTTGTTGCCCATATTGTTTCATGTCTTATCACTTTAAGCTTCAACATGCTTTTATATCTGTTCTTTATCCTTTGCCTATTCCTGAACAAAAAGGGGGAGAATGATAGGAGAAGGTATCTTATCTGATTATAATCTTATCGAAGTTTAGGAGATTTAACTTATGGGGAGTAGCTAAATTCTTGGGTTAAAAGTATTAATTTTAATTACATTAAATACTTTGATATTCCCTATGCAATTGATAGTTTACTTAAGTGTGCAGGAATTGTTCTAAAGAGGCAACTTTCAATGGCAAAGCATTTGATCCTTGGGTTGAGTCAAGTTTGGGTGGGTTATGTTTAAAGTCTAGTAGAGCTTGACAGCCCTTAAGGATTTTTGTTTGGTTTTTGTCCCGGAATAGCCAAAGGGGGATATTTGTAAGGACACAAATTTCCAATTGAGTCCATATATTGTTTTGGCTCAATTCCGGACAAAAACATTTATTCATAGGATTGTATTTAAGTGTAATATTCTCAAGCCTATGAAGAGTTTGCTGAAGACGTAGCGGTAAAGAGTATAAAGCTTCATCAATATGCCGGTTTGCGTGCCTCGTTTCTACGTCATCAACTATGGTTCCATGCTCCCAAGGTATGAATGCAATATTATATATATAGGAGCTTGGAACAAGTTTAATTAGGTGTTAGGTTTAATTAAAACTGTGTTCTATTTTCAGAAAGAAATAATTAAAAGTTTAAAATTAGTTTATAAAGTTTTCTGGGCTAAAATCGAATTTTCTAAACTTTCTGGAAGTTCGTTCGATATGTCGTTCGAACGAGATTGTCGTTCGATCTAGATGTCGTTCGAACGAGATTGCCAACGACTTCCTATTATGGCATACTGGAACTTCGCTCGAAATGTCGTTCGAACGAGATTGTCGTTCTAACGAGATTTCTAACGAGCTTCTAACAATTTCATACTGGAAGTTCGTCAGAAGACTCGTTCGAACGAGACGGGAACAGTTTTTGGAAGTTTTAAGAAGTTTTTCTCCCACTTCCCCACTTTTTTCTTAACCAACTTTTCTCAGACTTTATTATGTGCGGGAATAACATTTTCCAACTTAACTTTTTCATTCTATTTCATCTCTTAGAGAGAGTTTGAGAGCTAAATTGTTTAAGGAAAATGTTCATGGTTTGAGTGAGATTTTTACATAGAGAAAAATATACACCACTCTAGTTTATACCCAATTGTTTGTATATCTAAGTTTCAATATATATACATCTTGCTTGGGGTTTTGGCACCGGGTTCATCTATTTCGTTCAAAGAGAAGTTTTGGGTTTTCTTCTACATCCATCAAAGAAAGAAGAAGTTGTTTGTTGTGACATTACCCACTTGGAGAAAGGCTCCTTGTTCGGGTGACGGTGACCATAGAAAGTCCGATCGGTGGACTCCGAGACCGCGGTGGAGCTCCGTGGTTATCCGCTAGGAAGAGGTATCTACAAGAAGAAGCGTCGGGGCTTGAGAGGGATCGAGTTGTGTGTTGTAGGCCTTTCTGTCTTGTATTTGTAAATTCCATACTTAGTGGATTTGAGGCTAGGGCCGTCCGAGGTTGTTTCCCGTCTTGGGTTTTTCCTCGTACATCACGGCGTAGTGGATTAATTGGTTATTTTATCTTTTTCAAAATCACCTAGAACACATGCTTAGGTAAAAGGATAAAAATTGGTTTAATTTAATCTCTACGTGTTTAATTTGGGTAATGTGTAGTTAATTAATTCAAGTAATTTAATTTAATTGTTAAAATTGGTTTGGCCTAATTTAATAAAATTCCGCATATGACTTAGGCAAATTCTAGGAATTTAATGAATTAACTTGGTTTACGTGAAAATAATATTTGCGTGTGTTTAATTAATTTTCAATTGGGTTTAATTTTAATTTGAAATAGAAATTAAAATTTGGTATTTAAGTTGAACCATCACCTTTACGCTTTCGCATCTTGATATATATATAAAAGGAAATAATATTTCTTGAAGAAACCAAAAAGGGGGCCTTTCCTCTTTAGTGATATGTTTAGACTATTTTATATTATGTTGGATATATTTGGACTCTTCTTGTGCTTGTTGGTTTAGTTTAATTCATAAGATAAAATATGGCACCATTTTAATGAAAAATTAGGTGGTTAGTAATTAATAATGTTGCAACAGTGATGCTAAGAATGAATCATATGGAAATCCTGATTTAATTTGATAAAGTCATGATCAACCAAAATTTAATTAAGTGGGGTGTCACAGATGGTATTTGAGCACCAGGTTCTTGTGTCCCTGGAATCTGTACGGCTTGCTTTAGTTTCAATATTACCTTATTTGGTATAAAGCCCTATTATTAATGTTGACACATGTTTATGATTATTAGTTAACGAACTTCTACTATTTTTATATTTGTATTAACCATGAACTAATATAACTCGTTCTATATTTCATATTCCATGCAGGAGAAGGAGAGGTGACTCACGAGGGAAGCCGCTAGGGGCGGAGAGGGAGAAGCCCCACAAGAGCCCGATATTCCACACCCACCAGCCCCATAGGGATTTGTATCCACATAGCAAGTACCTAGTATTGTGTCCCAGGCGGTCAATGCCTTCGTGACAGCTATGGCAGCCCATTTACCTCCGCCTCACGGTATAGCAGCCCATGGATCCAATAGTGCAGGCCTACCCAGGGCCGTCTAAGTGGCACTGTGTCAGGGAGGCCTTTTATAAGGGTCATCCCCTGGAGTTTCAGGGAGGTACATATGTGATACTAGCCTACCAGTGGAGGAGGGATATGCCATGACATTTGCATATGGTCGATTGCAGTGAGCTTCAAAGACATAAGCTGGAGACTTTCAGGATAACCGTGGCAGCCTTACAGTGGTGGGAGTCGATTACCACTATTGGAGATAAAGATTCAATGACTATCACTAAGTTCATGGTACGGTTCGATCTCAAGTACTTTCCTCCATCTATTGAGACTTAGATGAGGAGGAGGTTTTGGGAGATGATTTGGGGTGACCGTTCCATAGTGCAGTACGAGGAGGAGTTCACCTGTTTGGCTAATCTAGTGTCAGACGAGGTGAGCAATGAGGAGAGCAAGAAAGCTAAGTTCTTGTATGGTTTGGCCTAGAATATTAGGCAACACTTGATTAGGAACCCTACTCTAGTGACATACATAAATGTGGTCAATGTTTATTTGATTAATTATCAGGATAATTTCTTTCCTCAAAAGGTCTAAAGGGAAGCAAGAGGAGTGGTGAGGCAATCCAGCAAGGCAAGGAGAATGGGGGTGCTACTAGCGGAGCACAGCAGGGGAATGTTACCTGCCAGGGGAATCCTGCTAAGAGATTTCATCATGGAGGACAGGGCTTCAGGCAAGGACAGTACGGCCGGAATCAGCAGGAGGTTCTTCAGGGTCGCCAGGGCTAAGGGAACAATAGGGGAGGCCATTAGGGCCAACACCAAGGACATCCTCGTCATGGCCAGTAGGGCTAACATCTAGGGTGTTTTTCGAAGTGTTGTTTATGTTGTGACCAGCTAGGACATTTGAAGAGGGACTGCCCACTAAGAGGTGGGGGCTAGTAGTAGGGTGACCCGAAGGGATAACAGGTACAAAGGTCTCTAGCAACACCAGCTCCACCAGCCCCGTAGTTGCAGGGGGAGTTACACTACAAGCGTGTGTATAATGTCTGGGATATCCCGATTCCACCAGCCCCTCATGCACATCTAGTAGTTGAGGGTATGTTTTCCTATTTGTGGTCTTGAGGGTATGATTCTTTTTTATACTAGTGCATCACATTCTTTCATTATGTCCAGATTTTCTAGAGGTGCTGGATTGTTAGAGTCAGCCGATAGTCTCTTTATGTGTGTAGTGTCATCGATGGGGGTGGGTCACTTATAAACTCGATCATTAGAGGAGTAGATATTGTTATTGGAAGGCTAAGTTTAGCAGAGGACCTCTTAGTGTTAGATATGGAGGGATGTGATGTTATCCTAGGTATAGATTGGTTAGCTCGATATAGGGTGATGGTGGATTGTTTTAAGAGTACTATAGTGTTCTCCATTATGGAGTAGGAGATGTTTTAGTGGCAATGCTTCTTCCCGAGGGAGGATAGCGCTCTCATTTATACTATATTAAGGAGGAGACCTCACAAGAGGTGGTAATTCCGATAGACTTGATTCCAGTCATAAGGGACTTTGAGGATGTATTCTAGAACATATCGAGGTCACCACTTAGTCAGGATATTGAGTTCGTCATTGATCTAGCATCAGGTACTAGACCGATTGCTCGAGCACCTTATCGTATGGCCCCTTCGGAGATGCATGAGTTGAGAGAGCAGATTCAAAATCTTTTGGACCAATGTTTCATTTGGTGGAGCACATTACCATGGCGTGCTCCCGTGATATTTGTGAAGAAGAGGGATGGTTCTCTCCGCTTCTGTGTCGACTATAGGGATCTCAATAAGGTCACGATACGAAATAAGTATTCATTGCCTAGGATTGACAACTTGTCTGACCACTTGAGAGGGGTGGAGTACTTATCCAAAATTAATTTGAGATCAGGGTATCATCAGTTACAAATTCGAGACGAGGACGTCCCTAAAATAACTTTTTTATTGTGGTATGGCTCCTATGAGTTTCGAGTGATGCCATTCGGGCTCACCAATGTGCCATCAGAGTTTATGGACCTCATGAACCTCATTTTCAGAGAGTTTCTCCACCAGTTCATCATAATGTTCATATAAGATATTTTGGTCCACTCGTTCACCAAGGAGGAGTAGACCGAGCATCTACATACGATTCTGCAGACATTACAGGATCACCAGTTATATGCCAAGTTTGAGAAGTGTGGGTTTGGCTTTGGGAGGTGCAGTTCCTTGGCCATATTATATTAGATCGAGGTATGGTTGTGAACCCAAGTAAGGTATCGACGGTGAGGGACTGGGGATAGCCCACAATACCGACTAAGATCCGTAGCTTTTTGGGGTTAGATAAATATTATCACCGCTTCCTTAAGGGGTTTTCCAAGATTGCTGGACCATTGATGAATTTGAATCATAAAGGGGTGCTATTTCTGTGGAGTGATCATGTCAATTAGCTTTCGAAGAGCTAAAGGATAAGTTGACATCACCACCCGCACTTGCTTTACCTAGAACAAGATTGCAGCACCGAGTCTATACAGATGCATCCTTATAGGGACTTAGGGGCATACTGCAGCAGGAGGAGAGGGATATAACTTATGCGCCTCGAAAGCTTAAGCCCCACAAGAGGAATTACCCCACCCATGACCTTGAGTTGCAACTGGTCATTTTTACTTTGAGGATATGGAGCCACTAACTTCTGGGAGAGAGATTCACGTTACTCACGGATCATAAGTCACTTCTGTATCTCTTCATACAGAAGGATCCTAACATGAGGCAGTGGAGGTGGCTATAATTCGTGAAGGATTACCATTTTGAAATCCATTATCATCCTAATTAGGCTAACTTGGTGGCAGACGTGTTGAACCAGCGACCCACGAAAGACTTGGAAGAGGTCTAGAAAGAAAAGTGGAGCAAACTTTGGCATGGAGATGAGGTCTATAGGTCTTGTATGGAAGTCCTAAAGATCAAATCCCAAATTTTCATGTGGGTGGTGAGGTCTCGGGTAGAGGATCCATTTTTCCAAGATAGGGTGATGCAATTACTAGCAGAAGGTGCATAATCCTTCTCCATCATCTCAGAGGGAGGGATAAGCTTTAATGGGAGGTTGGTCGTGTCTGAGGACGAGGATTTGAGACATGCCATTTTTATTGATTCCCACAGCTCTAAGTTCTTGGTACATCACGGTGGGGATAAGATGTACCAAGATATGAGGAGGCAATAGAAGTGGATGGGAATGAAGCGAGACATCACATAGTTTATCTCAAAGTGTACCACTTGTCAACTTGTGAAGGAGGACCACCAGAGGCCTTAAGGGATGTTTTATCCTATAGACACCACATTTTAGGACCCCTTAAGTCTCTCCTTAGACCCCCATAACTTCCCCTTTCCACCGCAAACCTAGGTTGCACTTCGATTAACGATCTAAAAGCCATCGAGTGACCTAGGACCCATTTGACTTCGATCAACTCTTTTATCAGAGAAAAAGCTCTTTGAATCCTTTAAGGGCTATGAATACCCTTTGCAGCGATCTTTCATGTGCACGAGTTGGCATAACGTTTTGAACAATGGACCATTTCCCTATCGGAAATTGATTCAGAGGCCAACGGGCGCTCTCGGACCCCGAATGGACCCCAATCAACTCCATCAATAGATCGAAGGTTCTTTAAATGTTCAAAGGGAACTGAAAACCCCTTTCAAATGGTCTACCATGTGCGCAAAATAGAATAATCATCTGGACGAATGATCATTTTCCCCCAAAAATTGATCCGGAAGCCACAGGGCGCTCCCAGACTTCATTTGACCAAATTCAACTCTTCAGTTTGAACGAGACTGAATGAATCTATGAAGGGCATTGAATACCCTTTCTAACGATTCTCCCCATGAGTGATTCTGACTTACGATACGGACGAACTATTGGTTTTACTTTGAGAGGTCATCGGATGCTTTCGGGCCCCATTTGACCAAGGTCAATTTTCTGAACCAAGCGAAACTCTTTGGATTGTGAAAGTACATATCCTAACCTTTCCGACGGTCAATCCTATGCATGATTTTGACTTAACATATAGATGAACAATATGTTTGCATCCGATGATCTCCCGTCCAAAGGACTGATGCATGCTTTCGAGCCACATTTGACCCAAAGTCAACTCCCAGACCACGGAAAGGTCCTAAGGACTATCGAAGGTTTCTAAAATGTCTTTCTAATAGTATGCCCTATGTGCAATTCAAATCAATAGTTTGTGCGCTACGATCATTTTTCCAAAAAAAGTCTGCACGAGACTGCCAATTGGCAGGTCCTGAACCCTGTCTATCAACACAGTGTCAAGGGTGACCTGCCGATAGGCACCCACTGGGCTTGGCCGATCGACAACCACCTTTTCCCCTATAAATAGGTTCCATGAATTCAATCTCATATAGAAAATAAAAAATCCATTAGTATTAGTGATCTCAGCAACATTCTCTCAAAATTAGTGAAGTTCCATATGAGAAGCTCCATTCAAGCCTAAATACCCATCCTTTTCACACCCAATTTGGCAAATATCCTTCGCTATCATCAACATCCATTAACATTCAAATCATTTCATCCAAGATCCAAGCTCAACCTCTAAGGAAGGTCTAATTCCTTCTCCCTCTCTTTTAATCTCTGACTACCTTCATGTCTGGATTTTTGAATTCCCAGATGAAGATATCCTTAGCGCCAACCAAGAAGACCTTTGATGGAAAATGCTCTTTAACGGTGCTGCCAATAAAAAAGGACATGACATTGGAATCCTCCTAATTGCCCCTTATGACTCCCACACTCCCATTGCCATAAAATTGGATTTCCCTTGCACTAATAACATGACTGAATATGAGGCGTGCACGGTTGGCCTCAAAGTTACCCTAAATAAATGAATTATATACCTAAATGTCTATGGGGATTCAACCCTCATCATCACATAAGTACTGAGGAAATGGAAAGTTAAGGAAAATAAATTCATACCCTTGCATGCCCACCTTAAAGAACAAGTTTCCCAATTCCAAGAAATCACCTTCCACTACCTGTCTCGAGAAAAGAACAACCTGCTTGACGCCCTTTTCCACCTTAGGATCCTTGATTGACATGCCTGAAGGAATAACCATGGCCCCCTTCCTTCTCTAGAAATAAGAAAAATAAACCCACTGCTACTACATCAAGCTCAGCATGGAGGAAGAACCCAAAATAGCCGAATGATGGTACTATTATATTATACACCTCCTCAAACACGGTAGGTATCCTAAAGGAGCAAAAAATGAGGACTGAGCAACTCTTCGCAGACTGGACGCCCAGTAAATTATCTGTGATAAAGCACTATTTAAGAGAAACTTTTATGGAATCCATCTACATTACATCGCAAGGGCTGACATTGACGAAATGATGCAGAAAATCCATAAAGGGGAATGAGGACCCCACACAAACGGCCATATGCTTGCCAAAAAGAACATTCGGCAGGGATACTACTAGACTACCATGGTGCAGGATTGCACAGCCTACATTTGAAGATGTCTTAAATGCCAACAGTTATCCAACCTATAACATCTGCCTTCGCGAGAACTATACAACATGAATTCTCCCAGGTCATTTTCCACATAGGGGATCGACATCATAGGGAAAGTTACACCGAAGGCATCTAATGGGCATGAGTCCAACCTAGTCGCTTTTGACTACTTCACCAAATGGGTCGACGCCGAGTCATACGTATTTCTCAATGCTAAGAAAGTGGCAAAATTCATCAAGAAGAACATCATCTGCCGATATGGGGTCCCACACGAGGTGGTATCAGACCATGGGTTACATTTTCAGGAAAATGTTATGGAAGTGGTCGACGAGTAAGGGATTCAAAGACATAAATCCTCTCCATACGGACCTCAAACCAATGGAGCAGTCCAAGTAGCCAATAAGAATCTCAAACCCATGATCACAAAAATAACCGAGAGTTATCAAGATTTGCCGACAGGATCCCTTACACCCCTTGGGGCTATCACACTTCAATTCAAACCTCTACTGGGGCTACCCCTTACTCTCTAGTCTACAGCATGGAAGGAGTCCTACACGTGCAGCTAGAAATACCGTCAATGTGTGTCATGCTAGAAGGCAAGGTCAGCGAAGAAGATTGGTACCAAAGATGTCTTGAAGAGCTATCCCTCTTAGATGAGGGAATATTGAAATCTCTATATCACATATAAGAGTACTGTCACCGTATAGCGTGATCATTTAATAAGAGTGTCAAGGACCGTAGTGTCCGAGAAGGGGACTTAGCCCTCAAATAAATAGTAGATCCCATCTGGGACACCATAGGGAAATCGAAGCCAATTGGAGTGGCCCCTACATTGTGAAGACGATCCTGTCGGGTGGCATCGTTGTTCTTACCGACCTCGATCGAGAATAAACGGTATGTCCAGTCAACCTGTACCATTTTAAGATATTCTATCCCTAGTCCAAAATCTTGGCATGCTACGACTCTTCTCACCTCTCTTCTATTCTAAAAAAACACTTCTTTTCTCCTTACCCAGAACTATGTGGGCCTGATCCTCTAAAGACATTTGAAAAATGAATTTTAAAATTTTTCAAAACCATCAGGGGTACATAGGCAGCTCATTCACTTCATATGAGCATGACCCCCCTTCTTTTTCACAAAATTCTATTCTTTTCTAATCCTCGAGAACGACGGTTTATTTTAGCATATATATGAACAAAAGGATTATGTATACCTCAGTGATTGTATGGAGAATTCAAAATGCAAAAAGTCATCAAGAGGCACAACTAGATGATCAAAAACTTATTTATTTCATTATCTAAAATTTTTTCACGATTACATCGGTGTAAGGAGTCAAACAACTTCCCTTTCCAACACTACACCTACTAAATAACCCATATAATAACAAGCATCACTAATCCTGAAAATCACGCTCCATTTATTCCCAGAAAACCACACCCATTACAAAAACATCCCAAAGCCCAACCCACAGCTGCCAGAGGAACCAACACCATCATCACCTGCATCCTGGGATCCCCAAACCTCCCCTCCCTGAATGGAGTATTGCAGACACTCCATAGAGCGATAAGATCGGATTAGCTTGGGTTAGACCACAACGCCTCCCTCAATAGTGTCAGATATGGAAAACCACTTTTGACCAGTCTCCACAGCCATCATCCCGGTCAATACCTTCTTCCACAACCACTTCATGTAGTCCCCGAAAACATGTCAGACTCACCCAGTAAACTGAGAAGGACGGGTCGATGGACAACGATTCTCCCACAGATAACCAAGCTCTATACGCATACGCTCAGTCAGGTCCTCCATAGGAAAGAAGTTTGATGTTTGTGTGGCACAATTTACTCCGAATAAAATGGGCGTATCAACCACTAGGGAAAATAGAAAGAGGTCTTCCTGAGTGCTACTAACTAGACATATTGGTACTTCTCGAGTTCCAGAATGGGCATCAGCTCCCCCCACTAAGGCACATACCAACATAAGCTTTACTCCTCGTGCTTTACAAACTAGTTCCCCCAACTCCCAATGCCTAGGCCTACGCTAATCAAGTAGCACAAGAAGAAGTTTGGCACCGCCGACAAAGGATACTTAGGTGGGACCACCATACGAAACCTCTCTAATAGCCACATAAATAACATTGTAGGGCTACCCTTTTAGAAAGTTAAAATGACCCTCCCGCCAGGCATCCAGGACATTTAATGTCTTTGCCAGTATATCCGCCGCAGGATTGCGATGGTATGACATCCAAGAAATAATAACATCCAGTTAGGGGTCCACCAGCATCTCCCCAGTCACCAACAGGACTTTTAAAACAATGCATAAGATGGTGGCCCCGGCATATCCGACATCACCCACGTCCTGCGAATGCACGGAGTACAACACTGATAAAAGATAAATCATTCCCCCCATAACCAACGGCCTAGCAGCCGAAGGCAAGATATGAAGAATCCCAGCCAACAATTCCCTAGGAGAACGGGAAAACTCAGGCAGAGCTGGAGGAACGATGGGAATTGTTCCCAGCATTGCAAAAAATTCCTCACTGGTAGGAAAAATCTCATCCAAACCGAAGCGAAAGACATGATCCTCCGCATACCAAAACTCGACATCCACCATCAGCATATTCCACTCAATGGGCCGGTTGTGCGACAAAGAGACTCGCCGCATGTGGAAGACATCATACCAACATTATAAGATCACATTGCTTCCAAGGCTTCAAGGTAGTTGGTGAAATAAATACTACCAGGGAGTGCCATCTTGGAAAAAAGATAATAAGCAAGTAGTAACGTGAAAACAGAAAAAAATGAAAGTTTAAGGAGGAAAGCCCCATCCATACCCCCTTTTATACTTGGATACTCTCAAGCAAAGACAAGGAACCCTACAGGAATCAGAGTAAAGCTTGCCCCACTAAGTACCAAGTAATTGAAGAAATTGCAATGAAAGCCTTAGATTGATTGGACTAGACTGATATGACAATAGGCTGGATTGGGGTCATGCCAATCAACAACCCCCTTATTTTGGGAAAATTTCCTTTTCCTCTTCTATCAAAATAAAAAAATAATAATTTTTATCTTAAGGAAATTCTAGATTTTCTTTATACTCATGCTTTTAGTAATTCTCATTTTAAATAAAATCCTTCTCAAATAAATTTTCATTTTTTTTACCGCCTCAACAACAAAGTAAAAAGAGCATGTGAATTAATAACTAAACAAGAAAATTAACAAAAAAAACTTCATTCTTCATTTGCATATAATTTGTTGTATTACATTGATATTTTGCAGGAAAAGCAGAAAAAAATGGGAATCAACCCGAACCTAATTTTCTCTCTCTCTCTCTCTTTTCTCTGTCTTCTCTATCTCTCTAGGATCCCCTATCCCTACGGCGCGCCCTCTTCCCCCTGCGGAAAGATGATGTGCCCCAAATTCCATAGCCAGACCCTTCCCCAGATGAGGCAGGAGGCACCAAGAAAGAAGGCACTAGAACTACCTCATGAATATGAGCATCCGCTGAAGATATACAGTCACTAATGTCCTTTAGCCAGGTGGTCAAAAAACTAATATGATGCGAGGAAGAATGGAAAAGATCAGATCGATCAAGCATGAGGAAAAAGAAAGAAATTAGGGAAATAAAAAAAGACTTATCGCAGGCCTAAGGACCTCCTCCGTTAGACCCAACTACTCTGGGTCCATTGCTTGAGGGTGATTCTCTAAACGCACCGATTCCCCATCAGCTCGCTAAAGGTTGTAAATAGGAGAGTGCAGTCGCACTAAAGAAGCCCCCAACATCGTCGTTGTTGCCGCTAACGTAGCCGCACCACATGCCCTATGAGAAGACCTAACATGTCGAATCGAGCCCGCCCTTGGGAGAGGAATCACATCATATATGCTAAGAGGAATCATCCAACTCGAGATGAAGTTCATATATTCATAAATCACTGTTATGGTAGTGTATAGAGAGTATGGTTCGCCCATCATCATAGACACCCGGGCATCATTAGACATCTCCTGCACGTGCCTCATGAACATAGGGTGCCTCATCGGCAACATCGTAACCTTATCCACCATAGGCTCAAATGAGTCAAAACAATTCTCACTGCCCTATGTGAGGGGCACCCTAGCCCTCCACTCTAACCCTGCCCATTCATAGGCATTTAGCCATTCCATATGGGTCGCACTACTTGAGAAGTTAGCCATTTCAGATGGTAGAATGATTTGTAGAGTTTTATAGCAAAAGAAAAGAAGTCAAAAAGTTGTGCAAAATGAGGAGAACTCACCCTCTTTTATAGGAGGCTTAGGGTTATGCCGATCAGCAGCTTCCTCCACCCACCGATCGGCACTGATCCTTTAACTTACTCGAGGTCCCCAAAAGTCTGTGCCAATGACAATTGGCCTTCCTCCATCCATTCGGGTGGTCACATCCTTTAAAATTTGATTCAAAAAGTAAAAAAAAAATACCAAAAAATTCCGAACAATTCCCAAAAAAAACCTAAAATTGCTAAATCCATTTTAGCTCCTTGTTCACCAAGGAGAAATTTTTTTACACCCCTAGTGGAATTACAGAGAATCATTCTCCCCAACAACGTCTCCAAAGGACACTCCAAATTTCCCCCAGCTACAAAATCCTCGGATCAGTTGCTATTCCCCTACAGAACCTAAAATTCAATAATCATACCCTATGGAGTCCCAAAATTTCTTGAAGGAAAGTACACCTCTCGTAAGTCAAAATTGACCTCGATCTTACATAGTCACCTTAGTAAGGTCAGAATTGACCTCTGTCCTCGATTGTCACCTCTCTTATGTCAGAATTGACCTCGGTCTTGGATCGTCACCTTAGTTAGGTCAAAATTGACCTCGTTCCTCGATCGTCAACTCTTATAGGTTAAAATTGACCTCGGTCCTCGATCATCACCTCTTTTAGGTCAGAATTGACCTCATTCTTGTATCGTCACCTCGGTTAGTTAAGAATTGACCCCAATCCTCGATCATCACCTCCCTTAGATCAAAATTAACCTTGGACTTGGATCATCACCTTAGTTAGGTCAAAATTGACCTTGTTCCTTGGTTATTGCCTCTTTTAGGTTAGAATTTACCTTGGTCTTAGATAGTTACCTTAGTTAGGTTATAATTGACCTCAGTCCTTGGTCGTCACCATTTCCAGGTTAGAATTGACCTCAGTTTTGGATCATCACTTTTGTTAGGTCAAAATTGGCCTCGGTCCTCTGTCATCACATCCTTTAAGTCAAAATTGACCTCGATCATGGATCGTGATGTCAATTAGGTCAAAATTGACCGCGGTCCTCAGTTGTCACCTCTTTTAGGTCAGAATTGACCTCGATCTCGGATCGTCACCTTAGTTAGGTCAGAATTGACCTTGGTCCTCATTCATCACCTATTTTAGGTTAGAATTGACCTCAATCTTGGATCTTCACCTTAGTTAAGTCATAATTGACCTGGGTCCTTGATTTTCACCTCTTTTAGGTTAGAATCAATCACGACCTTCTGAATCGGTCATTCACATCCATTAGGTTTGCAAAACTGACCTCCCTCCATCATGTGGTGTCTATTCGATGTCCATCACTTGTTACAAGATCACCCATTGAGGGATATTTTGAAAACACATTCTAGGACCCCCTTAGTCTCTCCTTAGACCCCCTAGTACTTCCCCTTTTCCACCGCAAACCTAGGTCACACTCCGAGTATCGATATAGAATCCATCGGGTGCCCCCAAGCCCCATTAGACTCCGGCCAACTCTTTGGTTTGAGTCTTTTATGAGCTACGAATACCCTTTCTAATGTTCCTTTTTGTCCATGAATCGGCATAATGGTTTGAACAAACGGACAATTTCACTAGTGAAAATTGATTCAAAGGCCATTGGGCGCTCCCGGGCCCTGAATTGACCTCAATCAACTCCATCAATAGAGCGAAGGTTCTTTGAATCTTCTAAGGGTACTGAAATTACTTTCCAACGGTCTTTCCCGTGCGCAAAATAGCATAACCGTTCGGATGAATGATCAGTTTTCCCCCGAAAATTGATCCGAAGGCCATCGGGCGCTCCTAGACTTTGTTTGACCAAAGTCAACTCTTCACCTCGAATAAGACTAAATTAATCTCCGAAGGGTAATGAATACCCTTTCTAAAAATCCACCCTGTACGTGATTCTGACTTACGGTACGGACGAACGATTCGTTTTACTCGTGAGGTCATCGGACGCTTTTAGGCTAGGTTTGACCAAAGTTAACACTAGGAACCAAGAGAAATTCTTTGGAATTTCAAAGGACATCTCCTAAACTTTCCAGTGGTCCACCCTGTACGCGATTCTAACTTATGAAACGTACGAACGATCTATTTCCATCCAGCGATCTCCCCTCCAAAGGATCGACATGCTCTTTCGAGCCACATTTAACCCAAAGTCAACTCCCGAACTCGGGAGCGGTCAGTAGGACTCTAGAGGGTCTCTAAAATACCTTTATAACAGTATTCCCCATGAGCAATTTGGATCAACGGCTTGTGTGCTACAATAATTTTTCCAGAAAAGTTTTCATAAGACTGCCAATTAGCAGGTCTTGAACCCTGCCTATCGGCAAAGTGTCAAGGGTGACCTGTCGATAGTCACCCCCTGGGGTAGTCCAATAGGAACCCACCTTTTTCCCTAGGCCTCCCTCCCACACATTAAAGAAAAAACCCATCAACATCCGTGATCTCAACCACATTCTCTCGAAATTAGTGAAGCTCCATATGAGAAGTTACATTCAAGCCTAAATACCCATACTTTTCACACCCAATTTGGCAAATATCCTTCTCTCTCATCAACATTCATCAAGATTCAAAGGAGTTCATCCATGATCAAAGCTCAAGCTCCAAGGAAGGTCCAATTCCTTCTCCCTCTCTTTTAATCTTTTATTTTTGCATAAGTTACATTAGATGCATAATCTAGTTTCACTTTAGTTCATACACATTAAAATTTACGCTTTTATTAATATATTGCACATACTTTACTTTTCATAAAAAACTAAAAACAAATAAAAGAGGGTTACACCGTAAATTCCGAACGAAATTATCCACCACATCTTTTCAAAAACTAAAAAAAATTTCTACATGCACACACCTAATAAAATTTTGTTCGAATCTGTGACACCCCGCCTTATTAATTACCAAATGATCAGCCCTTAATTAATCGATTTCAGAATATCAAATTGGTTTAGATAATGCGTCACTATCGAAAACTCAAATTTTAATTTAATAAAACTAACCACCTAATATTTAAAAAAGGTGATGTACAAATTTCGTCTTGTCATTAATTACTACCAAAAGAATACAAATAAATACAAAGCATCACAGTAAGAAAAGTAAAGTCTAACTGAAGTAAAATAAATGACTGGAGTGCAAAACATCCAGATACAATCCCATACAATAAATCCACAAAAAGGAAATCAAATATAAGAGAGGGTTTAAAACAACTAAAATCTCTAACTGTAAATACAAGAAAGGACGACGTGTCAAACATAATAGATATCTGGAAAAGGAAGAATAGGTTGAGTCGTCTACTATCAATTATTCCGCAGCTTCCACAGCAGCTACATCACGGCAACTGAATAGAGTCTCCTAAGGCTGGTGTCCCTATCGCTAGGGACCTAAAATAATGGAATAATAGAAAGATATACAGAAAAACGGGTCAGAGCCCGAGTTGAAAACAGTTTAAAATAGAAAGTGCTTAAATTGATTCAATTAGCACAATTATTCTTCAAATTAACTTAGCGTACTCACTTTAGATACTCACCCCTCGATCTAGTGTGCAATTCTAACGAGCCTAACTACCCATACTAGCCATGATGCCCTGACTGACTACTAAGTGTATAATAATATGCTTGAAAGTCTCCCTAAATAACTCAAAACTGACGTACTTATGATTTCGAAATAGATTTAAGATTACTTTAGTTTATTCAAATATCCTTCTAAATGCCTAACTGATAACACCATAAGTGTACATTTAAAATATCATCATCAACGTAAGACACCGAACATGATTTTGATATACACGCATCATTGACTTTAGGTATCCATATTAATTTATATAAATACAACAATATTTCACCCTTGGTTGAGAAACCCTTAGTTCTACGCATACTTGGCTATCTAGTCCATTTGTAAAGCTCACGTATAGAGGACACTGTAATACCCCGTATTTCTGAATATTCCAAATATTCTATTTAATGATATTGGAGAATTAAATGAGAAAATACCGGCTTAATTTAAATTACATAAGAGTAGTAATTTAAAGAGTTTTATTTAAAATGGTAATTATGGAATATTAACCGAGAGATAGATGCCGGTTGATATTTCCTGTTTTATTTAAAATGGTAATTATGGAATATAAACCGAGAGATAGATACCGGTTGATATTGCCTCATTATATTTACTTAGTGCGAGTGGGAAATAGTTACTTAACGCGTGTAGACCGTTTTGGGGTGAGATTTAATAATATTTTTTAAGTGATTCAAATGATAATTTAGAGGTGACCAATGAGTCCGGAAGGGTCAAATTAGTCAAAATAGTATACCCGGGGGTACTCGTTGAGTCCCGGGGTAATTTTGGACTAAACCGAGACCGTTCGGGGGCGTTTTGGTCTTTTAACATATGAGGGTATAGAGACCTACGAAATTGAGAGTTTTATATCAGCCGTATGATAGAGGAATTAGGTTTAGAACACCCATGACAACACCAATACCATTATAGAGATGAGAGGCACAACTTTCTAAAGCAAAAAGAAGATTTGGGAAGGATTCAAAGGGATTTCTACCATCAACTTGTTGGGGAAGAAGGATTGAAGGATGAAGATCATCAATCATCAACAAGAACCACGAAATCAGACCCTACTGATCATAAGGAAAGTTGTTTATTACAAAATTTATAAACTTATAATACCCATGTGTAGGGTTTTTGAGTAGTTTTGTTTAAATCATTATTTTGATTGGAGAAAGATGATATTTATGCATGTTGGGATAGGAATCGCATGTAGAATGATTTAAACTATGTAGAGAATTAATATTCAGATTAGACATGATGATTTTCGGAATAAAAATCTGGATTTTGAATGAAAAAAAAGGGAAGAACACCATAACTAGGGTTTCAAGAAATTTTGGGGTTTAATTCAGTATTTCTTTAAAGAAATCGGAGTTTTGATGTATTGTACACATTAGAAACTATCCTAGTATATGTGGAAATATGTTAGGATCATTGGGTCAAAGTTTGGTGGATTATTATGGAGTTTGAAGGTTTGTTAATGGAGGAAATATCTTAACGAAGAAGGCAACAGTGTCTATCCCTGTTCGATCGATCGATCGATCTCGAACTATCGATCAATCGACTATATCGATCGATCGAACCCAGCCGTCGATCGATCGACGAAAGTAGTTTCCAGAAATTTTTTTTTTTTTTGATTCTTCGTGGAGTTCAGGAATGAATGAGTATTCTTGGATTTACATTATACTTATATGGGAGTAAGAATAAGACCAGTAGGTATATTGTTGAGGTCCGATAAGGCCATTGGGTGTAGGGCTTGGATGACGGACCGAGGAGAATAATCCGATTTAGTAAAGTATCGGGGATTTCGAAAATTGAGTTACGGGGTGAAGTAAATTCAATTTAAGTAATAGACTAGTAGGGTAAGCAATAACTACTGAAAATATATGTAAGGGGTAACTAGGACCCTTAGAGTTGTGTGAATGCTCAAATCAATGCGATTAATGAGATAAATCGTAAAGCGAATATTGTACGGTAAATATATGAGATTAAAATATTATTTACGTATATGATTAATAGGTCGGGCGTGTACCTACTGAAATATGTGATCTTTTAGGTAGAGAAATTATACCTAAATTAATTATGTTAGGGTCGATGAGACATTCCAAACTAACATAAAGTTATTATATGTTTGGGGTCGATGAGAAATGCCGAACCAAACTTTGAATTGGTGTCGCGATGAGAGAGTTCGGAACCAGAAATATGTGTATATATTTTTAAAATAATTGGGGTCGATGTATCATTCCGAACCAATTCTTACTTGGGGTCGATGAATCATTCCGAACCAAGAGTCCTTTACGTGTATAAAAAGGGCAAAATAGCAATGACTGATATTTAGTATATATTGTGTGTGAAATATATATACTTGATAATATTCTACTTCCGTGTGTTAGTAGATGATATATATTATGTATTTATAGATACATACTGAATTAGTAAGTTAAGTAGTGAAACTTAATTACGAAATGTAACTTTAGATCGAGAGAATCTATTTAGTAATTCAAGTAGTGAAACTTAATTACGTAAGTGGGAAGTCAACAATTGTGAGGATTGTTGTAATTTTAGTAGTGAAACTAAATGAGAAGTCCTGAAAAATAACATAGATGAAATGTTACTTGAGAATTAATTAACATACGCAAGATGTTAGTGAAACGGTTGTACTGGATGGGCGATACTGGAACTTGGGTACAGATAAGTTCAGTTGACTACTTTGGTTTTAATTAGCTTGGGAGCTATGGCTAGATAAACTATGTGTAGAACGTTAGGTGTGCACAAAAGATGAGGGGTGAGTAAACTAAAGAGAGTGTACGAGAACCTAACATGTCTAATCAATAACCGCATTTTTATATTGTGATAAACGCTTGCTAAATGTTTTCAAAATGTTTTGAGTACTAACTCTTGCTATAAATATTTTCATTGCCTTTTTGGTGTCCAGCCACAGGGACGCCATGTATGATGACTCCATTCCAGGGACTCAGAGCTGTAGCACCTTGGATGCTTACAGGATTTTGACTAGACGATATCTCTCATTCAGATCTAGTACAGGATCTCCCACTATTCTATGTATGGACTTGTTGTCCGGTATTAGTCTCTGATGTTAGTTTCAGACTAGTGGTTATTCTATTATTGTTTGGGATTTTTAGCCGATGGTTTATTCGGTAATACTTTTATTCTGTTGTACTTTTACTTTGTTGTTTGAATTATAGTACATGATTATTTGTACTTCGTTCCACATGGTTGATTTATCTGTTTTAAGAAAGATAAAATTTGGCATCGGTCTAATTTTACTTAGGGGATTAGTAATTAAAAAGTTTTCGACAGTGATGCTAAGAATGAACCATTTGAGAAACCTATTTTAATTTAATAAAGGTCTGATCAACAGATGTTTAATTCGGCGGGGTGTCACAGATGGTATCAGAGCATCAGGTTCTAGTGTCCATAGGATCTGTACGGCTTACTACGTTTTTAGCGTATCATTTGTTTGATATAGAGCCCTATCTTAGGATTGTTGTACTCTCCTACGTACGTAGTTACGATCTCCTACTGTTTACTAGATGTAGTGTTACATGTACGAGTTCAATTGGGCATGGTACGTCGAACATGGCGGTAGGACCAGTTTTGGCGTTGGCAGGATTGCAGGAGGGAGGAGCTCAGCATGAAGCCTGGAATATTCTAAGATAGTAATCATAGGAGAGATTACCGTTATTGAGGTCACTCCTACGGTGTAATGGAAGTAGATGCTGCAAGGGTTGTTGAGGCATAGCAGGCATTTTCCAAGTATCGCGACAGCAAAGAGGGATGCTAATCTAGACCGCCCAATGCAGGGATAGTGGGAGTAGGTCTGAAATGTTTTTAATGAGAACGAACCGTAAAAATATGATAAAATGGCGACTGTGCATGTTGACCAATGGAAGTAAAATGTCCAGAGGTTTTGGCATTAAGGATGGAGTAGAAATACTCAGAAGTGAAAAATTTGAGTGAATTTTGGAGGCAACGTGGCGGGGATACCAGTCACTACATTCGGACCGAGGGTCCATATGTATAAATATAAGAACCTTACATATGGTTTAACCTCAAATCTCTCCAATGATGATCCAAAAGCGAAGTGAATAGGAATATCTAAACCCCTCACGTGAAAGCCTGGTAGAGGCCAATCGTGAGAGTGAAATTTATCCTTTTAAGTGAACTTATACCAATGAGATAGGTATAAAGGAAAAAGAGCCCTTGAGAGAATGGACTCTCGAGTTATAATTCACAATTTTGATAAAACTCTTCTTGGACGACTTATGTTTATGAAGACAATATGGTACTTCCGACGAGGTTGAGGTAAATTCTCCTAGGTGGGCGGAGCTAAGGGAGTTTAAATATTTAGTCAAAGAATAAGACTGAATGTAATGGGGCTGGTGCAAGCCATAAGTGGAAACCCACTAGAGGATTTAATGATTAGATCCTAAGTCGGGACTGTTAAGCCCATAGTGAGTTCCTCTTGGTCGCAGAACTAAAGGAACCAGGATGATAGTGCTCAGAATCGAGGCTACCAAGTTCGACAGGAGGGATACGCCAAACCGGTCAGTGTGGCCTGGAGTAAGGAGATTTTTGTAAAGATGTCTAGTGTGGTTGGTAGAGCCACGCATTTTATTTTAGCTTGAAGTCATTTGAAGAAATAATAACTCCAATAAGTTTTGCATTCCAGAGAGGATAAGCGTGTTATGTCCGGAAACCATCTAAACCACCAGAGCGATGGATAAGGAGGTATATGGGTTTTAACCTCAAGTGAATGGGGTATAGGATGATTCCTCACCTGAAAAAGGGTCGAGTTGTCATTATTCATCAATATGTGAGAGACTTCGAAGATTATGAACATCTCATAGTAATTGATTTTGGTGTGTGGGAATCTAAATGATGTGAGTCAAGATATGTTGTATGACCGCTGAGCGGAGAGATCGAGCTCGCCGTTGTAATTTGTGCAAAAGACTTAATGATAGTATAAGCGCGGTGCCACTTAACTCCTTTAGAAATATTGGAGTATAGTTGCACATATTGTCAAGGAATCGAATTTGATCATCTCGACTATACGTTGTTCCGATAATGCTCAGTAAGAATACATGGGGAGAAGCCCCTTGTTTAAGTTCGGTTGCGAAAGGGAATACGACTAAAATTTATGCACGTCAAGAGAAGAGACATTGTTAGATGCTAGGGCATCAGTGGAGCCGGTAGTGTTGTGGAGCAACACTGAAAGGCTCACCTCACCACGAAGGGATAAGTGGGACTTTGTAGGCAAGGATTTGATTTTTGATCTATACGGTATTGAGAATACCCACAAGATTGTAGTCACGTCGTGTAGACTAGGCTATAGTCGAAGAAATGCATGTTACGGGTGCGACATTTGCAATGTTTTTGCAAATGTACCCGGAGAAAAGGGTGTATGGGCGCCCTAATCAATAGGAATCCTTAGAACATCCGAGATAGAGGGATGCGGAAAATTATTTTGTACGCCGATGGGAAAATAAGGAGACAAGTCATATCGATGAAATGGGTTGAACGTCATGAGAAATAGACGATGATCCAAGCTTATATGTACTGAGAGATCCAGCACTCCCTATGGGATGAAAGTCGGTGGGAAGCCGTTCAAAAGTTATCTCTTGAATTGGGAGACCTAACTGTGGTGAAGAAGTAGCGGAAGGTGCTACTTGACTGAGTTTTGTGAGTGACTTATGAGTACTCAAATGTTGATTCTTATAAAGTAACCAACCCAAAAAGTGCGCCAATTGCAAAGAGTCCACAGATTGTAAAGTATAATAAACCCGGGGAGAAAAGGGAATAGAGTACCACTTGAGGAAAGATGACGTAAGTGGGAAGCGATGTTGAGGAGAGACATAGTGAGATTGTCTCCAGACACACCTCTAGTTAATAGAGGGAGATGGAATCGAAATGAGCAACTAGAATATAGTAGTGAACCTACAATTCCAATGATGGAATCAGGAGAAAGACTTATAAATTATTGATGGGTTGTGAACATCATAATTAAGACAACATTTCGTTGGGGGTAGCGAAATGGGGTGACCGGGATGGATTAGTATATAGTTAAAAAGGGAGAGTGCACAACTGCACGATGCCGCTCCACATGATAGTGAATCAGGGTGAAATACTAAAATCCCTCCCCGTGAGTGATGTTCGGGGGGAAATAGAGATAAAGTTTTATTTTGAGTATGTTGTGTTACCTACGACTCAAAGTTAGTGAGAAAGAATGATGATACGCCCTTATGATAGTGGAATTTTAGAGAAGCCCACTGATAAATTCATAGGTTGAATGTATGCCTTTATGAGCATATTTATAGGTAAGGTGAGTGCCTATATGGACTGCACATGAGGATTAGGTTCGTGGGTACCGATTACGAACAATACATGTACTTTGGGTGTGGTTCGAGGAGACATTTCGAACTTTTAGTCCTTAACGCGTGATATGAGGACATTCTATTGGAGTGTGACATTTTAAGGTATATGAAATTTGTAATATATGGCTCACAAATTGTCTACACATGTGCAATGATATATATATACATATATTGGTGCTCGAGATGTGATTCCGAGACAACTAAATAAATCACTATTGGTGATCGAGGTGAAATTCCGAGCCAATAACCCCAAAAGTGTTATAGAAGGGGGGGTGATTATAAAAATAAGTGTTAATAGTATATGTTAAGTGTACGATATATATATATACCTATTGATTTTTCCTACTTATGTGCGATAATAAGTGTGCTTAATCTCTGTATTGGGGTCGATGATGTTCCGGACCAATACATGAAGAATCGATTTGGGGTCGATGATTTTCCTAACCAAATCGATGATAAATATTGATATCGACGGAAGATCTGAACCGACATGTGCATTACATTTACCTTGGGGTCGATGGATTCCCGGACCAATGTAAATGATAGGATTCTTGGGGCCGATGATTTTTGCCTAACCAATTCTCCTTAATGTATATATTGTGTGTGAAATATATACCTTGTAACATTCTACTTATGAGTGATAGTAGACACTTAGATGTTCTATAGAGATATACATCAAATGGGTAAATTAAGTAGGGAGAAACTTAATTTCAAGAATTAATGTTGGATTGGGAAAACCTAAGGAGAAATTAAGTAGTGAGACTTAATTATGTTATATGCGGCATGGGTAACATGCGATAAGAGTTTATAATGAAGTAAGGCATACCCTTAGCGCGACCGCTAGGATTGTATGAATTGATTTTGGGTATTAGAGGATGCCGTGATGTTTAAGGTCCTTAGCCTTAATACAACCTTATCCTAATTTCGAGGACGAAATTCCTTTGCAAGGGGGGAAGTATGTAATACCCCGTATTTCTGAATATTTCAAATATTCTATTTAATGAGATTGGAGAATTAAATGAGAAAATACCGGCTTAATTTAAATTACGTAAGAGTAGTAATTTAAAGAGTTTTATTTAAAATGGTAATTATGGAATATTAACCGAGAGATAGATACCGGTTGATATTTCCTGTGTTATTTAAAATGGTAATTATGGAATATTAACCGAGAGATAGATACCGGTTGATATTGCCTCATTATATTTACTTAGTGCGAGTGGTAAATAGTTACTTAACGCGTGTAGACCGTTTTGGGGTGAGATTTAATAATATTTTTTAAGTGACTCAAATGATAATTTAGAGGTCACCAATGAGTCCAGAAGGGTCAAATTAGTCAAAATAGTATACCCGGGGGTACTCGTTGAGTCCCGGGGTAATTTTGGACTAAACCGAGACCGTTCGGGGGAGTTTTGGTCTTTTAACATATGAGGGTATGGTGACCTACGAAATTGAGAGTTTTATATCAGCCGTATGATAGAGGAATTAGGGTTAGAACACCCATGACAACACCAATACCATTAGAGAGATGAGAGGCACAACTTTCTAAAGCAAAAAGAAGATTTGGGAAGGATTCAAAGGGATTTCTACCATCAACTTGTTGGGGAAGAAGGATTAAAGGATGAAGATCATCAATCATCAACAAGAACCACGAAATCAGACCCTACTGATCATAAGGAAAGTTGTTTATTACAAAATTTATAAACTTATAATACCCATGTGTAGGGTTTTTGAGTAGTTTTGTTTAAATCATTATTTTGATTGGAGAAAGATGATATTTATGCATGTTGGGATAGGAATCGCATGTAGAATGATTTAAACTATGTAGAGAATTAATATTCAGATTAGACATGATGATTTTCGGAATAAAAATCTGGATTTTGAATGAAAAAAAAGGGAAGAACACCATAACTAGGGTTTCAAGAAATTTTGGGGTTTAATTCATTATTTCTTTAAAGAAATCGGAGTTTTGATGTATTGTACACGTTAGAAACTATCCTAGTATATGTGGAAATATGTTAGGATCATTGGGTCAAAGTTTGGTGGATTATTATGGAGTTTGAAGGTTTGTTAATGGAGGAAATATCTTAACGAAGAAGGAAACTATGTCTGTCCCTGTTCGATCGATCGATCGATCTCGAACTATCGATCAATCGACTATATCGATCGATCGAACCCAGCCGTCGATCGATCGACGAAAGTAGTTTCCAGAATTTTTTTTTTTTTGATTCTTCGTGGAGTTCGGGAATGAATGAGTATTCTTGGATTTACATTATACTTATATGGGAGTAAGAATAAGACCAGTAGGTATATTGTTGAGGTCCGATAAGGCCATTGGGTGTAGGGCTTGGATGACGGACCGAGGAGAGTAATCCGATTTAGTAAAGTATCGGGGATTTCGGAAATTGAGTTACGGGGTGAAGTAAATTCAATTTAAGTAATAGACTAGTAGGGTAAGCAATAACTACTGAAAATATATGTAAGGGGTAACTAGGACCCTTAGAGTTGTGTGAATGCTCAAATCAATGCGATTAATGAGATAAATCGTAAAGCGAATATTGTACGGTAAATATATGAGATTAAAATATTATTTACGTATATGATTAATAGGTCGGGCGTGTACCTACTGAAATATGTGATCTTTTAGGTAGAGAAATTATACCTAAATTAATTATGTTAGGGTCGATGAGACATTCCAAACTAACATAAAGTTATTATATGTTTGGGGTCGATGAGAAATGCCGAACCAAACTTTGAATTGATGTCGCGATGAGAGAGTTCGGAACCAGAATATGTGTATATATTTTTAAAATAATTGGGGTCGATGTATCATTCCGAACCAATTCTTACTTGGGGTCGATGAATCATTCCGAACCAAGAGTCCTTTACGTGTATAAAAAGGGCAAAATAGCAATGACTGATATTTAGTATATATTGTGTGTGAAATATATATACTTGATGATATTCTACTTCCGTGTGTTAGTAGATGATATATATTATGTATTTAAAGATACATACTGAATTAGTAAGTTAAGTAGTGAAACTTAATTACGAAATGTACCTTTAGATCGAGAGAATCTATTTAGTAATTCAAGTAGTGAAACTTAATTACGTAAGTGGAAAGTCAACAATTGTGAGGATTGTAGTAATTTTAGTAGTGAAACTAAATGAGAAGTCCTGAAAAATAACATAGATGAAATGTTACTTGAGAATTATTTAACATATGCGAGATGTTAGTGAAACGGTTGTACTGGATGGGCGATACTCGAACTTGGGTACAGATAAGTTCAGTTGACTACTTTGGTTTTAATTAGCTTGGGAGCTATGGCTAGATAAACTAAGTGTAGAACGTTAGGTGTGCACAAAAGATGAGGGGTGAGTAAACTCAAGAGAGTGTACGAGAACCTAACATGTGTAATCAATAACCGCATTTTTATATTGTGATAAACGCTTGCTAAATGTTTTCAAAATGTTTTGAGTACTAACTCTTGCTATAAAATATTTTCAAAACCTTTTAGGTGTCCAGCCACAGGGACGCCATGTATGATGACTCCATTCCAGGGACTCGGAGCTGTAGCACCGTGGATGCTTACAGGATTTTGACTAGACGATATCTCTCATTCAGATCTAGTACAGGATCTCACTCAGACTAGTGGCTATTCTATTATTGTTTGTAATTTTTAGCCGATGGTTTATTCGGTAATACTTTTATTCTGTTGTACTTTTACTTTGTTGTTTGAATTATAGTACATGATTATTTGTACTTCGTTCCGCATGGTTGATTTATCTGTTTTAAGAAAGATAAAATTTGGCACCGGTCTAATTATTTGTACTACGAATGAACCATTTGAGAAACCTGTTTTAATTTAATAAAGGCCTGATCACCCGATGTTTAATTGGGCGGGGTGTCACAGACACCAGGTTAAATATCTTGAGAACCAATAAAAACATAAACACCTATCGGAGGAGAACATAGTCCCAAGATGATGCACTATGCACATACCTATGCACCCATATTTGGTTCCATGCTCAAGTGGTACGACTCTAAATCCACCGAAGGCACACAAGATTCGATCGTCCGCAACGCGTTAACCTACGTTCGATAACCAGTAGCTCGGTATGCCATAAACATAATATTTTGAACAAGAAGAATGCACACAACTTATGTAAATTCATTAGCTTTCCCATAGTCTAGTATTTGGAGTACGAATAGTATGTATCCCTTATTATACCCTGCACCTTACTCATATACATCCTCCCTTGTATTTTCACACATCTCTAATTTTATAAATTTTCCTACCTTCCGAAAGTCGACATATTCTCCGCTCACTAGTAATTATAGATTTTAAGACACTCAGTGTTCATATAGGCATGACACTCATTGAAGTAAGACTATAGGAAGTTTGAACAAAAATTCAGCCTAAGAAGGTCATTCTGGAATCTTGTTAGAAGACCCAGAAATCTCGTTCGAACGAGGGTCATTCGAACGAACTACCAAACTCATTAGAAGGGTACTGATATCTTGTTAGAAGTCTCATTTGAATGAGGTCGTTCGAACGACCTACGTTGGACTTCTAACGAAATTTCCGAAGTCACCTAGTTCATCTCCAAAATTCATTTTTCTAGATTTTCTCCACTTAAATCTCAATCTAAATCAATTCCAACCCAATTGCAAGGTTTCCAAACTAGTCTAAGTCACCCTAGAACACTTCTTAGCATAGTTTTGGGGTCCAATCCTTCCAATCATCATGCAATTTCAATAAATTCCCAAATTTTACCATAGACCAGACTAACATAGACCCATAATTTGTTTGTCTACAAAAAATCCATTTTTATTTCGTGATTAGCGTCTAATTCATCAAATTTCACATTCCTATTAAGGGGAAAATCATCTACATGCAAACCCCCATCAGATTTCTAAAATTCTTACACTATTTCATCATAGGTAAACCCAAATTTGGTGTTAGTTGTTCTAAATCCTCAACACATGTTAACAAGAGTATCAATTTCTAAGGGAAGAGTAAGATAATCACTTGCCTTAAAATGAACTTCTGATTTGCGGGTTGAAATTTGTATAGGAACGATCCTCCTGACACGATCTATGCGCTGGTGTACTTTTTGTTGTAAAAGGTTGAGTTCTTGGCTTAGGGCTCTAATGGAGTCTCCTTCTTCTTCCTTGGTTCTCTCACTCTATTTTCCTCTATTTTCACGTAGGTTGAAACTGATGGCTACTAACCCTAAATATCGTTTAATTAAACCTAATTTTCGTCCATTTAATTATCCTAAAATTCCTAAAGACCAAAATTCCCCTCCGGGGTGTCGTTTTGGTTTAAAAATGTCTCGGACTCTAAATAAAATACCCGAATAGTGTTTTCTGACTATTTTGACCCTTTCGGACACTCTGGCACACTCAAAATAGTCGTCCGGGTTATAAAAATATAAATTATCTTTTAACCCCACCAAATACATACAATTGACGTGACCCATACGCATCCCAAATATTTATAACATAACTGCCGTGTATCTCATTCTCGGCCATACTATTATTTAAATAATTACTAACTCTCATCCCGCTAGTGATTATTATCATAAAATCGGATTAATTACAATTTAAATTTTCACCCTTTAATTTAATTAATCCCCATTTTCCATAAAAATTATTATGCGTAAAAGTACGGGGCATTACATACTTCCCCCCTAATAACAGAATTTCGTCCCAAAATTTGGAAAAGAATATATATATACATGGCAAGAATAACTCTGGATAACGTTCGCGCATGTTGTCCTAACGCTCCCAAGTTGAATCCTCAACATTAGGGTGCCACCACTGAACACGTACTAGTGGTACTACTTTTGACCTCAACTTCCTCTCGCTACGGTCTAAGATAGCAATCGGCCCCTCCTCGTAGGAGCTATCAGGTTGTAAGTCTATATCCTCTAACGTAATGTGAGTATCGGCCAAATCATCTCGAGATATGAAACATGTCGTGGGCCCTATGCAAGTGCTCCGGTAACCCAAGTCTATAAGTAACTGGCCCAACTCTCTCGATAATGGGGAATGTCCCTACATACCTCGGCTCTAACTTTCCCTTATTCCCAAAATGCATAACTCCCTTCATAGGAGATGCCCTGAGTAACACCTGATCTCCAATATTGAATTCTCTAAATTAACGTTGGGCATCAGCGTAACTCTTCTTTCGATCTTGAGCTACTCTAATACGGCTCCCTATTAACTCTATCCTCGCTGAAGTATCCTGAATCACCTCCGGACCCAGTAATTTATTGTCCCCCACCTCTAGCCAACATGCTGGGGAACAACAAGGTCTGCCGTATAGGGCCTCGAATGGATCCACACCGATAGTAAACTGGTAGGAGTTATTATAGGCAAACTCCACCAGTGGAAGGTACTTCTCCCAACCTCCACCAAAATCAATGATGCACATCCGTAATATGTCCTCTAAAATTTAATTTGACCGCTCTGTCAGACCATCTATCTTCAGGTGAAAGGCTGTGCTCAGCCATAACTCCGTACCCAACGCCTCCAGAAAAATCTCCCAAAATCGATAAAGAAACACCTTTAGCAACTAACAAGTGGCACATTTATAGAGGAACTCGACAATATCCTTCGTCATTCTGCTCCACCAATACTATCTATGCATTTCCTGGTACATCTTATCCCCGCCGGGATGTACTACAAATAAGGAACCGTGTGACTCTGTCATCATCTTGTGTTGCAAATTTTCACCCTCGGGAATAACCAATCTCCCATTAAAACATAGGCCCCCGTCTAAACCCACGATGTAAGACTCAGCCCCCTCGGCTAGAAGTTTCACTATCTGACTTTGGCAGAATGGATCATCTGCCTGAGCCTATACTAATCCCGTAATAATCTGGGGTATAATCATCATTGCATACATAAACGATCGAGCCACCACATCATGGTTCCTTAACTCCTTCCTTTTCACTTTCCACACCTCGACCACCTCACCAACTGGCCTACGGCTCAATGTGTCTGCTAATACATTAGACTTCCCTACGTGGTATTGGATATCAAATTGATAATCCTTCACAAACTCAAGACATCGACGTTGATGCATATTTAAATCCTTCTGCGTGAAGAGGTACTGTAATGAATTATTGTCCGTGAATAAATGAAATTTCTCCCCTAGGAGGTAATGTCTCCAAATGCGAAGTGCAAACATCACCTCCACAAAGTCTAAATCATGGGTGGGGTAGTTCCTCTCGTGAGGCTTAAGCTTACGGGAAGCATAAGCTATATCCTGATCCTCCTGCTCCAATACACCTCCAAGTCCTAATAAGGACGCATCAATGCAGACTAGATACTCCACTCCCGTCTTGGGTAATGCTAACACTGGTGCTGAGGTTAACTTGCCTTTCAACTCATCAAAGGAAAACTGACAGGCGTCACTCCAGATAAACGACACCCCTTTGTGAGTCAGGTGTGTCAACGGACCCTCTATCTTTGAAAAGCCTCGGATGAACCTCATGTAGTTCCCGTCTAACCCCAATAAACTGCGTGTCTTAGTTGGTGTCATGGGATGTCCCCCACTCCCTCACCGCCAACACCTTGTGCGGGTCAACCGATATCCGCAAATTCTGACACAATATGCCCCAAAAGCTGTACCTCCCATGACCAGAATCCGTACTTCTCATACTTAGCACGCTGCTGATGTTCTCGTAGACTCGAAAGAATATGTCTCAAGTGTTCGGCATGCTCCTCCTTAGTCTGTGAATAAATTAGGATGTCATTTATGAAGACGATGACAAACTGATCTAAGAAATCTCTGAACCCTCGGTTCGTCAGGTCCATGAATACGGATGGAGCATTTGTCATCCCAAACATCACGAATCTGAACTCATAGGACCTATTCCTCATCAAGAAGTAGTCTTTGACATCTCCTACTCCTTGATACACAGTTATTATATCCTGATCCCAAGGCAATCTTTGAAGGGAAGGTAGTTCCCATCAACTAATCCATTAAGTCATCATTTTCGGTCAATGAATACTTATTCCGTATCATGACTTTATCATCTTCCCTTATCACTGATTTATTCTTGATGTAAAACATCTGATATCACTTCTTACGTCATATCGTACTGTTCTACTTACCGTTCATAGGAATAAAATTAAAGTTAAAGTTATGGTTTCCCTTACGGATGATAACCAGGTTACCAAACTCATGTGCTAAAGACCAATCACCCCCAGCTCCCGACGTTCGCTAGGTTTCATGCGTGGGATGTCTCGCAAAGCGAAATCCAAATAAGGAACCCCTGATACACTACTAACTAACATTGTCGGTCAACGAAAGTTTTGGTACTTAGTATTTGTCTCCTACCCCACATCCTTGCTTCCTGCTAACAATAGCGCATTTATTCTCATGTTATGAAAAAGATGTTCAACACATTACTCCTACTAATTTGGCATTAGGCTCTTCAAACTAGCCATAAAATTATTCCCATGCTCATAGATATTTTTTTTCCTTAATCACTATCGTAAACATTTCTACCCACGGGGATTTGGTATTACCCGACGACATACTTCACAAGTCTCTGCAAGATTTAATTTTCCTCTCCGATGATAATTAACACAAATTGTTTCATGTCCAGGACTAATGGAAACCTAATATTATTTTAATGGTCTTTTATCACACAAACTTGAATGATCCGGTTCGAAATCGGGATTATAATACATTTTACGCTCATGATTCTTAAGTAGTACAAGTAAGTTGTAAGGCACATAGGTTATTTGAAATTTTCCTCGGAACTAATAGGAAACACTATAAATGATAAAGTATCGTACCTAGAAACGTGGGTGGTAGAAGCAGTATCAATGGCATAACTGCATATCGGGCATTATAGATACGTCCATACTGTACTACCTGCTGTTGTTGTGAAGTCTGTGTTCTTGGGGTTATTATCCCTGTTTCCCCAATTTGTGTATTCTGTGGTGTTGGGTGAACATCCAATGACTTTTGTAGGATCCTGCCCTTGCTAGGGCAATTTCGATGGTAGTGACACCATTCTCCGCATATGAAACACTTACCCACACAGTTTATTCTCTGCTATCCCTGTTGAGCACACTGCTGGCCCTGATGGTCTCGCTGACAATGTTGAATTGGCTGAAGCTTTCCTCTAGCTCTTTGTGGGAAAACTTGGCATTTGTGACCATTTCTTCCACACTTAAAACACTTCTTTTTGATAGCCTTCTATCCTTGGCCTTGTGGGCCCTGGTGGGTTTGTCTCTTCCCACGGTTTTCATAGTCTTTTTGGTCTTGATGTTTTTGAGGAGCTTGTCGCTGTTGCGACGGTATTTTCCCCATGTTATTATTCCTCAAAATGTCATACTGATAAACTTCTCTTATTCTTTTTCCCCTGCAAGTTGTACACTATGATTTTGGTATTATAATATTGGGGTTGTAACTACTTGTTCCACGATGTTCACAATCTAAGTGATTTCCTCTCTTTCATGGTGTACCTGAAGTATTTGTTGGTCTTGTCCAGAATTTACTTCTTCAGCGATGTTAGTGAGTCTCTTCCCCATAGGCGACATCTGAAATTCTAATGAATTTTATAAATTCGTGGGTTGAAAGTGGTATAGGAACGATCCTCCTGACACGATCTACACATTGTGTACTTTTTATTATGAAAGGTTGAGTTCTTGGCTTAGGGCTCTAATGGAGTCTCCTTCTTCTTCCTTGGTTCTCTCTCTCTCTTCCTCTCTTTTCACATAGGTTGAAACTGACGGCTACTAACCCTAAATGTATTTTGATTAAACCTAATTTTCGTTCATTTAATTTCCTTAATATTCCTAAAGACCAAAATACCCCTCCGGGGTGTCGTTTTGGTTTAAGAATGTCCCGGACATCAAATAAAATACCCGAATAGTATTTTCTGACTATTTCGACCTTTTTGGATACTCTAGTGCACTCAAAATAGTCGTTTGAGTTATACAATAATAAATTATCTTTTAACCACCCCAAATATTTATAACGTAACTGCTGTGTATCTCATTCTCGGCCATACTATTATTTCAATAATTACTAACTCTCATCCCTCTAGTGATTATTATCATAAAATCGGATTAATTACAATTTAAATTTTCTCCCTTTAATTTAATTAATCCCCATATTCCATAAAAAATATTATGCGTAAAAGTACGGGGTATTACAGAATCTATTGGATAAACCCCATCCCTATTGTACATTCGAACTACAAGGACTTTGATGCCTGTATAGTCTACATAGGTATCTCGGATTAAAATTCAAGAGTCAAGTCCAACTTTTCAATTTTTCTATTTCTTTGATTTTCCAAATTTCTTAAAATCCCTGATTTTTATCATACATATACATATAATATGCTTGTTCGCGTTTCATCCCACATATATTATCATTTCTCAATAACGATCAATATCACGATGATTACTCATATTCTATCTTCTACATTTATTACTATTTTGGAATATTCATGTGGATGACCTCACCCTATGTTTTCCATGGTATGGGGTGAATGATTCCGATCACCATTATATAAACACATACACACAATTCATGGGGATAAAGGACAATGTTAACATTTTCCCATGAGAGACCAAAATGGAGGGATGGGTGCCTAACACCTACCCATTCCGTAACCTATCCCCCGAACCTTTAATCTATTGGTTTCGTATGCATCAATTTGTCCTTGATGACACTCTCTCGAAGTGGTACCCTCTTCTATTTACATTCACCCCTCACTGACGATGGTCAAAACACCTTTTCTAAGAAAAGGGTGCGAGACTGAGATGCAGTTCTTCCTTTATGGATCCTCCTCCTTCCCCCTCAGAACGAATGCCATGTCGCACGGTATAGACACACATTCTCTTACGATTATGTCATGGAAGTGGGAGAGAATCTCTCTGGATTTCATTACGGGGTTGCCAACATCACAGAGGGGTCACGATTCCATATGGGTTATAGTGGATCGGTTGACCAAGGTAGACCATTTCTTTTCGATTTGTACATAGTTTGAGAAGATGAAATATGCACGGCTATTCATTGCAGTGATAGTCAAGTTGCATGGGGTGCTGATCAACATAGTTTCTAATAAAGACAAGATACTTGTATTGCACTTCTGGCAGTGTTTTCAGGAGGCTATGGTCTCGAAGTTGAGGTTGAGCACCTCCTATCACCCACAGAATTGCGGGAAGACGGAGAGGGAAAATTAGATGCTCGAGGATATGCTGAGGATGTTTATTCTATACTTTGGGGGAGGTTGGGACAAATACCTTTCAGTGGTAGAGTTTGCGTATAACAACTTGCATTAATTCAATATTGGCATGGGCCCATTTGAGGCACTTTATTGTAGACCTTATCGTTCACCCACATATTGGTTATAGGTGGTGGGATAACATGATATTAGGGTCGTAGATGATTCAGGACACGTCCGCCAAGATTGAGTTGATTCGGGGACATATTCATATATCCTAGGAGAAGCAAAAGAGTTATGCTTATGGAATGGGAGGCATGTAGAGTTGCAGGTGGAAGATCAAGTATATATGCGATTGCCCCATTGAAGGGGGTGATGAGGTTTGGCAAAAAAGATAAATTAGCACCAAGGTATGTGGTCCCCTTCCCTATCATTGAGAGAGTAGGGCCGATATCTTATCGATTGGGTTTGTCAGATCACCTTCAGCGGATACACAATGTGTTTCATGTGGCATCGCGGAAGAAATATTAGAGGATTTTGAGGGCTTTATTGCACGTCCCACTTTAGTAGATTTACGTGCATCTTGATATCTCATATGAAGAGAGACCAGTATCTACCCTAGATCGTAGTGAGTGCAATTTACGGTCTAAAGTGGTACCACTAGTTAAAGTTCAATGGGGACATTACAGTGCCAATGAGTCTACAGGGGAACGAGAGGATGACATGCAAGAGAAGAATGCAAAGTTATTCATCGTTCAGTTTTGATCATTTGTTCCCTCTTGTATCTAGCCAACATTTGTCGTGTTTTTTATGGCCTTCCATTTGATGTTAACTGATGTGGGGATGTTAACTGATGTCTTCTTTCTCCCTTGCCTCCAACCTCAAATTCTAGGAATAATCTTTTTCAAGTGGTGTATAACGTCGTATACAGGAGACCCAAGGAATTAACTATAATTTTTACTTATTTTATTTTCATGTCTAGTTTATTAATTTATTCTCTCCTTAATTACTATAATAGGTCAAGAACAATAATCTCTTGAAATATTCTAATGTTACCCCTTTAGTAATTTTACCTTTTACGGTGATTTTAGTTCGCAAAATAACTTATCTTATAATAAAGCCCTTTGCCTACCTTTGTAATCACTAGTGTTACTTTTCAGAGTAATAAGAGAGAGAAATTTCTCCCATGTCCTCTAAATTTATTTTTTTTATTGTTGTTGTGTAGTGTATCATAAATCTCTTTATCTCCCAGGTACACATCATTTTCAGCAAGAGACTAGTCTGGAAAAATCAAATATGCAAGAAGAAATTGCTAAAAATGAGAAAAATTGCCTCCCTTTGTAATCACTAGTGTTACTTTTCAGAGTAATAAGAGAGAGAAATTTCTCCCATGTCCTATAAATTATTATTTTTTTATTGTTGTTGTGTAGTGTATCATAAATCTCTTTATCTCCCAGGTACACATCATTTTCAGCAAGAGACTAGTCTGGAAAAATCAAATATGCAAGAAGAAATTGCTAAAAATGAGAAAAATCAACCTACGTTTGAATCAAAACTCGAGGTTTGGGGGATCATCAAGAGTCTTTAGACTCATAAATTAGAAGTAACAGGATTTCCTACTTCGAATCTTTGGATAGAATATCTAAAATTCTTGTCTTTGAAATTATACCTAGGACTCCAAAATGCTTATCTACGCGCTTGCCATCAAGCGTAACAATTGTGTTATGTTCAAATATATTTTAAGAGGGTTACATGAACTTCAAAGTTCTCTTGGCCAACATTTTTAGGATTGAAATATCGTCCTAACATTGTTATTTTTATCATTAGAAGAAATGGGGATAATATACTTATTATATGGAAAATGTAAATACCAGTGTCTCAAGGGATTAATGCATCTTACTCGAAGCAAGGAATTAAGAAGAAAATTGTTGAATCTTAACAATTGATTTTATTTTTTGAAAGCTAAACTGATTGAGATGAGACTCGTTAGATCATGAATAACACAATTTACAAATCGAATCTCGATGGCGTAGTTATTTTTATTATTCAGAATTTACTTCCACCAATTCTAGCACACGTCTAAAAAAGTAAGGGAGAAATATTTCATTTATAATTTTTTTGGTAACTTTTGTTATTTTCCCTCATTCTAATTTACTACATCATATAAGGATATCTTTTGTGTTCCTCTAGAATCATGTAACAACTACAAACTGTTAGCTCTTTTAATTCTTTTTTATGTGGATCCAAGCTTGGAGTTTTATTCTATTCGTTATGATGATGACTTTACTAAACCAAAGTATTGTCTAATATGTAATGGAATCTTGTACCACATTAGTTTGAAATGTCTTATTGGATGATTTAAGTTGATGCAAATCAAAACTATTATCATTATAGGAGTTAAATCATTTTAGTCACCTTCGATGTTGAAATTATTCCATATGTAGTTGTGGTGAAAGAGTTATTTGACAGTATACTAATTTAGAACACATGTTGGAGGTATCCAAAGCTGCTATTATTGTCTCCACCATCTAAATCCTTATTTTGAAAATTGAGGTGGTAAGGGGGTATGTTTACAACATATTATCCTATTTTATAAGTTGCGAATTTAGGTTATTTTGCAGTTATTTTGTAGAAAACTTGAAAAATAATTTTTACAACAATCTCAAAGTTAGTTTTCGTCAATTTATAACAATTTTTAGCCAATTTTTCCTAGATATTGAGGAAAAATGTTTTTTTTAATAATTAGTAGTTAAAAGATGTTATAAATGGTTTAAAGAACTTATATGTGGTTGCACGATATAAAAGGGGTTGTATTAAGAAGATAAAGGTCGTCCAAAGAGATAAGAAAGCATGTCTTTAATATTTTACTTTCTGTACTTTTTGTTTTTGTAATTTGAGTTTCACTTTAATGTAAATTGTATTTTGAATTAATATCTTCAACACATCTATATATCTCAAATTCCTTTACTTTCATATCTTTAATTTAGTTCCTTAGACATTCTAAAAGGAAAAGTCCTATTCATTAATGAATTGTGAACATATTATTCATTCGACTAGAGTGTTCAATGGGCTTCGATATACCACAAACACGGTAATAAGCTTATAAGATTCTTAGTTGATGGTTGATATTATAATGGCGAGAACATTGATCAGATTAATTGAGCGATAAAGTCCTGTAGTACCTATGCTTCCTAGTGAGTTCGTCGAGCCCTTTAATAGTAAACATTAGTTGCAGATATGCCCTACCAAGATTTGTCTTGGGAAACAAGTTTTTAGACACTGAAATATTTTAGAAATATTAAAGGGCTTCCCCGAGATTTTGTAAAAGAAAGTTTCCAAGAAAAAATATTAGTGGTGCTAGGAATAAAAATAGAAATTTAATGGTTAAAATATGAAGGGTTTTGAAGTTATAAGGTTAAAGAAGGAAGCATGTTGTTTTGAACTCCCACAAAGAGATATTTTTCATTTTTGTGCCCGAGTGTCTTTTTATTTTTCACCAATTCTCTCTCTCTCTCTCTCTCTCTCTTAATCTCATAATCCCATCCTTCCTAAACTATCCAAAATACATACAAGGAGCTGAGCAAAGAAGAAAGAATAAATGGGTTTTCACCCAAGATCTTATGAGGTAAGTCAATAAAGAAAAGTTGTTAAAGGTATGTGTGTTTTAACTTATTTATCAATAGCTAGTTTTTAACAATCAGGTTTAACTGCTCGTATTTTATATTTAAAATGTATTAGTTCTATTAAAAAATTGTTTTCGGACTTGATATTAATTAAACATTATAAATTTTGATTGGGTATTATTATTTTGGGGGTTGAAATTAATTAGTATTGTTATTTATTAATTTGGATTGGGTGTTATTAGTTAGGGCTTGAAATTTAGTTAGGTATTGTTATTGTTAATTGGGTATAGTTAGGGCATGAAATTCAATTGTATTGTTATTTGTTAATGTTGATTGGATGTTGTTAGTTAGGGCTTGAAATTAATTAGGTATGAGATTTATTACTATTTAATGGTGACATTAAGGGCATGAGATTTGCCTCTCTATAGGCCTTAGCCATCGTGAGATTACTTCTGACCCCTTCTTTGGGTTTAAGGTTGCAGAATCAATATGGCATATTACCATATGCCCAAACATTGATGTGCGGTTGAGGATGATAATAAAGATGAAATATTCCATTAATTATTTTTAAGATATTGAATTGAAGTTTTTATATTACCTTACTGAGAATTTGGGTGATCATACCCCTTATTTTGACTTCTTATGGGGTAAGGATTTGGACGTGTAAGGAAGGAGAGGCCTGTATATTGAACGATGTATTTTTGGATTGTTGTTAAGACATTTATAGTTATCATACCATTATGTGAATTAAATAGAATTTATATTTAAATTAGAAAATTTTTCATAGTTTGTAATGAGAAACTCTCCATGTGTTGTACTTAATTTCTTATAATTTATTTTATAAATAATCGGTCTCAAGCCCGGATAAGGGAGGAGGTTTGATTTAGGTAGCTGTCAGCTACTGTAACACCTTGTCCAATCCTTATGAACATGAATCCTATCAATATAGATGTTTCCACTAAGACATTATCCTTTAAAGATACATTGTGCCTTCCATCGGGTGTCTCAAAAATAGAAAATAGGTGTCGCATCGGTGTCCGGGTCCGATGAGAAATAGGAAAAAGATTTCTGCATGAGTGTAGACATGTGCGAGTAAAGAATAAAGTCCAGGGTAATAGAGGTTAACGGTTTTGAGTATAATGACTTTAACTGGGAAAGCGATGAAGAGACTAGATATCATGATAAGAATAAAAGTTAACATAGCTTGTCTGCAACACACTATATTAGTCGGTGACAAAGCTAGAGAAAAAGAAAATAAGAGGTCTAAATTATACTATACCTGCAAACATAGAAATTTAGACACAGTTGAAATAATAGTAGATAAAAATCTTAAGTATCCTATCGTTACCTTACAATATGATTTTTACCTTATTGACAGATCCAATGCAAATATAACGAGTATTTTCATACCCATAATGGATATGTTGCATAACTATATCTAATGCTTTTTGCCTTAGCTTAGAGAAGGATCATTGCATGAGAAGAGGTTCCACAAACTTGTTTAAACCACCCCATAAGATGTCCTGCATTATTCGACGTGGGTAATACATATCTTCCTGAGAACACAACATCTGTAGATTTTATTAGTCATACGACCCAACTAAACATTTATGATTATATGGATATTTCCTCTTAAAGTATGTCTTAAATTGCGTTTATCCCCTAAAGTTTCAAACAATTAGACATCATCCCTCATATTTATCGGTCAATCATTAGACGATTATAATAAATAGAAAATGAAAGAATACCTATAATTTATGTCCAGTTATAAACTCCTCGGACCTAATTAAGATCACACTATTAATTTTTGGAATTGTCCCAAATTAATATTCCACTTTCCATTATACAAATAATCAGCGAATCAAATTCCATGATAGTAAACAAAAATCGATCATGCCATTGATTAAGTGTGACCTTTTTTTATAAAAATAAGAAAATGGTTGTTAATTTTGGATGGAGGGAGTGTAATATTGTAGGGGAAACTGTAGATAATACAATTTGGGAGGGATGAACCCAATTATAGTCTAAATTAAAAGGTCAAGAGTAAAATTTAACAAACATCTAAGATATAATATTGTTCCTAAGATACTCTATAAGTAGATATAAACCAACAAATACAAATTATATAGTACTTTTGTACAAAATGACATGAAGTTGAATTTTATCGCATTAACTTATGAGAAATGTCAACACAATATATACACACACACACACACACACACACACACACACACACAAATTCACCTTAGCACATTAACTTCTTACCATATCCCAATCAATTTCATTGTAGGGTTGTGTATATAGATCTCTCATTAGTGATAAAATAGTGGCATTTATTGACCCTACAAACCTCTTTCCGTAAAGATATGACATGGGAAGGTACACCATTACATAGGGACACCACATCCTTCCTACATTAATCTCATACATTAGCCTTATAAATTCTTTAATTATTCATAAAAACCAATATAATAAACAAAATCATAGGAAGTTTATTTATCAACTCTAGAAAATGGGCTGTGTCTTTTATTATTCTTTATCAATTGAGAAATTGGTTCGCATAATTGATTTCCTATTTATAAACTATGGGCCTTGTAGTAAATAGTGGCATTGATTGGCCCTACAAACCTCTTCCCATGTTAATAACTAAAACAATGGCATTGATTAACCATATAGATAAGTACAACAAATTCATTTGTGGCAAACTATGGGTTTTGTCATGAACAAAGTCCATGTGAAATCCACAGGTCTCGAGTTCGAAACCCCCCAAAGGATACTAGACTTAATGCGGAGAGTGTATTAGGGTGGCTTTGGAATAACGCCCCCCTGCTTTGTTTGCATGGGTATTTCCAAATGACTTGTTCATGTAGAGGTTCAGGGTTATAAAAAAAATTCCATATAAAAACTCTATCCATTCCAAAATTTAAATGTAATGTTATCTGAGAAACAAAAAAACAGAAGATAATAGAGAATGGTATAATTTAATCATTCACAAAATGGTCATTATAGTGAGTGTCAAGCATCTTTCACTTATGAGTAATTGTGCAACTGAAAGTTTGAGGAAAATTTTAAATGAGAATAATTATTCTTAGTATTGTAGCTCATTTTCTTTTTTATAAAACATAATTATCATTAGAGAGGATTACAATGATCACCTTGTATCTTAGAATTATTTCACCCACTTCTTCCATATTTCGAATCAATATCATATATAAAATATCCCATATTGTATGTTTTTATCTTTGATTTCGATTATTTTAGTAATTATTTGGCATGAGGGTCAACCAAAATGTATGAATAACTTCACTAAATGTGATATGATTGAATATATAAATAACAAGTAAAAATTTACTATGACATTTGTCTAAAAAAAAGAAATTCCATGTTACTAAATCCAAATTTAATAATGGCATGTCACTTAATAAAACTAATGAGGGGGTGTGTATAACATGTCCAAAACAACAATTAAAGTATTTTTTTTATTATGGTCACTGAAATATTTGAAAAGGGTTAAATACTCTACCAAAAATATGAAAAAGAAATATACCTGGGTGAAATGGAAGCATGTAAGGAATAAGCCATATCTCTGGTAGGAGAGGGTTGTGCCCACTTCATTCATATACCCCAGGCACCTAGCAAAATGCTCAAATAATATTATAATGACTAGTTTTATTACATTTTACTATGACTAATCACATATGCTTAAAAATTTATGTCATTATAAAATTCAAAGAACTACTAGACATAACTATAAACTTCATGTTTTCTTAGAAATTAACCTAATAACGAGAGTAAAACATAAAGCATTTAAGATGCATGACACTTATAACATTCATGCATGCATGTGTGTGTGTGTGTGTGCGGGCGCGTGTGGAGTTGTTCTTCAATGGGTGCCTCTTAATAAGTCGAAAAAATGGACTCTTTTCTTAAAATAACTAAAAAATATTCTTGATTTTTTTTGGGGGGTATTTAAATTTTTTAAACAACCCCTAAATAAGACTAGGTCAAAATGATTTATTTTTTACTATTTTTTTAAAAAACAGGACAAATATTTTTTTAGTTTGTAGTAGTTTGAAACAGGCATATCTTGACCTATTTGTTTTATATATAAATAAAAATCTTTTTGATTTTATATTTTAAAGGTCCCCTAAAATGTTTAACTACGCCACAAAAAAATCAATCCCCTTTTTTTTGCTATTTTGAACAAAAGCTCATTTTTTGGACCCGTTAAAAGGCACCCGTCGAAGATCATATCCATATATATGTGTGTGTGTGTGTGTGTGTGTGTGTATACAGAGAGAGAGAGAGAGAGAGTCAAATTGACATACAAAAGAATGGTATCTGTATACAAGTATTCGAAATATTTCAAACTGATAACTTTAAAAAAAATATATTTTACACACTCTGATACCCCGCCTAATAAAATACCGGGCGATCACTCTTGTACCAAATTAAAACAGGAGTTGCATATGGATCATTCGTAGCATCGCTGTCGAAAACCAAATTAATTACTAATAACCTATTAGGCTGGCGTCAAAATTTTATATAACTAATCTTTTTAAACAAATTAATCTATAAAAACATCCACACAGTTTATATATAAATAAAATTGAGATGGAATAAAAAAATAACCAAACACTCAGTTTAACATACTACAACCAAATCGAAGGCCGCACAAAAAGGCGGTAAAAGAATAAATAAACATAATTGGGCTATCAGCCCGAATGTTTCTACAGTACCTCATATCTAGATCTCAAGGATGGAAGCGTCTACAAGAAACCTGCATACATCCACAGCTACTGCATCAAACGTCTGACTTGAAGGAATCATCAACTAGGTGTATATATATATATATATATATATATATATATATATATATATATATATATATATATATATATATATATATATATATATATATATTTTATAGCAATAGAGCGAAAATATAGAAACGGGTCAGAGCCCGAGTTGTGAAAATATTTTGCAAGTGCATAAATGCTTTATTTATGAAAAATATGTTTTATCTCATAATTAAATTGGTATCGCACTCCCATTAGATACCCCTCACCCGTCCTCTAATAGTGCACAACTATCGCGTTCCTATTTAAATAACCTAGTCCAATACCCTGCCTAACTAATCCGTTCCAACCATTCTAAAATCCTAATTAACTCGAGTAATAAGGGCTAAACTTCTCCCCAGTCTCAACACTGTGCCATGTTCGTGCGCGGGGTGTCTCGCGAAGCGAAATCAAAACAAGGAACCCCCCGATACACTACTACTTGGCAATGTCGATCGTCGAGATACATTAGGCCCTCAGTGCATAACGTATAGATATACATACCCATATAAATACATATACATAACATACTCATTTACTATACATATCACAATTTATGTCCAAATAAAATATCCCGGAATGACAATAAATCCTTATTCATTTTATCTCTTTACTCTAGTTAGAGATATATACAAATTCCTATTCTCATACTCAGGTAATATACTATACACACAAGTATAATAACCATCCCATTGAGCTATAACTCGAGGATGCAGTATCATAGTGCCTATCCAAAATCCGGGTTTTCTCACTTTACCACGGTACCAAGCGAGACTCTCTCATGGTCATGGCAAACAAATACACAATGGTGGAGGCGGTCATGTTCCCCCTGCGAGTGGAGTACACACATCGCACTAGAATGCGAGATGAGATGACATGGGGATATACTCACCCTGCTCCTCAACCCAGGGGATTCACCCTAATTGCGCAACCTCCCTGGATCGCACTAAAGAAAAATATATAATCTAGTTGTTCCAACCCTACGCCAAAGGAAAGCCCATGGAATCAGCCTCTAAATACACATATACCAAGCGCACACAGATATATATGTATTCGTATCATATAATATATACTGTATTCACATCGTATATCTATATACATTTATCACTTCTCAACTGTATACATGGCTATAATTGCAAATCTTATAATGATATTTAAGTATTCCCTTACATAAATATACCTCACACATTGATCGTTGTTATGGATTTATATACTCTCTAAATATCCCAATTCATAATCCATATAAAAGTATACCCTAAACTTATCTTTAGCCTATAACCCAAATTCCATCCTAGTCGCCTCATAGGATCTACTCAATATCGTAGGCATATAATTACATTATCTACACACACAATTATCTATATAGAATCGCCCACCGAAATAATCCTTTGATTATTACTCATCCCGAACACCTTTAAACTAGTAAGCCCTTGGATTTTACCTTTTTCTAACCCAAGGTATACACCTCACTTCAATAATAATCTAGAGGTCCTTACACTACATTTAGGAACCCCGCATATCTAATTAGTCAATTTATTTATGGTCTCAAACACCCTCCAGTAATAAAATCAAATCAAATCCAAAACAAATAAGAAAAATACACGGTCGGCGCCCACATGTCCGCATCAAAAATATCTAAAACTTTCATTTTTTGAAAATCAGTAAAAATCAGACCAATCCGATCCTGGGAGGGAAAACCAATCCGGTCCTGGGTGGGTGGACCAATCCGAACCTATGTAAAATTCAGCACAAGACAACCATGGTTGTATCGATTTTTCTGGCAATTTTCTTCACCAAAACCCCTCCAAAAATCATCCCGGCATCATCCACCAGCAATATAATCATCTACCAACTAGGATATACTAAACACATCAATTAATTTGGGGATTAAGCCATTTTTCTCAGATAAACCCTAGTTTTACCATCTCCCCATTTCAATTCATTTCTCCACTCCATTTACACGGATTTAACACTAGAAATCATTAAGAGTTTACATTAGATCAACTCGTAAACTCGTACTCAAATTTTACTAAATTTATTTTAAGGGTTCTAACCCAATATCGTATAGTTTACCAACTATAATATGAGATATATACACAAAATGAAATAAAGCAAGTACACACTTGCCTAGAGGATGAAATTCGACGACCTCGAGTCGAATCCCGCGGAGTTTTGGCCAGAATCTCCCTTTTTCCTTCCTATTTCTCTTTCTCTCTTTTCTTTCTTTCTTTCTCCCTCTCTCATGTCTTTATAAGCGAGAAATAAGGGTTTATCCCTTTTAAACCCAAAAATGACTCGTTTACTTAATTGCGAGTTCTTTTTACTCCAAAAATTCTTCGAGCACAATTATGACCCTCGGATACTCTATTCTGACTATCTCGTTCATTCCGAGACCAACCGCGCACTCAAAATCTCCATCCGAGATACTTGACAGCAAATCACTAATTTAACCCAACATAACTTAATGAGGGTTTTCCTATTAACATATTATCCTATGTTGTTATACCCAGATGCGACATATAATTAAAATACTCCAACTAATTTACTTAGTCTCAAAAGAAAATGAAACACCACTGGTAATAATCAAATGTTCATAAATCCCAAAATTTCTTATTCTCAGACTTTCCCTTAATCTCCAAATTATGCCCACTTATGAAATTTAATTATCCCTAAAAGTGCGGAGTGTTACATACTCCCCCCTTACAACGAAATTTCTCCATTGAAATTCAGATACAACCGATACTACCAGCACGAACCTAGGATCGTGAATTACTCCACATCCAAATGCCTCAAGTGGGATCGTACTAAATCGATGGCTCTCAACCATACACTCATTCATAACTCACCTTTATCAAGGTTTATACGATACTATATTTCTACCTCGGTCATAAGGTGACTCTAATAACGTCACATCGCACCCATCGTTTCTTACCCCACATATAGAGAAAATGAGCCTATAGTCGCTGCTCTAATTTCTAAATCTCACTGGAGAATAACGATTTTAGGCGTTTGCTCATCTACATCAGGATATCTAATTTCCCTTAAAAAGGAAATTACTCTAACGCTTGACTATTCCCATCAGTCTCATCGCTTATCTTAAGCATGCTACCTCTTATTGCCCTATACAATTGGATTATTGCGTACCTCCAACGACATTCTGTCCGACCCATTACATTTTCACTTATACTGCCTCGCGGTATAATTTTCAACTTTATGTACTATGCCCCATCTACATCAGGCGGTATAGAAAACCAACTTACCAGGGTCCCCATATATCTTTTAATCCGTGCTTATTTGTATAGCTATTAAAAATGCCACACACGTAACACTCTCTCTAAACAATGGGCCTTTTTTCCTCGGTGTAATACTCACTTATGGGTTTTCTTAGCCCGTAAAATTTAATTCTTCCTATACCTGGAAATCCAATTCCTCTTCAAAGTTAATTCCACTAATTTTCTTATAGTTAACTCACCACAATCTCCTTATATCGGAGCCACTAGTCCTATTTTTCTTATTTCCTAATGATTCTAAGATCGAAGCATTTCCTACATATGTAAAAGGAGTACTAACCTAAATCGTGTCCCTAGTGCCCAAGACCTTTCTCAACTCCCGACATTTGCTCGATTTCATTCCTGGGATGTCTCGCAAAGGGAAATCCAAACAAAGAACCCTCCTGTTACACTACTCCCTCGCGTCGTCGGTCATTGAGATATAAAGGCCTAAGGCACACCGGCGGGATGTCCTAAGTGATACCTTGTTAACCTACTAACGCTCTTTTACTATTCTATCCTTCCACCTTGGTGAAATGGAAAGTCTAACTAATCGAGGAGCATACTCTCTTATAATATATTTTACGAACATCATGCCCAAAACAAACCACCTCCAAATTTTCCTTTTTCTCCAAGTCCTGGCTATAAGCCTCAAATCAATTTCTCTAATTCATGCCTCACCCAAATACTTGCGGTGAGAGAACTATTTTGGTGCTTCTCCATAGCACTTATATTTCCATAAGCTTACCATCATCATACGACTATCAGTCTATATTTTTTTCACCACACTAAGTGACTTGTCATCAAAACCAACATCCTTGGATACCATAACATCTCTCCACTCACGACGTCATTAAGGTTCATGCGTGAAGCGTCTCGTAAGCGAAATCCAAACAAGGAACCCCTCCTATACACTATTATTTAACTTTATAGGTCTTGGAGGTTCGTTAGTTTCAAGTATGCCACTAGGATAATCCCATCCCACCTATCGACAAAATGTGGTCTGAACTCCTATTTCCTTACAGGAGCCACATCACCAAGCCCTTGTTCTAGCACTAAGTCGTTAGCGCAAACAATAATGAACTTAAATGCACAGCTCAACAATAAACCCTACATACGTTAAATCATATCTGATCTAAAAAAAAATCAGAAAAATACACGGTTGGTGCTCAATAATAAACCCTGCATACCTTAAAGAAGCAAACATTTGATTCGAAGGAATCATCAACCAGGCGTCCCTGTGTCTGGACACATAAAATAAACCCTACATACCTTAGCTACAAGTGAGGATCTCCTAAAAGCTATAGAGGATAAAACTATTGGTCTGCCGTCTGAGTTGGTGGCTGGGAAGGCCAAAAATAAGAAGCTTAAAGAAGACTCATTCAACAAGGGTCGGGACAAAGCATTTTTGGCAGCCTCTACTCAGATAGAGTTTGTGAGAAAAAATCCTTTAAGGATGGTTGGTGAGAGTCACTTAAGGAAGTGGGCACCCTAGCAGAGTCTGAACTATTTTTTAGGTATGATCCAGGTCCTCCTCCCAACTTGGAGGAAGAAATTGATGATGATGAAGGATATGGGGAATCTTCCCCTTAGCCTACTGTGTCTGCTTTGAAGACTGTTGATGAAGTTTCCCCTTCTGTCGACTAGCCTTCTGGTAGAAGTGCCTAGGACAAGGAGAAGGTTTAACTCCTTATTCTTTAGCTTTTCATATTTTTTTACTATCTAATAGGACCAGGACAAGTTGTAACACCTTTTTGATTATTAATGAAATCATATAAAGTTTCATGCTATTTGTGTTGTACTTATCATTTTTCTACTCTTCTTGATTGGTTGAATGAATTCTCATATTTATGTAATAGTTACTCAGTAATTGTACTCGCATACTTACACTTGTAATTTTCAGTTTGGTGCTAGGAAGTAGGATATAGTTTATGATGAATCCCACCTAATCAGGCGTAGTAGAAACCTTTTGAATGTTGTCCATGTTGATTTTTCTGAAGAAGACTTGGTCAGCATACTTGGTCCAGATGTGTCCGATCAAGATAAAGAAGCATATATTCATGTCTATGGTTTACTGAGAAGGGATGTGGAAAATAATGTTGCTTATTAAAAGATGATTGAAGACTTATAAGAAGACCATAATGAAATCAAATCTTTATTGCATGCCGACTATGAGGCCGAGTGTAAGGAATTGAGTGAAGGGTGAGGTTTTCAGGAGAAGCTGGAAAAATATGCTTCCGTGTATAAGAGAAAAGAGTTTTTTTTTATTAAATGTGAAGTTGATGAAGACAGGGATATTGTTAAGCTCTTGTAAGAGGAGAATAATAAACTCAGGAATGAGTTGGACACTTCTAAATAATGTTCTGTTAGTGGTGCCGATGAAGGTGTTTATTGTTTGGAGAATGAGAATGCCAGGATAATGGAAGAACATGAACTCTGAAGAAATACAAACTTGGACAATCTTTTAGACAAAAAAGGACGAGTCGACCAACTATTAAAAAGGCCAAAACCAAGAAAACCTTAGCTGACCAAGCTATTCAGCTGAAAGCAAAGGGTCAAACTACTGCCGATTTGTCTACAAAACTGGAAGCTAAAGATAAGGCCATTACTGACCAATTTGTTCAGTTGAAAGTGAAAGATAATTTTTTAAAGAAACTCCAACATCAAGTTGAAAGTTTAACCTTTTAATTTCACAAAAAACCCATAGAGGTCTGGATGGAAGTCTACAATGAAGCCCTTAGCCGTGTTGATGATCACCTTACTCAGATCCATCATGAAGGCTATAAATCGACGTGGGATAATTACTTGACTATACTGAAACATAATAGTAATAGCTAGTTGTGGTACTGGAACGAACCTAATATATTAGATTGTGATGATCCTCCCTGTAAGTTAGACATATCTTGGATTCCTGTTGATGATATTCCTCAGTGTCTGATTACCAAATATTTGGGAGATTATGACTTGCATGATGTTCATGAAATAGTTCATCCTCTACATCTGATCAATATGTCGAGAAGCAACAACAAAAGAATATTGAGAGATTTTAACATTATTAATTCTCCCTATACTTTGAATGATCCTCCCTTTGGAATGGATAAAGTGCATCCAGTTCAGCTGACTTCCAAAGCTCAAGGAAAATGTCTTCTTAAATAGTTCTTCTGTATATGTGTTATTAATTTGAATGTAATGCAATTTAAATTAATGAAAATCCACATTTTTGTGTTGTTAACTCCGGATTATTTAATCAATAAGTCAACCCGGGATTGTAATACCATAGATTCTACTAATGCACTTAGATATATCAATCTAAGTTTAGCATTAATTATCATTAGCTGTGTTTGTAATGCCATAGATTCTACTAATGCCCCTAGATATATTGATCCAAGTTTAGTAGTAGTTATCAGTGATGACCAAGTGTATGAGGAATATATGTTTGTATTCCAATGACTACGAATGTTTACAGGTCTTCCTGCATTTAACTTAGTCAAGTAAAACTTGTTTGTAACTTTTTTAGTTGTGTACGAAGTTTTGTAGACTTCTTATTCTTTACTTATCAATGACAAGGTCATACACGAAGTTACTTGTTATGGCCGACCAAGTGTTTAGGATTGTATTTTTGTAATTAACTTAGTCGGATAATACTTATTGTTTATTACTTGTTAATACAGAGTCATACATGAAGTATTGGTTACTTATTATTTGTGACTTGTACATACAAAGTCATAAATGCTGTTTTAACTTGGACGAACAAAGATTGCCCATTATGTTGTTGGTTCATCTGGAATTTGATAAGTTCAACCTGATTAAGTATGTTCTGCTGATGATCGGTAAGAGTTGAAGACCAAGAGATAGTTTTACTTATTATTTCTAGGGCATGTATATCACCGTACTCTAAAAAAATAAAAATAAAAATTGAAGGGATTGAAATAAATTTTTTATTGAAAACTGACCAATAGTTATTTTGAACATAAAGAAATACAATTATTACAATCCCTTAAATAATTGATAATACTTTTGAAGGTGCTCGGTGTTCGAGTTTTTTTTTTAACTCTTCCCCTTCTAAAGTCAACAGCCGTTAAGTTCCTAGTCGGATGACATCTAAAAGGCGATATGGGCGATGCCTGTTAGCCTCAAGCTTGTTATTCTTATAGATAACCTTCTTGAGGACATAATCGCCCTCTTTTAAATTGGCCACCTTAACCTTATTGTTGTAGAAACAATATGTCTTGTGTTGGTATGCAACATTTCGTAGAGCAGCATCTTCTCAGACTTCCTCTAACATATATAGATCCAATCTCCTCATCAAGTCATTGGTTGGAGAATCCAAATTTAGGACCTTATGAGTTAGCAGGCCTATCTTGGCTGGTACCATGGTTTCAGTCCCAAATGTAAGCATGTAAGATGTCTCCCTAGCTACTATTCTCGGCGTTGTTCTGTATGCTTGGGGGAACATAATGCAACTCATTAATCCAGTTTCCCTTAGCAGCATCAATCCCCTTCTTTAATCCATTTAGCAAAGTCCTATTTATTAATTTTATTTAACCATCACTTTAAGGATGGCCTGGTGCATAATGGATTTTCTAAATTTTAGACTGGACACAATATGCTTCAAACTCATCGTTATCAAATTGGGTTCCATGGTCTGTAATGAAGGTATAGGGTAACCCATATCTCCATATGATATTCTTCTAAATAAATTGATACACTTTTTCATAATGCATGTTCACCAATGGCTCTACTTCCACCCATTTGGTGAAGTAATCAACAATAACTACTAGATACTTGAACCTACCATTGGTGGTCGAAAGTGGTCTAACTAGGTTAATTCCCCAAATAAAAAATGGACAAGGCGAAGTTATTGGTGCTAATGTGGTATTGGGTATTTTATGAATGGCGGGGAACTTCTGGAACTTATCACACTTTCTTGCAAAGGCTTTATAGTGTTCCCTCATAGTCCGCCAATAATATCCTTGAGTGTTGATTCTTTGAAGCGACCAATTGAATGAGCTCTGTAGGAACCTTCGTTCCCCTCTTTGATCAAATCTTCCACCTCAATTGGATGAACACAATGTATCAAGGAGATCATTAATCCCCTTCTGTATAAAACCCCTTTGTTCAACACATATCTTATTACTTTATATTAGAGATTTTTGGCCTCTTTGGGATCAGGTGGTAGGATTCGATCTTTAATATAGGTTTTGATCGGGTCCATCTAGGAAGGTCCCAAATCTACGATAATGAAATTAACCATTAAGTCCTTGTCATTGCTCCGATTGGCTAGGATCTCTATTGGGATGGTGTGCTTGATTTCAATTCTGGTTGCTGAAGCAAGCCAAAAAAGTGCATCTGCTCGGGCGTTGGCTATTCAAGGGATCCTATTCATTTGTACGAATGGAAATATGGAAATAACTTCCATGGTCTTGTCAAAGTGTCTAGTCATCAACTCTCCCCCGACTCTATATAAATTAAACACTTGGTTCACCACTATCTGTGAATCATTGTGTGCCATTACTTGCTCGATGCCTAATGAATGGGCCAAATCTAGTCCAATTATTAAAGCTTTGTATTATGTTTCGTTGTTTGATTCTCTGAATTAAAACCTAAGTGTATATTCAACATCAATATCATTAGGAGTATTGAGTATTATACTTGCTCCATTTCCTGTCTCGTAATGAAGAACCATCAACGTACAAATTCCAAAACAGGATATCATTATTGAAGCTTTTTTTAGACACAATTCCATGATGGAATATTTTCTTACTTTCTTATACATATTTCTGGTCCAGTTCATGAGTTCTGGATGATTCAGGTTGATCTGTAGTCATTTTAGCTTGATTTTAAGTTGATCTCTCTTCTTTAGAAGTGTATTTGACAGACAAGTTTTTTTAGCTGGGGACCTCTGGATAGGTGAACTCATCAATAAAATCTGCCAAAGCTTAACCTTTCAATGAAGACCTTGGTTCATAAATAATATTGTATTCTCCCAGTTCTACTACCCAATACATTAATCTACCTAACTTTTTAAGCTTGTGGAGTTCTTGCCGAAGAGGTAGATCAGTATACACGACTATAGGATGTTCTTGGGAATAGGGTTTCAAACGTCTGAAGGCTTTGATGAGCACTAAGGCCAATTTTTCCATACGTGGATATTTGATCTCGTCTCCCTTGAATGCTTTGCTGGTGTAGTAAACTTGTTTTTGGATCCCATTATGAATTCTAACCAAGGCAGATCTAATTGCAGATTTAGAAATTTCCACGTATAAGTACAATTTTGTAACAACCCAGGTTTTCGAGCGACTATTTTATACTATTTTGCCTAATGGGCTAATTTTATAAAATAGGGAATGTTGGAGTAAATATTATTTCCCGTGAGACTTAAGGATAATATTTATTATGTTTTGACTATTTACCGTTATGGGAAGGTAAATAGTGTTATATTGTGTATTTTGCATCGTTATATGTAAAACGACGGTTATGACCTATATTTAAATTTGGGTATAATTAATGAATTAAAAATGGAATTGGAACGTAAAAATAGTTCACACTTTCCCGAATGCCAAAATAGGGGGTGCGGTTGTTTTTAGAATAGTCGAGATAGTCGGAATAAGTGCCCAGTTGTAATTTTTGAGATTTAGGCATTTTAAGGGGTTATGACTCAATTAAGTGGTTACGAGTCATTTTAGTGGTGTATTAGCAATTAGGACCGGGGGTTTATATTTTGACCCTTATAAATCCCCCACCCCCTTTATTTTTCTTCATTTGTGTGAGAGAAGCCAAAGGAGAGAGAGAGAGAGAGAAGAGAAAGTAGGAGAAAGAGAGAGATGGAAGATTTGGGCCGGAACCCGTCGCTACCGGAGGTGTTCCGAGACTACGAACCTCGAGGCAAGTTTCTTACTTGCTAGATATTGATTTAATGTGATAAATTGCATGTGTAGTTAAGTTTTGGGAGGTTTTAAACCATAAATGGGTTTTGGGTGATTTTGGGTGTTTAATCCTAAATCTTATGTTTTAATTTGATTTGAAGAGAAATAATTAGTTATTTGAAGTATAGGAATGATTTTATAGTAGTATTTGCTGTTGTGGTTGGGTGAAATAGCGGGTAGAAGCTTGGTTGGCTCGTCAATGGCCGAAACAGCTTCTCGGAGAAGAAGTTGTCCTCCAGGATCGATCGATCGAACCTGGAGGATCGATTGATCAAAGCCTTCGATCGATCGATGGCCAGAGGTCGATCGATCGACCTCTTCTGAAAAGGTGAGGTTTTTCCAATTTTGTTTTAGCCCTTTTCTTTTAGGTTCGAGGCTTAGGAACCTTCCTTTGGGAAGTAATGGGGAGTCCTAGAGGGTTGTATTGGGTAGACTAATGTCCTAGGATAAGAATGGAGATTTAAGTTTACCCGAGGACTAGTATGGATTAGGTTAATGTCCAACTGATATAGGAGGTTAACCTAAAGATATATTTGAAGTTAAAATATTAATATTGAGATTTTGAGAGACACTTCATTATGGAGACTCACTTTGAGGGTTTATGAATTATATAAACTATTTGAGTCTATTTTTGAGGTTAGTGGCACTTTGGGGTCTTAGGTCATTAATAAAATTTGACTTAATAAGAATATGACGCACCTTCTAAAACTTGGTGCTTAATGGCTAAGTGAATGATTTTTGGAAATGTAAAATATGAGTTTTCAAAAAAAGGGAAAAAGTAATGTTTTTCATAAATGTTAATTTATGGATACACACCTCTCTAAATCGCTATCATAAGGGAAGTCGCGCGCGTTGTGGTGAAGCCCCCTGGCTAATGATGCAGGGTGGATATAGCCCCTAGGCCATGTGAGAGTTTGTTTACATATATTTTTGCGCTGGTTAGGAGATTCCGGGTGTGGTCTTGACTATCCCGCAGGCACATGGTCGCTTCCCGACGTTTCGATAGGATCCCAGGTTGTCTTGTAGGCCCTGAAAGATGATAGCCATTTAGGGGCGCGCACAGTGGGGAAACTCGGACGGGCGGTCTTAGATTTCGTTATATAATATGATATATAACTATGATTCAATAATGTGGGACATTATTGGTTATTAAAGCATTTTATGATAATAAAATGGATTTAATTTACATTTCCCGGATAGAAGAAGGGAAATGGGATGTTAAATACATTTTCCGGATGGAAGAAGGTAAATGGATGTTATGATATAAAAGTAAAGGATTCTTTTATGATAATAAAACTTGATTTAAATTATGTATTTTTCCTGGATAGAAGAAAGGAAATAAAATTTGGTAAAGAAAGTTTTGAAATGGGATTAATTGGTAAACCTTTGATAAAATGAATGTACCATATATGTAAATTCCTAAATAAAGAATTAGGAATTGTGCCGTTAGATGATGGATGGGTTTATGTTTTTATTTCTTGAGTAGCTGTAGTTGTGACCTCCCACACTTATGCACACACATTTATTTATTTCTTATTTTCGTGCTTAGGGTCTAATGGATCTCGACGATCAACCTTGCCTAAGTAGTAGTGTATCGGGGGGGTTTCTTGTTTGGATTTCGCTTTGCGAGACACCCCACGCACGAATAGGGCATAGTGTTGAGAATGGGGAAAAGTTAGCCCTTAGTACTTAGGGTTAACTAGAACATCTCACGATATCGCGTTAGGTTACTGCTAGATCGAGAGGTGAGGAATATTATTGTTATCTGCGATAGATTTACGAACTTACCTGCCATGCATTTTAGTCACATGGTAATCATATCAACCCGGGCCTGACCGGTTTCTATATTTCCTTGTTTCTGCATATTCTTTGCCGTTACAGGTGCTCTTCCGCATGGACACCCGTGTTTACATTTCCATTTCCAGTTGTCATGGAGCTATGGCATATTGCGGATGTTGTAGGATACTTGTAGCAGACGCTCCCCTCGATTGTACTCTAGTTATGTTCAGTACTTTTATTCGGGCGTGTTTGCCCAAGGTATTGCACTCATTTATTATATTGTAAATATTGATTGTAATACTTAATGTATTATTTGTATTGGTCTGTGCACCGACAGCTTATTCGGTGATTATTTATTGTATCGTCATACTTTATTCATCGATTTTTGATACCCACCGTTTTTACAAATGGGATTGTCTAAGTGTTTCTCTTTTACTTTTAAATTTTTTTTGTATATGAAAATCCATTTTCTAAAATGATTGGTGGTTATCTCATACTATTATTTTAAATCGACAGTGATGCTAAGAATGGACCATCTATGATTCCTGTAATTATTGAAGTATTGGGCTGGCCACCTATTATTTTAGTAGGCGGGTTGTCATAAATTTCTCTCCCAAAACTGGTCGGGATAACAAAGGTGGAGACCATAGGTATTTCTTTAATTCTTGTAACGCTTCTTCGCACTCTTAATTCCACTTGAAAGTCTTTGTCAACACCTTAAAAAATGGCAAACACCTGTCTATTGCCCGAGAAACAAATCTGTTTAAAGCTGTCATTCTTCCAGTGAGCTTTTGTACATATTTCTTGCAAGTTGGCAACTAAATTTTTATCAAATCTTTATCCTTTGCTAAATTATCTTCAATTCCCCTTTAATTGGCTATAAAGCCGTGGAACATTCCTTCTTGGACTCCGAACATATATTTTGTCGGATTCAGCTTCATCTGATGCTTTTCTAGATGTTCAAATGTCTAACTGAGATTGCTGATATGATATGAGGCTTTCTTACTTTTTGATAACATATCGTCCACATAAATATCCATATTCTTGCCTATCTTCTCTTCAAAGACTTTATTCACCAACCTCTGATATGTCCCTTTGGCCTATTTAAGCCCAAAGGGCATTACATTGTAGCAATAAGTTCCTCGCTTGGTGATAAATGTTGTGCTTTCCCTATCATGTGGTTTCATCTGAATCAGGATATATCTAGAATAAGCATCTATGAATCTTAAAAGCTCATGTCCTAATGTACCATCCATCAATTAATCAATCTAGGCATGGGAAAGTGGTATCTTGGGCAAGTTTTATTCAAAACTAGTGAAATCCACAAACATCCTCCATTTATCATTCTTCTTTTTTACTATCACAACATTGGCTAACTAGGCTGGATACTTAACATCTTTAATAAATTGTGCTTTTTGAACCTTCTCAACTTCCTTTTAGATATATTTATTCTTCTTCGGATTAAAAACCCTACACCTTTGCTTGATCGGCTTTGCATTCTTATTGACGTTGAGATCATGACAGAGGAAATTGGAATTAATCCCCGATATATACTCATAGATCCAAGAAAATAAATTTCTTCACTACCTGAGGAACATAATCAAATCCCATTTAAGGATTGGATCTAGAGTTAAGTGGACCTACGTAGTTCTCTCTGGGTTGTCATCACCTAGGATAATAGTTTTAGTAGCTTCCATAATCTGCCCCTTGACTAATTATGTCTCATCTCAAGGATCTAAAGTTTCAACTTCAGAGTCACTGTTGGGCTGAGTGGTTTCTACCTTATAAGTAGTGGTCTATTTCTTCAACTCAATCAAGTCCTCTTGATTAGTGAGGAGAAATAACATTCTTCGGCCACCTTTTGGTCGCCTTTCACAAAACCTACCCCAAAATGAGTTTGAAACTTCAATCATTGATGGACTGTGGATGGCATAGATTCAAACTTCTTCGATCATACCCTACCGAGGATCACATTATAGGCAGATTGGACGTTTTTATCCAGCACACGAAAGAATATTTTCTCAGTACAACTCATCAACCAGGTGACCAACAACACTTCTAGCTTGACTGTCCCAAGAGGGTAAACCTTTTCACTTAGAAAACCTATTAATGGTAAGGTTCGAGCTGGCCGAGCTTCAAGTCCAAACTCTGAAAATAAGGGTAGAATGTAATATCTGCCGATCTGCCATTGCTAATCAAAACCTTGTCGATGATGACATCCTGGATCCTAAATTTGATGACCAATGGATCATCATAGGGATGAAGTACCCCAGAGAGGTTGTCCTTGGATAAGTTGATTACGAGTTTATCTTTGTTGACATTCTTGGGTCGATTATCTTCATTGAAATTTATTCTCTGTATCTAAGAATGGGCTTGTGCCTCATTGAAGTATTCTTTTCTCTCAGCAGCGTGGTCGCCTCCCCCTACATTGCCACTTATAATTACATGACAATCAAATAAACCAAAATTGATCATAGCTACCTCATGCTCTAGTTGATTAGGCTTCTTTGGATGGTCAGGATCGTCTTCATAACCATCCTCATGATTTCTTTTCATGTCATTTCTAGGTTTACATGAAGAATTTGACCTTCCTCTTGCTTCTTTGTTTTCTCCCCAATGAACAAAGTTGTTCAATTTTCCTCGGTGGATAAGAAATTATATTTCATTCTTCAAATCGATAAAGTTATCTGTTGTATGGCCATGATCCTTATGGAATTAAGATTATTTAGATATGTCCCTCTTGTTAGGGGGTGCCTTCGACCTTTCAAGCCATCGTAAATCCTTATTGTGTTTGATTTCCTCCTGGATATAGTGAATTCTAACACTCAATGGAGTATAGGTTCCATATTTTTTTAGCGTGTCCTCCTTTTTATCCTTATGCTCCTTTTGATCCCTTTTATTAGGATTAGTATATGGATTCTGTTTTACAGCCATTGCTTAATCGGCGTTCATTATCTTTCCTTCCTTCGCCATAAGTTTTGCCATAGTTTTAAGAGGATCTTTGGCTAGAGTATAATACAATTTCATAGAAATAAATCCATTCATCAGAGCAGTGATGGATGTTTTTTCTCTCATAATCGACCACTTTCAATTTCTCATCGTCAAAATGAGTGATGTACTCCCTAGTAGTCTCCCTTACTTGCTACCTTACGCTCAAGAGATGGGTTACTCTTTTTACTAGCTTGGCTCTGAAACATAAATTCTAATAAACAGCTCGACAAGCTGGTTGATGTTGGTAATTTATCCATGGGGCAAGTTATTATGCCATATATGGTCAAAACCCATAATGGTACTTGAGAATGCTCTACATCTCACCTTATTGGGGATGAATAAATGTTAGTGGCAGCTTGATATTGCACATATGTAGAAGTACATCAATTTTTCCATTATACTTGGGGGTGACCATAGGAGCTTGATATTTCACAATAGGCGAAGCAAATGGAATGGTTGGGTTGCCTATATTCTTGGCACTGGGATTTGGATCATTCATTTTTACTTGAGCAATGGTGTATGAGATTGGGAATGGTAATTAGACACACGTTCTCACAGACGGTGCCAATCTGTTGTTGCCAAAAAATGGATTTGATCCAAATTTATAATCACAGATAAAATATAGAATTATAGTGAAATAATAAAAGAGTGACACATGATTTTAAAGATGTTTGACTATATATGACAACCTACATCTACTGTTATGGTATTAATTTCAAACATTAGAGAAAGCTAGGTACTCCTATAAAAAAGAATAACCTAGAATTCGTTCTATCTATTTTTATAAAAGGAATACAATGCATTTATAGTGACTCATAGATCAAGAGTTGGAATATTAAGAGATGGAATGCCTTTGTACATTTAAGCATTTACACTTATACATAATGAATATGACTATTGGTTATGTGACCCACATGTGGTAAGACCCTTACTATGGTGATGCTTCATTGGTATTGATGGTCTGCATTCTTTATGTTGGTCGGCAGGTTTACCGAGATATTATATGATGATTGGGATTTTTGCCTTGTAAAAAGACGGCTGTCTAGTCCCGATTGGTCCACGTAAGCGGATAATTTTAGGTATCAACACCAGGGTGTTTGATAAAATTTCTAAGTGGGATTTTGGTCTTGGACTGATTGTTTCTTGTTTAAGACTATTTTTAGATATTTGAGAATGTCTGCATCTAAGGTTCCAAAGTTGTCAATGCTGAACTCTGACTTGGATAAGTTTGTTGGTAAATCCATTAATTATGGCATATGGATTTATCAAATGAGAGACGTGTTAAACAAAATAAACAATTTTGAGGAATCTTGGCTAAACCCTAATATATGTCAAAGGATGATTAGAAGGAATGTAATTTGCAAGAATTTAACATTATCCGATTAAATCTTGAACAAAATGTGGTATATTATGTGATGAATGAGGAATTGATGAATTCAATATGGAAGAAATTATACGACAAATATATCATCAAGAGCGTAGAGAATCATCTCTACCTCAAGCAAAAAAATTATTTGAATTTGATTATATTAAAGGTATGTCAATGTATGAACATTTTGTTGTGTTTAATAAAATTTTCTTTGATTTATTAAGGTAAGACGTTGATATTAAAGATGAAGATAATGGTTTGTTACTTCTAAATTCACTTTCGAATTCATATAATCATTTGGGCACCACATTGTAATATGGGAGGGAGGTAGTTAAGTTTGGTGATGTTTCTTTTGGTCTCTTAGGAAGTTAGAAGAGAAAGATAAAGAAGAATTATCCTTAGTTCTATGCATTTGTTGCATGGGGGTAGGATTGAGGAGAAAAGGGAAGGTGGGGGAGGAAGCTCAAGGTGCATGGGCTTGGATAATGTTTTGTGTTGCAATTCCAAGACGAAGAGGAATTTCAAGAAGTATTACCTTAAGCTAAAGGCAAGAGACGATAAAAAAAACTTGTTGCAAAGTCTGCGAATTCCGAAACTTCAGATGATGATGAATTTGGGAGTACGCTGATAGTTTCATCACAGGAAAGATCTTCCAGCGAGTGGATTCTTGATCTCGGTTAATCTTAACACATCTAACTGAATAGAGATTTATTCCTTGCCTTTAAGGAGGTGGATAGAGGGAAAGTCTTTATTGGTAATGACCATAGTAATCTGTGGAAGGGTATTGCCACAATCAAATGGAAGATTTCAAATTTGAAGAAGATTTTGATTTCTTTAGTTGATTTAGATTCTAATGGGTGCAAGATGTTACTCGAGGGTGGAATGCTAACTGTTATCTTAGGTTCCTTGGTGGTGATGAGAGGAAAAAGTTGAAACCTTTATTTTCTTCAAGGGAGCATTGCAAGATGTCATGCCTCGATTGTTGATGAGAAAGAAGAGGCAAAGTCGGATTCGACTAAGTGTTGGCACATGCATGTGGGACGTGCTGGACAGAAGACCATGTCGGTGTTGTGTACACAAAGGTTACTAAAGTGTGAAAAAAGTTTCAAGAAGGGATTTTGTGATCATTGCATTATTGGGAAGAACATTAGGTTAGAAATTAGAACTAATATTCATTGTATGAAGAGCATACTTTACTACTTTCACATGAATAGGGGGGGGGGGGTCTTTATAAAAATTCACCGTGAGGAGATATCACTACTTTGTGATATTTATTAATGACTACTATCGGTGGAATTAGGTCTATACCATTAAAAAAAGGACGAGGCATTAGGGGTATATTTTAAATGGAATAAGATAGTGGAGAATCAAACTGACATGAAGTTCAAGGTTCCTAGGTTGGATAATGATGAGGAGTACTGATATGATCCTTACTTGAAATATTGTCAAATGAGGCTATTTTTAGGAATTGAATTATCTGAAAAACATCATGAAAAAATGGAGTAGCGAAGAGGATGAACAAAACCTCACTTTAAAAGGTATGTTCTATGTTGTCTAATGAGGTGTCACCGAATTATTTTTGGTAAGAGGTTTTGTCCTATGCTTTCTTCCTCGTGAATCGTTTTCCATCTACCATAATTAACTATAATATTCCAAATGAGGCTTGGTCAGGTTCACATCCTACACATGAAACAATGGATGTATTTAGATGCCCAACTTATTTTCATCTTAGTAAGGCTAAATTTGATCTGAGAGTTTGAGAAGAAGTTTTCATGGGTTTTAGGGAAATAAGTTGTGGGGGAGAGATGATAAGAATATGGTGGTGAATATGGATATAACCTTGGATGTGGCATCTGTGACTAATATGACAAATGAAGAGAAATAATGTTATTCGATAGAGAAAGAGAGAAAAAAACTGTAAGTGGAGGTGACTACTTCGATTGATTATTTAAGTGAAGAGATAGAGGTTGTGGAAGAGGGATCTAGTCGAAGATGGAGAGAACACCTATTTTGGCGAGGGGATGAGAACATGAGGTTTTGAAACCTACGAGCAAATATGGCTTTGATAATGATGCGATTGCTTATTCATTATTAGTTTATGACGATGAGATGTTTACATACCGTGTATCCTCAGGTGATGAATGACACTCATTGTAACAAGTACAAGGTTGTCATGGGGGAGGAAATTAATTCTCTTCGTAAGAACCAAACTTGAAGGGTTATGAAGTTTCCTAAGGGGAAAAAGTCTATCGAGCGCAAGTACATGCTTTTTAAGAAAAATAGGGCTCCATATTTTGACAATTGTTAAAAGCAAGATTGATAACCATGGGTTTTGCTAGCGGTGCAACCGGTAGGGTTTTTACCTTACCGTACCGTTTTGGTTTTGAAAAAAAATGGGTTTGATTTCTTATTATGAAAAACCAAAAACCGATTTTACTAGAAATCGAAAATACTACCAAAAACTTGGTTGGTTTTGGTTTTAGATATAAAAAACTGATTTACTCTACCGATTTATCGTACCGAAATACCATACTAAACATACTGCATGTTACCGTACCAATTAACAAATAAAAATGTTTTTAAAATATATATATATATATATATATATATATACCAAATTATCAAGAACCTTCATTTTAAACTCATCTCATCCATTTATTTCTCTTATTATAAAAGAGACAAAACCCTAACCAACTTTCCTATTCTCTCACAACAATAAATTAGCTGACCAAGAAAATAGGAACAGCCGCACAAGGTATGTCCTTCCTATCCTATTTTATTTTCCAACATACCGTGCACTTGCTTTGATGGAATGTGATGTATTGAAAATTTCTTTGATATGGTGGCTTCCGAGTATGATTTTCGTACAAGCAAAATAGTCCTTAATCCGTTTCGTAGCTCTTTGACACAAAAAATGATGGAATGTTTAGTATGCGCCCAAGATTGGATTAGAAGCTCCACAACCATTGAAATTGAAAAATCACAGGAGTCACCTGAAAGCATTGAAGCTTGTATGTGTTTTATATTCATAAGCTTTAGGTTGACTTATTTTGTTCTCTTATTTATTTATATTTGTTGATATTGATATGAATTTAGTGTTTATTTTTTGTTGTTGTGCTTGTATGTGTAATGAATAAGTTTAATGGATTGAACATTGGTTCAGATTAATTGACATTGATCTTTTGAAACCTGACGTATTTTTTGTTATTATTGTGCGTGTAGGTATACTGTTGTTTTTAAGGTTCTTCTAAGGCCATTCTAAGGCGGTTTTTTCCTACTATTTTAAGGCTATTTTAGGGCTGTTTTTAAGGCTTTTTAATGCCATTTTAAAAAAAAATTAATGTTGTTTTGGTGCTATTTAATGTAGTTTTTAGTCCTTTTTTTGTCTTACTATTTAGTGTTGTTTTTAGGGCTATTTTAAGTAAGTTTTTTAATGCTTTTCAGTACTATTTTGGTGCTATTTTACGGTGGTTTTTAGGGCTTTTTTTCTTACTACTTAATGTTGTTTTTTGGATAATATTTTGACTCATTTAATGTTGTTTTAGGATTTTTAGTGCAATTTTAAGGGTTTTTAGTGTTGTTTTCAGGAATGTTAATCTAAGTTATATAGTATTATTTTTTCTTTTGTATTGATTTACAAGTGAAGTAAAAAATTGAAGGCAAAAGTGAAGAACTGGGAGAAGAAAAAAATGATATGAGAGAAGAAAAAATTGATATGAGAGAAGAAAAAATTGGAGTTTATTTTTCATAGTGGTATTGTTTTATTTAGATATTGTATTATAATGTTTAAATTGGAGTTTTATGTGTATGGATAGGGAGTGGACACAATTATTAATGCAATTTAGGTTATGCCTCATGATCATTTTATTTTTCACTGCAATTTATATTATATTTTAGTTTTAAGTAATGCATTAACAGATTAAATGACCTTAAAATTTGGGCATCGAAACTTGTTCAAAATTTTACCGGAATCATAATATCGAAATATATACCAAATTTACCAAATCCATAAACCAACTTTTAATTTTTGTATTTAGCGGGAAAAAAACCAAATAGAAACTGAAATTACCTAAACCAAAAAAAACTAAACATACCAAAAAAACCAAAAAATTGGTCTTTTTGGCGAAGGTGGAGATTTGTGGAATTTGTCTTAGAAGACAACCCAAAATTCAACCCAAATTTTCTGACTTTCGACACGGCCGACAAATGTTGGGATTCATTTTAGCAAACAGGGGGGGGGGGGGAGGGGGCGGGGGAGGGTAATGGATTAGAGAAACATTATATATATATATATATATATATATATATTTTTTCGTGGGAGAAGTTGCTACCGAAGAAGGTAAGGGTTTGCTATAATACACCTTTTTTATTAATTAATTATTTAATTAATTCAAAAATGAGAGAAAAATAAAATTTTGGAATCAATTACTTTTAATAATTAAATATGTTGGTTTTTATATTCAAAATTCAGAATTCGGAACCCTAGATTACAAGACTTTCTAACAGAAGTATATATAAGTCTTGGGCCATTTGGAAGAGTCCTCAAAACATAAAACTCTCTAAGAGTCCTCAAATCATCAAACTCTCTAAAATATATATATAAACTATTTGATCATCCGATCGAGATGAAATTGTTTGTGCAGCTTCGTCTCATCTTGAGCTACTACACCTCCAAATTTCAAACAATTCCAACGATCCGATCGTCCATAATGTTTTTTTAGTGTTTGTATCTCATTAGAACTCCTTTCTTAATCAAACTCTTAATCATTTATATATCACAACAAATTCGTGGCTTAACTTTTCAAATCACTTTTTCTACAATTGTTCACTAGAGAACACTTCTCCAATACTTTCCTCTATACCATAATCACCAACCTCCAACATATTCAAGTTTTTGCACAAGTTTTGGAAGGCTTATTTGGGGTTTAATCAAGATTGTCCAAGAACGTCTCTTTGCTTATTTTTCGAGAGGAATCCAACTCTTTAGTCCGGATTCCTTCATCTTAATCTCAGGCATGAATGCTCTATTCTCTTCCTTTGGTATTAGGCGTCTTAAATGTCACCCAAACCCTTAATAATGTGTTTTTGATTAAAATCAATTCGTAACTTAATTAGAGAAACTGGTCACTAATTTTGGGACTGTTTTTATGAAACTTTTGAATATGAATTAATCTTTGAAACCCCTGGGTGCGTAGGATAGCGAGTGATTTTTGGGTTTAATTGGGTATAGGTTGCATGTAGAAAAATTACAGTTTCTAATTAAATAATTTCGGGTGCATTTAAACTTATGAAAATTACGTAGAGAATGATGAAATTGGAAATTGTTGATAAATTCATAAATTCATGTTAGAATTCATTTTAAATGGTTAAATGGGAATTTTTACACCAAAAACGACGATGTTGAGACTTAATGAAAAATTAAATGGAATTGTGATACTATTGCTTTATTGCCTATACATATGTTGTGTGTATAATTTGTATTATTAATAGCCATCGCGGGGACGACAGGTTATTTGGGTAGTTGCTCTCAACTATATTTTAGGATGCTTACTAGGTATGGTACTAGTGGGTAGACCTTTGTGTGATTTATGCTTGCTAGGTATGAGACTAGTTAGTATAGATTTTTACGAAATGACATATTTCGAGGTGGGTTGATATTTATGATTATTCAGTCATTGCGCTAGTCTAGGCTCGACACCAAGGGGTAATTAATATTGGAGATTCATCCTATATATATTCTAGGATGTATTTATGCTTCGGAGACCCTTAGGTATGGGACTAAGGGGTGTTTTAAGTATCTCACGTCACTAAAAATGTCCGGGCCCAATTTAGAAGATAAATATGGGAAAGATGAGAAATTGAGAATTAGTACCTAAGATAATAAAACGTGTATTAAAATATATTGACGACATAATAAGCGAGGGCCGACAATTTAAACGGGACAACCGACGTTTTATGTCGTGTTGCGTGTGGAACCTCATTATGTAGCAGGGGTCAACAGTTTAAACGGATCAACTGGCATTTTGACGAGGGGATGTGTATTTTGGTGGAGGAATCACCCGTGGCGGGAGGACCACTATAATAATATATTTTTAGTGGGAGTACCACCCGAGGCGGGAGGACCACTATACTTAAATAAGATAACAAATTGAGAAAAATGATAAATTGGGTTATTTAATTAAATTAAAAATTTGGGACTGTGGGATATTTAAAATGATATTGGTGTGAATTAAATATAAATCTTCGGGAGTGGTTAGTGATTTATCTTTATTGCGTTTAATTATCTCGTATTAATCAAAATATTCTATTGTGATATTTATTGTATATAATTCTATTTTCTAGATTCAAGGTCCCTATTTGAGGTGAGTAGTGTGTATTCATGCTCGGGGCTCTGATCTCGTGCGTTGGCTAACCTTCTCAGGATTAAGTTTTGGAAAGTTTGCATAGGACTATTTGGAGATTGTCTTGGAGGTGTAGCTGAAGTTATTTTATTTTATGCTTAGTAGTTAGTAGTTTAGTTTCATTTCCTTCACATTTATATTCAGACTCAGTTTATTGTTTTGGTGGGCCATTAGGTTCCACAATATTAAGGTTTTATTTAGGTATTCATTATGGATTCAGTTTGTTCAATTTTATATTTATTAAAAATTAGATTATTTAAAGTTTTAGCATGTGATGGATCTTTTGTCGCTCAATGGTTATAATCATTTGGGATTGATTCAATTATTTATCTTGTCGATTGATTTATTTATGTCTCACATCTATCTCATGCTAAGAGTACTCTTTTATTTATTCGCTCCCGACTTAGTTTCGGTGGTGGCCGACGTCAGAATTTAGCGGGGTGTGACATTCGCTACAACGAACGAACATTAGATTTGTGCAAAAATAAGTTTTAAGTGAGGGTTATTTTTTGCATTTCTTCCATGTTTGATCCATTGTATAAATAGGTCATTTTAGGGTTAAACACAAGTTAATAGAAAGTTTTACCATATCATTTATTGTTTGTGTACATATTATGAGGATTCGTAAGCTTAAGAGAGTTGTAACCCTTATTAACTGAATCAAAGAAAAGAATCCATCATTCGTGTATATTGCCATAATAGTAAACCAGTAAATATTGTATTAAGCTTTTTTGTGTGTTCTTTATCTTTAACTTATAATCACTTTGAATTTATATTGTATTATCTTGTTATATCTTGAGTTTAGTTTATATCTTAGATATTGGGCATGCATGAATCACTCTATCGAGTGAGTATCCACAAAACATATATATGTTCTAGCTCATGTGATGTACTATATGGTTGATGTGATGATCCCAGTATCTGAACCTCACTGTGCTCATATGGTGGAAATTGAGGTTAGTACATAGATTGATCAAGAACATTGTGATATAGCCAAGAAGTTTATGCGGTATGACTCTTATTCCAATACTTACATAATATGATGGGGTCTTTGGACATACCATTTTGGGATGAGGACCACCCTAAGATGAGGTTAATCATTATTAATATCTTATTATTTTTCCACAAATCATTAATAATATGTTTTTATATTTCCATAAATCATTATTAATATCAATATTCATACGATTTTGTTGTTCTTGTAAAGATGTACGTATTTAACTAATGGTTGGTGTACAAAGGGATATGGAGTTAATATTCTTTCTTACTCTTACTCATCTATTTGAAACCTTATCCTTTGGCTCTTATAGGTTATGAATTTAATTAAAAGTCGATGAGTATAGAGTGTTTACATTCCGACTTAAGTTATATATTCGTCATTTATATACAAGATCTGTAAAAGGTGACCTAAAATGAGATGAATAAATACTGTGGTGACGAAAATCTGAACACAAACAATTAATGAAGGAAAATAATCACCAAGAGAATAAGAACATAAACATTCAGAATCACAATCACACAACGCAAGAGTATAAGTGGTTCGGCAAACTGCCTACGTTCAGGGAAGGGCCTACTATTATATTGAGTAATTATCGAGAAAGATTTTGACATGCCCCTATGACCCGGGCCATGGGTACAATATATATTCAGTTGAGAAGGAGAGGGGGAGAGAGAGCTTGTGTTGATAACCAACATGTTAACCCAGTATCCCTTGAATATCTCATCAAAGATTTTAGGGGATGCACGTGGTCATATTCTTTTATAATAACTGTTATTCAAAACCCATAATTTGAGCCTAGCACCTTTTATTATTCACTTGGTCTTGGACTGCTACTTTTATGGGCCTGTTCGATAAAAGGGTACCCACAATTATTCCTAAAATTTTTGGGGCCACAATTTGGGCTCATAAATTTTAAATTACGACTCTGGCCATCCTCTGATGGCATTGTCGTTATTTCTAGAATTGATAGGGGTGTGAATCGCCATTTTGCAAAAAGTTTAGGTGACATATCTTTTTTTATTGTCGTGCACTATCATTAGCGGGTTTAAACCGAGGTGTTGGATGATTCACGTCGTCACTTCAACTTCTTTCTTTGTCTTACTTCCAAACCATCTTTTACTCTCAAGTTTCCTATCACTTTCAAGCTTGTTCTTCGTCGTTCAAATCTATTTCCTTCTCCTCGTCCTCATTCACCTATGGTTTCTCATAGTTTCAAGATTCATTCTCTTCCTTGTAAGTTCTCAATTTCTTCTCTTTCTGTATTTCCTTTCATTATTTTTCTTTATAATATAACTAGGGTTTTCTCATGGAAAGGATAGACAACGAATCTCTGGTATAATTTAGAAAATGCTACCATATCCCTGACTGGGTGGATATTGAGTGTGACCTTGTTTCTTGTAACGTTCGTGACATTGAGGATGGCCACTGGATTCACGTTCTTCTGTTGTCTAAAGGGTGTTTAACCTTTCCCCCAAATCACCTATTCTTGCATTTCTTTTAGTACTTCGATATAGTCCTAGCTCAATGTTCTCCAAATGTTCGAAAAATTGTAAATGGCGTCCATATAATAAACCAACTCTATTGTACTAACTTAGGACTGGTTAAAATTTTCTTTTGTTATACCTTTTCTCGTACCAGCTTTGTTCTTCTTCATTTGAAAGTGAAGAGTCAAGACAGGGTATTGGTAGTGAACCTACCCAATTCCCTTAAGGACTACTAGTTTGAGGGATTTATTATTAATAACTAGAAATTCCCTCACCAAGTAGGGGGAACAAGGTACAAAGGACCTCTGATCCCCACGTATGGGGACGAATTCATAGGTTGTTGTTCAATCTTACTGCTTTTTTATTGTTTCTCTAATGTGTTCTTCCTCTAATATTTTCTTTTCTTTTTAAGTGAACTCCAAGAATTAAGAGTCTGCTCTCCACGAGATCTTTTCTGTAGAGTTAATCAAGGCATGGGAGATAATGGACTTTATTATAGAAGGTGAGCACTCCAGGTCGATTGCCTTATTATGGGAATAGAATAACACTACCACCTAATTCATTTCCCATCCAACTGACTCCATTCCTCATCTTGATATCCTATAGGAAGAAGAACAGGAAGAAGGTGCTCTCAAACCCATGGAGCTAGATGAGGAGGAGGAGAGAAGCTTATAGTCTGGTGTTTCTGTAGGTGACAGAGGTGGTAGTGGTGAAGCTAGATGCAGTGAGGAAGGATTTCGGGAGGCAGAGTCTGGTGGAGAGAGGTCCAGTGGGGAGGGTTCTAGTTCAGGAGGTTTCAAGTGGGAGAGTTCTGTGAGGAAGACATGGATCCTCCTGGAAGAAAAATCCAGATCTGTGACGATGATGATGTCATGTTATCCAATAAGCTAATGATCCAGAAGACAAGGTTTGGGGGTACTGTTAGTGGTTCCCAGACAACAACTCATAAGAAATATCTGGAGAGCAAGAGGAAAGAAGAAGAGAAGAGAGATAGAGGAAGAGATAAGAAGAGAGGAAGAGAAAAGAGGATAAGAAGAAGAATAAATAATAGGAGAGGAAGAGAGGAGAATAAAGGATGAAGAAAGCACAGGCTTCTCTTGTGCCTGTGGCTATCCCAGCTGAGGGGGTCTCTATGGCTCTAGCCCTTGAGCTTGCTCCCATGATGCTCGAGAAAGTAGTGCTGACGACAGATCATCGGCGGTTTTCAAAGATAGGAACAAACCAGTTAGACCTGAAGGCAGATCAGGGGCTTGCTTTGGTAAGGCCATTTCCTCTTTTTCTCTGTCTTTTTTAATTTCTTTGTACTCTTTGACTCACATCTGTTTCTTCTTACAGTTTTTGTTTAACTATAGTGTCCTTTGTCGCAGTTGAGATAAACTAGCAAGGAGGAATACTGAGCTCGATGGGATCTTGAAGACTGCTCAGGAGGCCCATATGTCCTCCAATAAAGTTCTCAGAGAGGTTGAGGCTTCTTTTGTCAAAGAGAGGGCTGGGATGGCCATGGAGCTGAAGGAACTCTGTGAAGCCTATGAGATGGTCGTGGAGAGAAAACTAGCCATCACAAATTAAAATAAAGGGCTCACTGAGAAGGTGAAGATCCTGGAGGCTGAGGTGGCCACCGTTAGAGAGAGTGGCTACAATGAGGGCTGGGAGGTAGCCTATGAAGATACCGAAAAGAAGATTGACTACATCATTCGAGAAAACTTCATAAAAGGCTGGGATCGAGCCTTAGTTGCTGCTAGAGTTGCTACTTATTCTTTTCTGTTCGGGGGGTAAAATCTTGGACATAAGACCGTTATTGAAGATGATGTCCTAGCTACTCGAACTGGTGAGGATTATGATACTGTTGATGTTCCTGTCGGTGACCAGGGAATAAGCCTTGACCCGGTCGAGGGAGATGTGGTTAGTACTGAGATAAGAGAGGCTGCTATTGATAAGGGGAAAGATCTAGCCACTTCTGAGCATGTCAATGTCACCAACTAGGCTTTTAGGGATCCTTTTGTATTTCATATTTTTCTTCTTTCCACTCAATGTACATGTATCTGGCTAGTGCCAATTTTAATGAAATGAAGAAGTTCTTTTTCTTGTATTTGTTGATATATGAATGTTGTGTGATCTTATTCTTTGTAGTTTTTTAATCTTGATGATTATATCCCCACCACCTCTCGTCTAGGTCAAATTCATGGTTCTAATGTGAGTGACCAAGTTCATCGAGCTTTTACCAAAATCTGTAAATCTCTTAGGGCAAGGAATAAGGGCTACAAAGATCAGTCCAAACTAGTTGCCAAGCTTAAGGATCAACGTTTTGAGATAGAAGAGATTGGTGCCTCTATTCAAGAAGAGGTGAATGCTCTGAAGGGGAAGATCTTGGATGCGTCTAAAAATTAACCAAGTTAGGGAGGTGATAGAGCAGGAGAATGATACTTTAAGATGGGAAGTTGCACGCCTCAGGGAGAATGCGTGGAGAATTTCTCCTACAGTTATACAAGGTTCTTCGTCCTCATTAAAGCGATGAGCTAGAAGTGACGATGGTGGTTCCTAAAGGCAGATTACCGAGATGAAAGGATATGTTCACCAAGCATATGTGATAGCTACTAGGCTTAAGAGGGACGTCACCCGACTGAGGCACTTGTTGAAAAAAGGTCCTCGAAAGTTGTGGGTAGATGGATAAAACCAAGGATGGATAGATGCTCCAACAAAGCTAAAGGATGTCGAGGAGATTGCCTTCATTAGAGGGTAGCTAGGTACCCTTAGGGAGTTAATGGTGCCCAAGAATTTCACCATATGGTACAGGCATGAGATCACTCCCTCGTTCTTAGAACAAATGCATTTAGAAGGGATGACCGTTGGATCCCAATAGTTTCTATCCTGAGGCATCTGCTGGAGCGAAGCTCCGAGGAGGTTGAGAAAGATTTTACCCCTCATCCCGATGATGGTTGAAGAGAGCGAGTAACTGACTACCTTTCTCAGCGACCTGGACCTCCTTCCTATTTGATTTATTTTATCACTGTTGCACATGTAACTATGTAACCTTTAGCAAAAAAAATATTTATGTTTTGGGCCAAGGCCGACTAAACATATGTTTTTTATTTTCTAATTTATTAGTAATCTATAGTTATCTTGGGCATATCGACCAACTAAATGTGACTCAGATTTTATTTTGAAATGAGTATTCTCCCGTTCCAGTATGCCTTAGCCATACCATTTTGCCTCACTTTTCCCTTTAGGTCGCATCGTCATGCTGCCTTAGGCCTAAGTAGGGAGATGGAGAGGATACACTAGATTAATGGGCAATCCACCCGAGCAGGATTTTAGATCCAAACTATATTGGCGACCAACCTGGGTTGGTTGTGCTGCCTAAGGATCCCCTGTAGGTCTTTATTTGTTACCTGAGCAACTTAGTAGGCCTATTGTGTTATGAACAAAGGCCTAAGGAGGGTTATTATATGTTAACCCTACTAACTACGCTTAGGGGAAGTTGAGCTAGTATAAACCCAACCACTGTGGTGCAATCACAAGAGGCTAGCTCAAGAGATTTTTTGACTCAAGCAAGTTAACCAATCTTACTGTAATCCATGATCTTTATCATACATATTATAAGAATGAAGCCAGTAACTTGGAAAGGGTGCATATGGGAAAATATATTTGATAAAACCAATATATATAGAATGCCAACGCCAATCGAGTTTTACTGATCAAAGTCAGGAATAGAGAGCAATATTACTTTTTAAATGAAAATTTGCCTAAAGTAATGGTGCATAGATAGAGAGATCTAGAAGTATAATTTCTTTAGGTTAGCCGTATTCCAAGCTCTTGGTATCTCCCTTCCCTCCAGTGTTTCCATATAATAGGCTCCTTGAGGGTCTCCCCTTATCACCTTAAATGGTCCTTCCCACTTCGGTCCCCGCTTTCCATCTGATGGTTTCATAGCACTGCCAAGGACTTTCCTTAGGACATAGTCCCCAACTTGAAATATCCTTGGGTTGACTTTATGGTTGTACTGCTTGGATAGTCATTGCTGGTAGGATGTTAGTTTAACTAGATCCAATTCTCGCCATTCATCGGCTAAGTCAAGTTCAGTGAGAAATGCTTCATCATTGTTGCCTTGTTCGACCAACGTAGACCTCATGGTAGGGAAACCAACTTCTAGAGGAATAACTACTTTAATTCCATATGTGAGCACAAAGGGTGTTTTTCCAGTTGCGCGCTATGGGTGGTGTGATAGGTTCAGAGGATGTAGGATTATTCGTTCTCCCAAGCTCTTTTGGCCCATTCTAGTCGTTTCTTTAGTCCATCGATCACTATCTTGTTGGAAGCCTCAGCTTGGCCATTGCTCTTGGGATATACTACAGAGCTGAAATGGTGTCTGATTCCATTATCATTGCAAAACCTTTAAAAGGGGCCACTCTCGAACTGGGTCCCATTGTTAGTAATGATCGTTCTTGGTATCCTGAAGTGAGTAATGATGTTTCTCCATATAGACCTCATCATGTTTGCATCCCTAATGTTCGCCAAAGGTTCTTCCTCTATCCACTTAGTGAAGTAATCTGTGGTGACGAAAAAATAATTTTGGTTGCCTAGTGTAGTAGGCAGAAGACCTACGATTTCCAAACCCCACTAAGCGAAGGGCCATGGGTTGGTTAGTGACTTAAGCTCACTGGAGGGTTGGTGGACCATGGGTAAGTGTTTTTGGCATTTCTCGCACTTCTGAACATAGACTCCAGTGTCCTTTTGCATGTATGGCCACCAATACCCTTCCTTCATTTTTCAAAAGGCTAGCGACCTTCCTCTACCATGACCTCCACAAATTCCATCATAAAGTTCATGAAGAACTTTCTCGATGTCTTGTGGATGAACGCACATGAGTTAGGGTCTTGTGAAGGATCTCTAATACAACTTTCCATCAGGAGATAAGTGAAAGCGAGAATCTTTGACTCTTATCTGATGAGCTGAGCTCTTATCACTTGGCTGTATATCACTTCTTAAGTAGTCTCCAATGGGGTCCATCCAACTCGAAGTCTTTTTAATATGGAGAACATACTCGTGATTTAGCATCTCAGTATTCGGATCAATGATGGGTTGCGCGAGGAGATTTATTTGGATCTTTCTTCTCAAGTCAGAGTCTATTGCTGAACTTAGAGCATCTGCATGGGTGTTCTGTCCTCTGGGGAACTGCTGAACATGCACTTGATCTATGTTGGCTATTAGTCCCTTCACAATGATGAGATAAGCTGCCATTCTTTAATCTTTTGGATTAAAATCACCATTTATCTGATTGGATACCAGCTGAGAGGTGCAAATGACTTGAAGGTGCCTTTCCCCTAGTAGTTATGCTTTGCGTAATACAACAATCAGTGCGTCGTATTCTGCCTCATTATTGGAGGCTTCAAATCCTAATCTGATTCCTTTCTCGAGCCTTGTATTTTCAGGAGTCACTAGTACAATACCTACTCCTTCCCCCTTGCGTTAGAAGCTCCATCAACGTATAAGGTCCAAACACCTGGTTCCTGTAAGCTTTCCCTTGAACCTCTTATTTCTGGCATATTACGGGGTTGTTCCCCTGTGAACTTCGCGATGAAATCCGCTAGGGTTTTCCCCTTGATGGTTGTTATTGGTTGAAAATGAATATGAAATCTTTCGAGCTCGACCGACCACTTTGACAGTCATCCATAGAGGTCTTCTTTCCTCGTAACATCCTTGAGGGTGTGCAAAGTAATCATAAAGATGGAGTGGGCCTCAAAATAATGCTTTAATTTTCTTGAGGATATCACAAGTGAGTATGCGATATTCTTCAATGGTAGGTAGCATTGCTCGAATTCAAAAAGGGTCTTCCTTGCATAGTAAACTGAATGTGGACTCCTATCTCTCTTACATACCAAGGTAGAGGTCACCGAATGGTTTGATACTGCAAGGTAAAGATATAAAGGATCATTCTCTCAAGGAACCATGAGCAAATGGGGTTTTATGAGATAGGCCTTGAGCTTTTTTAAGTCCCTTGAGTAGTCCTCATTCCATGTCATGCCATTATTTCTTTTTGACAATGGACAGAATGATAAACACCATTCTGAAGACATACAAATGAATCGGTTGAGCATGATGAGCATTCCCATGAGCTTATGTACATCTCTTATAGTTTGAGGGGGCTGAACTTTGTTGATGATGTCAACCTAGATGCGATTTTCCCCTATTCCTCTCTTGCTGACCAAGTATCAAAGGAATTTTCCCAATTGGACACTGAAAGAACACTTACATGCATTGAGTTTCATTCAGTATTTTCTGAGGATTTTGAAAGTCCTTGCCAGGTTAGAGAGGTGATCATCTTTGAGCTTGCTCTTTTCCATAATTTAATCTATGTAAACCTTCATAGTATCCCCCATTTGATCTTTAAACATCTTCATGACTAGCCATTGATAGGTCGCTCCTACATTCTTAAGGCCAAAAGGCATAACTTTATAACAATACAAACCAACAGTGGTTATGAAGGAGGTATTATCTTGATCCGGCACGTAAAGGGGGATTTGATGGTATCTAGAGTACGCATATAAAAAGATCATCCTCTCATGTGTTTTTCTATAGCATCAACCAGTTGATCAATCTTTGGAAGGAGAAAAGTGTCTCTGGGGCAGACCCCATTGACATCGGTGAAGTCGATACAAACTCTCCACCTTCCATTGCTCTTTGGGACTATTACTAGGTTGGATAAGAATTTAGGGAACTGAACCTCCCGCATGGAACATGCATTCAGTAGCGTCCCGACCTCTTTCTCTACTTCTTTAGCTTTCTCCGGGGCTGTTTGATGAGTCTTCTGTGTGTCTGGATTGAAGGATGGGTCCACATGCAATCGATGATAAGTAATACTGGGATCAATCCCAGGAGTTCGTAGGGTTTCCATGCAAAAACATCCAAGTTGTTCTGGAAAAGGGTGAATACTTCTATTTTCTGGCGATAGATCAAGGAGGTACCAATTAAAAACTTCTTTACAATTGAGCTACTCCCATATGCGACTTCTTACAAGTCTTCAACGCCCCTTTCAGAGGGAAGGAGCCTAGTCTCCTCCACTCCCAGTCGACTGTACCTTAGCTGCTATTTGGAGGGATCCAACCCCTCCTGGGCTTCTTATTTTCTTTTTTATTCTTCCACTTTCTTCTCCTATTTGGGGTGTATAGCCACGATGAAATACTTCTTTACCGTAGCCTATTCTCCATGGATCTCAACTACTCCTTGATCAGTTATGCAGTTCAACTTCTGATGATAGGTCAATGGAACGACCTTCATTGCATAAAGCCATGCCCTATAGAGGATGACTTGGTAGGGTGATTTGATATCAATAACAATAAACTTAATCATTTTTATATGATTCTTCCCTGACTGGCGTAGGACGATCTTTCTCAAAGAGAATGTGATCTTTCCGGCCCAACAAACGGAATAATGGCTTCTTTGTGGTCGGCTACGGTCAGCGTTAACTTCCTGAGAAATTTAAGGTATATTACTTTAGACAAACTGCCCTTGTCGACAAGCAACCCGTCGACTTCCCAGTTGGCTACCCTGAGTGTAATGACCAGTGCGTCATAATGAAGGGTTCTCATCCCCACCAAATCTCCATCCGTGAACACAATATGCTTATTGTAATCGAGGTCCTCCTGTCATCGAAGCTTCCCTACCTGAGTCTTGGCTGAGTTAATATGAAAGGCCTGCATGACTACAGTAAGCTTCTTAACTTCCATCCGAGCTGCATTTCCTTGATTTTGTTTGAGGTCTTACGCCCCATGTATCACTGCGAATTCATGGTAGATATCCTCCTTGAAGACATTATTGGGCCTCTTCTCGCCATTCGTTGTTGCCTTATCTGTCCTCTTCTCCACAAACTCATTAAGGTGCCGAATTGGGTCATCTCCTAGAGGTGATATTTTAGGGGTTTACAATGCTCAATCTTGTGGCCTCCCTCCTTGTGGAACGCCCACCTTAGTGCATTATTCCTCTTGGAAGGGTATCCTCCCATCTTCTTCATCCACTTAATAAATGCCTCATCTTTGCAAGAATCTTGTATATCATCTCCTTGAAGAATGTGTTTATAGCCTGAAATGCCTTCGAGGCATCATTTTATTCTTGTTCTTGGAGCCATTTTCCCCCCATTCTTGTTCCCTTTCTTTCGTGGTTCATTTTTCTCAGTTCCTTTACCAGACTTCCTGTGACCATTATCCCCTGCATTAAGATGGTTTACATCCTCGCGTTTGGCATATTTTTAAATACGAGCCATTAAGTCATCGATGGTTGTGGCTTCGCCCTATGTTTCGATGGAGTTCTCTCTCCAGTCTTTTCAGTCGCCTTTTGAGGCGAGCATTCTCATTCCCTTGTTGGTGAGTGGCCTCCTGATACTCTTGGAGTCTAGCCTCATAAGCATCAATTAACTTAGAGAATTGCGTGGACCTAGGTGGCCCTTGACTTTATTCAGAGACTTGCCTCTCCTAGCGAAGTCTTGGGTTTGAATGGAGGATTTTAGACCTTAGCCTTGGAGGGATGGGCTGCTCCCAAATATCACCTGCTTGAGGGACATTGCTGGTATGATGGGACATATCTGGTTCTTATTGGTAAAGGTCTTTGGAGGAGAAACAACCGCTTCCCACAGACGGCGCCAAGATAATAAGAACAACAATGGTCACAATCACAATCACACAATTAATGAAGGAAAATAATCACCAAGATAATAAGAACAACAACGGTCACAATCACAATCACACAACTCAAGTATTGGCCAAGGGGACAATATATATTCAGTTGAGAGAGAGAGTGTTGATAACTAACACGTTAACCCAATATCCCTTGAATATCTCATTCGAGATTTTAGGGGATGGACTTGGTCATATTCTTTTACTCTAACCGTCATTCGAAACTCTTAATTTGGGCCGGGCGCCTTTTATTATTCACTTGGGCTTAGCCGGCTACTTTTATGGCCTGTTCTACAAAAGGGTACCCACATATAATACAAAAGTCCTATAACAATTATAATTCTTAAGTAATGGAAAATTTTACTTGTAACCGAGATCTATTGTAATGTATGGATAATAAATGGATGATGCTTATAGTGTTCACATTAGGAAATTTATAGCTAATAAGAGGGATATTTGAACCTTTATTGAAATACTACTACTACTACTACTACTACTACTACTACTACTACTACTGCTACTACTACTACTGCTACTACTACTACTACTACTACTACTACTACTACTACTACTACTACTACTGCTACTACTACTGCTACTGCTACTACTACTACTACTGCTACTACTCCTGCTACTCCTGTTACTCCTACTACTACTGCTACTACTCCTGCTACTGCTACTACTACTGCTACTACTACTACTACTACTGCTACTACTACTGCTACTACTACTACTACTACTACTACTACTACTACTACTACTACTACTACTACTACTACTACTACTACTACTACTACTACTACTACTACTACTACTACTACTACTAATAATAATAATAATAATAATAATAATAATAATAATAATAATAATAATAATAATAATAATAATAATAATAATAATAATAATAATAATAATAATAATATCTATTACCGAGAGCCATAATTTTCCCCATGAAGGAATGTATGCGACTCCACCATGATCAAGAATCCATTTTCTTGGTTTGGCCATGGATCCATCTCCACCATCAACTTTTTATCCTAGTAATCTCAGGGTAACATAATTGAGTGGTGTACTGAACATGGTTTTGCACCTTGCTATGTGTAATCCCCAACCTCCATCAGCATTCTACATGCCAAAAATTTTGAAGTTGTAAATATTAGTACTAAGTGTTGAATTCTTTGGATTTTTCTCCTATTTTGATAGGTTCTAATGCCCTTGGTTTTTCAAGTACTATGCTAAACTATTAAAGAATTTTGGATGCATCCTTATTTGTCATGTTATATCCTTCTTATATGGCTAGGAAATTATATTTTGATGTATGGAGAGGTATAACTTAGAAGATTATTTACAATCAATCAAAATTTTGCTAATTTAATAATACTATATCAATCAATTTTATGTCCATTTTTAATAACCCGACTCTAGAATATTATATCCGTCAATTTATATGTCCATTTTTAATAAAAATATTTTCTATTTAGAAATTAGCTAGTCCAATATGATTCACTATCAAATGAGAAAAAGTGGTAAACCTCACATTATTACGGTATTTAATCCTACGTCCCAAATGTTTTATTACGGTATTTAGTCCTACGTTCTAATTGTTAACATATTTTACGAAAAAACTAAGATTATTTGTACTTTAATGTTTACCAGATTTTATAGGTAGCAAAAATTTATCCTTTAGATAATAATTTCTTTTTCCCTGAGAACAATGACATGTTATAAAGCCACGCAAATATCTTACATACCACAAATAAATTTTTATGAAAAAATGCAGGCGATAATTTTTTAAAAACACAGGAAATGGATATTAAACTTTTAAATCTTAAAGATCTAGAACTAACTATTGGGTGTTGTTAACAGGACTCCAAGATTTTCTTCCTAATATCACAATAACTATTTTTTAAAAAATAATGTACAATGATTTTTAATCAATGTAATTTTAGGAAAAAATTTTGGACCGCGCTTAACTCCACCCTTAATTATTTATATTTAAGTCTTCATTTGTGAGTCCCTATTAAATGTCAAACTTTATTAGGAATTTTTACTTCACATGAAACATTATTGCATAGAAAAGATTTTTATTTTTATAAATCTCAAAAAAGAAAAATGTGACTTTTTAAGATGAAAGTATATATATATATATATACTAGTGAAATTCTCGTGCATGAAGGCACGTCAAAAATTTCTAAAGTATGTTATCGCAAAACGACTAAAATTCCGTTCCCCAACAAAACAAAGTGTAATTTAAAAAAAATTAACCCTAATATCATTTGTTTATGAGACTATCCATCTTACTTAACGAATAACAAGTAGGCTAGCAACATTCAAATAGTCTTAATTTACACCCCCACCCCCACCCCCCACCCCAAACACATACAATCAAAGCCTAAAACTACATATAATAGTCAAACAAATTGCTAGAAATAAAATCACAAACAAAAAGGACTTAAACTAAGTCATTACATTATCACCTCTTCATCACAACTATCCCACCTAACACATACATTCAAAGCCTAAATATATATATTATAAACTGTGAGTGCATAGGCGAACATTTCTAAAAATATGCGTCTACAAAGACATGTAATCCTAGAATTTTTTATAAAATACAAAAAATGTGTACACGATTTAGAAAAATTTGACAGTATATCCTTATTTACAGGACTATCCACCTGTTTAAGAAACTAAAACTACTTGGCTATACAACTCCATCCCGGACATTATATAAACCAAATCATTACAACATCTTTACCGACAAAATGATGATAAAAATAATACTTAAATACAATAATAAATTTTCAATCTAATCGAAAATAAAAATCGTTCGATCAAATAACTTGTGCTACATTTGTAAAGGGGTGGGGTGGGGCTCAAAGCTAATCGGGGTCCCAAACTCAGGTACTTAATTGACACGTTCTCCTCGTATATGTCTTGTCCAGTGACCTTAACTTCCCAATTCCAGTTGTAAGGGTCATCAAGCTAAGGTTTATATGGCAACCTTCCCTAAGCCTTGCACCTTATGCATTTGATTGTGAAGCTCTTTCACTTCTAGCTTGATTAACAAAGTTCTGCAAAAACATCAGTATAAACAGTTATAATCATGAGTTTATTGGTGAGGCAATTATTTACTAAAAATAGAATATATAGTTCTACAAAAACATCAGTATAATGATCATAACTGTTCATTTCAATCATCACACATACACATCCGGATACTTGAAACTCCTCAATTAAATTACTTAGTAAAAAAACATTGAGTTTAATATATACAAAGATTTGCGAGCACTTTCTCATTGCCAAAAAACATATGCATCAGTAGAACATTTGGGAAATGAATATGAATATGCCAATCATTTAGTATGCGAGTCAATAAATAAATCAATATCAGTTTAGTATGAGTTTTACAATGACATGATAGATAGAGATCTTATACCATATAGGTATAGCTACGTTGGATTACTAAGTGGATTATGCATGGACGAATGAATTGGTGAGGCAGTTAACGTGTACCATTGGATTATCACCAACCATTTTGATCTTGATTCTCACATACATACTGTGATCATAAACGGGCTTATAAAATCAGGAAATTACCATAGGGCTTATAAAGTCGGGAAAATACCAAATAGATTGATACAATGATATCAAGAGAACCATTTAGCAACAGAAGAATGATACACTAATATACATAATCATTTAGCAACAAATAGATTAGTAATAAACAAACATATACAGTGAGAAAAGTAGTTCCCCATATTTGGAAAGTCTCATTAGTCATTTGTGGAGTTTTAGAGCCTTCTTCTAGCAATGAGAAAAGCATTTGTTTACAGCACGGAATGCATTTGTTTGCGGCACAGAATGCATGTGAATTAGCAGTGTGAATTTGAAGTTTTCACACAAACTTTAATAAGTACATTTCATCTTGCTCCAAAGCTCGACTCGAAACACCCCCACACCTAAAAGGAAGTTTAGTGAGATGTATTGTGTAGATTGAATAAACAAATTAACAATGTTTAAATGATAAGTGATAGTAGCATGAAAAGTGGTTTGAACCGTGTGATAATAGGGTTGCTTGTATAAAACACTAAACACATAGGCATCTTGGGAATGTTAGTTTAAAACTGTGTCATAATAGTGCTGAGTGTTTGGTGTGACTAAGCATGGGAGTAACGAGAGATTGTGAGTGTTAGTTTAAAAGAAAAAAACACTAAATACATAGGCAGAGCATTTAGAAAAAAATATGTATATATCAACTTTAGAGAAAAATACATGGTGAGGGCTTGAGTCCACAAAACACATCCTAGAAGAACGAACTATACCTATCAAATAATAATAAAAAACATATATATTAGTTTATGACATTCTGTATGAAGACATTTCCATTGAAATATGGAGACATCTCACTATTACACAAACTAAAAGTGCAATGAATAAAAAACGTATAAACGATGTTCCTTGGAAAGGAAACACAGACGGAAATAACTTATTCCTTTTAAATATTAGGCCTATTTTAATATTATCTTACAGGAAATAATAATATTTGATTTGCAAAAGCTTTACCTTAGTGGTTTCCTTTGTGTTGCCAGCGTTATTGTTAGAGGACATGACACAAATTTCTTGTGTTGCCAGCATTATTTTTTCCCAAATTTAGGGAATTTAGCATTCAATAATATATAAAAACTGAAAGTCAGAATTAGATGCTGAACAACACACTCCTCACATATTCATGATTTGGGAAGGGCTCGCAATATAAAATGATAAAAAATTAATTTTAAGATGAAGGAACAAAGTATTCTTACTTTACAACATTGGTAATGACATCAAATGGGACAGATCCAGCTGGTACAAAAACTAGATGACTTCCTTCAAATTCTTGCACTGCAGGATCTCCTGTGATCAACCAACATTCTCAACGTCATCTCAACAATTTCAAAAAAAATATAAAAGAAGGAAAAAGGAATTGTTCTACATGGGAATTGGCTATACCACTCTCCAAACAGATCTCCAACTCATTATTTGAATTCCCCTGAAGAACGACTCTAAAATTCCCCTCAAGAATAGGCAAGAAAATAGTATACATTACAGAAGATTGATCGCCTTCACCAAAATGTGAACCGTCATGGGATTCCACCAACAGAAATTTGAACTCAAAAGGCAAATCTTTACCACATGACCCCATTATCTGTGTCATCAACCACATTTTAAATGGGAAAACACACATAAATCGTAATCCCCTGCAAAATGCAATTCCCAAATCAACCTCTAACAACTTACTCAAAAATGACTTCATTTGATTTAAATTTAGATCAACACTAAAGCTATATAAAACCAATTTGTAAATAAAGTTTGTTAAAACTAAAGTTTAAAACATACTGGAGTTTTCCGATGGGAAAGACCTGGCGAGAACCAATCTGATTAGATCGAATGTCGATAAAAACTCCATTCATCAACCCATCACCGGCGGCTGGAGTTACAAAAATATTTTCATGAACGTCCATCGGAATAGTGTTCCCCAACACATTGAGGTTACCATCTACCACATATATGCCTGCCCCAACTGTCATTTTTTCCTTTTACACTTTTGTTGTTGTTATGAGTTATATCAGGATCAGATTTTAGTTCCCAAGGAAATATGTAAAACTTTTCTAAATAAACACAATACGACAACGTCAAAGTGTAACAAAATCTCGAGTTCAATGCACTACATAGCTCATCATATTTGAAGGCTATTTATAGTAATAGAACATGGGATGCCAACGATGGTTGTCACATAAGTCATGTCTCCGTGAAACTCGACCCTGCCATAGAGGTAAAATATCTTCCATGTGGTGGAAAATAAATGCTTATTCGTTAAATAATTATTACGTGTAACTAATCCAGTACACATAATCAATGTGAACTTAATAAAGGATGAAACATATGAGATGGGGGTCCTTCCACTGCTCCTTAGAAGAAAGAGTGCTTTCAGCTTGAACCCCAGGAAGCTGAGGCTGAGAGAAGTCCAATGGCTCTTGATTGGGTATCTTTAGAGTTGCAGATCTTTCACTCTCATGGTGGATCAGTGTAGTGGGGTTTCCTGGACCACTGTCGACTTTAAAAATTGATCGTTTGCAATTACCTAGTAATGGATGGTTGAACTCAGATAGTACATGAAAGGGTTCCGATGTGGTGGTCTGTTGTAAGATGATCAGGCCATTAGACAACATGCTATATAAAAAAATTATAAAGATGTAATAGATACCATTTTCGTATAATTCAGACTCTAAACATCCGAATAAATATGTCACTGAATGAAATCTGTCACTGAACAAACTTAAACGAAACTTAAACTTAAACGAAAAAATTTAAACTTTGAAAAACTTGAATGAAACTTAAACATAAACTTGAACAAACTTAAAACTAAATAATGAAACTTAAACTTGAAACTGAATAATTATTATAAAGAATTATGACTACAGTTAAGTACACAAAGACATGTATGAATATAACGCATCATCTTCATAAATTCTAAAAGTAGATAAAAAACTTAAAGATGCCATGAAAGAACTTGATGGAGTGGTAACTTAAAGAAGGTAAAAGAAAAATTGAACAAATTAGGTGAATGTAAAGGAAAAACTAAAAGAAAAAACAAATCATCACGCACTGACAATGCCATGAAACAACTTGATAGAGCGATAAATTAGACAACTTCATCATTTCATCCATGATACGTCTTAAGTGACATTAAGTTCAGGTACTCTGGTGTTAATTAAAATAATGGGCTTGGATGGGCTCCCACTCTTGAATCGATGTACCTCTACAGCTAACAAGGAGTCGGATTGGCTGGGCTCGCATGTATCATCACTCTCAACTACCAATAGCCTCTCCCCAATATCTTATTGGCTATATGTTAAAGATTCAACATAAGCTGCGAATGTTTCCATGAGGATATTCACGTTGCCTCTCCCCGATATCTGATTGGCTATCTGTGAAAGATTCAACATAGCTCTCTCTAATTTCCTTATGACCACCTCTTTATGTTAGCTCAAAAAAATAAGAAAGAGGTGGTCATAAGGAAATTATATTCAAATATGGAAAAAAAAGCATTACTAATAAAGGCTCCAAAAAATCTATCATACAGATGTTCATAAGGTATAGTTAGTTATAAAAATGAGAATTGAATTAAAAAATTATGCTTCCCTATCGCAAATGGAAACTAAGATTTGTAGGACTACATATATATAAAGAATTCATATTGGGGCATATTGTCACTTATACCTACATCATAACCATTTAGGAATCGAATACCAAAGTACTTAGATAAAAATAGGCTTACCATAAATATCTTCCACTCTTCATATATTTGCTTTAAAAATGTATAGACTTCCTTATCAAGTTTTCTAAATTAGTTTATGAAAGAGAGAAATAATTCAAAGTTCATCGAATCAAACTCACAAAAATCAAAATCAGTATAAAAGTATTACACCCCAGATCTGAAAGAAAGAAATAAAGTAAAGATATCATCATCGAATACCAAAGTACTTAAATAAAAAGAGGCTTACCATAAATATCTTCCACTCTTTGGTTATTCCAATAACGAATTAACACTGTGCAAGACTTATATAGTGAGAAGTTATTTATTAAAATGACAGTTAAAAATGTGGAGGTGTTGAGAAAATAATAGTGCATAAAAAATGAACAAAATCAAATTTTATATGCATATGAGTCAACCACATACATAACAACCTATTTAGTATGAAAATGATAAGATCAAATTTCTTTTTCTACTTATCAGGTTAAGTAAGGTCAAATATTGTACATCCTCAAGAATAAACTAAAGTATTTTCATTTAGAACTAAATGTAATTTGGTGTAGCCTATGTTTAGGATAATGTGGAGAATATACAAATAAAATCGATCAATATTAGTGTACTTCCACAAAACCATGAACTACTTCGCACCATCCCATCCTATCTAGATATCTCATGTAGTCATAATGGATCTCATGTTTCCCACAAAATCTCAAGACTAAGCCTTATATCACGACATCAAGTATGTTTAAAAAAAATTACCAAGATTTAAAAAGTAAACCACACACACCATAGAAACAAAGAAAAAAAATAAGGGAAAACATAGAGGAAGGTATACCTCAGGTTTATTGAATCTAGAAAATAATATATAGAGTCCAAATTGATACCTGAAAAACAAAACATAAACAACAAATAAGAAACAAACAACAAATGATTAGTAAACTCACCCTCAAACAAAATATATATTCATGGCTCAATAACAAAACACCAACTTATAAACCTTATAACACAAAGAATTAAATGTGTATGTGTAAACCAAAACTCAGAAATTAATAATTAATCCCTTAGATCCATACATAACATAACACAAAACTAAGCACAAAACAAAATGAAAAACATCACAATGGATACAATCTGGAATTTTTGTGGTCATCGTTAGCCTACGTTCCAAAAAAAGCCTACATTCCAAAAACATCACATATATTTGTTTTCCACACAAATTATACCATCTTCGTATACAAATGCAAACAAAGTTAAAACATACTATAAACAAATAGATGTTTAAATAAATTTCAATGTCTAATAATTTTTTAAAAATGTGAATTTATAGCAACTTCAAAACACCAAATCTTATTTTATTTTTATAGAACCACGATTTATAAAGAAGTTCTCTCCATCATTATACTCTACATTCCATAATAATCATGTAGTAAAGAATAGAAAAGAAAAATTAGTACCTTAACTCTATAACAGATCTAAAAACACCAACAATTAAATAACTCACCCCAAAACACATATGAAGTGTTCGTGGCAGCAATAGGTCCATGAACAACATGAAAACTCCATTCCAAAATCCCTAAGAAAACAGATCTGCGAAAATACATACGAAATCAACAAAAGCCTAAAATCCAAATTTAGAAAACCCTAACAAAGCAAATTTACATAAGAAAATTACAAAATTGCACCATATATTTTTAGATCGATCCATATTTTTGGATCTAATTAAGGTCTGTGTGTGCGCGAATATGTAAGAGAGTAGTGTATATTACCTTAGAAGTGCGTGTGTGAGTAAGACAGAGAGAGAGAGAGACACGCAGGTGGATGAGGGAGACAAGTGGTTGAGAGAAGGAGTAGACGCATCGTGTAAGAGATAAGAGGGTTGTGTTTGGGGAAAATGAACGGGAGAGAGAGAGTCATTGTGTGTTTGTGAGCACCAAAGTACTCTTGGGTGTATTATCCAAACATCCTCTTTATTCGAATCAGAACTGAAAATCTATGAAGAAAATGAGAGGGAAAGTTTGTTTTAGTGGGTCAAAATTGTAAATACAATATAGAGTATATAATGAGGTGTGGTGAGTTGTAGAGTTTATGGTGTGAATTGTGATCTCACCCTCCATTTCTTGCATTAGTGTTTTAATCTCAACCTCTACTTAGCTTATCCTCTTATGGAATAGTAACCAACATTCTACTCCTTATTTTATATATATATAGTACTGCTCTTCTGCGGACCAGTCCTCATTTTAGGATTACGAACCAGACATGTGACACTAACAGTGAGCCTAGAAATTATTGGCTAAATTGTAGGCATGTTCTTTCTCATTATTGGCTAAATTGTAGGCATGTTCTTTCTCTTCTCTGAACTCACCGCGAGGTGACACATGTCCAACCCGCATTCTTAAAATGCGGACTAGTCCGCACAAGAACAGTACTATATATATATATATATATATAATAAAGTAGAAAACTTATGTATGTCATAAGATCAAAAGATCATGTCATCTTTATGAGTTTTTCTACATTACCTCTTTTGCCCTCCATTCTTTAGTTTCCCCCTCCTTTTCTCTCTCACTACTTAATTATCCATCTTTCACTTTAATTCAAACACAAGGTTATTTTTGTAAAGAGGCACTAAACCCATTTCAAATCCTACCCCTCCTCAAGAATACCCACACAAAATCATTGTCGGTTGTGAAACAATACCCACGAGCTCACTCTTAACCCTCATGCTCTCAACATACAGAAAAAGGTATATTTGGGGGGGTTCACAACCTCATCATCTTTTGGTCTAACTTCATTATTTCTTTTCATATTTAGGGATTTTCTTGGTGTTCCGTTGGGATTTTCTTCATTATCGGGTAACATTTGGGTTTCCAAGTTAGGGTTTTAATTTTTAAGGTTTTCAAGCCTGGATTTTTCTTTACTTTTTTGTTACGTACTACCATTTTTGTGTGGTCTGTTGGTTTATTGTAGTCAGAGATGAACAACTTTGGCTTCTCATTGTTTTGGCTGTACGGGTAATCATTTTGGATGTATGAGTTTTCAGTGAATCACCATTTTGTTCATTTATTTTTGTAATCGTTTGGGGTATTTCATTGAATCAACTCCGCCATTTTTCTATTCGTTTTGATTTTTTTTTTCTAATCGTTTTGGGAATTTCGATTGTACAGCGAACAACTCGGGGAACTCTACTCTTTTTGGATTTTTTCAAAACCTAGACCTATTGAAATTTTTTTTTGGTTGTGCAAACAACAACGACAGCTATACTATTTTTTTATTAAGTTCAGGTGTTTGATAAAAGTCCTATATACAGGGCTTTTCCCCCATTTTTAATTATTTGTTTCCCATTTTTTGTTCTTTGTTGCATTTACAGATATATATAAATTGGGGATTTATTTCAAATAGAGATTTGAACAATGTTATTAAAGTTACCAGTCTAAGTTGGTTTTTGGAATCTTAAAACTGGAAAGGGCATATAGGCTTCTTTTATGGATGATAAATATGTGGACATTATTTGGGTAATCAGAGTGTACAACATACTTTGCTAGAATGACAACATACTTTTTGAAGAACCATTGTCCAGTTTGGTACATGTTTTCTATTTTCTGGTCTATTTATTTTTGTTTACAGTAAATTCAACAGACTTCATGTTAAATTTATGTTGAAGGGATTGGAAGAAGAAATACATGTTTTGTTTCATTTACGTTCTATTTTTTTATTACTTTCCATTTATTTAATGTTCTATGTATCCTTTTTTTCATTTGGCTGGGTCTGCCTGCGAGTTTAAGACAACTATTAAATTATTATCCATGGGAGGCAACAACTGTAGAAGAGGAAGGACGGATTAGGTATTTGTGTTATGTTTGTATACTTGGTTATATGATCCGGCAGTGGATGTAAGTAGCAGTAGCGCAAGCAGGTACCTGCCACTGCCACTTACACGGAATGTCGATGTACATTATTTTTAGTTTGTGGTTATTGGACTTGATTTTAGCGGATTGAATTTTAGCGGACTTATTACTTGAAGTTTTCTTGGCCAAATAAGTGCCAAAGGACGTAAAGGATTATCTTGGTTGAGAATTATAAATTAAGTCTTTTGTATTGAATTAAGGGAATTAAGTGTTTCAGTTAATGGGAATGGCTCTTGGTGAGTTGCGATTCGTGGGTGACCTTTCAAATTCCACCTAATAGCCTCCCTCTTTGTTATATGATTTGTCTCATTCCATGTTGAACATGTTGGGTTAAACTGAGGCTTGGGTATATTCAGTGCTATACAAATTAGCATCCAAATAAATTATGTACCCTATTGGGTGATTACTTTAAGCGTTTACATTGTTTTAGTGTTTATCGAGAAAGGATTGCGGACACTAACTGTATTTAACATTACTCTGTTGTGAATTGGTTTCTTCCAATAAACCAACAAATACATTTGATAATATCATTTTTATCCTATTTGATATCACTACTTATTTATCCACTTTAGTCTTTAGCATGAAATTTACTTTGATTATTAATGAGAGTTTTTTGAAGAATGTGGGGTCAATCTTCCTGCTCATTATTTTGATATAAAGCATCGTGAGTAGGAAGAAGACTACTTTTTATATAAAAAATCGTGAATTGGTTTGTTTCTTTTTTATTCTATTAATAATGTTAGACAATGCTAGACAAGTTATTCTCATAATCCGCTTAATTAAATGCCGATGAGGTTTATGAAACTATGACATTAAGAATATTAGACACGTGTCACTTTTGGTAGTTTTTTAAAAATACAGTGATGTAAAAGCTTATTAACGTTGATGAATTATTCCAGATTTTTTTAGTATTGATGCGCAACATATATTTACTTACCTAGGTCTCACTAGACACATTACTTTGTTTGTTTTGTTGCCTCAATTTCTTTGTTAGATCAGGTTTTCTACGGTCCTTTTCCTCGATTAAGTGGTTGATTTACCTTTCCGACACACGTACACACACATAAACACCCACATATATTGAGGTGCATATGATAAATCATGGGTTTAAATACTTTGTAAATGAATTTTTACTCCTTTTACTTTAAGTTTTTCTCTTAATGGGATTTAAGTTTATTATCAAGGAATAGGTGAAATACTCTCTTCTTATATCTGAAATGGAATGAGCCCTGTGTAAAAAAAAACATGACACAAACACGACCTATCATGTTATTATATTGTCAATTTCTTTGTTATAAATTCATATACCTCTTTAGTTCAATGCCAAAGCAGTATTATTAGATGTTTTTGGTCAGTGTCGGAGCTGATATTGTGGCAATATTTCATCGAGACCAATGCCAGAGATGATTTTGGTGGCAAATCATAAATACGCTAATTTTACCCTAATTTGTTATTTCCATATCAACATTTGGAGTTTCTCAGTTATAACGTGGTGAGTTTCTTTTTGTTTTGTGGTTGTCATTAAAAAGTTTTTTTTAAATCTGACTCGGAATTTTGCCCGACTTAAAATGTAACTTGATTTACACATGTTTGAGAGGTTTTATTTAATTTAAATTTGCATTTTTAGCACATTAAAAGGTAGGCCATATGGTTTGTGTTGTATATTCTTCCAACTTCCTGTTGGCATAAGGAAACAAGCAGCTCTGCTTTCAAGGCTTGCAAAAATGGAGCAAGTCTTGGCTTGCAATATGAGAAGCAGGTCCCCCACTAAAAAAAAAGAGCAGGTTTATTGTCATTTTTTTGTGTTCTTAGGTATGTGAATTTCCATCGATGGCATGTAAAAGGAAAATATGGCCAGGATGAGAAAATATATCAAGATACATAGAAAACGCGATATCTTAGATGTCATTATAAGATTTTGAGTGGTGTTGATTTTTGAATTATTTAGTTTTAATCTCTCTATATGATTATTTTTTTATTATTTCTACGATAATATAATGTCTTGGGTTTATGTTGATAAAGATGACTGTTCTGCAAAATTTGTTTCTGCACAATTAGTTTACATAACATATGATGGATTCCATGATTGAGTCTCTTGGTGATTAGTGTTGTTGATCCTGAGCAGTGTTGTTACTGGTGAGGAGTGCCTAGCGCCATATGACCTTAGCTAGGGATTTTGTAATCACTGCAACACTATCAATAGTTTGGTTTATCTATGATTATGCTTTTGCCATTAATGCCGACCTTTTTTTAAAGAAATAATTAATGTAATCTATTACTTTTCACATATGTTTTATGAGTTCATAAATTTGAGAATTGATATACACAAGAGATGACAACAATTTCTAAAATTGTAGTACTCTTTCTTTATCCCATTTAGGAATGGGTACTCTTATATTTTTGTATGGCTTTAATGGTGTATGACTCAGAGCGTCAACAAGGAAGTGATTGGTTAAGACCAATCTGATTCGGGCTTCAATGGTGGATGACTTAGAGCGTCAACACGCCGACAACACTGTTTCAACACTTTTGGTCCACATGCCAGCAACAATGTTGAATAGTCCGTATTTACCAATGTTTATGTTTAACGCTTTAAAGTTTTAGTTTGGATTTTTGAAATTTTAGGATTTTTGGTTCTTATTTTAACATAATTTGGGGTTTAAGTCATTTTTCTTTATTGTATACAGTTCAGGGGTCTTCTTGAAAAATATGCATAGTTTTGGCACCTTTTTTCCTTTGCTTTATCCTTTCTCATTACCATGAATTCAGTAATTTTATATATTCATTAATCAAACATATATTCTTCTCATTTCCCTTTATTGATTGTATAATAAACTTTGCAGTAGGTACCAAAACTTTTAGAAAATTGAGAATATTATGCTTGCATTGGTTTAGACAAAATTTTGATTATGATTAAACCACGAGTCACTAAATGGAAGGCCCAAATTAGTTTATTAAAAGCCATAAGATTATGAATACGGTCAATAACGTAGAGGATTCTGGGGCCATAAGAATATCGGTATGGAGATTGATCTGGTATGTACATGATTGTCTTTTGTGTAGACTATATGATGGTTAATATGCCTAACACTAATACTAAAGTTGATGCATCTCAGGGACATTTTGATGATAACGTTGACGATTGGATCCCCGTTGTTAGGCGCAGTACTCGTACATGATTTCTCATAAGAAAAACCAGACGTGAAATGTATGAGTCATCATCTAATAAAGATGACCAACAAGATGAAACTGTGATCACAGGAAATGAAAATTTCGAGGATACTAGATGTTCAGATATGTTGATGCTCAAGAGTTTTGAAAAGGCCTATGTTGAAATTGAGAAGAAAACAAATGGGAAAAAAGCGATGAAGAACCATCAAAATGATAAGGAACTGAATATTTAAGTTGATGGAGTTAAGTCTAACCATTCTGCAGGGCATGCAGTTGGAGTAATTAATCAAGGGTTAGATCACTTGGAGATCATAAGCCAAAATCTATTGATTATGGGGTGAGATCAAGTTATTTTGAATTTTCTTTAAAATGAATTTTGTTAATGCCCAACCTATATTGATAATGTTCTTGAATGAAATTGGAATTTGTAATAGAACATACTTCTTCTTCCAGAATTAAATGATCCATGTACTTTCTTTCATGAAGTTATATTATTTTAAATATATAATTAGATTGTGCTATTATCCATTGAAGTAGTTAAATTTGACCCTTTTATAGTTTTTACTAATATTTAAACTCTGAAATTGAGAAGAACGTAAATTAATTATTCGTTTTTCTTTTCTTTTGTTTATTTTGTTTAGGACTTATTTTTTTGTTGGGAAGGAACTTTTTTCCATTTTGTAATTATGCACTTCGCAATTTTTTATCGTTTTTCGATCACGTACATTTTGGAAATTTTTGACGTGCCTTCAAGCAGGGGCATACTCCAAAACGGCGATCCCGAGTCAAAACCACATGGTCAAAGAAGAAGTGTGTTGGAGACATGGGGAGACCATCTCTGATCAAAACCACCCGGGGTTCGATAATCAACCCCGCTCTCACCGATGCTCAGAGATCCAACACAAAAGCTCTCAAGATTCTCAAAGATCCAACACAAAATCTCTCATCGGGCATTTCTGGGCCCAAAAAAATCTGTAAGCATTTATCTGTGACTGTGAGGTTCTTAAATACAAAGTTTGTGTCATTTCTTAAATACAAAGTTTATATCCATCCCATGTCATTTATTATCTTATAGTTTCATAACTTTTTCATTAATTTCCTCTAAAGTTAATGGTCACGCGACACAAATGTGACTTTAAAAAAAGAATAAATTATTAGAGGTTGACTTTATTTTCTCATGTGAGCGTTAACATTTACTGGATGTAACGTGCTTATTTGATGTTTGATTTTATAATAATTCGATGTACAATATTATAACACCTTATATTTGGGTATATTTTCTGGCTACAAAAAGTGGTGAAGGGTTTCAATATTTAATTGTTAAATTTGATGTGAAATGCAGATACGTTATTAAAGAAGGATGGAAGAAAGGAGTTTGGGTTTTGATATGGGCCGTTTGAAAATGAGTGGAGAAATTAAGCACTTTTGTTGATACTTATAAGTGTGGTAATTGTAAATAGGAACTGGTGAAAAGGTTTTGGATTGATGTTGACTATTTTTTGGAAGTCATATATTATAGTTATCTTACGAGGGTATATGGTACCAACTAAATATAGAATATTGTTAGGTTTTGTACATGGCATTTTTATAGAATATTTTTCAATAGGTAAGGTATGAGTCACTATTTTGGTTGTTGAAGTTTTTTTATAACTTAAACAGGTGGATAGACGTATAAATAAAATAAATTATGTCCGATTTTTTTTAAAAAATTAACTTATTCATATTGAATTAGATCGGATTGATCGTTGTTTTTTTGTTATCATGTTATGTTTCCCAAATATCGTTGTGATTTTATAAAGAAGTTCATTTTTTTCATGTATTTGTTTGATAAATTTGGACTTTTGAATATTGTACGATTGGTTATGTTCATTTTTTTTTAATTGACACTTTGTTAATTTGAGACACAATGTGAATTCGATTGATGAATTTAGACTACTTGAACGTTATTGGACTGTTTGTTATTTGTTAAGTAGGGTGGTTAGTCATATAAATAAAAAAGATTATTGTCAATTTATTTAAAATTACATTTGATTTTGTTGGCAAACGAATTTTTTGCTTTATTGCAATTACGTACTTTTGAAAAAATTTGTCGTTTTGTGATTATCAACGTGCCTTCAGGCACGGGCATACCATAGTATATATATATATATATATATATATATATATATAAAGATGAATACTATGGTTGGATTAATTATGGAAGCCCTAGTTTCAGTGATTGAACAATGATAAATAAAAATAAGATTAAGTTTAGGGACATAATTCAACAAATAAACAACATATGATGTGTGCCCTCACAATAAATTCGTCACAAATATATAGCGTGATTTTTTTTAATTTGAAGTAAAGTCATGTTATAGGAGAATCTTTGGCTTATCAAGCCAGGTAAAAGAAATAAAGGGCCACCACAATCCCCAGGCCAGTGCCCATGCTCAACTTGAATTGTTGAGTAGAATTTTAGGGCCCTTCTTAATGTGGTTTCCACTATCTTCTTAGTTATATCTTGTTTACTTCCTATTTTCACCTCACTACTTTTCATTTCACATGGATGTTCTCTTGCAAACTATGACCACAATGCTCCAAAAATGTCTCATAAAATATTTTGTTATTCATTATATATATGAGAGAAAAAAATCCTACTTTGACGTTCTTAGCTATACTCAACACAAATAAAAAAAATTATACATGTACCACACGTTTACTTTCTACGATATAAATGTTATATAATAACAATATGAATCACAGATACCTTAAATCATCTCTAAATGATGTGGCATTGCAAATAATATTGTACCATAGTAATAATAGAGTAAATTTATTGCTATGCCACATCGTTTATGAGATGATTTGAAGATGTATTTGATACTCAAAATATTACTCAAAGTTATAGGTGATACCATATTCAATTTGTGTTGTGTTCCTATTATTTTCGAGTATCGCGTGTCTACACTCAATACCGATATGACATGAATTAAGTACAACATGATTCTATCTATTTGAAATCTTGGTCTTGAATATACCCTTATCGCTCGATTATAGCAGAGCAATACCCTAAAAATGATAGTTTTTTTCTTTTAAATTTGTTGATACACATACACATATAGGCTAGCTCCTACGTCGGTCAACTTGTGTAAATTACCCACGTACATTAGTTTTATAATTACCAAAAATATGTATGAAAAAATTCATAAAAACATTCGGTCCTCTTATTTAAAAAAAGGGAAAACCGATCTGGATGGGTAGTCTGCAAATGAGACTGACCATATATATATGGCTATTCCCTTCGGTGGACAGGATATACACACGTGCATAAGCCATGAAAAATAAAATAAACATTTTTTGTGAAACCTTAAGGGATGTATTAAGCTTTTCAACGCTTATTACCTGAAACCTCACGAGAAGATCAGAAATATATTTAGTTTCAAAACGTTTTTTTGTGAAACTCATCACGACGATATTCGATTTGAGCTCTTTCTTGGGGTGTTCCAGGATTTTTATGAAACTCCCAAAACTGTCTACCCATCTGATTATTCACACTTTTAACCCATGTATCATCATCATCTTTAGATACTACAAGATTCTATATAATTGTGTTTTAATTTATTTCTTAAACTCAACCTTTTTTCTTTCAGTTATAAATATTTGAAAGGATAAATGATGTTGTCTATATGTGTTTGTGTATGTTGTGCTTGTGTGCATAAATATATAGGGGGGGGGGGGGGGTTCTTAAATATCAAAGAGAATTGGGACCAAGGTTATGTTCCTTATATAGTTGGATTTATAGGATACTAGTATAGTTCCTATTTTATAGTAACATTTATTTGTGTGGTCCCTTGAGATAGGATTTCATTAATCAAGTAAATTGTTATATGTTTTACTTAAAGAGGTATTTCTACACTGACTCACGCCCATTTAAAACTCACATACTCTCTTTCTAAAAATAAACATATAAGCCCACCTCACCCCCCCCCCCCCCCCACACACATCAGAATCATCGCCGGAACACTCTGTCGGAAGCCGTCGAAAAATTCGCTAGATTATTTATCTATCTCTTCATCAATTTCTTTCCTTTTTCTTATTTGTTCCAAGGAAACAATTGCCAGAGCTGGAAAATAAGGAAATCACCAGAAAAAAATGAATTTTTTGCCCAAAAATTGAGGTTTTAGTGAAATAGTAAATTTTTCTGTTTTGATTTGTTTGGTGAAAAATATCGAATATGAATGTTGTTTGATAGATCTTGATGAGTAGATTTCAAATATATAAATGTTGTGAATTTTGAATTCGTAGATTTAAAATTATAGACTTTTAAAGATTTGATGAATTTTTTTGTTCTTTGTGTATGGATTATCAAATGATATGTTGATTATTTTAATCGTCTTTGTAGTATCGGGGCCAAATTTATAAAATTGTATGAATTATTCTATTTTTTCACATATTTGGACTTAATTCAAACTTTTCTCTCAAAGCTATTATTGCATCAATTATAAGTCCTAGGGGTGTTAGAATTTTTTTTATACATTAGATCAGAAAATTGCACCAATAATGTGACATTATATTGAAATGTTATACATTAGATCACTTTATGATATTATGAAACAATTTCTTGCATTTATCACTTTATTAGATATAAGTTTTTCTTAAATTTATTGAACCACGAACCATTTTCCACTTTTATTTCACCGCAGTAAAGAGAAAAAGATATCACTTGTCTTTTAAACAAAGGTAAAATTGACTTTTAGGTTTTAAAATTTCTCTACTATAATACAATTGATGTTAGTAATTAGTTAATGTTTAGAAAAAAGTTATATATATATATATATATATATATATATATATATATATATATATATATATATATATGTATGTATATATATATATATATATATATATATGTATGTATATATATATGTGAGAGAGACAAACTCTCATATATACCAATTTTACATGGCGCAAACCTATTTTAATAAAAAAATTGAGTTGGATTTTTTATGCGATATTTAAACATCTCAAGGGGCCCATTTAAAAAAAATCAACTCAAAATAAAAAAATTTCTATGTTTACAAAATAAGTCAAACTTTCACACCTTCTAAAGTGCTTTAAAAGCTGTGAATGTTTGACTGATTTTTTAAAAATAGTAAAAAAAGTTATTTTGAAATGATTTTTTTATATGGGTCTCTTTAAATGATTAAATGCCTTTTCAAAAAATTCAACTAAAAAATAATTTTTTTACTTTTTTAACACTCTCTCTCTCTCTCTCTCTCTATATATATATATATATATATATATATATATATATATATATATATATATATATATATATGACAATAACAACAATAATATAAGTAGTATTTTTCCTCAAGGACCCAGTTTGTCATATGTAGACTTTTACTGCCTGTATAATTTTTGTAAACCATGATTGTTTTACATATTTAGATGTAAATATGTCTTAGTTTATAGTAATTTTTCTTTGACACTAACAGATTTAATAATTCATTAATTTGCATTCAAAGAGTAAAATGAAGCTATCAGAGCATATTATATTGTAAAATCATGGAGATAAAATTAATAAGGAATGAAAAGTGGATAGCTAAAGCGTGGGAAAGATTCACTTCAAGACAAATCAATGAAAATGAAAACGAGTTAGAGGAATGTGAATTCAACATTGTTATACAAGAGTTATTTAGATTTCATATGTTCTACCCCTATGTTGATGCAAAGGCTTTTAGAGTGATTATGAATAGAGATTGAAGGGTTGATGTATTCAAAGATCAGGCCTACAAAGAAAATAAAAATAGAAAATAATTGGTTGATGGGTGGCATAAGGCACTACAACAAAAATGGAGAGAAAAAGGGAAAAAGACGGTCAACTGCAAGAGCAAGAAGAGAAAAATGGAAAATGAAAATAATTTTTGTTTAAATATGGATCTAAAATGACATAGTTTTGGGATATGGACTTGTCACGATCATTGAACATGATAAATTAGTAACATCACACTCCATTATTATGACATAAAGCGTGAGATTTTTGTCATTTAGATGGGTCGTGACAAAACTCTGGCGAAAAACTGAGACAATTTTGAGTTTTTCGTGTAGCGAGGACTAGTTAAGAAAATTGTGATTCTTGTGATGGAATAAAAATGCCATGATAGGATTAAATTTGAGGGTTCAATATGCTGATTGTTCACCTTATACGGATTTTATGATTAGAAAACTGTATTGTTGTCTTGCACCTTCCCATATAGGTTTTCTAAGTGCTTGCAAACCCTTGATATATTTAAATGGTGAATTTTTTAAAGGTTTTACCCATTTTCTTGTTAATGGGTATTGTATGGAAGGGATCACTTACTGACAATAAAATATTTTGGGGGCTAAATTTATCAATATTATTTATTTCAGGACCAAAATAAAACTTTTAATATAGTTTAGGGCCACCATGGTCAAAAACTCTTATCGAAAAGTAATTTTAGTAATTCCTAAAAACATACAAATCAATATTTTTTGTAAATCAACGGGAGTTATTTCCCCAACGGTTAGCATTTTCATTATGCATGAGTTCACTTTTTGGTGGTGCTTATGAATACTTTTGCCAAACTTTCTTCCTAAAAACATCACAAAAAATAAAACTATGCCAAACTTGGACCTAAACTATTACACGTGGACCTCAAATTGTAAATTACCAATATGAAAATTGTATTTAATTTTTAATACATATGGATTTTGTCTAGTAGATCTTGTCTTATTATGCATATTTTTAGTTTGGGTCCAAATTTTTACATATTTGCATTATGCACGAGTGTCATATTCACTATTTGCAACACTTACTAATACTTTTGTGAAACTTGCTTCCAGAAAGAAACATTAGAGAAAAATAGTGATTGCATCTAAAGTAAAACTATGCCAAACTTTAGACCTAAATTGTTGGACCCAAAATGTAAATAACCCGTATAAAAATTTGTATACAATTTTAATAAATATAATTATAATCTGGAACTTTGATATCATCACATCCTAAAATTTGACATATATGATGTCACGAATTGTAATACACCATATTTTTCTAGATTTAATAATTATGTGATTTATTATTATTGTGGGATTAAATAAATTAAAATGTGAAGATTAATTATTAATCGGGATTAAATTTGAATATTTTTTAACGTGAGGAGAAGTTAAGAATTATTAATATTACTGTGAAAATAATTAATATGGAATGACGATCTTATATAACTTGTCGTGAGAGAGACATACGACAATTTGGTATATTAAGTCGGGGACGCACGTGTGAATCGGGCTAGGACTAATTAAGTGGAATAAAAGGAAAATTATTTTAAGTAACTCGTATGATCATTTCGAGTGCGCCGTTGAGTTTTAAGGGGTCGAGATAGTAAAAAAAATCTACTCAGGTATTTTATTTGGACTCTGGGATATTTTTAGGCCAAGGCGGCACCCGGTAGGGGTAGTTTTGTAATTTGGATTTTTGGAGGAATTAAATGGACGAAAATTGGAGAAATAATATTTCAGCTAATTGGGGACAATTAGGGCTAGATTACACCAAAACCAAGAGAGAGCCACAGTGTGTGAGGGAGAGCAAATTCCAAAGGAGAAGAAGCTATGTTCACCACCTTGCACAACCACCACCACCATCGTGTTGATCGGAACGTGAGGAACGCATCCAAACCAACAACACCAACGGATCAGACCTTCAAAATTTAGGCAGGTGTTTATTGCTTGCTTTCTTTAGCGATAATTATGTTCATTTTAGCCTAGGTTAATAAACCTTTGTTATGGAAGTTAATTTGAGTGAAATTGGAGAAAACTAGGGATGATTTGATAAGAAGTTGAATCCCATATGTAGATAAGATGATGCCTACGAAATTATGATGATTTCTATGAACAAATGTGGGTTTAATTTTAGAAGTTATGCATATCAATTTAAGAACTAGGGTTCTTGATAATAAATTGGGGATTTCGAATTATATGGATGATTTAATGATTCCAGGTCGTTAGAATTCATTTACAAATGTTAGGATTCGATTTGGGACTGATTGATTGGAGTTTGGGATTATATTTTAGAGGTTTTAGGGTTGAAAAATGGTGAAAAATGAGGTTGTCTAATGTTGAAGACGAAACAACCCAGGTCGCGCGAAGTCGCATGAAGTCACGCGAGGGGTATCGTTCAAGTGAGATTGGTATCTCACGAGAAGTAGTTTGAGCAACGTAGGATATTGCGCGAAGTCGCACGAAGACTGGTTAGAGAGACATGTGTAAGTCATTCAAACGACTTGGCTTTCTTGTTCGAGCGAGATTTCTAATTTTGAGGGATTTTCCTGTTTTGCCCCTATTTGTGTAAACAGTCAATTTGAGTGAGAAAAATTAGTGTTAGAAGAACCCAAAATAGTGTAGAATTATTGGGAGTTGTTTAGTTGTAATAATTTAAATATTTGGACGGTGAGTTTACCTCGAAGGTTTCGAGAGAGAGATAATCGTAATTGTAAATGCGTCGAGAGTATTACGTGATAAATACATACAATATTAGTTCTGAAGATCTCGAACTTATAAGAATAAAAATTAGTGGTTACTTTTGGGACTTCTTATGATTATGTATTAAGGATTTTCGAGTGACATACTATCCTTATATATATTACGTGAGAGGGAATATCATGATTTAAAAATACGTTGATAGTATTTAGTGATGCTAATACTACGTATGGAATATAGCGTTTGGTTGTGTGTGTACCGTTTTATTTGACGGGTTATGTGTATACCTATATTTGATATTATGTGTATGACATATGTAGCTTCTTGCTATCCCGGGGGGGGGGGGGGGGGGGTTGTAGAGACGGTCTTATCCTGAGTGACCTTCGGGGGATATTTGACTTGTATCTCAGAACATAAGACCGTGAAGACTTATTTGTGAGTTGATAAGTCGCTGACTATGGGTGCATAGGTACGTACGTGACCATAGGTATGTGAACTATGTTCGCCGCCAATACGTGTGATTTGTTTATATGGTTCGTGGGAGATTTCCAAACCGATAGTCCTTGTTTGAGTACGACATGTATCGGGACATGATAGCAGAGTATGTAATGCACTACATGTATAGCCTTGGGGTGCTGTGTTAGTATATATTTATATATATATTTGTGTTATACTTACAATGTGATATCTGTAAGCTATTAAGATTGGGTTAATACATATATAATAGTGAAAGATATATATGTATGCTTTTGGTATACGTAAAATGAGATAATATCAGATTATTAGGATAGTGAAATCTTCAGTAATGTAAATAGTAAATACTTGACTTTATTGTGATAACACTTAATTAAAATGATAAATGTCGAGATCAAATACAGGATACTACTAGGAGGGGTAACTAGTTGGATAAGAATTTTGCTAGTTAACAGTATGTCAGATGGCTAGGTTGGATTAGATGTACGTTAGGCGTGCACACTAGTCGAGAGGTGAGAATCTCTTGTGAGAGTTTGAACTAACATGCATATGATACTTGATTTAATGCAGTTTTAAATACTTGCTAATAAATCTTTTTAAAACATATGGATCTGACCAGTCTCTTGCATTTTTTTCTCTTTTGCTATATATATATGTATTAGTACAAGTTCCGAGCCATAGGGACACCGATTCTAGATACTTCGATGGTTTGCCGAGCTGCAGCTGTTGTCGAAGTTGTGGGTCATTCATATTAGATGCCTGTCTTAGTTCACTCAGTTCCTAGTTCAGATGTCTAAGTTCGGGCATGAATCGCCCATTCTCACTAGCGGAGTTGTACTCAGTTTACTTTGTAGTTCCTTTCAGTTAGATTGAGTATTTATTATGGTTTGGTTTGTGTCTTGAACTGGAAGATTTTTATCCAGTCTTAATTATTTTGTAATTGATTCAATCAGCATTCAATTCTTGTGTATGGTTTATAATTGCATGTTCAGAAATTAATTGAATTAATTGGCTTCAAGTTTAATTGGAAAATGTTTTGACACTAGCTTAATTAAATGTTAGGTAATTAATTGAATTTGAGTTTTCGATAGTAATGCTAAGAATGAACCAACCGAACATTCTGTTAAATTTTTTATAAAGGACTGATCACCCAATATTTAATTGGGCAGGGTGTCAGAGGTGGTATCAGAGCATCGGGTTCTAGTGTCCTTTAGGATTTGTACGACTTATTACGTTTCAGCTTAGCGTTCTTTGATATATAGCCTTATTTTAGTATTGTTGTATTTCACTGCGTATGCGATTCACGCTCTCCCGCGATTTAGTTTAGTAAATCCAATTCACATGCGAGAGTAATTGGACTTTGTACTCCGAACAATATGGGATGACCAGCGAAGGCCGTTAGCGGGACTTCAGGAGGAGGAAAACAATTGAAAGTTGTGAAGCATTAGGGGAACAGTGATTGCGGTAGAAGTCACCAACATAAATATCTATGTGTGAGGGGCCAATGGAGGGAGTTAATCCAAAGGCAATAATGAAAAGTAGAGTAAAGTGACACTCAGAAATTTTATGTTCTAAAGAAAGTTTTCAAGCTCAGAGAAACGGCAAAGAGTAACAATAAAAAAAATCAAACCGAGATATTGGGTACGGGTTGACCATTTAAAATTTTCCATCTTCTGGTCAGACAGAGATATGGAAGAGATGTTGAACTTATCACCAGTAGGTCCGGTGGAGATCGACCGTAAAGGACGAGTTAACTTGGTAAGAAAACTTCTTAACCGAAGTAGGAGTCACGGAAGATAAAAAGGGTTCGCAAGTTGAAATGGACTCGTGGGTGGAATGCCCTAGTGTGAATGGGAGGTGGGACTAAGGTGACTAGTGGCAATGTCATAAAAATATATGTTTATTAGAATATGTCAATGCCCCAGAAGAAATGGAGCCACTCGAGTTGTGATACCTAGCCGAAGGGCAAGGCTAAATTGAATAGTATTAGTAGAATATCACCAGAACGTATGCCCAGTGGGGGAAATCTATTTAAATGCTATGATTAAATCTTAACGAGACGGTGATGGATTCAGGCAAGACCAGTGGGTCGACCATGCGTTCCATATGCCCTGTAGAGCGCAAGGAACAACAAGAATAACAACTGGGAGTTAAGACTACCAGGTCCGAGAGAAGGACATTCCAACAAGGCCAGGAGGACCAATGAAAGGGAAATTACCCTATGTGTAGAGATATTGGTTACCAGTATTGAATGTGATCACTAGAGAAGTGAAATTGATAGTACCGGGAATAATAAATCATGCCTGTAAGGCCTACCACTTGGAAAAAGTAAAATATCCAGTGTAAGAATCGGGTCAAGAGAATTGGACCCAAGGACTAATAACCCAAGAGTAGCAGGTCTAGATAGGAACATTGTAGTCCTCAATAACTGTAGCATACCGTATTTCGGGGTCGACGGGGCCCGGGAAATAGATGTAAGGCCAGTAAGGCCATAATTGAGGCCTAGAGATATGGTGTCAATGTATCGATGTTAGGCAGGTGACCCGTAAAAACAGAATAATTTACCCACCAAAAAGGAAGGGAAAATCTAATGAATGAAATCCGAAAGGGATAACGATTATAAATAATTATGGGTCGCAAAATGTGCGTACGGGAACCTTACGATCAGGATAGACTAATGGAGCTTAGTTTCAGCCTTGTGAATAAATGATGAGTTCAAGTGACGTGGGTGTGTCACAACATGTGTGAAAAGTTAACACTAATAATTTGAGTGTGCATTCGGTTTAATGGGTACATTGACGACAACAACCTTATTATGTAAATGACTACCATTTGGTAGCGAGATTTTTGTGCCACCTGCGTGGAGGAGCAAGTGTGGACACAAAGAGAAATTTGTATATGGTATTATATAACGATTAGAGCTCCTTTGAGCGTTATGATAGTAGAGCACATTATTATTATATTGTATGGTTACTAGTTACCGAGGTTTTGAACGATAGTAAATTGTGTGATAAGACTTACGTACTAAAAATTTCAAATTTTAAATATATGCTTTTAGCGAGGCATCACCAGAAAGACGGATGAACCCGCATATGTGTTGTATTGTATTGTAGACTTCAACGAATATGTTGTCTTACTATGTTAATCCCGGTGAGCAGGGATGTTTTACTGATGTAATTCAGGGTATATTGACTTATTATAGAGAGGAGAGGTATAACTTCTTAATCATATAGCGCGAATAACTTGTGACAGTGAGAGCTCCGCATTATATGCCATCTTTAGAGACATGAGAGTGGACGAGTTGACTTTTTGTTCGTAGATGGGAAATCAGGGATATATGTTATGGATTAAGTACTTATGGATCCCGACGACCAGCAGTGTTAGGTATAAGTGTATCTGGGGGTTCCTTGTTTGGATTTCTCTTTGTGAGACATCCCACGCATGAAACATAACGAACGTTGGTAGTTGGGAGAAGTTGCCTTTAGTACATGGATTTAGTATCGTAATGATTACCCATATACGTAGTTACACTGCGAGAGAATGGATATATTAGAGATTAAGGACGATAGAACCATATAAGAATAACGTGATAATGTTACCAATCGTTGACACCACGAGCATACCGGTGGGCCACCCTAAGATATTATTAGGTGGAAAAAGTAGGGTGGCTGAGTAGGACCTTACCATATAGTCATGCCAAGTATGTGGGGCATAATTTATTATTTATATAAAATGTTGATTAGGTATAAATTCTTCACATTTATCCTCTTAATTTCGGTATTTCTATGATCCCTTGCGGTGTAAATAGCTTGGATTTGTCTCATATTTATGATACTAACGCTTTTTGGCAAGTATTTCGTATTTTGTGTATCTCTTATGTGTTTTATAGGTATTTCATACAAGTTACTGCCAAAGAGAACTCAAAACAGTGAAAGAAAACCAAGAAATGGGGAGTTAAAGGGAAATTTCATAATTTTTCCATCCTTAGTCCGAAGGTGGGGCCAACTGGAAAGTTGAAGAGCTTTCAATTACAAGAACACTGGACAAAACGACATCTCAATCGGACTCCCGGTGGGAAAGTTATGAGCAGTCAAAGATATAAGAAAAAGTCAAAGAAAATCGGACCGATCCGAAATACAAAAGTTCCAGTGAACCCCAGACTGAAGACAAATCATAGTTGATGAAAATTAAAAGATCGATCCGGTCATTAGTCACGCTCCAGATCTGTTACAAAATTAGTCACACTCCAGATCCGTTACAAAATTAGTCACGCTTTCTAAGTGTGATAAATTGCCAGACACGAGATTTTTATTTTGTGCTTATCTTTTAGCCAAAAGAGTTTTATGTTTTGGGGACTCTTCTAATCGACCTCTAGCCTATATATTTAGTCATTAGGACTCTTTTTATTCAGATTTCATTGATGTAAAATCTCCATAACAAGTAGGAACATCTAGGAGAAGAATTTACATACTTTGCATTATTAATTCAAGAGCTTTTCCGTTTTTTCTTCAATCTTTGATTTCTTCTTGCATGTTCTTGTTCTTCAATCTTGGTAACTTTTATTCCCAGCACTTTTATTATTATTTCTCATTTTAGGATAGGTTTTTAAGGGTTGGGATGCATGAACCCAACCTGATGTGGTAGTTGCATGTGTATAAAATTAGTCCGCTAAATTTAATGATTTATTACGACCGTATTGCGTAGAAACGTGACAATTGTTAATCTTTTGATCTCGTTTGCTTCAGGGTAACCGGGATGCTTCATAATGCAATTCGAGTGTCACTATCGCAATAACTATTTACTCGTCCTCTGATTAAGTATGGTGCGGGCTTGAACCTCATATACGTAATGCTTGGGAGTACAAAATTCTGGGTCTAATTAATCACTTAAATTTACGATTAGTTTTATACCATCAATACTCTAGGATTTGGGGATTGTGTCCCTACTTTAATTTTCCAATTAATTTTAGTTAACTTCTTTATTTTACCCTTTATCCTTTCTCACTCAATCATCATCTTTTTATTTATTTTTAGAGTCAAGTTAGGGTTAACCGTCTTACCTTTGTCGTCACGTTCACTCGTCCTAGTTCCCTAAGGATTCTATACCCAGACTAGCCGCTATACTCCGCAAGAGTGTAGTTATAGTTTAGGTTTTTGTGTTGTGGTTGGAAGCTGATAACAATGACTAGAGTATTACACGGACGCTCGGTTTCCACTTTGATCAAAATGGCGGCGTTGCTGGGGAGTGTTTTGTTATAGATTATAATTGATTTACTATTTCATAAGATATTTTTCTTCTTTTTTTTTGTTTTAACCTTTTTGCGGGATTGCACTATTGAGCGCTAAGAAACGTTGAATCCTCAACCGCACACCTCCTTATGTGTATTGTCCATTTACAAATCATTTGGTAATCATGTCTTTTCATAGTGAGTTCGGTAATTATAATGGTTTATATGGGAATAGTTCTCAAAATTTTTATTTTCAAGAATTCGTGCCTCGAGCTATTACCATTGGTGAGGGCCTTCGAATTCTTGAGGATGAAAGGCTTGAGAATATATATCGGGAAGAAAATCATTTTCGAGATTTTTATTTTCAAAAACCTCATCCTCGACCTATTACCATTAGTGAAGCCTATCTATTTATTGATTATTAAGGGATTGAAAATAAATATCGAGAAAAAATCATTTTGGGGAGCAAGATTTGGATGCATTATTCGAATCTAATGACAACTTTTCTCCCGAGGTTATAGAGCCAAGGAATCCTACTTTGGAAGATAGAATGTTTATTATAATCAAACAAATACTCAATTTTCTTTCCACCCAAAGCACGATGAATATCGATATTGGTTTTATTAAAGAAATTCTCGCACTTTGCGGTGAGATACATTATGATTAAAAAAACAAAGAGGAGGTTGAGACCTGTGTGTCACCTCAAATTTTTGAAGAACATCTCGTTGAAAGTGAGTCTTTTCCCGTTGAAATTAAATCTCCAAGTGATGATGAATCACCTGAGATTGAGTTATCTCATCACCATTCCCGTTATTGAACCATTGGAAGTACCGCTAGATTCCTATGAGTCGGTTGAAAATTCTGAAACGTTTACACCTTTTACCGACAAAGACACTTTGATAGAATTGTTTTCTAATATAGACTCTTCCTTTTTGTGTGCCACTCTCCCCATACTGCTTGAAAAATCTTTGGGAGGTGATTATATTTTTCTTGGATCTCAATTGTACTTGTCCTACATAGCCTCCAAACCCCCTATCATTCTGTTAAAATTTTTAATTGGTGATGGTTCATTTTTTCCATCTCACACATGCCTTCCTTTGGTCAAACGACATTATTAATTTTTAGGAGGCACGCATCCTAATGAGGGTACACCGATTACCCCTCAAAGTCATATTATATTTTGGGTGGACCCTCAAATTTTTCGACATCTAGTGTATAACTTATTAGAATTTGAAAATCGTAGGTTGTACAATAGTTAGATTTTTTTTTTCAGTGTGGAGTTTTTGTTATTCTTTTTGCTATGCTTGGTTCTAACATGTTTTGTAGATTAAATAGACTCGTACTTTTTCGGGATCGCTCCATTTTGGGTAATATCTTTCTTTTCCTTTCTTTATGTTGTGTTCTTTATTCGCATTGAGGACAATGCAACATTTAAGTTAGGGGGTGTGGGATATTCTTCCAATTATTATTTAGTTTCATTGATTCGATCACATGTTCTTTCCAAGTATGATTTTTTTAGAAAATTTCCCCAAATTTTTTTTTTTTTGAAAAAACCCCAATTTTTTTTTTTTGTTCAAAATAAATAAAAATTGGAATTCAGATTTTTCAAAAATATCATTAAAAGTCGGTTTAAAGTCTCAAGTTGTAAAATTCAAAATACACAAAGCCAATATTGACCAAAGATGGAAATTGAGCGAACGTAGGCGACTTAACGAATAAATGTGAAGATTAACAACCCCAGTGACATTCGAGCCTTTCATCTTTGTGAATTAATTTAAAGTAGCGTTGCTCAACTAATTACCTGGACATTTTCCCTTGGTCCGAAATTAATACTAAAAATCATTACTCTAAAAACTTGTCCACGACGTGTCACCCACATCACTCCCTCCTAATCTAATTATCATCCCCCATAATTGTTAGGAAGTTCGGTCCTATGTTTATCTTTCCCTAAATAAACACTGAAATTTAATTCATAAGTAAATCTCCCTTATATAACAAAACTAGACGATCTGCCAAAATTCTGGGATCGTCGATCAGTCCGATACCATTCTTCTTAGATTTTCTATTTTCTCCATTAACTAATTCCAATGTTTTAGACATCTGAATTTCCAACCCAAATTTGTCATCACATCATATATTCACATCAAAACAGATCATGATTATCCTCTAACCATTTTAACATAATCAATTCATAGAAAATATAATCAATTTCAATAGGGTTTTTTTATCTTTTCATCAAATTCATTAACCTAAAATCAATTTCACAAATCCAATCAATTCATATCTAATACTGGTATTATGCTATAGTTTTAATTCTAATCAACCGTGAATGTTTTTGTAATATCAATTGAACTACTAAATCACACAACATGTTCAATTTCATAGAAACCCAATTTCATGCAATAAACCACCCAAAAATGGATTTCGGTTTACACCCACCATAGTATGAATTGATTATCATCTATTTATCATCACAATAAGTTAACAACTTGACTTCTTAGGTTCGTAGCATCTGATCCATTGAGGTAGAGAAAGGGTTGATGAAGAATACCCAATTTTTTGCTTATTTGTCTCCCAAAAGATCCCCAATTGCTCCCTCTGGCTTTCTCTCAAACTCTTTGGTTTACGTTTGTGTTTTTCTGCCATTCAACACTCTTAGATTTAGGTTTAATACACTAATCCCTTTTTTAGTCACATGGGCCTAATTAAAATGGCCCAATTCACCCCATGTGGGCCCGACCATGCCCCGAGACCTAATTACTATCACCGGGTACTCATTTCTGACTATATCGACACTTTCGAAAACAGCTGTACACTCAGAATTGTCATTTGAAATACTTTATAACATTCTCTAATTTCGACCTCGAAAATGCGACACAACAATAATTCAAATAACTAATCCTAAAGTCGTTAAATATAAATAATTCTTCCCACTCAAATAAATTATCCAAATCATAAATTTAAGTTTATCCAATTTATATAGCTTTATTTCTCCCAAAAATAATTAATTACTAAATCCTCAAAGTTACGGTGTGTTACAAAAAATAAATCATGTACAACAAGTAATAAAACAATTTATTTGGATGTTTTCAAACAATACCTTCGTCGTCTATCCATATACAATACATATATTACAACTCACAACTAAAATTTGTTTTTAAAAAAAATATGCCATTTAACTATAAACCCATATTAGATTTTTTCAAACTAACAAAAAGCGTAATAGTAACATTATAAACAATACAGTAAACACTTGTACATCTGATGCCTGTGTGAGAGATGTCATGGCATTATCACATCTAAAATATTTAATTTAAAAATAAAATAACTACTAAACACTGAATTTTTGTACTAAGGACATGTTAGACTAAAAATAATTATTTTAAATGCCACCATTTAATGTTCATCATATCCCTTTATTATTGTTCTTATATAAAAAAAAGTCGTTGAGAAAAATGAGTGTACTATATTCAATTCCACTTCAAAATTCATTTAATTTATTTGAATGGTGATGCCTCAAATTAGAATACGTATTCTTGTAATTGGATGTCTCGTAAATATAACAATAGTTTTGTACTATTGTGATGTTTTTCTATTGTATTGATAACTGAAAATTTGTTAGTTATGAATATCTTATGCATCAATCAATGCATTAAAGATACATACATGTGTTAATCAAATCGTGTCAACAAACTATTTTATTTATTCATTAAATTAGTTAAAATAAAAATGAAGATTTTTTTATTAAGAGAGGAGATGATAATAATAATAATAAAAATAACAATAATAATAATAATAATAATAATAATAATAATAATAATAATAATAATAATAATAATAATAATAATAACAACAACAACAACAAGAACAACAACAACAACAACAACAACAACAACAACAATAATAATAATAATAATAATAATAATAATAATAATAATAATAATAATAATAATAATAATAATAATAATAATAATGATGGTGATGATGATGATGCAGGAAATAGCACCATCAGATGAGGTGTTGACAAGCTCAAGCTAGCAATAGCATAAGAGTGTATATATGTATAGTAGAAGGAGGTTAGGAGAAGAGGATGAACACTTGAATGTAAGTGGTTCAGCCAATCTCGTCTACGTCTACTGTGAGTGTGTGAGTAATATCACTAGAAGAAGGCACTAATGGCCATGGATACAATCTCTCAAGCTTTCTCTCTCTACTATGTAAAATGATAGAGTTTCAGCTAGGGTTGCAATTATTGATCCCTTTACAAAGTAGAGGATGATCTCTATATATAGTGTTTGGAGGGTGTAATGTACCTCCCAAGCATGCAATGAGCATGTGCATGCGGATCGAACTAGTGTGAGAAAGACACCTGTCCGATCTGATATAGATAATGATGACCTCAATATTCCATCATGTGAAGGGAATGATTTGGTTATAACTGATTTGTCCACCCGCTCCAAACCTTGAATGTGCTTGTTAATGCTCGGCCCTCTGTCCTTGACTGGTGAAACCTCGACCTAGACAAGTACGAGGTTGGTGGAGTCAGGTGCAGCTGCCTTGTCCATTAAGACCTCTGCCAGGAGGGCTGTCCGAAGTTGGGTACGAGATAGCTGTAATGTTGGCTGGGTACAATGATGATGTTAGTAGATTGAGACCATGAGACATGCTGATTTCAGCTAGTGACCGTAACGTCGGATGTGGCCGATGATGATGTTGGTAGATAATTGAGCCCATGAGACCTTGTTGACCCCGTCTATTGACCAGCCAAGGTTACTATAATCGACTAGGGCCGACCTTATGAGAGACGATATTACTGATGGTTGTCGTAGGCTTTTGGTCACCTCGACTGTGATACTGATCGAGGTTGGTTGCTCTGATTAAGAGGGTGCACTTTGGGAATATCAATCACCCCTAGCCCTTAGTATTCTATGTAATTAGATGACTGAGGGGTATGTAGTTTAGGCCGAGGATAGATTTCTCTATGTGCCAATACTTTCTTGACACATGTCACTTGCTGAAGTGAAACGTGTTCCTCAAGATGATGTGATTTTTGCCTACTTTTAGGCTTCCTAGGGTAATGATGCACCATCGAAACTTGAACCCTTTTTCTCTTTCCTTCTTCTCTTTTTTCATTTTTTCCATTTTTCCACTTGATCTCTCTCTCTGAAGTTGTAACTTCCATTTCCTTCGATTTTACATTGTTGACTGCATTTGAAGGTTTCTTTTACTTCAAAGTCTCTTCTTTTCTCCTTCCCAACTTGCCAGGTATATTTTTTACCCTTCTATTCCATTTGCAGTCATTGTTTTTCATTTCAAAAATTTTGACGAGGATTTTTTTCTTAGTTAGGTGGCTGTAGGGATAGGATAGTGGTGGTTGAGTGGTTTTGGGACTACCCTGAGCTTCTCAGAGGTCGTTTCAGCCAGGAACAACCCCTTTTTAGGTTTCCAACGAACTTCTGGTCACCTTCTCCGGCGTCCATGTTCTTGAATGTTCTTAGTGTTCTTGGTGAAACCCTTTGAAATTCCTAGTTTGATCCTTAAATTATATTAAAAAAGTTATTTGGCTGTTTGTGGTTTTTGAGTCCATGTGTAGTGTCATCTACCTTATGCTCATACCCCTGTAGGAACTCATGGAAGAGTTCCATTCTCTTTGTGAGAAGACCTTTGAGAAAATTAGGCAGATAGAACTAGCCCACGAGGAAGCTCGTGTGGATGAGACATTTCCCCTTAGACCCATCTTTCTTCCACCTCTGAAGGTTATCTACCCTCAGCTAGCTGTGCCTGCAAAGGTTATTATGGACCCAACACCAATGTCTGAGTCTGAGTCGACCTCCTCAAACCCCATGTCTGTAGACTCTTTTTAAGAGGCTATGGATTACTCTCCTAGGCAGGGTGAGGTCCCCGGAAAGCCGAGGTTTCAAGCCGTGCCTCATCTCACCATGGTGCTAGTCCCTTACAACATTCTTCTGATGTTGAAATTATAGGGTGAAGTGTGTCCATCCCCCTCATAATTGATTCCATTCCTCTATCCTCTGCCACAGGGGCCGAATTTCCTCAAAGGTTTTTTGGCGATGTCCCTACACCTGCTCAGGTCGATGCTGTTAGGGATGATGATGATGGTAAGGAGAGTGATATAGATACGGCTGAGGTGGTCGAGATTGAGAGCTCCGTCAATACGTACGACCTTATACCTTTCAGGCACCTATATTCGATAAACTCTTCCATCAACCTTAGGAAACCTCTGAGGGGAGAGAGGGCCTCTGACAGTCGAGATGGCGAGATCTGCGTCTATGAGAAGATTTTCAAGTTGGGCTTCCATCTTCCTATCCACCCTTCCATCAGAGATATATTATCCCACATAGATCTAGCCCATTCACAATTATCCCCTAATGCCTGGAGGGTTATGATTGGGGCCATTGTCCTTTGGAGGGTTGTGCACCACTCAGACCTTCCAGTTAGGGGTTTCACAGGTTTCTACATGCCTTCCTCTAACAAAAACCACCCTATCTATTACAACTTCTTAGCTAGGAAATCAGAGAAGAAAATGTTGTTGGTTACCCAAACTTCAAATCATAAATGAAAACCTCGGTGTTTCTTTACTTCCAGGGCATGGTAATTTTGTCCCCATGAGGCTTTTGGAACGTTGGTTCCAAATACCCCTATGAGATGGGGGAAGGTCTCCCTTGCTACTAAAGTCGACCCTAGACATAGATAGGATAATCTTCATAAGGTTGAGGATCTTTGCGATCAGGGGGAGCAGGGTCATCTAATAAATATGAACATCTGATGACCCCCTACTACCTCCCTCAGACAGGCTTGGGTGGTGGTCCTTTGATAGATCTTCGTAAGTCCAAATTTTTCATAAGTTGTACCTCTTACTTTTGTATATCTCTGAATCACTAACTTAGATACCTCTTGCAGAGTGACCTAAACGCATTTCAGACGATCTTTGGGAAATGTTTGTCCTATTCTAGCGAAGTTGATGCAGAAGATGGGTGGCAAAAATGACGCCCCTCCCGCAACCAAGAAAAACATCGGAACATCCCAAGGAAATGTTACCAAAAAGAGGGAAACCACCGCTATCCCGGAGCATCTGAGGCCGGGCAATACTCTGAAAGGGGATCGTGACATCCCCATCTCTAGAGATGATGCCCTAGTAGATCGTCTTGCACTACACTACAAATAGTAATCTAGCACGGTTTAAAACAAAGCCAGACCCAATCTGGCACTGTTTAAAACCATGCTAGAATCAGGGGTGCCAAATTTTCTGGCACGATTTAAAACCGTGCTAGATTCCCAATCTGGCACGCTTTTGGTACGCTTTCGAACCGTGTCAAATCTTAATCGATCACGCTTTTGGCATACTTTTAAATCGTGCCAAATTTTGAATCTGACACACTTTTGGCACACTTTAAAACCGTGCTAGATTTCCATTTTTTGGCACGCTTTTGGCACGGTTATAAATCGTGCCAGATTTTTCAATTAATAAAAAAAATATTATTTGAAAACAAATTTGGAAAATCAGCAAAATTCCAAATCTGGTAGGAAAATATTTATTATTTGCAAAAAAAATAAATAAAATTCACAAATTGCGAATCTCGCATGTTTTTGAGAAACTAATGTACATACAAACTTCAATAAATTACAAGTCTTGATAGTTAACAGACCAACAAAAAATTGGACAGAATTTCCTCTATTTTCTAGACATTCTAAACCTTCTAATATAAAACCTGCGTAATGTAAAGCCCGCACGGCCTAAAAATACAACAATAAAATTACAAAACCCCGCACAACCATAAAAGTTAAAAATAAAACTACAAAATCCGACACGACGATAGCACATAAAAATTAGAATCCTGAATATTAATGACAATAAAAAAATAATCCCCTTGTTGTAAGCCATTGACTTCTTAGTGTGTTCCACGTGGATAAAAGCTAACGATAAAATGTTATCCTGCAAAAAAAAAAAGGATATAAAAAAGAGATCATATTAGTAACCAAGTAATTTTTAAAAAATCTTATTCAAGCTAAAAAAATTGCATATACGAGTCACAATTATTATTATATTCTCAAACCGAAAGTCTCTTGGCTACATGGTCAATTCTTACGAGTTACATTAGTCCCATGTGAGGTGTTTATGCCATGTGAGGGGCCGTTCGGTGGTTGGTTTGAGTTTTCACCCTTAAACAACATGTTTTAAGCATAATCTAGATATTTTCTAATTATCATCATATTCTCAAATCGGAAGGCCCCTGACTACGCAGTGAGTTCGTATAAGATACATTGGTCCCTTGCGATTTGTTAGTACCTCTTACGGGACCGTTTCAGGGTTGGTTTAGGTTTTCACCCTCTAACGGCATGTTTTTAATCCTAATATAGATTTATTGAAATTATCGTCATATTCTCAAATCAAAACTCTCGTGACTACGTGGTCAGTTTCCCGAGATACGTTAGTCCCGTGCAAGGTGTTCGTACCTCTTGCGAGGCCGTTTGGGAACTATTTTGGGTTTTCAACCTCTAACAGCATGTTTTTAAGCCAAAGTCTAGATATTTTTAAATTATTGTCATATTCTCAAATCGAAAGTCCCGTGACTATGTGGTCAGTTCCTATGCATTACATTGGTCCCGTGTGAGGTGTTTGTGCCTCTTACGAGGCCGTTTCAAGGCTAGTTTCGGTTATCACCCTATAACGACATATTTTTAAGCCTAATCTAGATATTTTCAATTTATCATCATATTCTCAAACTCGGAGTCGCGTAGCTATGCGTTCAATTCCTACGAGTTACATTAGTCCCGTGCGAGGTGTTTCACGCCTCTTACGAGGGCGTTTGGGGTTTGGTTTGGGTTTTCACCCTTTAACGACATGTTTTTAAGCCTAATCTAGATATTTTCAATTTATCATCATATTTTGAAACCGGGAGTCCTGTGACTATGAGTCAGTTCCTATGAGTTACATTGATCCCGTGCGAGGTGTTTGTGCCTCCTACGAGACCATTTGGCGAGTAGTTTGGGTTTTTACCCTTTAATGGCTTGTTTTTAAGCCTAATCTAGATATTTTCAATTTATCATCATATTCTCAAATCTAGACTCCCATGACTACGGGGTCAGTTCCTACGAGTTACACTAGTCCCGTACAAGGTGTTAATACCTCTTACGGGGCCATTTTGTGGTTGGTTTGGGTTTTCCTCCTTTAGCAGCTTGTTTTTAAGCATAATCTAGATATTTTCAAATCATTATCATATTTTTAAACGGGGAGTCTCGTGGCTATGCGATCAGTTCCTACGAGTTACACTGGTCACGTGCAAGGTGTTCGTGCCTCTTATGTGACTGATTTGGGTTTTAACCCTCAAATGGCATGTTTTTAAGCCAAAGTCTAGATATTTTAAAATTATCATCATATTCCCAAACCAAAAGTCCCGTGACTATTGATTGGGAATAAATATTGTATATTTATTCCCCTAATTTCAGTGTATTTGTGAACCGGAGTGATGCAACCGATATGGATTTTACGCACATTTATGCTACTAACCTTCGTTGGCAAGTATTTCTTGTTTCTTGCTTCTCTTATTTGTTTTATAGGTTAATTATGCAAGCAGTGCAAAAGAGAAAGCGAGATGATGAAAGAAAAGCTAAGAAGACAAGTTCAAGGGCATTTTGATAATTTTTCAGCCAGATCCCAAAGGAGGAGTCAACTGTAAAGTTGAAAAGGCCGGAACAACGAGAACACTGAAAGAAACGACACCCAAATCCGAGCTACGATTGATGAGTTATGACCATTTGAAGTTGAAGAAAAATTCAAGGAAGAAAGGAAATAAAACAAGAAAAATTCTAAGTGTTGAGAGAAATGAAAAGCACCCCAAGCCAAGAAAAATTCTTGAATCCAGGTGCAAACTGGTTTGGGGGGCGAACCGGTTCGAGGAACATGCAAACCGATTCGGGGGTCCTGAAGCGCAATTTTTCTCCTTCATTCTGATTGGTTCAAAGAAGCCCATTAGGTTAAAACTCCTCCTATAACAGTTTTGGGACGTGAGTAGTGACCTAGGGACATCAGTTCTAGAGAGTTTTTTTAGTTTTGGGTAGTGAAAAAAGAGAAGAACATCTAGGAACATAACTTCAATTAATTGATGCAAGATGAACACAATTCTTGTTTTTTTTTCAAGTTGTAATCCAAGCTTTATTTTTATGATTCTTATTTCTTGCATGGTAATTTTTCTGCGTGATTTGAATAAATTTCTGCGGTTATAATACTTAACTACGTCTTTTGATCTAGTTTTATCATGAGTTTGCTCTCATGCAACGTTACTACTTCATTCATCTTTCAGTTTAATATGTCCGACTAGGTTTAAAAGATCGGGATGCATGAACCCAGCCTAATGTGTTAGTGTGTGTGAATAAAATTAATCCGATGAATTTAGTGATTGACTGTGATCGTATTGCGTAGTTACATAATAATTGTGGATCTTTATATCTCATTTACCTTTGGGTACTCATGATGATTTAGAGTACAATTTGAGTGTCACTATCGCGATACCGATTTACTCATCTTCAGATTAGGTATGACGCGGGCTTGAACCTCGTATACATAATGCTTGGGAGTACTAAATTTCGGGTCAGATCAATCAGATAAATTTATGATTAATTGTATAACTGCACTACACTAGGGTTGGGGGATTGTATTCCCGTCCTATTTCTCTCATCAATTAAAATAAAAAAATTTTGAATCATCATTCATTCTTAATTTCGGTAGATTAGTATAGTTGCATCTCTCATAATTTCATTATCGCCGTTAGCTGTAATCAATCTAAAAACCAACTCAATTTTTCCTTTTCCTTTTAGTGTCAAAGTCCCGTCGTCACAACTCTGTTGTACTTTTTCCCTGGGGATCGATACCCGACTTACTGGGATTATTACTTGAGCGACAGGCTTACACTTGAGCCTAGAGTGAATGCATTCTTGAGATACATTTTCAGTCGTGTCAACTATACGTTTAGTTCCTACGAATTACATCGGTCCCATGCGAGTTGTTTGTGCCTCTTACGGGGCCGGTTGGGGGTTGGTTTGGGTTTTTACCCTCTAACGAAATATTTTTAAGCCTAATCGAGATATTTTAAATTTATCATCATATTCAAGCAAGTGTCTTGGATTGAGATTCCATTTGAGGAATCAGAATCGAATTTCACAATATTCAAGAAAGTGTTGATTTTGAGTGAAGTTACAAATCAATTTTCTTAAAAAGTTTGACTCTCTGATGTGGATTCTTAATTTGGAAGGGACTGTGGTGGGAGTAAGACAAACAGGTAGTAGACAATTTGGACAGCTTAAGGAAATATATACGTAAGTACATATATGCATACAATTAAAGAATGATCACTACTTTGCACAGTAATTAAACCAATAACAAAATGATCCAATTCTTCGCATAGTGAGACAATCATTTTGTATTTATGTCATATGTTAAGAGAATGAGAGCATCGCAGTGATGTTAAATACGAAGGATACCGAAAAACCTCAAATACACACACATATCCACTCAGAACCAAGCAGTAACAATAAATCTAAACATTATCCTACCGTCCTACCCATTAAAATCTTCATTGTTATAAATGTTATAGCAGAATTTGAGAATGCTAAAGTTTCTGAACCAAGTAATTTAAATTTTCAATACTCCAAATGGTAGAATACTAGTATTTAGTATAACTCAAATGCTTGTATCATGTATTGCTATGAACATATATAGAGACGGAGAAAGACTTACTTCATCAGCTATAATATTAAAAATGTTGAACCTTTTCTTTCTCCTGGACATATTGCATTGGATGATGAAATAATTATGGTCATGTCTCACTACTTGAGTGTGTGTTCTTATAATTACGTAATTGCATGCTATTCCATGCCAATTACCTTTCCTGAGATTTTTCAAACCAAGTAGAAACATCATATACTCCTCTTCAGTCTATTGAACACCTTCATATAATAAGACACCATTGAGAAAATATATGGGGCATGACGCACACGTTGTACGTGTAATAGCAGACTCAACACAATAAAAAAGATCATCGATAGTATTTAACTAGATCAACTGCAGTATTTAACAAAACAAAAGTTTAAAATCATTTTAGTCGAAATCCAGAAGAACCCATGCCTTTGTCTTCTTTGCCAAATTTATTTGAAGTATGCAATAAATGTGTTAGAAGATGTGACGTTAGAGGCTAACTACTTTAAATTTTAACTAATCCACTGGTGCAAATTTCAAGATATAATATCAAACATTTTCTTCACAACATAGTGAATATTGCGGTTGCGTTATGTTTCTAAGCGAACTTCTTTAACTAATCATGCCAGCTGTCCCGACATGTTTATTAACCATGCGTGTTCGTGTTACTTGCATACTTCGCAAACCAATGCATACCATAAAACATCAAAGAAATAGCATCCTAGATGCTGAGTCAACAAGCACCGAATAAGTACAATAAGCTAGGTAAGAAACAAGGATACGTCACTACGAAGTGTAAAACAAAATATATAATAGCGACAAACTAATAAGAAAACAACACACACAAGAATTAAAAAATCCGAATAAATAACAACCATTCTTAGTTCTCACCAATGTAGATGATTGTAAGGCAGTGAACAAATTGAGTTATAGTATGAACTGCCGGTTCAAGATTGAACCCAATGTTGCATTGTTACTGGTGTCATCTTCCGTGGAAGTACCCTTGATACCACTAAGAGCTAGATATATATGGCCCCACAAAAATGCGTAAATCACTAGAGTAATCATTGGTATATTGAGAATAACCCCACAATAGTGTAGAAAAATGACAACATGCTAAAGAAGTCTAGCCTGTGAACCAACATATAAACATCTTTGATGAATACTTTCTTCTCATTTCTTCTTTCAACTTTGGCTTTGAACATGGATATTTATTTCAACCCCACATCCCTTCCTTTCCCGACTTGAATATATTAACGGTGAGTCATATTCCCATCTCTCAATGTGCAATTGAAGCATGCAAAAATTTCCTCACTAATGTTAATAATAATAGTGTCTGAATTCCTCTAATAGATTACACATTTTGAGAACCGGTAGAAATAGTTATCTTAGTCAATATAATTTGTCTGGACAAAATCTCCTCATGTGAAGATAAGGGTGTGGTTCTAATTCTCCATCTTTCCCTCTTCAAGATTTAAGTGGCCCTACAATCTAACCCGATAGATTTCCACCTCCTTCTCCGATTGTTGCTCGTACTTGAGGAGAATAGAATAGTACTTTGTCTCATCCTCCCCATTGACATCTCATCAAGGTAATCATCTAGGAGGGCTTTGTTGTTTTTTATACAAAATTTCTTCATTGCCTTGGTCATTTTTATCATTTTGGGTCCCGTATATCCAGAAGGTGACGAAATAAGGGTATTTCATCAAAGATGTTCCACCCTCGTGGCCTTTGAACAATGTACTAACTAAAATATCTGCTCTACTTAAACTTCTTGTAGATGGGTACATCCCTGGGATGATATTACCCAAACTGTCACTGCACCACCTCAAAGTAAGATCGCATAATCCTTCCATAATGTCCATCTCAGATGCATAATCTGGAACATACAGTATCTTGAGATTTCAAAAATAATACATCATTCACCTCATACTGTATAGCCACTGTAAAATGCTCAAAGACAACGATTTTTTTAGCCTTTGAACATGTCTTCAATTCCCACTTCACTAGCTCCAAGAAATTATTCAACTCATCTACACAATTTTTCTGCAAAAGGGTGGAAACCCCATCTTTATTATGTGTTCAAAGATTCTCTTTGTTATGAGATATAATTGATTTTCAGTGCTTTCTTATAGATTTAATTTACGCAAATATTTGCATAAATACTGAACTAAGTTGGGCTTGTGCTTCCTTCACAACATTTTCATCAAGCATTGGAAATCCCAAGACAATTTAGAAATTATTAAGCTTAGAAGAACATATATATATAGTCATAAACATACATAAATTACACCTAAAGGTTAATAGTAGAGTAGTCAATTACTGAAAGAGTAATCAACCATCGGTTTTTGAAAGAATTTAAAATCAAGGTACTACAGATATGAGTTTAAAGTAGTTTATGTAATAATAAATGTTCCTTAACTCACATTTGACTAAATAGAATATATCATAATAAAAACACAATATAAAGATGAGAAAGACATAATACAGTGGACTTGGTTCAACTACATAGTAATTTCTATCGATCTTCTACTTGATACACCACTTGAATTTAGGCGAAGCTCCAAGACATATATATAACATATTATGGAATCCGTGACAAGCTAAACTTTCTCGACTTCACTATGTCCTTTGGACATAGAAAGTAGTTCCTCTCTATTCTTTTCCATACAATAGATTATCAATTCATTAACCATTCCATTTAAAAAATATTCTAAGAACAAAATATGAGCTATTAATTTAAAGACAAAAACTGAATTCGAATAACTTGCCTTCCCACTGACATCCCCATAAGGCAATGAATTCCAGAAGTGTGCATGAGATCAGAGGGCTTGAGAATGTTTTATTTCATTATTGCTATAATTTTGAAACAAAACAAATAATTAAAATGACATTTGTTGCTAGAGATTTTCTCTCTTATAACATTCAAGCAAAATAACAAAAGGTCATTCACCAAAATTTTTAACTGAATAAAACTTATTACCATTATGTTTTTCTTTCTCTGAATCGATTCTTCCTTCTCCTCTAGATTCATAGAAAATAGTAGTCTCCTAGAATTTCCGTGAGCCAATATCACATTGACTTTGATTTTCTGTAAACATAATTATGATCAGTATTTTCTAAACAAAATCCCGTAACACTTAACTCTAAATGGAGTTATCCAAACCTTACCAACAAATGATACAACAAATCATCGGGTGCTATAGCTTATCATTTCCACTTCCTCTCTTCCTCATGTCTGAAACAAATCTTCAGCCCTCTTCCAGTAATATTTTCACATTCCTCAGGTAATTATGAAGGCCATATTTTCTAATTCAAACTCATGTATGACAACCTAAAATTAGAAATGTCATACATACACAGGCACAAAGTTCAAAATATTTCTCAACTGAAAATAGTATGCAATTGAAGTTTAACTATTTTTCATTCGCCATCTCCTAAATCCTAATGGCCCTTGTGACATTAAAATTTAAAATTAAAAAAAAAACATAATGAATTACTTTATTTTTTGGTGCAAAAATGAATTAGTTTATAAGTGGTAAAAAATATTAAAAACTAACAACTTTATCTATTCAGGAATTTTAGTAATCATTTGAAGGACCCTTAGTTTTTTTGTGCCAAAGTCATTACAAGACCCATATAACTGAGTTTGTGAAGAAAGTTCCCAACACGTGTAAATGCCAATTTTAGCCATGACAAAACCTCTAAAGCTCAAATATTTGAAACAAGCTATTCATAAAACATAAAAAACATATTAATCTAGGCAAGAGTTATCAATTGAGTAAGATACAATGAGTTCACATGTACTAAATAAAGCACCAAACTATACATTCAATACAAATGTGTTAGATTAATGATGAAGTGAATCATAGTAAAGAAAAAAAGATTTCTCACCCACATAGAGCTAGAAAGAAACAACCAACATAGAGCTATAAAGAAACAACCTCCCATGTAAGGGAACCCTACAAATTTGAGAAAATAATGTGTAATTGGAGAGGAGAAAAGGAAGATGGAAAAAATTGTCCCATTTCACGATTTGTGCGTGTCATCCTTGCACAGGGGCCATGTAAAAATAGATGTTAATCACCAGGAAAACCAATCCATAGTATGTATATCCCGAGTTAAAATATAGATTTACAGCATCTCACATCACATCAGAAAATAAAAAGAAGCTAGAGAACAAGAGTGAATTAAGAGTACATCAAAAATCAAAACTCCATTATAGCAAATCTGAAAATATCCAGAAAACATTAAATCTTTGAAAACTCAATAAAATCAAAACACGGATTAAATCAAACCTAAACAGTGAGCAGAATCTCCCCACCAGTCGCCATATGAAATAAACAACCATTGACCCAAAACTCTGCATCTCGACAAAGTACATGCAAGATATAAAAACCCTCTAAGTCATATACCACAAAACCCCTAGCTTCGTTAACCAGCGATACCGCCATAACAAATAAAACCATTAAATCCAACTAGATTAATCCCAAAATAGTATGGGATTAATCTCAAAAAGAGGACAATGGAGTGTGACTAAGGAGAGAAAGAGGGTTTTGGTATAGAGAGAATTTTTGGTAGAGAAAGAGTGGGAGAATGGTTGTCCCTCCAAAATAAAATTTGAAATTAATTGTAGTATTTTTTTAGAAATAAATTTTGGCATGTTTTTGGCACGCTTTTAAACCACGTTAGTTTCTAACACAGTTTTTAACCGTGCCAAATTGGGACTAAACCGATTCAGAATCTGGCACGGTTTTAAATCGTGCCAGATTCTCCTTATCCAAGCGTGCCAGATTAGCATTTTTGGTGTAGTTTTGCTCAGCATCAATGATAGTCTGATTGGCCATAGTATGAAGGCTGCCGATGCTATCGGCGCAGTGATGACTGAAGAGGATAAGTGTTTCTTATGCTCCTTGGACGTCCCATTGCTGGCCGAGTTTACCCTCCACAGATCAATTCAGGCATTAGTTTATGTTCGTTTGCTTTCCACAAGGGTAACCTCGACTATTTTATAAATTATAGCTCATATGCTCATACGTCTAATTTTCTACTCTAGGGTATCTTGTCCTTGCATCATTTTGCTGATTGGAACCTGAAGAAGCTTCCCCTCATAGAGAAGGGTGAAGAAGCTCAGAAGGTTCAAGCCTCTTTGAATGCAGAGGTTGAAAGGATAAAGGAAGAGCTGAAGGAGGTTGTCCAATAGAGTGATAGGGACATGTCCAAGCTCAAGAAGGACCATGATGTAGCTTTGAAGGCCAAAGATCATGCCATCAGACTAAGGTGTGTGTTGTAGTCAAGGGTTCTTTAGAGGATGCTACACAGAAGATCATTGAAGACTATAAGGTATCTGATGAATTTGTTAGTTTTGGCTTTGAATACCTTAAAAGAGGTATTAAAGCAACTATTAAATGGGCATACTCTAAGGATAAAGAGTTAAGGAGTCTGACCGCCTCAGACTTTGAGGGTCTAGGCTTTCGATTTGCTCAGTCCTTACAAGAGGTTGAGGAGGACGATGCTTCACCTGCTGACACTGCTACCATGGAAGTCACTGAGACTAAAGATGCTAATCCTCGGGATAATGGGGATGAGGTGACAAACGTCGAATACGAAGACAAGAATGCATCTATAGAGACTTAGGCCTTCTGCAATGTCTTCTTTAGGACTAGGTCTCCCACAGTTACAGTTCTTGATTTCACCCTTTGATTATAGAATTTTACGGTTCTCTACTGATAGGTTATCTGTCTTATCTCTGCATCCTCTCTTCGTTCCTCAATAAAATCAAGGTCAAGTATTCTCTCTTCCCCATTCCTCTGAGGTTCATAGGTGTGAACTCTATGAGTGGGAAGTCTTACCACCTTAGGAATGACAGCTTCTGAGCCATGGGCTAATGTAAATGGGGTCTCTCTCGTTGGTGTCCTTACTGTCATCCTGTAGGCCCATAATACGACAAATACTTCCTTTTTCCATCTCCCTTTGGCCTATTCCAACCTATTCTTTATCCTATCAAGGATTGTTCGGTTTGTGACCTCGATCTGACCATTTCACTAGGGTCATCCAAGATAATAGAATAACTGCTTAATCCCCACTCTTTCATAGTATTTTTCTAAGGAAGCATTCCTGAACTGGGTTCCATTATCTGAGATGAGAGTGTTTGGAAGACCATACCTGTATATGATGTTCTTTCAGATGAATTGGAAGGTCTTCGATTATGTAATTATAATCATCGGCTCAGCCTCTACCCATTTGGAGAAGTAATCAATTTCCACTACTATTAATCGATAGTTATTCGCAACTCTTAGCAATGGTCCTACCAAGTCAATACCCCATACTGAAAATGGCTAAGGTGAGCTGATTAACATCATAGGGTTATGAGGTTGATGAGGGATGGTGGAGAATCACTAGCACTTATCTTATTTCATCATATATGTCGCTGCATCTTTGTTCATGGTTGACCACCAGTACCCCGGAGTGATTATCCTCTTAGATAAAGGTCTTCCTCCTATGTGACTAGAGGAAGAACCCTCATGTACATCTTGCAAGACATGTGGAACCTCTTAAGGGTGAACGCATCTGTGGAGAGGGAGTAGGAATCCCTTCTTATACAAAACGTATCCTACAATTGAGAACTTGGCATTCCTCAACCTCAACTTTCTCCTTTCTAACTTTGATTCTATCACCTCTCCTTATCTAATGTATCTGATAAGAGGGTCCATCCATGAGGCTCCCATATTCAAATTGAGGCAAGTTTTGGTAACCTCATCTTCTTCAATGATTGGCTTGAGAAGAATCTCAATGGGTACTGTTCTTCTAATGTCCATCCTTGTTACTGAGGCCAACCTTGCTAGTGCATTGGCTCGACTATTGTGTTGCCTAGGTATCCTCTTCATCGTTACTTCCTTGAAGCTTTCTAGCATCATTCTCACTCTCTTCAGGTATTTGGCCATCCTTTCATATTTGGCCTCATACACTCCCAGGATTTGGTTGGCGACTAACCTTTAGTCACTATAGACTAGGAGACGACCAACACTAAGGGATTTTGCCAAGGAGAGACTTGCTATCAATGCCTCAAACTCTGACTCATTATTCGAGGCTTTGAAGTTTAACCTCAGTGCATATTCAATGTCGATACCATCTCGTGCTGACACTATCAACCCCGCTCCGCTTCTGCTTTGACAAGATGACCCATCAACGAAGAGATTCTAAACATTTTTATTTAAAGATAAGTTCCCCTCTGACAGGGTCCCTTACTTGAAGAGGTACCTTTCTTCCTCATTCTCAACTACTCTTTTTCCGGGCCTGCTTGACCCAACCTCGTTCGGATCTTGAATGAAATTTTTGTTTTGTTCATTAGCAACCCTCTGACTAATTTCATTCTCATCCTCTTCCCAGGTAAACTCATCCACAAAGTCCTCGACTGTTTTCCCCTTGATGGAAACCCTGGTTGATAAACAATATCATATTCCCCTCACTCGATGTCCCAATTCATCAGCTTGCCTGATTTCTCAAGCTTATGTAGGACCTGTTTGAGTGGGGAATCAGTGGGGATGATCATAGAGTGGGCTTAAAAGTATGGCTTCATCATGCTGGAAGCATGTATCAGAGCATAGGCTAATTTTTAAATCCGAGGGTACTTATGTTCAAACCATTGAAGATCTTTTCTATTAAAGTATACTGGCCTCTAATCTCCATCATCTTCTCTTACTATGGATGCACTAATGGCTGATTTTGAAATAGCTAGATATACATAAAACTTCTCCCCGAGAATGGGCCGAGATAGGAGTAGAGGAGAGCCGAGGTAGGACTTGATCTCCTTAAAATCTTTATCACACTCCTTATCCCATTCGATGGCCTTTCTAAGTACTTTGAAAAAATAAAGACACTTGTCTGTAGCTCTTGAGATGAACCTGTTAAGGGCAGCAACTCTTCCAGTTAACCTCTAAATGTCTTTAATAGATCTAGGTGTCTTCATTTCTAGCAGGGCCTTGATTTTTTCAGGGTTGGTCTCTATTCCCCTATAATTGATGATGAATTCCCTAAACTTTCCTTATCCCACCCTAAAGACACACTTAGCTGGGTTGATCTTCATCCTATATCTGTTCATGGTGTTGAAAGTTTTTTCAAGGTCAGCCACTTGAGTGTTGGCCTTTAGGCTCTTCATCAGCATGTCGTACATATACACTTCCATGAACTTGCCTATTTGATCCTCAAATATCTTATTTACAAGATGTTAGTAAGTAGCCCCTCCATTATTCAGCCCGAAGGGCATGCCCTTGTTGCAATAGGTCCCTTTTGTTTGTGATGAATGCAGTCTTCTCTTTGTCCCTAGGTTCATGAAGATATGATTATACCCAGAATATGCATCCATGAAGCTCATGAGCTCATGTCCTGCTGTGTCATCTACCATTTGATCTATACGAGGTAGGGGGAACTATTTTTCGATCAAGACTTGTTCCAATCGGTGAAGTCTACGCACATCCTCCATTTTCCATTTGCTTTTGGCACTATGACAGCGTTGGATAACCACTCGGGGTATATGACCTCTCTGATGAACATAGCCTCTTCGAGTTTTCTGACCTCTTCTCTGATGACATCATACTTCTTTGAGTATACTCTTCTTCTTTGATTTATGGGCTTGGCGTCTCCCATAACATTGAGTTTGTGGCACATGACCTGAGGGTCAATACCTGGCATGTCTCCATGGCTCCAGGAAAAAATGCTTTGTCTCTTCCTCAAAATCTTCACATGCTCTTCCTTGATCTCAGGTCTTAGAGCTTTGCCGATTTGGATGGTTTTTTCTGACTCATCCTCATTGAGGATGATGGATTCTACCTCTTCCATGGCCTCTTCTTTCTTGAGCTTTGTCTCGTCTCTAAGATCAAGTGTATCAATATTTTATGTGGTTATTTCCTTCTTATGAGCCTCTCTCTCTTGTGCAGAGTTGAAGTATCATTCCCGTTCTGATGTTTGGTCACCTAGAACTTCCTCTACTCTATAGGGAGTCAGGAATTTTAGCATTTGGTGGACCATTGAAGGCACCACCTCAAATTCCTTGAGGGATAATCTTCGTATGATGAGATTGTAAGCTGAAATGACGTTCTCATCCATCATAAAGAAATTGATTTTTCTGGTCAACCTCATAGGCTACTCATCTCCCATTCTCACATCCATCTCATACATACCCAATGGATGTACCTTTTCGCCACTGAAGCCAATCAAAGGATGATGATAAGGGATAAGCCTAGCTCTGCTGATCCCTAGGCTCTAAAAATTGGTCCAGAACATAATGTCTGTAGGGATATCGCCATCAATGAGGATTCTCTAAACTTCGCACCCATGCACCCTTGTTTCTCTTCTCGTCTTTAACCTCTATAGAGGCCAAGTTAACAACCTCGACCATAGTTACTGCCTTAGCCTCTGCCACGTGGGACTTTTTATCAGCGACCTCTGAACCTCCTCCTACTAGTCCTTTGCATATGGTGTTCACCCCGAAAGAGATCATACCAACTCTCTTCACTGGGACATTGTCATCCTCATCGTCTGAGTCCTCAGCTCTTCTGGTAGGGGAATCTTCCCAGTACCAGTCATTTCTATTTATTTTAGGGTCGTCTCTTCCCCCTTTATGGGATCTACTATCCATGTACTTTCTAAGATTTCTAGACTTCAACATCTTCTCAATCCTATCCTTCAGGGAAAAGCACTTGTTAGCCACATGGCCGTGGTCTTGGTAGAACTCGCACCATAGATTCTTGTTCCGCTTATGCAGAGGGGACTTTAGATTCTTTGGCTATCTCAGGTACCTATCATTCTTTATTTCATTGAGGATGTGTTCGTAGCTCACAGTTAGAGGAGTGTAGTGTGCAAACTTGTCGTGTGCATCCCTCTTCTTTCCACTTTTTTTCCTTTGAAATTTCCCACTACTAGTTCCGTTCTATTCCTCATATTTTGCAGCCATTGCTTTTTATGCGTTCATGACCTTTCCAACTATTGCCAGCAGCTCGGTCATGGATTTATGAGGGTCTTCAGCAAGATTCCAGAGTAACTTCCCCTTCTGAATTCCTCCAATGAAGGCTTTCATAGCTATATTCTCTTCATAATCTTCAACCTCTAACTTTTCGTTATTGAACCTCGCGATGTAGTCTTTGAGGCTCTTACTCTAACCCTACTTTACATAGAGAAGATGGGTTATCTTCTTTTGAGGTCTTATCCTAAAACATAAGTTGTTATAAACCGCTCGACCAATTCCTTAAAGTTTTCCAAAGAATTTTTAGGAAGGGAAGTGAACCAAATATGCGCAGCTCCCATTAAAGTGCTTGAGAAAGCTTGACACCTCATCTCATCAGGGATTAAATAAATATCTCCTACAAATTTATACATCTCAATATGATGTACATGGTTGCTACTTCCATCATACATGGGAGACACCATTGGTGGTATGAATTTGGTAGGGGTTGGAAAGTTTATAATCCTTGCCACAAATGGGGAACCCTCTGAGAACCCCTTTTGTAGTGAGTCTCAACTTTTTATGAGGTTCCCTATCTTCTCTTCCAGTCGTTGAATGGAGTCATTCCATGGTTTAAAAATGTCAGGCTGGCCGAGGTTATCCCCAGCCACCTCCAAGGGGTGAACTGAGGGTTCCTCAACCGCTATACGATGTCGGTTGTTGACCTCTTGGCCATAGTCTCGGCCATGTGGGGGTCGGCCATGTCGAGGTTAATGTTCACCATCTTTCCTCTATGATCCAGCTGCACTTCTCGACCTGGATAACCTCTGCCTCAGATCATTATCTGGGTCGAGCCTTTCAAAGGTTGACCCTCTACTCAAGCGATTAAAAGATGATCCTCTTTGCTAGGAATCACCAACCTCAACTCATCTTGCTTCACAACCTTGGCTCTCCTGTATAGGACGTATTGTGTTGTTTAAAACCTCATACGGCTCCCAGCAGTCTACTGGAGCATCCTCTTCTTCAATGTCGCCATACTTATCCTCAGGGCAAGATTTTCCTTATCTCCCCATGTGTAAACGCCTAGGGTTAGAAACATCCCTCCTCCGTTGAGGAGCAGCTTGGTCTTTTCGATGTGCCTGGGGTGGTCCCCTGGCTTTAGGATGGGGTTGCATAGCTGTTGGAGTAATCATCTTTGGTGAGACCCCAGGTGGTCTAATCATATTCTGGCTTAGCTGGGCAAATTTTTCCTTCATAGCTTGCTACATTGTAGCCAAGGACCTCAAGGCTTCTACCACCTCATCCATCTCGAATTGGGTGGTGCTTGACTGGAACTCGGTTCTTAAACACCAGATGGTGGAGGTGGTGGTGGTAACTCTGGTGCCATATGTTATAACTAAAGAGCTTGCAATGAAATTATTAGAGAGCTTGATACCTGAATGGACCTCTTTCAATGTTGACATATCTTCACACATGGGGTGAGGCCTAGTTCACCACCAGAGTCTCCGGTGAGGTTAAGAAAAAAAAGAGGAAGAGATGAATCTTCTCATTCCCACAAACGGTGCCAAAATGATGATGCCAGAAACAGCACCACCCGATGAGGTATTGAAAAGCTCAAGCTAGCGATAATTGTGGCAACATAAGAGTGTATATATGTATAGTCAAAGGAGGTTAGGAGAAGAGGATGAACACCTGAATGTAAGTGGTTTAGCCAATCCAACCTACGTCCACTGTGAGTGTGTGAGTAATATCACTAGAAGAAGTGACTAATGTCCATGGATACAATCTCTCAAGCTTTCTCTCTCTCTACTATGTAAAATGACAGAGTTTCAGCTAGGGTTGCAATTGTTGTGTAACACCCCGTAATTTTGAGGATTTAATATTTAATTATTTTTGGGAGTTATAAAAATATTAAAATTGGAGAAACTTAAATTCATGAGTTGGAGAATGTAATTGAGTGATCCGAATTATTTATAATGGGCGACTTTTAAGTTTAATGGTTCAAAATCTCGTGTGTCACATTTTGAGGTCGAAATTTAAAATTTTCAAAAATTATTTTAGATGGAAATTTCGAATGCGCGGTTACGTCTGGATGGGTTGAGATAGTCAGAAAAGAGTATCCGAGAGTAGTAATTGGGTCTCGGGGTGTTTTTGGGCATAGCCGGGCCCACACGGGGTGAGTTGGGCCATTTTAATTAGGCCCAGATGGCCAAAAATGGGATTTAGTATTTTTAACCTAATTGAGAGATTAAGGAACGACAGTAAACACAACTCTAAGCCTAGGGCTTGAGAAGGAAATTAGGGGAAATCAAATCAAGAGCAATTGGGAGTCTTTTAGAGCCAAATTAAGGGATTAATTTGGGGTGTTCTTCGTCAACCAGTCTCTACACCAATGGAATCAGACCCTACGAATGATTTCAGGCAAGTGGTTAACTTGCTGTAAAGATTAAATTGTGATACCCAATTCATATTATGGTGACGTGTAAAACTAAATCTAGTCTCGGGTGGGTTTCCAGGGAGAAAATGGCTCTTTGATTTGGAAATCGTGATGTGAGTATTGATGAATCAAATTGATATTTTAATGTTATGCTAGGTTGTTAGAATGCAAACTATAGCAGAAATCCATCTTTGGTATGAACTATGTGGACTGTGGAACAAATCGTGAATGAACATTAGAAATTAACCGGAGAAACCCATTTTAAATATAGTGAGATATCGTGTGAATCGAGAATGCTAAAATAGTTATAGATGATTAAGACTTGTTTTGGGGATAATTGATTGGTTAAAAATAATCATTTAAGGTTGGAAACTTGAGATGTAAAACCTTGAAAATTCGGTTATGGCTGAAACAACAAGCCGGAGAAGACAACCACCTACTCGATCGATCGATCGACCCAGGGGGATCGATCGATCGACGGTCCCAAGAATTTGATAGTTCGGCCAGTTTGTTTATAAAGAGGATTTTATCTAAGATTTAATCCCTTATTTTTATTTGGTGATAAATTTATTTGGAACACATATGTCCATAACAATTATAGGGTGATATAATTGGGTTTAGGAGGGTGCGAACTGTATCTCATGAGACGAACGAATTTGGAGAAATAATTCATAATTATTGGTATTGGGCCGAGGAATAATATTCGGGTATTGTAGTTGGGTGACACTAAATTATTAAAGGAATTTAGGTGAAATATTTAATTATGGACCAAGTGGGCGAGTCCGGGTATATTGGTAATTATAGGTAAATATAATTAGGAAATTATGGAGATGAATGTGTGACAGATTGTGGGCGAAAATGTGAGAATAAAATTATGAGATGTAAAATGGACCAAGTGAACGAGTTCGGGTATGTTGACTAAGTGACATTAAAGTATTAAATTAATTATTGAGAGAGAGAGTAATTAATTTGGAGTCGGAACATAGACTTGGGAAATATTAAGGTATGGGCCAAGTGAGAGGGTCTGGGGACAATTGTCGGGTGACACCAAGTTATTAAATTAATGGATGTGATAATTAATGAAGGAAGAGTCGTAGGGTAGACTCGAAAAAGTATTAAATTAATTGATATTGTAATTAATTAGTTTATGGTCAGGTTGTAGATCCGGGATTTGGTATAAATTAATTAATGTGTAAATTAATTAACTGGGAGTCGAACCACATACTCAGTTTGGTAAGAATTAATTAATGTGTAAATTAATTATATTAGAGTCGGATCACAGATTCAGTTTGGTATGAATTAATTAATGTGTAAATCAATTTAATTAGAATCGGACGACAGACTCGGGACGGTATTTAAATTACTGAGTGTGTTAATTAATTTAATTGGAGTCGGATTGTAGACTCGGGGAGGATTAAGTTAATAAATGTGTTAATTAGTTTAATTTGAGTTGGACGATAGACTCAGGACGGTATTTAAATTAATGGGTGCGTTAATTAATTTAATTAGAGTCGGACCATAGACTCGGGGAAAGTATTATATTAATTGAGGCGTGAATTAATTATATTAGAGTCGGACCATAGACTCGGGAAGATGATAAATTATTAAGTGAGAAAATTAATTGTGCTGAGTCGGGCCACAGACTTAGGAAATTGCAGGCAGTGTACGGGATTTTGAGTACACGGTAAAGCCGGGGTTTATATTTTATATATACGGTGTAGTGATAATATATATATACGTGTATATATTGTTTGTGATGTTCAATATCAGTGACTAGATATTTATTCAATTTATATACTCTAATGCTATCAAGGGAGGCTGCGCGATGTGGGTGAATCCCCTAGCTTGAGAAGTAGGGCGAGTATATCGCCAAGTCATAGCGTCCGGTATATATGGGTGTGGGATTTATCTCACTTTCAAGGAAGGAATATTACCGCCTCCATTACGTTTATATTTTTGGCCAAGTTGGTGAGCGATTCCAACTTGGGGGACTAGGTTTTGTGAGCACACCTAGTGAGATAGCATTTTAGAGGGAATCATCCGACGAGGGTATATTCGAAGGGATGGATATACATATGTTATATGTGTGGATGTTGTGGTAAAGGTACGTATAAAATGGTAGTAAATATTATATACAGGTAATAATACAGTGTGTGATGTATTTACTTTATATAACTTCTTACACGGTTATATGCTACTATTTAAGAGTAATTAATTAAGTTAATTGTGATATAACTTACAATTCAAGAATCAATAAACTCGGGTTAGAGTAGTATGGCAAGGGGAGGTTATACCGGGACGAGTTGGATGGGATAGTGCAATTAGGTAGGGTTAAGGTAACCGTTAGGTGTGCACATTAGTGGAGGGGTGAGAATGTCCACAAGGGAGTGCGACACTAACTTAAATATGAAGAACACTCATGCATTTTAAATTACTGCACTTAATTAACTTTCTAAATATTTTCAAAATGTTTTGGGTTCAAACCCTTGCATTAAAACTATTTTCAAAACCTTTTAGGTGTCCACCACAGGGACGCCAGGATTGATATTCTATTCCAGGGACATGGAGCTGCTGCATGTGTGGATGCTAGCAGGAATTTGGATTAGATGCATCACTAATTCATTCCTGGAGAAGGAATCATTTATCAGTTCTATTTTTATTTACGGCTTGTCGCCCTGACTTCTCAGTGCAGTTTTAAGATTGACTTATTCAGGTGTTGGATATTTGTATTGGATTTCACTTTGGTGGCCGATGGTTTATTCGGAAAATTTGTTTAATTAATCATTTTGTTGAGTTTTATTCAGTTGTGTAAATGGTTTATATTTAATTTCGCATGTACTGTTTTGTTTAATCAAAAAGTTAAAATTGGCACCAACTTTTGGAATACTAGGTGGTTAGTAAGTTTTAAAAAGTTTTCGATAGTGATGCTAAGGATGATCCAACTGGGATTCCTATTTTAATTGGGTATAGGATTGATCACCCGGTATTTTATTAGGCGGGGTGTCACAGATGGTATCAGAGCATCAAGTTCTAGTGTCCTTAGGATTTGTGCGGCTTTTCACGTTTCGTCTTAGAAATCTTTGATATAGAGCCCTATCATAGGATTGTTGTATTCTTATACGTATCCACATTTATGTTCTTATGCAAATTTATATTTGAGGGTGAACTCATACAATTCGATTCTAATTCCAGATGCCGCCCAGGAGAGGGAGAAGCTAGGGCAGCAGGCGGAGATGAGACTAGGGAGGCTCATCAGGAGCAAGAGTTACCGCAACAACGGCCAGAGATGATTTTGGCAGCACATGTAACTAAAATAGTGGCACATGCAGTTGAAGCGACGGTGGTCGCAATAACAGGGTACTTTCCTCGGGATCAGCCACAAGTGTTAGTGGCGCCGAATGTTCAGACCCACGCGGGGTCGTCAGGGTGGAAGCAAGAAAGAGGTGTTATTTTTAGTGGGAACCCACCAGAGTTGCGAGGGGGTTCAGATGTAGTGCTAGCGTGTCAAGGAAGAGAGATATCCAGCCTCACCTACGTATGGGAGATTTCGATGAGGTGCGAAAGAAAATACTAACCACTTTTAGTTTAGTGGGAGCTGCGCTACAGTGGTGGGGGTTGAACACCACAGTGAGGAAAGGGACACACTAGCTATTGCAGAGTTTTGGGTGCGGTTCGACCACAAGTATTTTTCCTCCAGCGGTTGAAACCAAAATGAGGAGAAAATTTTGTGAGGTGACTCAAGGCGACCGTTAAGTGGCCGATTACGAGGAAGAATTCACTCGTTGGCAAAATTTTGTACCGGATGAGGTAAGAAAGGAAAAGAGAAATAAAGAAAAGTTTATGGATGGGTTAGTCTGGAGAATCAGACAACCTTTAATTGATAATTCCGCATTAGTAGATTATACTGATGTCGTTAACGCAGAACTCCGGCACATTCGGGAATATCGCTTCCATGTGAAAGGAAGCAGGAGGGGAGGGGGAACTAGCCAGTCGGATAAGGCAGGAGGGAACAATACCAGAGGGGTATCCCAGCAGCAGACTGAGGGGAGATCAGGAGCAGGATTTCCGATAGGTAAATCATGCCAAATGACTTAGAACTGGAGGCTATCGACAGGATGGCCAGGAATTTCAAAAAGGTCGGCATGGAAGGGACCAGTGGCAGGGTGAATGTATTATAAGGTGTTTCATTTATGGATAAAGCAAGACACATGAAGAGATATTGCCTTAAGCGAGGAAAGGGTCAACTACAGGACGAGGTCCTGGATATACAGCCACTAAAGCAGGTCATGGGCGCATTCAGGCCAGGAGAAGATGCTCCGGAACTCGAGGATCAACCGTTGCAGCTGGAGTATGGAGGTAATTATTTTTAACCTATGGGCATGGGGTATATTTTGAGTGATAAAGAAGATGTCACAATATAAGACTTATTTTTCACTAGAGTTCGCGGGTGAGTCGAATTTAGTGGGTGCACTGGCTGTAGCAGCCATAATACGTGGATAAAATTTCCGTAGGGTAGTGGAGTTTAATTTGTGTTCTTCACAGGAGAGTGGAGGTGTACAATGAGTGAAGGTTTGAATTCTGCGAAGAGTTACTACTTTTGAGAATTATGGGAATAAGGTTGATAATAATTTCGGAAATATCGGCTAGATAGCGACTGGAATTGAACTATTATGAATAGTGGGGGTAAGTTTTGGTGTTCGCGACCCCAGGATATGATTGGTATGAGGTATCACCTGAGAGGGCGTTTAACCTATGTATATGTGTGTAATTATGTTATATTGTGTGGGGCGATAGACACAAAGTGAGGTTTTGTGTTCTCACATTTTATCTCGGTAAGTAGGGGTGCTTACTGAAGTGAATCAGGGTGGTTAGATTTATTTTCGATCAAAGAGAGATAGCTCGGGGTTTATTTTGTGCAGAGACTAGTGATAGTAAGGGCGCGGTACTTTATGTTGTCTTTGGTAGCATAAGGGTAAGCGTATATATTTTTGTGTTGAAAGACAACTAATTTGTGGGAAGATGTTTGGACGTTAGTACATGGGTTAGGTACCCGGGCAGTAGATATACATGTATATATGTATATATGTGATATGACTATGGGTTCAAAGTTATATTAAGGGTTACGACTAGAATAATCGGGTAACCCTCGTGCGGTAATGCATGGGGATAGGGTGTATGGGCACCTGGGTTAATTAAGGCAAATTTTGTGCGGTTATGCACGGGTATAGGGTGTATGGGCGTCCTGGAAAATTTTAAATGCATACATGGGTAACTTATGGTTAGAAGAGGATGGGATAAATATAGCGGGCTTAGAGGCACATGACTAGAGAGTAATATGCGAAGCTTGGAACATTACGCTCATCACAATTTCGAGGACGCAATTCCTTTGTAAGGGGGGAGTATGTAACACCCCGTAATTTTGAGGATTTAATATTTAATTATTTTTGGGAGTTATAAAAATATTTAAATTGGAAAAACTTAAATTCATGAGTTGGAGAATGTAATTGAGTGTGCCGAATTATTTATAATTGGTGACTTTTAAGTTTAATGGGTCAAAATCTCGTGTGTCACATTTTGAGGTTGAAATTTGGAAATTTTGAAAAGTATTTTGGATGGAAATCCTGAGTATGTGGTTGCATCCGTATGGGTTGAGATAGTCATAAAAGAGTACCCGGGGTAGTAATTGGGTCTCAGTGTAATTTTGGGCATAGTCGGGCCCACACGGGGTGTGTTGGGACATTTTAATTAGGCCTAGATGGCCAAAAACGGTATTTAGTATTTTTAACCTAATTGAGAGATTAGGGAACGACAGTAAACACAACTCTAAGCCTAGGGCTTGAGGGGGAAATTGGGGGAAAGAAAATCAAGAGCAATTGGGACTCTTTTAGAGCCAAATTAAGGGATTAATTTGAGGGGTTCTTCGTCAACCAATCTCTACACCAACGGAATTAGACCCTACAAACGATTTCAGGAAAGTGTTTAACTTGCTGTAATGATTAAATTGTGATATCCAATTCATATTGTGGTGATGTGTAAAACTGAAACTATTCTCGGGTGGGTTTCCAGGGAGAAAATGGGTCTTTGATTTGGAAATCGTGATGTGAGTATTGATGAATCAAATAGACATTTTAATGTTATGCTAGGTTGTTAGAATGCAAACTATAGCAAAAATTCATGTTTGGTATGAACTATGTGGACTGTTGAACAAATCGTGAATGGACATTGGAAATTAACCGGAGAAACCCATTTTAAATATGGTGAGATATCGTGTGAATCGAGAATGCTAAAATAGTTATAGATGATTGATACTTGTTTTGGGGATAATTGATTGGTTAAAAATAATCATTTAAGGTTGGAAATTTGAGATGTATAACCTTGGAAATTCGGTTATGGCTGAAGCAGCAAGCCGGAGAAGACAACCACCTGCTCGATCGATCGATCGACCCAGGGGGATCGATCGATCGACAGTCCCAGGAATTTGTGGGTTCGACCAGTTTGTTTATAAAGAGGATTTTATCTAAGATTTAATCCCTTATTTTTATTTGGTGAGAAATTTATTTGGGACACATATGTCCTTAACAATTATAGGGTGATATAATTGGGTTTAGGAGGGTGTGAACGGTATGTCATGAGATGAACGAATTTGGAGAAATTGTTCATAATTATTGGTATTGGGCCGAGGAATAATATTCGGGTATTGTAGTTGGGTGACACTACATTATTAAAGGATTTTAGGTGAAATATTTAATTATGGACCAAGTGGGCGAGTCCGGGTATATTGGTAATTATAGGTAAATATAATTAGGAAATTATGGAGATGAACGTGCGACAGATTGTGGGCAAAAATGTGAGAATGAAATTATGAGATGTAAAATGGACCAAGTGAGCGAGTCCGGGTATGTTGGTTAAGTGACATTAAAGTATTAAATTAATTATTGAGAGAGAGAGAGTAATTAATTTGGAGTCGGAACATAGACTCGGGAAATATTAAGGTATGGGCCAAGTGAGCGGTTCTGGGGATAATGGTTGGGTGACACCAAGTTATTAAATTAATGGATGTGATAATTAATGAAGGGAGAGTTGTAGTGTAGCCTCAAAAAAGTATTATATTAATTGATGTTGTAATTAATTAGTTTAGGGTCGGGTTGTAGATCCGGGATTTGGTATAAATTAATTAATGTGTAAATTAATTAACTGGGAGTCGGACCACATACTCAGTTTGGTATGAATTAATTAATGTGTAAATTAATTATATTAGAGTCGGATCACAGACTCAGTTTGGTACGAATTAATTAATGTGTAAATTAATTTAATTAGAGTCGGACGACAGACTCGGGACTGTATTTAAATTCATGAGTGTGTTAATTAATTTAATTATAGTCGGATTGTAGACTCGGGGAGGTATTAAGTTAATAAATGTGTTAATTAGTTTAATTAGAGTCAGACGATAGACTCGGGATGGTATTTAAATTAATGGGTGCGTTAATTAATTTAATTAGAGTCGGACAATAGACTCGGGGAAAGTATTATATTAATTGAGGTGTGAATTAATTATATTAGAGTCGGACCATAGACTCGGGAAGATGATAAATTATTAAGTGAGAAAATTAATTGTGCTGAGTCGGGCCACAGACTCAGGAAATTGGAGGCAGTGTACGGGATTTGGAGTACACAGTAAAGCCGGGGTTTATATTATATATATACGTTGTAGTGATAGTATATATATACGTGTATATATTGTGTGTGATGTTAAATATCAGTGACTAGATATTTATTCAATTCATATACTCTAATGCTATCAAGGGAGGTTGCGCGATGTGGGCGAATCCTCTAGCTTGAGAAGTAGGGTGAGTATATCCCTAGGTCATAGCGTCCGGTATATATGGGTGAGGGATTTATCTCACTTTCAGGGAAGGAATATGACAGCCTCCACTACGTTTATATTTTTAGCCAAGTTGGTGAGCGATTCCAACTTGGGGGACTAGGTTTTGTGAGCACACCTAGTGGGATAGCATTTTAGAGGGAATCATCCGGCAAGGGTATACTCGAAGGGATGGATATACATATGTTACATGTGTGGATGTTGCGGTAAAGGTATGTATAGAATGGTAGTAAATATTATATACAGGTAATAATATAGTGTGTGATGTATTTACTTTATATAACTTGTGACACGGTTATATGCTACTATTTAAGAGGAATTAATTAAGGTAATTGTGATATAACTTACAATTCAAGAATTATTATACTCGGGTTAGAGTAGTATGATAAGGGGAGGTTATACCGGGACTAGTTGGACGGGATAGTGCAACTAGGTGGGGTTAAGGTAAACGTTAGGTGTGCACATTAGTGGATAACCCTTACTATAAAACTATTTTCAAAACCTTTTAGGTGTCCAGCCACAGGGACGCCAGGATTGATATCTATTCCGGGGACATGGAGCTACTGCATATGTGGATACTAGCAAGAATTTGGATTACACGCATCGGTCATTAATTCCTAGAGTAGGAATCATTTATTAGTTCCAGTTTTATTTAGGGCATGTCGCCTAGAATTCTCAGTGCAGTTTTCAGATTGTATTTATTCAGGTGTTGGATATTTGTATTGGATTTCTCTTTGGTGGCCGATGGTTTATTCCGCAAATTTGTTTAATTAATTATTCAGTTGAGTTTTATTTAATTGTGTAAATGGTTTATATTTAATTCCGCATGTACTGTTTTATTTAATTAAAAAGTTAAAATTGGCACCAGCTTTTGGAATACTAGGTGGTTAGTAAGTTTTAAAAGGTTTTCGACAATGATGCTAAGGATGATCCAACTGGGATTCCTGTTTTAATTTGGTATAGGACTGATCACCCGGTATTTTATTAGGCTGGGTGTCACATGTTGATCCCTTTAAGAGGTAGAGGATGACCTCTATATATAGTGTTTGGGGGGTGTAATGTACCCCCCAAGCATGCAATGAGCATGTGTATGCGGATCGAACCAGTATGAGAATGACACCTGGCCGATCTCATATAGATAATGATGACCTCAATATTCCCTCACATGAGGGGAATGATTCAGTTATAAGTGATTTGTCCACAATCTCCAAAACTTGAATCTGCTTGTAAATGCTCGGCTCTGTGTCCTTGACTAGTGCAACCTCGGCCTAGACAAGAAAGAGGTTGGTGGAGTCAGGTGTAGTTGCCTTCTCTATCAAGACCTCTTCCAGGAGGGCTATCTGAGGTTGGGTATGAGATAGCTATAACATTGGTTGGGGACGATGATGATGTTAGTAGATTGAGCCCATGAGACATGCTGATTTTGGCTGTGACCGCATCGTCGGATGGGGGCGATGATGATGTTGGTAGATAATTGATCCCATGAGACCTCGCTAACCCTGGCTGTTGACCAACCGAGGTTGCTGCAACGTCGGCTAGGGCCAACCTTATGAGATACAATATTACTGATTTTTGTCATAGGCTTTTGGTCACCTCGGCTGTGATACTGGTCGAGGTTGGTTGCTCTGATTAAGATGGTGCACTTTGGGCATATCAAATAATAATAACAACAACAACAACAACAACAACAACAACAACAACAACAACAACAATAATAATAATAATACTAATAATAATAATACTAATAATAATAATAATAATAATAATAATAATAATAATAATAATAATAATAATAATAATAATAATAATAATAATAATAAATTGTACGAATGCCCTTTGAAAATCGGAATGTTGTACCATAATTGTGGGATGCCTTATGAAATTCTTAGGAGGTGACACATGTCCTCATTTCCAGAAGAAAGAGAGATCAACTTGATATATAACCTTGTAGACTATGGAAAATGTGGTCACTCAAGTATAATGGTGCTTGGCCCAACCATATAATTGACTATCTCATTATTGTTAAAACGGTGTTAGTTAACAACGTTACCTAACCCCGTGAATGCCAGCCTTTCTCCAGTTACATCATGTGATGGAATATCAGCAGTCATGTTTATCCTGCCTGCACACGTGAGGAAATTATGTAATACTCCATCTTTATCATGGTGTAACCAACTCATCATTATCCGCCTCTTAGATGTAAAAGGTGAAATTTCATGACCTATAATGTCTCTGTGTGTGTGTGTGTGTGTGTGTGTGTGTGTGTGTGTGTGTAAACTTCCTATAAATAACACCCAATCCGACATAATAAGTGATCCAAAAATATACAACTTGACTATGATAGGCTAAACCCTAGAAAGAATTTCTAAAGCTTGTAATCATTTTTTTCATAGATATTATCCTTTGAAATGGATATAATCATCCCTGCACATGTGGACATAGGCATCACTTTGGCACGTCAATATCTTATTTCCATAATTGTTTCTCATTCCTCTTTATCTTCCTAAATTGGCGTATTGGAAGTAAAATTTACTTTTTTTGTTATTACCTAGAATTAGTATGTCGCAGTTAAGACCCAAAATTTCATATACTATTTTTTGATGATAACAAGTTGGCCTCGTCAGTGGGAAATAAATAAGAAATTTGTTGGTTCCTACCATTTTCAATCCACCGGTTTAATTTATGTGAAACCACCCTAGCTCGATTTCTCCCATTTTTTTAGACACTCTGTGTTTGTCCATGAATTTTAGGAAATGGTAGAAAACCCAGAAAGTAGTCGTGCCACAGAGCCAAACTTGCCCTCAACACCTGTTGTAATATGAGACATACATGGAATCCCGACGAGCTTACAGTAAAATGTGAAATAGCTGATATAGATACTCCGAGTTAGGAAAGGAAGATCTAGAGAAAATCTTATCACTCATCTAGAATAGAACCCCCTTATAGGAAGGGAGGAATTTTACCTCCTTCCCCTTACAAAGACACGTGACAACATTATCGAGAACGAGCTCTAGAGAATCCAAGGAGGATGAATTTGGGTTCACAATATGTTAGGAGTAGATCCAGGTACTCTGGGTCACAAGATGACATGTCGTATCATACAAGAGAAACCTTATCTCTCAGGACAACCAGTTACGATGATAAACAATCTTTTTTTGAGGAAAAAACAAGCATGTTCGACAGGGTGACTAGATGCTCTATATTTGACTGCCCAAGCCTACATCAAACGAGAGAGGAATAACAGGGGCTTCACAACAAGCCTGGAGAATGTAGAAAATAGTCAGTGATGTCTATCACCAGAAGAACACAATGCTTTTTCAGGTATAGGAAGAGAGTCCTAGGATCGGCCCTAGTTGAGATGACTTCCAAGGAAGAGATCTAATCAGGAAGCCGAGGTTGGTCAGGTAAGACTATTATAGTTAAGTCAGATCAGGAGGACCAACCCTTAAAGGGATCAACCCAATAACTGGAGGATCATTTGGGAGAAATTTATAGATCAAATATTCCTTTGCACATATGTTTTATGAAGGGATCTTTGTTCAATCCATCAATTATGGGTTATTAGATGCTCGTAAAGTTTAAACCACTGGGTATTAGCCCAAGGTATGACGAAATATTTTACTTAGAGACATATTAAACCGTCACTAACATCTACTCAATCCTAGATGAAATGTGTTACGCGGACAAATCTTGAACTTCCAATAGTTAACTGACCTCTTTATCGGCTTTTTTTATTCTGAAGACAAGCCCGATAAGAGAGTGGCTCACCTACTCATTGTTTGACAGAATGCCGATGAAAATACTTGCGAGTTTATTACATGTTTGAACAGCGAGAAGCTTAAACTAATAGATTATGATGAAATGAATAGAATCACTGCGCTGATGAGTGGATCAGTACTTAGGAAGTTGTATTGGGCACCGGTTAAAGAGCCACCCAAAACTATAATCAAACTCTTGACTAAGGAAGAAAAATTCATAAATGATGAGGAGGTTGTGGATTCCAAGGAGTCGATCCATGCAAGTCCAATATTAACAAGAGTGAGGGAAAGAAAGAATAAAAACATTAGAAAGCCTATTTCATTACCCCATATTTTTCTAATAAATTAAATTGATAGCATTTGTGGTAATTTGGTAGAATTTAATTAAATAAATTTGTGAATAAAGTGCTTAGTTGTAATTGCATGTTTATATGATTCATTTATGCCTGTTATGTTTAATTGTAGAAATCAAATTGCATGTTATTTAAATGATTGTTATGCAGCGTGTCAATATAATAAAAATTTGTAATTTCGGTAGACATTGTTTGGACACGTTTCGTGATGATTTAGGAATTCAATTAGATGTTTTAAACATCTAAAATTAGGCATAGACATAGGTATACCATTAAGGGAGTTGTTTGGCCAATTTGGGTATGGTTTTGGCCTTGTTTAAGGGGCCTAGAGGTGGGGGTTTATGGGTACGTAGGGATTAGTGATTATAATGGGGTAATTAACTAAGTGATGAGTCATTTCCATGCACAAGAACACAACCCTAGAATCTCCATACCCATTAGATAGGTTACTAAGGATAGAGATGTGAGAAAGATCATGGATCTAAGAGGAGGAAATCCTCAATTGACAGTCTAAGGCATGAATTATCTTGCTAAGTCAATTTTCAATTTGTTTCTTAATTCACTTGTGCATTTCTCATATAAGTTTATTTCTTAATTAGTCAGATTGATTATTTCAATAATTGGAATAAATTTATGAATTTGAAGAATAAATCTTAAATTATGATGTCTAAGGATTAAACTAATTCGTGACAAACCCGAAAATTGAGTATTATGTTAATTGGGAATTAAACCGTAGAACTCGTCTTGTAGAAGTGATAAATTGACAATTATAATTAATGTATTAAGCCTTTAATACGTAAGAATGATTAGGTAGTAAATTTGACCAAAAAGATTATGTAAGATGAACACTAAGGTTTGATTAATTTTTTGGAGATTTAGGGGAATAATCTTATGTTATTTCGCGTTGATAATCATCTAAACAGTGTTTTTGGACCATGGGGAATCTATATTTTTTTAAATAAAGTTGGATAAGCATCGGGGTGAAAGTTGGATTTGAATGTATGAAACCCGTATGGGGACACAAGAAGATTTGAGTTTTCTACCAAGTCGTTTGAACCTCATTTGAAGGTCGTTAGAACGAAAATAGACTTTTGTTCGAGCAAGTCGTCATGTCTTTTGAATGAAACTATAGATTTCATTTCAACGAGGTATGTGGGTTTGTATCAGGTTGAGACTAGGGAAATATTCAGGTGATACGAACTTAAGTGAGTATATATGAGATTATCCAAGTGACTGCATAGTTAAATAAAAATAAGCGTGTCTCACTATGTACCGTTATGAAAATTGATAATTAGCTAGATGGTTAATTCCTAGTGTAAGAATATGAATTATAGATAATTAACTAGATTGTTCAATGGTGTACTGTATAGGGACCATCCCCCTTGTATATGTTTTGTGATGTCCGTTTGGGATGAGGGAGTCCTCCGGACATACCGATAGAGAACGATTGGGACACTGAAGGTAGATGACTTTACGTGTTGTGTATATGTAATGATGTCTATAATTATATAAATTAATTGAGATTAAACCCCTGTAGTCTAATGATGTATACCTTTTATAATGAACCCAATACTACATAAAGTTCATAAGGGATGATATGCTATTTCTTGTGGGTAGTACTGTAGGGGTTACTCTTGGAATTAGAAGAATATGTGAAAATAAACAACATTTGGGTATGAATCATGCTAGATGCATTGAATATTATATTGTTGCAATAATTGTGGGACATCATAATCCAGACTTCGATCATTATGCGTATAGTATTGCATTAGGTAAAGGGTAAGATACTTACACTATGAGAATGCGATGGGCGGTACATAATTTGAATTAACTTCATAATTGCATTTTTATTTCGTTAGATAATTCTTACAATTCTAGGGAACTGACCAAAATGATAAAATGTTTCTGCCCCTAGGTTTGCCTAGACAAGGACATTAGGGCTGACATGAGATCATACTTGTGGTCACATTTGTTCATTAGTTGTTTCAGATCGTTTGATTCAATTTTAGGTTGTTATTTCTTTTATGGCTATTTTATTATTTTGGAGATTGTATGGGCAGAGGACTGAAATTTATTATTCAGTTTTTCTGATAAGAATATACTTATGTTGGAGGTTTTAACTATTAATTGGGATTTAGACTTATTTATTATCAGTTGCTATTTAAATGGTATATTGTGCATGTCGACATAAAATTAAAATGTGTTGTTGTTGTTGTTGTTGTTGTTGTTGTTGTTGTTGTTCTTCTTCTTCTTCTTCTTCTTCTTCTTCTGATTATTATTATTATTATTATTATTATTATTATTATTATTATTATTATTATTATTATTATTATTATTATTATTATTATTATTATTATTATCATCATCATTATTATTATTATTATTATTATTATTATTATTGTGATTCTTCTTCTTCTTCTTCTTCTTCTTCTTCTTCTTCTTCTTCTTCTTCTTATTATTATTATTATTATTATTATTATTATTATTATTATTATTATTATTATTATTATTATTATTATTATTATTATTATTATTATTATTATTATTATTATTATGATGATGATGATAGTTTTGATGATGTAGATATTTAGACAATCCCCATCTTCGATGTGTTGTGTCTGCCTAATCTTTATGTGGAAATTGGGGGTTGTTAAAGTTGGTATTAGAGCATATAGGTTCTAGCATCCTTAGAGTCTTTATGCATTCAATTATGTTCTGCATTGCATTCTTTGATATCTAGAGCCTATGATTAGGAACCATTGTACTCTTTGTGATATATTACTAATACTAACCTTCCTTTTTTCATATGGAAAATGGTAGGCGAGGTAGAGAACGACGTATCACCACACCGGCTGTAGAGGAGGGGGCTCAACAAGAGCCGCAATCACACCTATAACCAATACCATCCCCACTCATGGTAAATCCAATAAATATTGCCACGATTATGACACAGGCAGTCCCTACATCGATGAACGCTATGACTCCAATGATATCCACATGAAAATCATATCAAGAATAATCTTATCCAAATAGATAGAGGAGAAGAACTTAAATGTAAGATTACATAACTTCTATAATACCAGTGAGATGTATATTTAGCATCGAAGCCTCATACTCTTATTCTCTGTAGAATCAAGATGTTACAATACCTTTATCCTCCATGGACCCTGTGAATTTCTAAATACAACCCCAAAATAATAGTTTTATAAATATAATCACCTTAGATATGTTATTTAAAAATTGACTAGTGTCAACCCTAACTATATAAAGTCCTTGGAAGTTTTTCGTAATTAGATAGAACACCATACGACTTTTATTCTTGTAACTACTCCCCTATTGTGCGTGATCCACTATATTCACCCATGGTATATGTGTGATATTCAGTAAACTACAAATGAATTAATTGATCCCTATTAGCATAAATTATTTCAAAAGTGTATTACGTAACCTTATATTATGATTTCAAAATACATAATCATAAATGATGTCTGGGTACCCTCGTCGTGTCATGATTTATTAGTGTCAATGATCGTTGTGAGACTTTTGTTGATGATTTAATTATTCAAATCATGTGATTTATATGATAATTGGGGTTTGAAATTTGTTTATTGTGTAATTATAACGGTTTTTCATCTCATATGTTCACAAATCTTTTTTTTCTTGAACCGCGTAGCTAGAACTGTAAAGAGGTAATAACTTTTACATCATATCATATTATTTAGTGAATCTATCTCAGCAGATGAAAATTGATGTTCTTGAATTACTTTAACCCAAAAATCTTCAAATATATGATCCTCTAAGAATTGTATAAAAAGTTTATCTTGATTCTTGATACATGCGTTAACCTTCCTATATTTTTTTTTAAATTTGGATCAAGATATGCTCCATGTTGTAAGATATGACTATGTGTTTGTTTTAATCATGCTCACAGTTATTTTAAAACTATTAAAGACTTCAAAACAAGATCTTTCATGAGTTATAGTAGTTTTTTATCCCACAGACTTTGCAAAAAAATGCCGTTCATTTGGTTAATTCAAGATAGATTCCGACAAGAAAAGGTTATGAAAGATGCCTTAATATTTTCCATGTTATTATTATCAACTCAAAACATGTTAATGATGTGTGGTCACCAAAGATCATAACCTTCTCATTCCTTATTATTTATATATCTCATAAATAAATATCTCATGCATAATTAGAGGACAAGTGGTGTTATATAAGATAGCATGAGGATCATAAGATAAAATTGGAGGCTAGCTTCCAACAGAATTAAGAATCCTAATTAAACTCATAAATAAATTTGTATTATTCTCTGCATCAATAATAATAAATAATAACTGAAATGAATTTAAACCATCCATAACATGCAATAAAAATAAATAATAAATACTAGATTAACTAATTATCTCATCGTCCAGCACATATAAATGAAATAGTCGCAACTCTCATAAATAAAAATGACTAAATAAGTAAATGGGACAAAAATGTTCCATGCAAATCTCTAAATAATAGTCTGCAACTTATAGACTGAAATGAAATAGCAACCCACTCCATGAATGGAAAATGAGTGTCTCGATAGGTACAAAGTGGTATGTGTGAATCTTCTTAACCCTGCTACTCCTAACTAAGAATGCTTGAAAACCATTTTATATATTTAGGGTCAGAGCCAAAAGGTTCCAATAAATAACTAACATAATGTAGAAAGAATTATGTGACTCATTTACGATAAACATGTCAATTTATCGACACTCTCATGCAAGAGATACCTCGCCCCTCATCATAAGGGAATTACAATATGAGTGTCCCAACCCAAGGTGTAAGCGACACTAATAAGTTTTTATCACTATACTAACAAATGAACATTTGATATTAAAATAATACATTAGTATTTAACTAACTAAAAATGTAAAGAACATAAGTCAGTACCAATCCCACTCATGTTACTCCTAAAGCAGGTATACATGATCTTATAACATAACACATTAACGTAACATATATTTTTTTTATTAATGTATACATCACTGGACTATATTATCAATTATTATAAGTCTAATAATAAGCAAATAAAGGCATCTACCTTTAAGGACCCTCTCATGACTTTATCAGAAAAATCCGTAGGATACCTTCACCCGACGGATTCAAAACCCGCACACACAAAATAATGGGGGATCACTATGTAGCCATATTGACAGTTAGTTCCATTACATAACTCACCCAATGGATCAAGTTATTCTCTTATCATATCATGAGGAGGTGATCGACTAGATTTATGATCAAAATATATCGACCTCCATAGTGTCCTGTGCCATCATCCATGAGCGTGGTACCTAGTCACAAACCATTTAAATCAAACTCGGACCGATAGATTTCGCATCAGTTAAATGCAATATGTTCACATCAACACACAATTTATATATATGCCATGCTATATATATATATTCCCCAATATATATCAATTTTTAAAACCGTAAAAAAATGAATTTTTTGATGAACCTTCATGGATACGATCTCTACGGTGAGAAGATCATCTCAATTTTTTTTCATCAAAAATTCGATAACAAAAATCATTGAGATGAGGTGATATGTAAAAAAATGGTATAAATGTGTATTTTCGACCATTGAAATTTTGGATGAAACTTCATGGATATGATCATCTCACTATGGACATCATATCCATGGAATTTCATCAAAAAAATTGATTAAAAAATTGGTGAGATGATCGTCAAAATTTAAACGGTAAAAAATGCATATTTATACCATTTTTTTACATATCACCACAGCTCAACGGTTTTTTAATGGATTTTTTTATTATATAAATTGGATATGATCTTCTTACCATGGATATCATATCCATGAAGTTTCATAAAAAAAAAATTATTTTTTCACTATTTTAAAAAAATGATATGTGCAAGAGACTGCAGCATAAGAAGTCCTTGCAGGAGGGGATATATATATATACAAGCCGACTCTAATGCGGACTTAACTTGCGGATTTAATTTGCAGACAAATTTTTTCGTATATTTTAAAAATAGCAAAAAAACTTTTTTTGACTTGATTTTGTTGTGTGGTATTAAAACATTTGAGGGGACCCCTATAAAAAAAATACCTCAAAATGAATGGTTTTGCTATTTTTAAAAAATCGGTCAAACATATGTCAGTTTTTAAAGCTTTTTAAAACTGACATATGTTTGACCGATTTTTAAAAAATAGTAAAAAAATTCATTTTGAGATGATTTTTTTACATAGGTCCCCGAAGATGTTTAAATACCACAGAAAAAAATCCAAGTCGAAATTTAATTATTTCCTATTTTAAAAAAATACACAAAAATTCGTCCGCAAGTTAAATCTGTAAGTTGCGTCCGCATATATATATATATATATATATATATATATATATATATATATATATATATAACCAACTTAAAATACCTTAACATTACTAAAATCACAAAGTCAACAGAGTTGGATCGATCCACCCCCAAGACGGATTGATCTGAGCTTGGGTCAAATTGATCCATCGAGTATGGAGCGCCGAGCTTCGTCCCCAAGGTCATTACTAGCTGCTCGAGACCCACAAAATTTGTCCTAGAGACTTTACAAAACTCAAAAACCCCAACCTTCAACCAGGAAACTAAGAATTAATGTTTTCAACCTCGTTCTACAAGGATTAAAGTTATTAAAACATAATGAAAGGTTCAAATATATAAAATATGAATTTAAACCTAACTTCAGCTTTTTCATTCAATTGGATCAAATGAACATTCCATTTAAAGTGTGTTTTTCAAATTAATATAGTATTTTTGTTAACATAAGTAAATCGGTCCTTAACATGAGTTCTAACATCATAATCAGAATCTAATATGGTTCAAACAGAGGTTCTTTACAAAATCTTAAAATGGTACATAACAATAAAATTTTTTGACCCATATAAATCCAATAACAACATGATTAAAATAATAAATTTAACTTATAAACATGATTCTAATTGCAAACCAATTTAATGGAATTAAAATAAAAAATAAGTTACAATTTACATGATGATAAAGCAAGAGGTTTCTTACCTAAACAATACAAACGAATGATTCCTTCCTTTTGAATTCTTCTTCCTCTTCAAAGTTCTCCTTAATTTATCCCAATACTCTAAGGTTGTAAGGGCTATGATTTATGAATAAAGTGTTTAATTAATAAGGTTAACACCCCTGAAATAATCCTAAACTCGAGGGTAATTAAAAGGTCTAGCTGGGTCTCCAAATAAACCCAAGACACTACACAAACTACTTTGTAAATTAGCCCAAAGGGCTACCTACCCATGCGCCCAATCCAGAGCAATACAATTTCATCTATGGGTATCCAAATCACACTATAGTAGGGTCTCAACGATAGTAACTTATAACATATGGTAATAGTTCACAACATAACATAAAATACACACCAACTTATTCCACACTTAACCGCACAAATATTATTAAACATCAAATATTAGTCTTAGTGCAGGAAAATTCACAATAAAAGAATCTATGAAAATATTCACAAATGGTAGAAAGTAAATAGAATCACACACAACGACAATGTACATTGTTAGGTAACTTGCCTACGCCCACGGAGAGGTTAATTGTTCTGATTAAGTGTCTCTCAACGATTATAATTTTTCATCCCCTTGCCTCGGGTCAGGGAGTACAATTTATAGATGTGTTTGTTAAAGAGATTGAGTTGTTTAAGGATCATAACACGTGGATTGTCCATAAGATACTTGATTATCTCATCCGAGATTCTTGGTACAGGATTTGGCCATATCCATGGGTGTGCTCACGTTACTAAAAGTCTCACGTGGAAATTAAGCCATGATTTGGGTCGATCCAGGTGTCTTTATTAAGACTGTTTGGCTACCCTCATGGGCTTTTAAAAATGAGCTCCCAACAATTTCCCTAAAATATTTAGGCTAATAATTTTGGGCTAATAGATTTTAATCTAGCTAATAGGACCATGGATCGAAACAACCAAATGGAATTTTTATTATTTGTGAGAGCTGGTGAGGACGCACTTGTCTTTGAGGAAAAATTTGAAGAGTTGGGATCTTCTCTTCTACAATGCTTCTATTGTTATAGCTAGGGCTTTGTTTGAAAAAAGGCGTTCAGCGTTTCGGAAAGAAAGGGAAGCTTGCACCGCGTTTTGTTGGACCTTTTCCCGTGATTATTAAGGTGGGCCCAGTGGCGTATCAACTTGCCCTACCGGAACCTTTAGAACAAATTCACGATGTCTTCCACATCTCCTCTTTGAAAAGGTATAAGAGGTGTGATGGTGCCCTTTGGCACATTCCTTTCGAGGATATAGAGTTACAACCCGATGTTTCTTATGAAGAACAACCCGTGGCCATATTGGAGCATGGGGAACGTAGATTGAGATCTCGAGTGGTGCCCTTGGTTAGAGTACAATGGAGTCATCACAGCGTCGAGGAATCTACTTGGGAGCGTGAGGATGATATGCGGGAAAAATATCCGCATCTTATTATCCAAGGTACGCTTGAATTTTGGGGGCCAAATTCCCTCATAAGGGGGGGAGTATGTAACAACCCTTGCTTTTGGTATCCCATTTTATATTTATTTACTATGTTGAGTAGTTGCATATAAAAAAATGCCGAATGTGGGTAAGTATTATTTTGATGAAATAAGTTAATATTTACTAATAAGTTGCATAATTACCATGCGTGTAAGTGGTTATTACCATGTGGTGTTCTATTTTGTCATGAAAATTAAAATGGAAATTCGAATTAAATGAAACCAGAACTCTAAATGGTTTATAAAATTTCCAAATGATAATTTGGAGGGTGTAGTTAGTTCCGGGAGGTGCGAGACAGTCGAAATGTTTGCCATATTGTATTTTGAGATTTTGGGCACTTTTGACTGGTTTTGGCATATTGCGTATTAGAAATTATATTATTGCGGTATTGAAATTTAAGATTAGAGGTTTTTCACTTAAGGCCACGTTTTAGTCTTTACCAAGCCTTTCATTTTCTTTTATTTTCACTAAGTGTTCTAGCCCTAAGAGAGAGAGACAGTGGAAGAAACTTGTGGAGAAAAAGAGATATTGAAGATTTGTGGTTTGGTCTTGCCTTCTTCTTCATCCAATTATTAAATTGAAGCCCCAAGGCAAGTTTTCTACTTGCTATTATATGGTTTAAGATGGATAATTAGTATGGTTAGTTATGAAATGGTTTTAATGTAAGGTAGTTATGGTTTTTGGTGGGATTTAAGGGTATTAAGGGCATTAACATCTTTGGTAGAGATTGATGGTGGATTGAGGTAGAAAAATGTTGATGGAAGCATTTATGATCTTTTAGTATCATTAAATGTGGTTGGTTGATTTTGGTTGGCAATTGATTTTGGGTTTAGAGGGAAAATAGGGAGAAATAGGTCTAGTTGTGCAATGACCGGTCGACCGCGTTTCTTAGACCGGTCGACCGGGCCTTCGGAGGAGGGCACACTGCTTTCTTTCAAAGACATGAAATTAAGGGCGCGATCGATCACGGTCCCACTACCGGTCGACCGGCTCGTCCGAAATGAACTTTCTGCTTTCTTTCAAAGGCTAAAACTTGAGACGCGGTCGACCGCGGTCTTGGGACCGGTCGACCGGTCCCCTGTTTTCTCACCCAACTTTCTACTTTTGTTTTTAAATTCTTTTCTTCCCATAGGGACTTAGGACTCTTATTGAATGAAGTAAACTTTGGATTTTAGAGTCCTAGTTGAGTTGGTTGACACCCTAGTGTTGAATGGGTTTCACTTGGGGTTAAGTCCGAGGGAGGGGTTGTCTTAAGTGATGTTGAGGCATCACTTCTCTTTGTAAACTCTAATAAAGTGGATGGGGTTTGTAGGTCCATTGCTTGGAGACTTTAGGGGCTTAAATTGAGGTATATAAGACCTTAAGTTCTGGAGATGAATGTGATCCCTTGGAGACTTATTCGAGGTATACCCTAGGATGAATATTAATGAAATATCCTATGATCATGGTTTCAAACAAATGAAACACGTAAATGTTAATGGAAATGAAAAGTATGGTTTTTATAGTAAATGCTAATTTACTTAAACACACCTCTATAAATGCTATAATAAGGGAAGTTCGCGCATGAGGTGATGTACCCTGACTAGTGAACGCAGGGAGACTATAGTCCTCGGCCATATGCGGGTTTATTATATGTATTTTTCTGTGATAGTGAGGTAATTCCGAGTGTGGTTATGACTCACTAGTAGGCATATGGCCACTTCCCGACGTGCGTTAGGTACCCAGGCTGCCTTGTTTGATAGGCCCCTGGAAGATGATAGTCATTTAGGGGCGCGCCCAGTGGCTAAACTCGGAGGGGCGGTCTTAGAATCGTTATATGTATAAGAATATAACTTTTCTAAACTCAAGTGGGACTTGAGGGTTGCATATTTCCACTGAATTGTATAATGATAATTACATTCCTGCTAAGGAACTGGAATTTGAAAGAAATAAGAAAATGATGATATTGTATTCCTGTTAAGGAAATTGAAACTGGATTAAAGTGGAAATTGGTGAATAGAAGCTTTTAATTTAATTAATGCATAATTTTATTCTCTTGTATAGTTTTATCTATAGGCATGTCATTTTAATTATTCCATTCATAAATTATGTTAGGTTGTTAGATGATTTATGTTCTTCGCCTTGATAAACTATTCATTATCTAGCATGCTTTTTGTTCATCTGGGAACTATATAAAAACCGGGTCCCGACCCGTTCATTCTCCTATGCTGTGTATGTTATTGTATCCGCCCAGGTGCTCCTCCGCAACGACGCCCATGTTGATATTTCTACTCTTTTGCTTTTAAGGAGCTGCATGAAATTGCGGATATTACAGGACGTTTTGCTAGACGCCATCATTTTTTATATCTAGTTATGATTGGGTCTATCATTCGGGCGAGTGGCCCAAACTTTGTAATTGTTTAATGAATATAATACGTAACTTATATTGTTGTAATCCTTTTGTGTAGATGTGGACCGACAGCCTATTCGGTCCTCCCTTTGTAGATATTCGTTTTAGATGTATGTTATATATGTTTCTTTGAATTCCACTATTTTCTAGAATGGGTTATTTAAATCGTTTTCTTAACTTAAATTTTAAATCACATAAATTGTTTTGACAACCCGTTTTCTGAATTAATGGGTGGTTTTCTTGGATACCCTTACAATATTTGTGGTGCTGAGAATGATTTCCATCCACGATTTTCATATATGTCGGAGTATTGGGCTGGCCACCTCTTATTTCGGGATGCGGGTTGTCACAGATGGTATTAGAGCACTGGGTTCTAGAGTACTAGGATCTATGTCGACTTGTCACGATCTACCGTAACGTTCTTTGATATAGAGCCTAATGATAAGACTAATTTGTTGCTTATAATTGCGATCTTCTATGGAATAGATTGTTGTGAATAGTATTCTAACACTATTGTTCCTTCATCTCAGATGCCGCCTAAGAGAGGTCGCCCTGCGAGATGCAATATAGTTGTAGAAGAGGATGTTGGTCCTCCACCGCCCCAAGGAACTTTTAATGCTACGGATGTAGCCAACATTGTGGCCCATGCAGTCAATGCTTCCATGACCGTAGTAGCTCAATAGATGCCACAAGCTCAACAGCGGGCATAAGATGCTCAAGCACCTACGGGACCTTCTCCGTGGGAAAGAGTCAGGGAGTCCTTTTTAAAGGGCCATCCCCCGGAGTTTGATGTAGGCTCTGATGTTGTTCGAGCAAATCAATGGAAGAAAGATATGCAACGCCATTTACGAATGGTGGATTGTAGTGAGGAAAAGAATCAAGTCCTTGCTACTTTCAAGTTGATTGGGGAAGCGTTACATTGGTGGGAGTCGATGACTACGCCAGAACAGAGGGACACTATGTCGATCACGGATTTTTGTGTCTTGTACGACCGAAAGTATTTTCCTCCCGCAATTCAAAGGGAGATGAGAATGAGACTTCAGGATCTAGTTCAGGGAGAACGTTCTGTTGTCGAATATGAAGAGGAGTTTACCCGGTTAGCTAGTTTAGTGCTGGAAGAGGTGACTCCGGAGGAAAGAAAAGTTTCAAAATTCATGGGAGGTCTAAACTGGAGAATCCGGCAGCATTTGCTGGGTAATCCGACTTTACAAATTTTTGGTGAGGTGATGAATGCGGCATTGCTCCATTGTCAGGAGCATCGGTTGTTTATACAGAATAACAAGAAAGCTACAGGAATGGGGCAAGTAGGGAAACCAGGAGTGAGTGGGAATGGAGGAGGATTCTTTCCTTCGTCCCAACCTACGGGTAATAAGAAACGAGAAAGGGATCCCCAACAAGGGGACGGGTCGAAAAGACAACGCTTTGGCGGGATTAATGCTAGTGGTAATGCTAACAGGCAAGGTCAGGGTGCCGCGCCACAATAAGCGGGTCGGGGTGGTTAGGGAGGTAGGGGCCATCCGGGCCAAGGTTTCGGACAGTTCATAAATAACAGGGGTCGAGGTCAGGAGAATATGGTGGGGAAATGTTTCCAATGTGGGGAAGCGGGACATTATAAGAAAGATTGTCCTCAAGTGATTGGGGGACAACTTCCTCGAGTTCCTCAGCAGCCTTATGTTCAGTTTCCTCCACAGGCACCAAATCCAGTTGTCCCTCTGCAGCAGGGTCAACTACAGTATGGGAGAGTTTACCACATTCAGGATGCTATGCTTCCTCCTATTCAGCCAGCGCCGCCAGCTATAGAGGGTAAGTTCCTTATTCAGGGACACATGGGTTACGTTTTGTTTGATACGGGTGCGACACATTCTTTTATTTCTAGAAGTTTTGCTCAGTCCACAGAGTTGATTAAATCTGCTGAGAGCACCTTTACTAGTGTTGAGTCCTCTATGGGTGACGGTTCGCTCATTATCTTTATTTTCAACCGCATAGGGATCACTCTTGGAAATTTGTGTTTTGAGGCCGACTTACTCGTCCTAGACATGGTCGGGTACGATGTGATTTTGGGTATGGATTGGATTGTTAAGTATCATGCTATAGTTAATTGTTACGGGAAGAGTATAGTCTTCATCGTTCTGGGACAAGATATGTTCCTGGTGGTTATGCCTCGTTTAGAGGGAGATACTGGTACTTATTTATATTGTATTGCGGAAGAGATTTCTCGGGATGTAGTTGTCCCCTTACATTCTATTCCTGTTGTTCGTGATTTTGAGGAAGTTTTCCGGGAAATATCAGGTTTGCCTCCTAGTCGAGAGATTGAGTTTGTGATTGACTTAGCACCGGGAACTCGACCGATTGCGCGAACTCCTTATCGTATGGATCCTGTGGAAATGAGGGAGCTAAGAGATCTAATTCAGCAGTTGTTGGAGCAGGGATTTATCAAACGTAGTACGTCGCCGTGGGGTGCTCCTGTGTTAGTTTTGAAGAAAAGAGATGGTTCTCTCCGATTGTGTGTTGACTATAGAGAGTTGAATAAGGTCACCATCCGGAATAAATACCCTTTGCCTCGTATAGATGACTAGTTCGATCATCTTAGGGGAGCGACATACTTCTCTACGATCGATTTGAGAACAGGGTATCACTAGTTGAGGATACGGTAGTAGGATGTATCCAAGACTGCTTTTCTAACGAGGTACGGGTCTTATGAGTTTTTGGTTATGCCTTTTGGACTAACCAATGCCTTTGCCATATTCATGGATCTTATGAATAGGGTATTTAGGGACTTCCTGGACCAATTTGTTATCGTGTTTATCGATGACATCCTTGTGTATTCTCAAACAGAAGATAACCATGCTATTCATTTGGGTTTGGTCCTGCAAAGGTTAAGGGATCACCAATTGTACTCTAAGTTTGAGAAATGTGGTTTTTTGTTGCGGGAAGTGCAATTTTTGGGTCACATTGTGACTTTGCAAGGTATATCGGTGGATCCAAGTAAAGTTATTGCGGTGAGGGAGTGGGGTCAGCCCACGACACCTACCGAAATTCGCAGTTTTCTGGGTTTGGCAGGTTAATACTGTCGATTTATTAAGGGATTTTCTAAGATTGCTAGTCCTTTGATAAATTTGACCCGGAAAGGGGTTAGATTTGTTTGGGATGGCTCCTGTCAACCTGCATTCGATGAGCTCAAGAATAGATTGACTTCGGCTCCGATCCTTGCTTTATCCAAGTCGGGGTTGGAATATTTAGTCTTCACCGATGCATCTCCACAAGGATTGGGAGGTGTGCTTCAGCAGGAGCGACAAGCTATTGCATATGCTTCCAGAAAGCTCAAGCCTCATGAAAGAAACTACCCGGTGCATGACTTAGAATTAGCCACAGTTGTCTTTGCCCTGAAGATTTGGAGGCACTATCTTCTTGGGGAGAAGTTCAGTCTTTTCACGGACCATAAGTCGTTGCAATATTTATTTTCTCAGAAATATTTGAATATGCGACAGCGACGATGGTTGGAGTTCATGAAAGATTACCAATTTGATATTCATTACCATCCGAGCAAGGCAAACGTGGTGGCAGATGCCTTGAGTAGAAAACTCGAGGGAGAACTAGCTGATGTATGGAAAGCTAAATGGAAAGAGCTCAGTCATAAGGATGCGGTTGCTAGGGCGTTTATGTCCGTGATGACCGTTACTCCGACGATTGTGGCAAAGGTTGTAGAGGCTCAAGGCAGGGATAAAGAATGTCAAGACCACATTTGTCGATTATTATCCGAGGGAGAGGAGTCCTACTCGGTAAGCTCGGAGGGTGGGCTACGCTTCCATGGAAGGCTTATCGTTTCGGAGGATGGGGACTTGTGACGGGCAGTGATGGCAGAATCTCATGGTTCAAAATTTTCGATACATCCAGGAAATGATAAAATGTATCAGGATATGCGCCGCCAATACTGGTGGCCAGGTATGAAACGAGATATTTTGGAGTTTGTATCTCAATGCACTACTTGTCAGTTGGTTAAGATTGATCATCAGCGACCGACAGGTTTGTGGCAACCGTTAGAAATTCCAGTATGGAAATGGGAGAGCATATCAATGGATTTTATCACTGGCTTACCAACGTCACAAAAGGGTCATGATTCTCTATGGGTTATCATGGATCGCTTGACAAAGTCGGCGCACTTTCTTCTGGTCCGTACCGATTGTAACACCGCTCGTTACGCCCGGTTGTTCATTGAAGAGATTGTTAGATTGCATGGGGTGCCCTTGAATATTGTTTCCGATAGAGACAAGATCTTTGTTTCCCACTTTTGGCAAAGCTTACTAGAGGCATTGGGAACGGAATTGAGATTGAGCACTTCCTATCATCCTCAGACAGATGGTCAAGCTGAGCAGGTTAACCAAATGTTGGAGGATATTCTTCGGTTGTGTATGCTTGATTTTAAAGGTAGTTGGGAACAATATCTCCCTTTGGTGGAGTTTGCTTATAATAACTCATACCACTTCACTATTGGGATGGTTCCTTATGAAGCCTTGTATGGTAGGCCTTGTAGGTCTCCCATGTGTTGGTTAGAAGTGGGAGATAACAAGTTTCTCGGACCTGAAATGATTCGGGATACTTCTTCTAAGATCGAGCTTATTCAAAATCGCATTCGTATAGCCCAAGATAGACAGAAGAGCTATGCCGATGTGGGAGGAAGACATGTGGAGTTGGAGGTTGGAGACCAAGTGTTGGTTTGAGTGTCGCCTATGAAAGGCATTAAGCATTTCGGAAAGAAAGGGAAGCTTGCACCGCGTTTTGTTGGACCTTTTCTAGTGATTACTAAGGTGGGCCCAGTGGCGTATCAACTTGCCCTACCGGAACCTTTACAACAAATTCACGATGTCTTCCACATCTCCTCTTTGAAAAAGTATAAGAGGTGTGATGGTGCCCTTTGGCACATTCCTTTCGAGGATATAGAGTTACAACTCGATGTTTCTTATGAAGAACAACCCGTGGCCATATTGGAGCATAGGGAGCGTATATTGAGATATGGAGTGGTGCCCTTGGTTAGAGTACAATGGAGTCATCACAGCGTTGAGGAATCTACTTGGGAGCGTGAGGACGATATGCCGAAAAAATATCCGCATCTTATTATCCAAGGTATGCTTGAATTTTGGGGGCAAAATTCCCTCATAAGGGGGGGAGTATATAACAACCCCCGCTTTTGGGAGCCCATTTTATATTTATTTACTATGTTGAGTAGTTGCATATAAAAAAATGCCGAATGGGGGTAAGTATTAATTTGATGAAATAAGTTAATATTTACTAATAAGTTGCATAATTACCATGTGTGTAAGTGGTTATTACCATGTGATGTTCTATTTTATCATGAAAATTAAAATGGCAATTCGAATTAAATGAAACCGGAACTCTATTTGGTTTATAAAATTTCCAAATGATAATTTGGAGGGTGTAGTTAGTTCCGGGAGGTGCGAGACAGTCGAAATGTGTGCCATATTGTATTTTGAGATTTTGGGCACTTTTGACTGGTTTTGGCATATTGCGTATTAGAAATTATATTATTGCGGTATTGACATTTAAGATTAGAGGTTTTTAACTTAAGGCCGCATTTTAGTCTTTCCCGAGCCTTTCATTTTCTCTTATTTTCCCTAAGTGTTCTAGCCCTAAGAGAGAGAGAGAGTGGAAGAAACCTGTGGAGAAAAAGAGATATTGAAGATTTGTGGTTTGGTCTTGCCTTCTTCTTCATCCAAGTCTGAAATTGAAGCCCCAAGGCAAGTTTTCTACTTTCTATTATATGGTTTAAGATGGATAATTAGTATGGTTAGTTAGGTAATGGTTTTGATGTAAGGTAGTTATGGTTTTTGGTGGGATTTAAGGGTATTAAGGGCATTAACATCTTTGGTAGAGATTGATGGTGGATTGAGGTAGAAAAATTTTGATGGAAGCATTTATGATCTTTTAGTATCATTAAATGTGGTTGGTTTATTTTGGTTGGCAATTTATTTTTGGTTTAGAGGGAAAATAGGGAGAAATAGGTCTAGGTCTGCAATGACCGGTCGATCGCATTTCTGAGACCGGTCGACCGGGCCTTCGGAGGAGGGCACACTGCTTTCTTTCAAAGGAATGAAATTAAGGGCGCGGTCGACTGCGGCCCCACTACCGGTCGACCGGCTCGTCCGAAATAAACTTTCTGCTTTCTTTCAAAGGCTAAAACTTGAGACGCGGTCGACCGCGGTCTTGGGACCGGTCGACTGGTCCCCTGTTTTCTCACCCAACTTTCTACTTTTGTTTTTAAATTCTTTTCTTCCCATAGGGACTTAGGAATCTTCTTGAATGAAGTAAACTTTGGAATTTAGAGTCCTAGTTTAGTTGGTTGACACCCTAGTGTTGAATGGGTTTCACTTGGGGTTAAGTCCGAGGGAGGGGTTGTCTTAAGTGATGTTGTGGCATCACTTCTCTTTGTACATCCTAATAAAATGGATTGGGTTTGTAGGTCCATTGCTTGGAGACTTTAGGGGCTTAAATTTAGGTATATAAGACCTTAAGTTCTGGAGATGAATGTGATCCCTATGACTTATTTGAGGTATACCCTAGGATGAATATTAATGAAATATCCTATGATCATGGTTTCATACAAATGAAACACGTAAATGTTAATGGAAATGAAAAGTATGGTTTTTATAGTAAATGCTAATTTACTTAAACACACCTATCTAAGTGCTATCATAAGGGAAGCTCGCGCATGAGGTGATGTCCCGTGACTAGTGAACGCAGGGAGACTATAGTCCTCGGCCATATGCGGGTTTATTATATGTATTTTTCTGCGCTAGTGAGGTAATTCCGGGTGTGGTTATGACTCACTCGTAGGCATATGGCCACTTCCCGACGTGCGTTAGGTACCCAGGCTTCCTTGTTTGATAGGCTCATGGAATATGATAGTCATTTAGGGGCGCGCCCAGTGGGGAAACTCGGAGGGGCGGTCTTAGAATCGTTATATGTATAAGAATATAACTTTTCTAAACTCAAGTGGGACTTGAGGGTTGCATATTTCCACTGAATTGTATAACGATAATTACATTCCTGCTAAGGAATTGGAATTTGAAAGAAATAAGAAAATGATGATATTGTATTCCTGTTATGGAAATTGAAACTGGATTAAAGTGGAAATTGGTGAATAGAAGCTTTTAATTTAATTAACGCATAATTTTATTCTCTTGCATAGTTTTATCTATAGGCATGTCATTTTAATTGTTCCATTCATAAATTATGTTAGGTTGTTAGATGATTTATGTTCTTCGCCTTGATAAACTATTCATTATCTAGCATCCTTTTTGTTCATCTGGGAACTATATAAAAACCGGGTCCGGACCCGTTCATTCTCCTATGTTGTGTATGTTATTGTATCCTCCCAGGTGCTCTTCCGCAAGGACGCCCGTGTTGATATTTCTACTCTTTTGCTTTTAAGGAGCTATATGAAATTGCGGATATTACAGGATGTTTTGCTAGACGCCATCATTTTTTATATCTAGTTATGATTGGGTCTGTCAATCGGGCGAGTGGCCCAAACTTTGTAATTGTTTAATGAATATAATACATAACTTATATTGTTGTAATCCTTTTGTGTAGCTGTGGACCGACAGCCTAATCGGTCCTCCCTTTGTAGATATTTGTTTTATATTTATCTTATATATGTTTCTTTGAATTCCACTATTTTCTAGAATGGGTTGTTTAAATCGTTTTCTTAACTTAAATTTTAAATCACATAAATTGTTTTGACAACCCGTTTTCTGAATTAATGGGTGGTTTACTCGGATACTCTTACTATATTTGTGGTGCTGAGAATGATTTCCATCCATGATTTCCGTATATGTCGGAGTATCGGGCTGGCCACCCCTTATTTCGGGATACGGGTTGTCAGAGGAATACATAGATTTTTAACATGGTATACCTTTTTAAATATGTGCTCACTGTTTCTTATTCTTGGTTTTGCTGATATGCTTTTTTAGTTCTGGTTATTTTTGGAGCTAAGGCAAAGAATCAAGAACCTGACTCCGGTGAGTTTAGAGCTTCTGAACTCCTAAAATCTTGGAGGATTAGGGATTATCTTACTGAAAATGGGCATCCTTATTTGACTATTTATCTCCCAGAGTACAAGAATACTACCTCCAGCTTCACTACCAGGCCAGTTGACTCCATTCTTGAGTTAGAGGTTTCAGATGAGGAGGTTGGTGGTCCCTCTGAATCCATTATGTTAGAAGAAGAAGGGAGGAAGTGAGTTAAGAGGACGGATAGGGTGAAGGAGATGTTCGTGAAGAAGAAACATGTAATACCCGTGATTTTTAATGATTTTAAAATTGTTATATTTTAAATTAATGGATTAATTGGATTTTAATTATTAATTAATTAATTTTGTTTTTATCCGAATTGTGGATATTAAAATGTATAATTCTGAATATTACTTAAAGATATTTAGGTAATACATGAATGAGAAGCTGTTGATATGGCGGTGTGTTATAAATTCAGTAATTTGAATTTTTAGTCAGATGCGGTATGGGACGTGTCGGGACTAAATTATGAGATTTAAAAAGGAAATTTATTTTCTATCAACCTTATAGTCATTTTGACTGCGTCGTTGTATCCGAAAGGTTTGAAATAGTCAGAAAAGCCTATTGGGACGTTGGTTTTGAGTCTCGGGTCATTTGGAAATGAAAAGACAACCCAAAAGGGTATTTTGGTCATTTTTACAAGGGGGATGAATAGTGATTTCGGATTTTGTCCTATTATAAGTATTTGGAGATTAAGTGTGCGTGGGTTATTCATCTCCTCTACAAAAAATAGATAAGTCATCTTCCTAGAGAGAGTGAAAGGTTATTGGGAAGAGAAGAGTTTACTTGGGAAGGAGAAGAACAAAGACCAAAGGTCACCACCACCAACCACCACCGTAGGTTGACCAAAAAAGGGAGAACCACATGTGTTATTCTACACCAATGGATCAGACCTTCATTAGAGGAAAGTGTTTGATATTTTCAATTTAAGTTTGTATATTGTCCATGTTAGAGTAGTTATAAAAAGAGATGATTTTTCATGTTTGGAAGATGAAAAGATGAAGTTTTAAATGGATTTATGGAAACTGAAAGTATATAGGGATCAAAATCATGTTGTAGGTAGATAGTAATCCACAAAATAATCATGAATCTGTTAAAGAAAATCTGGAAACCATTGATATGTTCTTGAAGATATTAGGTTGATAATTTTCTGGAAAAATAAGGAGATAAATATGCTTTTAATTCGATCTCTTAATGATTCTAGGATGTTTTGATCATTAGAAATCAGTTATATATGTTGATATATCATGTAGTAAGGATTATAAGTCATTTGGGTTGTTAATATGAAGGTTTGAATGAATAAAAATGGTGAAACCCGTAGTAGAAGAAATGCAGAAAAACTGGGATGTTACCTGAGTGATCGATCGATCGACCCCCTGCCTTCGATCAATTGACCTCCCTAGGATTGTTAAAGTTGTTTCTTTTTAATTTCGATTCTTATCCCAAACCTTTTTTAGATCTTTGTTGATTATTAATTCGATATTATGGGACTTGGAAAAGATTAGTATACCCTTGATAAGATTTGAATTAATATGATTGGGATTTAATTTATTAGAATGATGATAATTAAACTGAAAGATATTTCGGTTTCTAGATTCATGTGTTGGACTCTAATTGGTATGCATGAGGATTACCGATAGGTCCAATAGGGCAGATTTGATATAAGTGAGGGTAGCCTTGGGGTTACAATTTGAACATCAAGGACGGAGTTTAAGCTCATTATTGATTTTGCAAAGGCTGAGTGTAGTACAAGAGCTTAGTGGTATGGCTCCTGGTTAGAGATGGGAGTTTAGACCACATTTGGTTGAAAGAGGTGATGAGGATATCTTGGTTGCGTATTTGAAGTTGACGGACCTCCATGACCGACAAAGTTAAGTAGTAGTGTATTGGAGGGGTTCCTTGTTTGGATTTTGCTTTGCGAGACGCTTCGCGCATGAACCTTAACGATGTCGGGAGTGGAGAGATGTTATAGGATGTAAGAGATATAATGCTACGTATGGGAATTATCTTAGGGTAATGTGATTACCATGTTGATATTTTATTGTAGGTAGATGATAATGCCAATTTGATTGATTGATGATTTATGTGTATGACATACCTAGCTTACTTGCTATCGATGGGAGGTTTGCGCGTGAGGACAGTCATATCCTGATGAATCCATGGGATTCTTGATTTGTCGCTCAAGAACATAGGTCTATGAAAGACTTATCGGGTAGTTGATAAGTCCGCTGACTATGGGAACGTAGGTATGTGCGTGGCCGTGGGTATGAGAACTATGTTCGCCTCCAAATTTTTGTGTTGTTAATTTTGGTTCGAGGAATCCTTACCTAACCTTTAGTCCCATATTCGGCGACCAGCTATATTGGGACATGATGGCAGAGTAATGCATGCACTGCAGCTGTGACTCGAGGTGCCGTATTATATATGTCTATATATATAATGGATTAAATGAATGTATATAGTGGTTAGTTCATTCTACTGTGTGATAATTGTAGATGACAGTAAATAAAGAAAAAGAAGTGAATTAAGTTAATGAATTTTTATTCTTAAAGAATTGAAAAAGCTTAATTCATAAATGAATAACGTATAAGAATGATTGTACTACGTATGGTATGGGACATACGAGGTTAGGATATGGAATGGAATCATATTATGGAAATTAGTGAGGAGAAACCATTAACTACGAGGTTAATAGGAAACGTTAAGTGTGCACTCTAGATGAGAGGTGAGAATATCAAGTGAAAGTTTGTATACTAACATGTACATAATAAATGCTTTATTTCACTTGTTAAATACTTGATGTGTTCAAAATCATTTTCAATCGGGCTCTGACCCGTTTCCTTGCATATTCTCTTTTCTATTGTATTTTCTATATCAGGTGTCCAGCAGCAGGGACGCCAACCTTAGCGAATTACGACGAGCTATGGAGCTATGGAGTATTGCTTAGATGCCTATCTTCATTTGATTCACAGTATTCTTTTAGTTAGTGCATGTCGCCCGAAGGAACTCAATTATCTCTTTTCTATCTGAGTGAAATACTATTGTATTCGGGTCTTTTTAATACATTTATTATTAATGGAATACTGTGTTGGATTATTATGTGGGAGTGTTTATTACAATTGCATTTAAATTCTTTTGTGTTATCTATTCGTTTATCAGTGTTGTAGAATAAAATGTCTTCTGTTATTCTTAAACTTAAAATGGATTTTAATGAATTTAACTTTGGGAAGTTTTTAACACCATCTTAATTGGGTATTGGGTGAGTTGTAAATGTTTTCGACAGTGATGCTAAGAATGAGCCAACTGTATATTCTGTTTTAATTTGGTATGGGACTGGCCACCCGGTATTTAATTAGGCAGGGTGTTACAGGTGGTATCAGAGCATCAATTTCTAATGTCCTTTAGGATCTGTATGGCTTACTGTGTTTTCAGCTTAGCGTTCTTTGATGTAGAGCCCTATGTTTAGGATTGTTGATTTTTTTGGTAAGATTTCATATATATTAGTGAATCTTATATGCGTTCGTACTGGTTCATACAAGAAGTATGGCTGATGAGGGCCATTGGACAGATAACGGAGATTGTACGTAGGAGGTTATGAAGTATGTTCGAGTATGATGACCGTAGTATAGGTCACCCTTATTACGGAAAAATTGAGGAGAGACATCAGTAGAAGTTCTTGAAATGCGAGAATTTTTTGTGTTACCTAACGAAGGCAATATATTCAAAGGCTTGGGCATATAGTGGAGTGTCGTTAACTAGAACTGAAAATTTGGGATAAAATTTTTCTTGACTTATCGGAGCAAAGTTATAATATTGGGAGTTAACAACCACCACCCGCGAATGAGAGTATGTTTTCTATCTAAGGAATTATGAGGCGTGTATTGATTTTTGTAGCGATTAATATTGTATGGGAAATAGGGTTGATAAACTTAGACAATAGCACTGTTATTTACGTAGACTCATCGAGGGGTGTAGGATACCTATATTTTCATGTCATTGCGTAGGTTTGATTTTTATCGCGGAATTACTTACTTTGGGCATGCCTGATCTTGATGTGACTATTGGCGTGGGTTGACTTGTGGTACTTGAGAGTCTGTGTACTACTATAGCTAGAATCTTGTCTTTTATAAGAGAGCAGATGAGTAGACTTTATTTGAAATCAATAAAACCTGTAGATAGGTTATAAACAATTGACTAAAGACCTGAGGAGTTTCGATGACCGACTACTTTAGGTAGTAGTGTATTGGGGGGGTTCCTTGTTTGGATTTCGCTTGCGAGACACCCCACGCATGAAACTAATAACCGTTGGGAGTCAAAATAAGATAGGTCTTTAGGATAAGAGTTTATAACCTTTGCTATAAATATTATAATGGAAGTTGTACGATAGGGTGTATGGGTGCCCTGGATGATTGGATTGTAGTAGTTTTCATAATTGTGAAAGAGTAAGTAGTTGTGACTTGAGGATTTATTTGTTTAATAAGTGAGGATCATTTATTTTTCAAACTTTGTCATAAGGATGGTATAGGGAATATTACGTAAAGTTTAAATTCAATTCAGTTGAATCTATATGGTGAGGCTTGGCGTATAACATCGATGGGGATTTTCGTTAATGTACTGTATGGGCGGTACGTCTTAGATTTCTTGCGATGTGAGATTAATACTCGGAGTTGACCTTACCCGTATGATTAATATTCCTGAATTTCGAGAAGAAATTATGTTATAAGGGGGGAAGTATGTAATACCCCGTGATTTTTAATGATTTTAAAATTGTTATATTTTAAATTAATGGATTAATTGGATTTTAATTATTATTTAATTCATTTGGGTTTTATCCAAATTGTGGATATTACAATGTACAATTCTGAATATTACTTAAAGATATTTAGGTAATATATGAATGAGATGCTATTGATATGGTGGTGTGTTATAAATTCAGTAATTTGAATTTTTAGTCGGACGCAATATGGGACGTGTCGGGACTAAATTATGAGATTTAAAAAGGAAATTTATTTTCTATCAACCTTAAAGTCATTTTCACTGCGTCGTTGCGTCCGAATGGTTCAAAATAGTCAAAAAAGTCTATTGGGACGTTGGTTTTGAGTCTTGGATCATTTGGAAATGAAAAGACAACCCAAAAGGGCATTTTGGTCATTTTTACAAGGGGGATGAATAGTGATTTCGGATTTTGTCCTATTATAAGTATTTGGAGATTAAATGTGCGTGGGTTATTCATCTCCTCTACACAAAATAGATAAGTCATCTTCCTAGAGCGAGTGAAAGGTTGCTTGGGAAGAGAAGAGCTTACTTGGGAAGGAAAAGAACAAAGACCAAAGGTCACCACCACCGGAGGTTGACCGAAAAAGGGAGAACCACATGTGTTATTCTACACCAAAGGATAAGACCTTCATTAGAGGCAAGTGTTTGATATTTTCAATTTAAGTTTGTATATTGTCCATGTTAGAGTAGTTGTAAAAAGAGATGATTTTTCATGTTTGGAAGATGAAAAGATGAAGTTTTAAATGGATTTCTGGAAACTGAAAATATATAGGGATCAAAATCATGTTGTAGGTAGATAGTAATCCAAAAAATAATCATGAATCTGTTGAAGAAAATCTAGAAACCATTGATATGTTCTTGAAGATATTAGGTTGATAATTTTCTGGAAAAATGAGGAGATAAATATGTTGTTAATTCGATCTCTCGATGATTCTAGGATGCTTTGATCATTAGAAATCATTTATATATGTTGATATATCATGTTGTAAGGATTATAAGTCGTCTGGGTTGTTAATATGAAGGTTTGAATGAACAAAAATGGTGAAACCCGTAGTAGAAGAAATGCAGAAAAATTGGGTTGTTACCTGAGTGATCGATCGATCACCCCCCTGCCTTTGATCGATCGACCTCCCCAGGATTGTTAAACTTGTTTCTTTTTAATGTTGATTCTTATCCCAAACCTTTTGTAGATATTTTTTGATTATTAATTGGATATTATGGGACTTGGAAAAGATTAGTAGACCCTTGATAATATTTGAATTAATGTGATTGGGATTTAATTGAGTAGAATGATGATAATTAAATTGAAAGATATTTCGGTTGCTAGATTCACGTGTTGGACTCTAATTGGTATGCATGAGGATTAAGGATAGGTCCAGTTGGGCAGATTTAATATAAGTGAAGGTAGCCTTAGGGTTACAATTTGAACATCAACGACGGACTTTAAGCTCATTATTGTTTTCGCAAGGGCTGAGTGTAGTACAAGAGCTTAGTGGTATGGCTCCTGATTAGAGATGGGAGCTCAGACCACATTTGGTTAAAAGAGGGGATGAGGTTATCTCGGTTGTGTATTTGAAGGTTACGGACCTCCACGACAGACAAAGTTAAGTAGTAGTGTATTGGAGGGGTTCCTTGTTTGGATTTCTCTTTGCGAGATGCTTCGCGCATGAACCTTAACGACGTCGGGAGTGGAGATACGTTATAGGATGTGGGAGATATAATGCTATGTATGGGAATTATCTTAGGGTAATGTGATTACGTTGTTGATATTTTATTATAGGTAGATGATAATGCCTATTTGATTGATTGATGATTTATCTGTATGACATACCTAGCTTACTTTCTATCGATGGGAGGTTTGCGCGTGAGGGCAGTCATATCCTGATGAATCCATGGGATTCTTGATTTGTCGCTCAATAACATAGGTCTATGAAAGACTTATCAGGGAGTTGATAAGTCCGCTGACTATGGGAACGTAGGTATGCGCGTGGCTGTGGGTATGAGAACTATGTTCGCCTCCAAATTTTTGTGTTGTTAATTGTGGTTCGAGGAATCCTTACCGAACCTTTAGTCCCCTATTCGGTGACCAGCGATATTAGGACATGATAACAGAGTAATGCATGCACTATAGCTGTGACTCGGGGTGCCGTATTATATATGTCTATATAAATAATGGATTAAATGAATGTATACAGTGGTTAGTTCATTCTACTGCGTGATAATTGTAGGTGACAGTAAATAAAGAAAAAGAAGTGAATTAAGTTAATGAATTTTTATTCTTAAAGAATTGAAAAAGCTTAATTCATAAATGAATAACATATAAGAATGATTGTACTACGTATGGTATGGGACATACGAGGTTAGGATATGGAATGGAATCATATTATGGAAATTAGTGAGGAGGAACCATTAACTAGGAGGTTAATAGGAAACGCTAAGTGTGCACTCTAGATGAGAGGTGATAATATCAAGTGAGAGTTTGGATACTAACATGTACATAATAAATGCTTGATGTTTTCAAAATCATTTTCAATCGGGCTCTGACCCGTTTCCTTGTATATTCTCTTTTCTATTGTATTTTCTATATCAGGTGTCCAGCAGCAGGGACGCCAACCTTAGTGAATTATGACGAGCTATGGAGTATTGCTTAGACGCCTATATTCATTTGATTCACAGTATAATTTTAGTTAGGTCATGTCGCATGAAGGAACTCAATTATCTCTTTTCTATCTGAGTCAAATACTATTGTATTCGGGTCTTTTTAATACATTTATTATTAATGGAATACTGTATTGGATTATTATGTGGGAATGTTTATTCCAATTGCATTTAAATTCTTTTGTGTTATCTATTCGGTTATCAGTGTTGTAGAATAAAATGTCTTGTGTTATTCTTAAACTTAAAATGGATTTTGTTGAATTAAACTTTGGAAAGTTTTTAACACCAGCTTAATTCGGTATTGGGTGAGTTGTAAATGTTTTCGACAGTGATGCTAAGAATGAGCCAACAGTATATTCTATTTTAATTTGGTATGGGACTGGCCACCCGGGATTTAATTAGGCAGGTTGTTACAAAACCAATGAATAATAAGAATAACATGAAGAGAGAATAGAACCACCAATAAGGAGGTGCTTGATTAACTATGACGATGTTGATGACTTGTTGTCTGATCATGTGAAATAATTAAAGAGGAAGGATGGGGACTCTCCTAATGTAAGTGGATCTAATTCAGAAGATAGGTAAAGTGATGCTCATAATAAGAAGAGGGAAGAGGAAGAAAAAATAAATAAAGATAAAAGACACACACACACACACACACACACACACACACACACACACACACACACACACACACACACAGAGGAAGAGAGAAAGATGGAAGAGGAGAAGAAGTCACAAGCATTGAGAGCTTATGTTGTTCCTTCTTCTATGGATGTTAAGGAGAGGATGTGGATGATTCTTCCCTTCTTGCCCCTGCAGTCCTGGAGGGATCAGTGCTCGCTACTGATCGCGAGCGATTTCAAAAAATAAGTTCCAACCAATTAGCCCTGCAGTCAACTCAAGGGATAGCATTGGTATGTCACTTTCCTCTTAAATTCTTTAATTATTTTTCTTGATTATTTGGTAATTTGAATTGGGTTCTTTGATCCTCTTTGCAGTTTATTTCTAATTTTACCATGCTTCTTCATGGTAGGGCTGACCAGTCCAAGAAGTACGCCTTGTTGGAAGAGTCCTTAAAGATCTATGAAGAGGACCTGGCTAACACTAAGGCTAACTTTGATTCGGAAAAGAAGAAGGTGTTGGACGTTCTGAAGGGGGAGTTTGAAAAAGAGCTCACTAAGATGCAAGAGGCTCACACCCAAGTTATTCATGATAATATGAATATGGTAGAGGCCAATAAGGAGCTATCGGACAAAGTGGATAAGTTGGAGGGAGAATCCATTGCTACTTGAGAAAGTTCATACAACGAAGGATGGGAGGGGACCTATGATGACACCGAGCACCATATTACTAATGTGAGACACTTAGGATTCAAGAAAGGCTTGGACCAAGCTTTGGTCGCAGCCAAAGTTCCAACTAATTCCCCTTTATTTTCCCAGCACGAGATAGGTCCAAACCAAATGGAAGTTAGGGAACCTTTGATCGACCAGCCTTTGGTCAGACAAGATAGAAATAGATGGTCCTACTACTGAACACCCTTTTATTGAACAAGTCACAGGTTACTCTAGTGAGATCGTGGTCGCTAATGATCTGGATGACTTTGTTATTAATAAAGGAAAAGGTCCAGTTTCTTCTAAACAGGTGTAGGATCTTATTATTGGTCTAGGGCTTCTGCTACTTATTTTTTGTCTATTGTATTTTGTGATTTCTGAACTTGTACTTTTGCGTCTGCCCCCACTGTAATTTTAATAAAGAGAAGCTTTTTATAACTTTGCTTGTGTTGATGCTGATGTTTTACCGAATCTATTACTTGTTTTATTATTCGTAGCCCATTGATATAGATGAATATATTCCTATGAATTGTCCATTGGGATAAATTTTTGGGTTGAATGATGATCTGAAGGTTCACAAGGCCTTTGTAAAGATCTATAAATCCTTGAGATTAAGAAATCAGTAGTACAATGACCAGTTCGAGTTGGTCACAAAGATGAAAGATAACTTTTAAGAAATAGAATAAGTTGGGGATTCCGTCCAAGAGGAGGTAAATGACCTAAAGTCTAAACTTCTAGATGCTAACGAGGTAAATCAAGCGAATGAGCTGATCCATAAGGAGAATGATGACTTGATGAGGGAGATTGCTCTCCTCAAAAGTAGCATGTCATTGGGATCTTCCTTAGCATTTTGAGGAACTTCATCATTCATTAGAGGGGTTGATTGAGCTAAGTACCAAGAATTACAAAAGAATGTTGGTGAGATGAAAGGATATGTCCAGCAAGCGTATGTAATCGTTGTTGGACTTCAAAGGGATGTGATAAGTTTAAGGCATATGTTCAAAAGGGGTCATAGATAGGTCTGAGCAGATGGTTATGACCAAGGCACGACTGATGCCCTATCAAAGATGAAGGAGGCAGAAGACCTTGCATTTACCCGGGGTTAACTTAGTTCCCTTAGAGAGCTCATGATGCCTAAGGACTCACCCTTATGGTAAAAATATCAAATTGATTGCCTATCCTACTGTTATAATTCTTTTTCAGAAATGATTGGTGGATCACAATTGATGCTATTCCTACTCACCTTCTGGAGCAACACTTATAAGATGTCGAAGAAGAGTTTGTGCCACACCAAGATGATGGTCGGAGAGCACTTGTAGCATATTACCTTACTTTCCATTCCAGGTCATCATAAATTCCTAGTATATTAAAGTTTTGGTTGCAAACATAAATTTTCATTTAATGAAAAATTGTTTCTTACTACCTTTTAATAAATTTTGCGTTTTGAGCTCATGCCGACTAAACATTTGTCTAGTTATATATTAAGTGATCAAGAATCTGTTTGCCTCTGACTCTATCATTTTGAGCTTTATATCTGACTTAATGACATTTGAGAGATGTTGATGGTTATATTTATGTACTAACATTCTGCCTTTTATGTTTTTGAACATTATCCCAGTATAATATGCCTAAGCAATATTATTCCATTCACTTTACCTTTTAGGTCGTGTCATCGTACTATCTTAGGCCTAAGTAATATGATGGTGAGAATGCACCTGGCTAGTGGGCAATCTGCCCGAGTAGGCTTTTTTTAACCAACAGAAGTTGGCGACCAACCATAGATAGTTTTACTGCCTAAGGGTCCCCTGTACGGTTTTCATTATTGCCGGGGCAACTCATGAAGCTTCTTGTGTTTGCAACAATGACCTATGGGTAATTTAAAGTATTTATGGTTAACTTGCTAACCCTGTTCATTAGGCATTTAGATATGCATAAAGGAGTTATCATTGGAAAAGGTGCAAATTGTGATCAAGATATGTTAAGCAACTAATGTAAAATTCGAGAATAGATGGGCCAATCTGGCCTTGATTAATTGTAAATTTTCTTATCAAGCCATAAAAAATAAAAATTCTGCTAACTTAAAAGATAAAAAAGAAGATCTAAAAGTATAGCTTCTTGAGATTGGCAGCGTTCCATCCTCTCGGTGTCTCCTTTCCTTTGCGAATTTCCAAATGATATGCTCCTTGAAAATCATCTTTGATTATTGTAAAAGGTCCTTCCCTGCTTGGTCCCAGTTTCCCATCTGATGCTTTTACAGCATTATTGAGGACTTCTTACAGTATATAGTCTCCTATTGAAAACTTACTTGGATTGACTCTTTTATTATACTTCTTGGCTTGTTGTTGCTGGTAGGAAGCCAACTTGATCAAGGCTAGGTCTTGTCGCTCATCTGCTAGGTCAAGTTTAGTGCGTAGTGTCCTTGGTTAACCAGGGTCATTCTCATAGTGTGGAGGCCTTCTTCCAGAGGGATGACGACCTCCATGCCATAAGTGATGGCAAAATGGTCTTTCCCTAGTTGCTCTCCTAGGCGTTGTGCGATAGGCCCATAAAACATGAGGGATTTCACCCACCAAATCGCTTTTACCTTTTTCCAGACATTTTTTTAGTCCATCGATCATGGTTTTATTGGAATCTTCTTCTTGCCCATTTCTTTGGGGATACGCCACAAAACTAAAGTGGTGCTTGATGTTGTGTTCGTCGCAGAAAGATTATGGTCCTTGGTATCCCAAAGAGAGTTATAATGTTCATCTATATGAACCTTGTTATGTCAGCGCCTAGAATGTTTGTCGATGGTTCTACCTTTATCCATTTGGTTAGATAGTCTATGGCGACCAACAGATACTTACGATTTGTAGATGTAGTAGGTAGTGGTCCCATAATGTCTAATCCCAATTGAGCGAAAGGCCATGGACTAGTAAGTGACTTCGGGTCACTGGATGGCTGATGAATCATGAGTGAGTGATTTTTCCACTTTTAACATTTGTGAATGTATGCGCTAGAGTCTTTCTACATGAAAGGCCACCAATATCCTTCCTTGATTGCTCGAAAGGCTAATGATCTTCCACCTGTGTGACTTCTACGTGTTCTTTCATAGAGTTAACTAGGTATTTTCTTTGCATCTTGTGTGTGAGCGCACTTGACGTAGAGCACTATGAATGATCTCTTATAAAGTTTCCCTTCAGGGTTGAGGCAAAAATGAGAAGCCTGGACCCTGACTTAATGGCCCAATCTTTTATCGTCTGGAAATATGTCACTACGTAGATAATTAATGATGGGATCCATCCAACTTGGGGTTTTATCTGTGAAGAGGACTTTCTCGGCTATAATTGTATGGTCAATACTGGGCTGTTTGAGGAACTATATCTGAACTATCCTTCTGAGGTCATAGTCAATTGTTGAGCTTAATGATGCTAAAGCATTAGCGTGATTGTTCTATCCTTGCTGGAGATATTGAATTTCTACATTTTTAAAGTCTCCTATGAGTCCTCTTACTACATTGAGATGTGCTTCCATTCGATCATATTTGGCATTGAAGTCTCCACTTACCTGGTTGGATACCATTTTGGAATCACCGAATACATTAGAGCATTTTCCTCTGGTAGTTTGGCTTTTTTCAAATCGGTAATTAGTTCTTCATACTCAGCTTCGTTGTTGGAGGCTTCAAATCCTAACCTAATTCCCTGATCAATTATAGTGTCTTCGGGGGTGACGAGAACAATCCCTACTCCTACCACTTCAAATTAGAGGGTCCATCAACATACAGTGTCCAATCCTTGGACGATGCTTCATATGTGATAAATTTCTTTTCATTTAGCTAATATATTAGATGATCTCCTATGAACTCAATAATAATATCTTCTAGGATCTTTCCCTTGATTGTTATTCTTTGATTGAAGTGGGTGCCGAATCTCGCAAGCTTGACCAACCACTTTGAAAGACGCCTATATAGGTCAGCCCTCCATAAAACAACTTTGATTGGGTTAAAGGTGATTACTGTTATGTAATGGGCTTCAAAGTAGTTCTTCAGTTTCATTGAAGCTATCCCTAGGGCATAAGCGAGCTTTTCTATAGGCAAGTACTGTTTTTTAGCATCTAGGAGCATCTTGCTGGCGTAGTAAATTGGGTGTTGTTCTCCCTCCTTTTCACAAACTAAGGCAGAGCTCATAGCATTGTCTGATGCTGCTAGGTAAAGATATAATTGTTCTCCATCATTCGGAATCACTAAAAATGGGGGATTGCTAAGGTAAGACTTGATCTCTCCCATAACATGCGAACATTCTTTGTTCCATACTAAGCCTTTGCCTTTCTCTAAGAGCTGGAAGAATGGACGACAGTGTTCTAAAGAATTAAAGATGAAGCAATTGAGAGGTACGAGCATCCTAGTCAGTTTCTAAACATCTCGATATGTCTGAGGAGGTTGGACCCTGCTTATAGAATCAATTCGATCTGGGTTAGCCTCGATTCCCCTTTTACTTACTAGGTAACCTAAGAATTTTTCTAACTGTACAACGAATGAACACTTACTTGTAATAAGCTTTATTCGATACTTCTTCAGGATTTTGAAGGTTACTACTAGATCTGAGAGGTTATCGACCTTGCTCTTACTTTTAATGAGCATGTCGTCGATGTACACTTCCATCGTTTCACCCATTTATGTGCTGAACATTTTAGTTACCAATCTTTTGTAAGTTTTCGTTGAGTTGTTGAGGCCAAATTGCATAACCTTATAGCAGTATAACCCAATTGAGGTTATAAAGTAGGTCTTATCTTTGTTGGGCCCATATAGGGGGATGTGATGATATCCTGAGTTAGCATTGAGGAAGCTCATCCTCTTATGTATTATGGTGGCGTTGACCAACTGATCTATCTACGGGAGAGGGAAGCTATCCTTAAGGCATGCCCGGTTAAGGTCGATAAAATTAATGCACCCTCCAAGAGCCATTGCTTTTGGGTTACACCACTAGGTTGGATAAAAATATAGGAAACTGAGTTTCCCCGATGTATCTTGCATCCAGTAGCTTCCCTACCTCTTTCTCCACTCCCTTAGCCTTCTCGAGAGACATTCGGTGAGCCTTTTGAGCGATGGGATTAAAAGTAGGATCGACATGTAAGCGGTGACAGGCCATGCTTGCAATTAGTATGACTTCCATGGAAAACCATTTATGTTCCTTTTAAGGAGTGCAACCAGTTCCTTTTTCTCCTGATCGGTGAGAGAAGATCCAATCAAAAATTTCCTTTCTCTCAAATTGTCATTGGCTACATGGTAGACCATACCGTAGTTGCTATTTGGAGAGAACACCCCCTACTGGGATTTCTCCTGGGCATTCTCGGGATCCTTCTTCTTCTCTTTCTTTGGGGGAATAACTATGACAAAGAACTTTCGAGCTATAGCCTGGTCACCTCAAATCTTGACCAGTCCACGATATGTCATGCATTTCAAGTTTTGAAGATAAGTGGATGGAACGACCTTCATAGCATGGAGTCATCCTCTACCCAAAATAGCATGATGCAGGGCCTCGATGTCAACTACTAGAAACTAGATTAACTTCAGGATGTTTCCAGCCCTGATTGGCAAGATGATCTTTCCTAACGGCATTGTGATCCTTCTGGTGAAGCCGACCAGTGGGACAGTGGCTTTTTTGAGGTCAACAACATTCAATTTCAATTTATGGAACAAGTTCAGACACATCACTTCGGACGAATTCTCCTGGTCCAAAAGTAGCTTGTCAACATCCCAGTTACCAACCCTGAGTGTGATCACCAATGTGTTATGATATGCTGTCCTTACCCCAACTAAGTCTTCTTCGGTGAACATGATGTGCTTTGTGTGATCAACTTCTTTTAGTCGTCGATGCTCTCCTACCTGAGTCTTAGTAGGATCGAACTGAAAAGCTTCCATAACGATAGTCACCTTCTTGAGTTCCATTCGAACGACGTTGCCCTGAATCTGTTTGAGGTCTGACACCCCATGAATTACTGCAAACTCGGAACTTGTATCATCATCGAGGACATCGTTTGGCTACTGTAACACCCCGTATTTTTAGGATATTAAATAATTAAAATATTTATTATTATTGTTGGATTAATTAAATTATAAATGTGAGAAAATTGATTATAAAATAATCCGCAAAAAAATAAATAAATATTAACTAGCGTCCCAAGGGTTAATACTTATTGTTGAGAATTATGGAATATTACTCCGTGAATACGTAATATGGAATTACAAATTTTTTATAAATTGTCGAGCGGGAAATACGACAGTTTGGTACATTAAGTCAGAACGCGGAAGTGAGTCGTGTCAGGACTAATTTAATGGGTTAAAGAAGTGAATTATTTTTAAGTAACTCGAATGGTAATTTAGAGTATGTCGTTGAGTCAGGAAGGGTCGAGATAGTCAGAAAACTCTACCCATGTATTTTATTTGGACTCCAGGATTTTTTAGGCCTAACCGACATACCATAGGGGTATTATTGTCCTTTAAATTTTGGGGAAAAATTGAGAATTTAAATAGAGAGGAACGTGGATTAGAGCATATTTATAAGTAATAAACCTACAAGAGAGAAAAGAGAAAGGCAGAGAGGTAGGAAGAAGAAGCCATAGGAGTTCATGGTGCATAACTCAAGAACACACACCAAAAATTCCACTTATGTGTACATCGTGACACGAGGAACACACCTATACTAACATCACGAGGAGATCAGACCTTCAAAATTGAGGCAAGTGTTTAATCCTTGCAAAATTGTAGCTACATCACGTTCATGTTTGTATAGATATGTAATACTCAATTATGGTTCATAAATTTTGATGAAATTGGAGAACTAAGGATATTAATTGAAATTTGATATCTTATTAGGATGAATTCTTCATGTAGATAGGATGGAAATCACAAATTGACGATTTATTTATGATGGACAAATTTTATTTTGAGTTTTTTTATAGAAATTTGAAGAACTAGGGTTTGTTTGACTAATCTTGGGGATTTTCAGAATTTATTAATGTTTATTATTGATTAAATGATTCTACTTTGTTACATATTATCCCAACATGTTTAATCACTGATGGGAAGTGATTGCTGGGAGTTTGGGACAAATCTGTAGAGGATTTAAATTCAGAAAGATTGGAAAAATCCTGCAAGTAGCAGAATGAAGACGACGACGTCTCGTTCGAACGAGATGCATAGTTGTTCGAACGATAGTCCAAAAAAAATCCCTATTTCCTCCCTAAACCGTGTTGCAGAGTTAGTTGAGTGAGGTAAATTACCAGTTGCTGATATTAGCTTAGTGCAAAATTATTTGGGAAGCATTCCTAGGATGATACGTTGAGGCTTGGAAAGGTGAATTAACTTTGGAAATTTTGGGAGAGTGGATAACTGAATTAATTACATTAAGTAGTAATGAGAAGTATGCTACGTGTAGAAATGTATGTATGGTTGGGTGAATACCTGGATTTTAATAGGACAGGGGAGTGCCTATTATTATTATTATTATTTTATTATTATTATTATTATTATTATTACTATTATTATTATTATTATTATTATTATTATTATTATTATTATTATTGTGTGTATAGCATACCTACGCTGCTTGCTATTGGAAGGAGGTTGTTGCGAAGTGTACATTCTTATCCTAGGTGACCCAATGTGGGGATATTTGACTTGTACCCAGAGAATATGAACTTGGATAAGTGTTATCTTAGACGTAGGATAGTTTCGACGACTGAATGGGAGCGTAGGTATGTGCGGGACCCATTTGGCTGGTGAGTATGATCGCCTCCAATATTTGTGTTATGAGATTTATGGTTCACGAGAGACGCCGAACCAATTGTTCTTTGTGCAGTGAACGATGCATCGGGATATGATAGCAGAGTATGCATTACGCCAAGTGGTCCTAACAAAGGGGCGCAGGATTTATATATATATATATATATTCTTGTGAAGAATTCTAATGAGTCGAATTAGAAAATTTATAAATATTGGTATGTAAAGTAAGTTCAATGGATAAAATATTTTCTATCAAAAGAGTGAATGTAAAATATGGGTAACTGGTATAAAGGAACATTATTAGCGTATTGTATGGGCGATATGGGTTACTCCTTTGAGATATATTTATAAGTATAAGTCTATGATCTGGATCAGAACATTATGGATAAGTAGGTTAATATAGATGTACGTTAGGCGTGTACAATAGTGGAGAGGTGAGAATCTCATGTGAAAGTTCTAAACTAACATGCACTTAATAAATGCATCAATGCAATGTCAAATACTTGCTAAAACAAATATTTTGACAACTCGGGCTCTGACCCGTTTCTTACTAATCTTTTCTCTTTTGCTATATATATATATATATATATATATTAGGTGCCCAGCCAAAGGAATACCCTACTTAGATGTGTGGATCATTTAGCGAGCTACAGTAGTTGCGGGAGTAGGCCTTTGTACTTAGAAGCTTCTATCATTTTTCTCCACTCTTTTCAGATATTTCGTTTAGGGCTTGTTCTGCCCCTTACCTTGTCATTCAGTTCAGGATTTAATTTCTATTTCCCTTGAGGATATTATGGTTTGTTGGTTTGTGACTTTGAACTGGAATGTTCTATCGAGTCCGAATTATTTTAGTATTTGACTCATGCTGAGTATTTATTTTATTCTTGTGGAATGTGAGTAGCTTATATTTTAAAGAATGGAAATTTATTAATGGATTAGTTGGGTATAATCAAATAGGAAAATCTTTTTTTACTTAGCTTAATTATTTATTAGGTGATTAATAATAAAAAAATTGACATTTATGCTAAGAATGAACCAATCAGACACTTCGATTTAATTTAATAAAGGACTGATCACCCAGTATTTAATTAAGTGGGTGTCACAGGTGGTATCAGAGCATTAAGTTCTAGTGTCCTTAGGATCTGTAAGGCTTATTATGCGTTTTTTTAAGCGTCCTTTGATTTAGAGCCCTAATATTAGGAATGTTGTATTCATCTTTACGCATTGGAAATTTGTACTTCTGTGAATTGTTTGTATGGATGTTGAACTCATTCATTCCATTTCAACTTTCAGATGGCACGTCAAGAAGAACCATCTAACACTGCTAGGGAAGTCAATGAGCAAGGTCAGTCGATACCTCAAGTATCCTTGATGAGAGTATCAATCACAAAAATTGAAGGTATTGTGGTACATACAGTTACCACTGCAGTCTTACAGTACCATGATCGCAATATGCAACTTAAACGAGGCAAAATAATAAGAAAAGATTGTTAATCTGACATGACTAGGGTTAACAATTATGGGAAGACTCCAATACCAAAACAACAAGTTCCTCAGGATCGTAAAGATCAAGGAGGTAATAGACTCTGTGTGAAGAGCCAAAATCGTCAGGGCCAACATAGTCAGGGACAGAATGATGTAAAAAAAAATTGCTCCAAATGTGGAAGAGATAACCATAAACATCAAACTTATACGGATCAAGATGGAAAGAAACCCCGACCTGACCAACAAGGACAACAAGGCCAAAGAAAGAAAAGACTTTTAGGACTCTTCTATAAGTGTGAACAATAGGGTCACGAGTAAGGGACTGTCCTCAACCTGATATTATTTTCATCGAGATGCTCAGCAGGGCCAACATGGCTAAGGAAGAGGTGGAACTAAGCAACAAGGCTAAAATAAATAGAGTCATAATGTGACATAGCTTACTGGTAGATGCTTCAAATGTGGCATGATGGGTCATAGGAGGAAGGATTACCTAGATAAGGGCAAAATACCAGCAGCATGGGAAAATACTACATGGGCATGAGTACAATATCCAGCAGGCAACCGTTCAACAACCACCACCCGCCATTAAGGGTATGTTCTCTATATCTGGGATTATGGGATATATTTTTGTTTGATATTGGGGCTTCACATTCATTTATAGCTACTAGATTTGCACGGGCCATGGGATTGTTAGACAGGACCAACAGTACAATTACATGGGTAGTCTCACCGATGGATAATAGGTCATTGATTTTCTTTATATGGTAGCGAATAGGGATAGAGATTGGAAGACTTATTTTACCTACCAACATGTTTATATTATATATCTCAGAGTACGATGTGATTATTGGTATGGATTGGCTTTTTTCTTATAGAGCCGTGATAGAATGTTTTTAGTGGGTGCATTATTTTTTCTATACCGGGTTAGGAGATATTTTCGGTGGCAGTGCCTCGTCCAGAGGGAGGATCATCCACCCATTTATATCACATAGAAGAGGAGACCTCTAAGGAGATAGTAATTACCATTGATTTGATTTTCGTAGTTCAAATTTTTTTCGATATGTACCAGAAAAAGTGAGCCAGGAGGGTTAGAGAATCTGGCAAAAAAGAAAGAATGAACTTAATAGTGTTAGTGAAGCACCACATGAAAGTATTCCCAATAGAGAACTCATTTTGATAAATTTGAGTGATTAACTTCCTACAAAGTGACGAGGAAGTCAATCAGGGCTGTAGAGGCCAACAATAGTTTCTAAAGGCCTGCATAGCCAAAGGGACAATGTGAGAATAATTGGGAGCTAAGACTTCCAGTCCAAGGGACGGACATTCCAAAATGGTCAGTGGGACCAGTTATAGGAAACGGCTCAAGAAGTTTTGCCTATGTGTAAAGAGTGGGACTACCAGTGTTAAATGTGTCCACATTGATTAGTGCAACCGATAAGATTTGAGGAGGGAAAAACCATGCATGTTAAGCATAACAACTGGAGGCGTGAGAATTTTCAATAAGGAATTGGGTCAAGAGAATTGAGCCCAAGAAGTTTTAACCTGATAATGGTTGTTTTAGGTAGGATTAGTGGAGTCCTCGATAACAATAACATATTAATACTCAATGTCATTGGGGGACTATGAAGGAATATAATGGCTAGTCATGCCATAAGTGAGGCCTAGAGTTTTTAGGCCAAAGTTTCAGTGATGGGTGTGTAAGCCACAGAACACGATAATTTTCCCACATTAAGGAGGGGGCAACTATTGGATGAAATCCTAACTATATAACGAGTGCAAGTGATTATAGGTTGTTTTGGACGCGAGAAGTGAATGTAAGGACCATACGATTAGGAGAGATTGATGAAGTTTTGTTTCATCTTGGAGAGAAAAGGGTTAGGTCAAGTGACATGGATGTGTACCAAATACATATATGAAATGTTAACACTAAAGTTCACGTGCGAGTCGAGTTTATTGGGTACATTAATTTTGGAAACTATGGTTATAAGTGTATAGATAATGAGTAATAAGATTTTAGATGCCACCCGTGAGCAAGTCGGGTGGGCACTAAAGGAAAATGTTATTATCGAAATTTTTACTACTGCATTAAGTTAGTAAATGAGAGATTATTATTGTAATGTGTAGTGATAATTACCAAATGTTTGAACGATAGTAGATTGAGTGATAAACTATCGTGCTAGGTACTCCGGAGTTTGGTAAGGCATCACCAAAATAGGGTTGGGCCTACATATATGTATTTATATATGAAAACATCATGATATCGTAGACTTCAGTGAGTTTGTTATCTCGTTAGATATAATTCCGGTGTATAGGTATTTAATTACTGATGTGTCTCAGGATACATTGTGTTCTTTATCAAGCAATGAAATATATCTTGTTATATATTGCACAAAAAACTTGGGGAGGGAGGGAGACATGTTTCATGTTTTGTTTAAGGACATACATATATTAATATCTCAACATATGGAGATTGTGGGAAGGTACATATTATGGACTAAGGACCTTACAGATCTCGACGATTGATAATGTTAGGTAGTAGTGTATCGGGGGGTTCCTTGTTTGGATATCACTTTGCAAGACACCCCACGCATGAAACTAACGAACGTCGGGAATTACAGAGAAGTTTGGATGATAGTACATGGGATTCGTACCTTAGTAATTGTACATGTGTGAGAATATATTTCATTGTTACAATAATGCTCCAGGCACAGGGTGTATGGGCGCCCTAGGTAATTGAATATTGATTTTTGTTTCCGTTCAGAACATATGGGATAAGGTAAATGAAGATAGAAGTGGAGATATCAGGACTTGTTTGTACGCTCACAAGAATGGTGTTATATTAGGCAGTAGATTGTGATTGTCATGTGAATTTGACAAAATTTATCCCGTGGAGTTGAAGTTTATTCCGTAAGAGTTGTTAAAGGCTTACGTTTCATGAGAAACTGATTATTAGAGCGGAGGAAGGACATGTGACATGCGGTGAGGCAAAGTCACATGTATCACCATTAGAGGTACATTTGAGAGAATATACGATGTATCATGTTATAAATGATAGTGGTGACGAGATTTAATGAAGATAAATATTGACAAATTCAGTTTGGCAATGGATCAGCCGTTTGTTGGAAAAAAGATGGACCATCCGAAACCAGTAGGGGTTTCTTCAACCGTTAAGGATTCCTAAGTGGTAAAGGGAGAGTATTCCCCAGGATGTTATCACGAAAATGGTTACGATCCTATATGGTTGATATAGATCGGTTGACTGGAGTAGATCACGTTATACCAGTTAACACTAGTAATACTATGGGACAGTATGCCAGACTTTTATAATCGAGATAAGGAGGTTAAATTGAGTACCACTTGATATCGTGTTAGAATGGGACAAATTTACGGATGAGTATGACCTACCATCCTCAGACAAATGGTCAAAATAAGCGTACTAGTCAGATGTTGGAGAATAAATTATATGTGTACCCTTAAATCTAAGGAACGAACGAGAGAAATCCCTTCCACTAGTGGAATTTGTGTACAATAACTCATACAAGTTCACTTTTGGGCATTGTGCAAGTTGAGGTATGTCACAGTAAGCCTTGTTGTTCTCCTGCATGTTAGTTAAGGGTGTGGGACTAGGTGCTTTTGTGAAGATCGGAGATGAGCTAATACTTATAGTATATTATCTGTGAAAAAATATATACTGCACAAATAACCTACTTGTCTGTGATCGTTACGAGACGAGATCGAATGTATCAAAGAATGATTAATCTACGAAAGTGAAAATAGTAGAAGAAGGGTATTCAATAGCGTACTATACGGGTGGTACGGAGTAGTTTACATGGGAGTGCAACGATGCGATGCGAAACATATATACATCGTTGTTTCTACCCGATATACTTTTTTCTAAATTTTGGGAAGAAATTTCGGTGTGAGGGGGGAAGTATGTAACACCCCGTATTTTTAGGATATTAAATAATTATGAGATTTATTATTATTGTTGGACTAATTAAATTCAAAATGTGAGAAAATTGATTATAAATTAATCCGAATAAAAATAAAAATAAATATTAACTAGTGTGCCAAGGGTTAATACATATTGTTGAGAATTATGGAATATTACTGTGTGAATACGTAATATGGAATTATGATTTTTCATAAATTGTCTAGAGTGGGAAATATGACAATTTAGTACATTAAGTCAGGACACGCGTGTGAGTCGTGTCGGGACTAATTTAATGGGTTAAAGGATTAAATTATTTTTAAGTAAGTCATATGGTAATTTTGAGCACGTTGTTCAATTCGGAAGGGTCGAGATAGTCAAAAAACTCTGCCCGAGTATTTTATTTGGACTCCGGGATATTTTTAGGCCTAACTGGCATACAGTAGGGGTATTATTGTATTTTATATTTTTGGGGGAAAAATTAGGAATTTAAATATAGAGGAACTTGGGTTAGAGCGGAGTTATCGGTTCTAAACCTACTAGAGAGAAATGAGAAAGGCACAGAGGAAGGAAGAGGATCCATAGGAGTTCTTGGTGCATAACTCAAGAACACACACCAAAAATCCCACCGAAATGTAGATCGTGAGACGAGGAATACATCTATACCAACATCACGAGGAGAATAGATCTTCGAAATTGAGGCAAGTGTTTAATCCTTGCAAAATTGTAGCGGCAACCATGTTCATGTTAGTATAGACATATAATACTCAATCATGATTCATAAATTTTGATGAAATTGGAGAACTAAAGACATTAATTGAAACCTGATATCTAATTAGGATTAATCCTGCATGTAGATAAGCTGGAAATCATGAATAGATGAATTATTTATGATGTATGAATTTGATTTTCAGTTCTTATATAGAAATTTGAGGAACTAGGGTTTGTTTGACTAATTTGGGGAGTTTTATAATTTGTTAATGTTTATGCATGATTAAATGATTCTAGTTCATTAGATATTATCCCAACATGTTTAATTATTATTGGGAAGTAATTGTTGGGAGTTTGGGACAAATCTGTAGAGGGTTTAAGTTGAGAAAGATTGGAAAACGCAGCAGGTAGTAGAATGGAGACAACGATGTTTCGTTCGAACGAGATACATAGTCGTTCGAATGACATGCTAATTCGTTGAAACGAAACCAATTCTGGTTTGAATGATAGTCCAAAAAATAATAATAACAAATCCCTATTTTACCCCTAAACCGTGTTGCACAGTTAGTTGTGTGAGGTAAACTACAAGTTACTGATACTTTCTTAGTGCATAATTATTTGGGAAGCATTCCTAGGATGATACCTTAAGGCTTGGATAGGTGAATTGACTTTGGAAATTTTGAGAGAGTGGATAATCGAATTAATTACATTAAGTCGTAATGAGAAGTATACTACATGAAGAAATGTATGTATGGGTTGGGTGAATACCTGGACTTTAATAGGATAGGGGAGTTCCTATTAATTTTTTTATTATTATTATTATGTGTATAGGATACCTACGCTGCTTGCTATTGGGAGGAGGTCGTCCTACAGTGGACAGTCTTATCCTGGGTGACCCAATGGTGGGATATTTTACTTATATCCAAAGCATATGAACTTAGATACGTGTTATCTGAGACGTAGGATAGTTTTGACAGCTGAATGGGAGCCTAGGTATGTTCGTGACCCATTTGGCTAGTGAGTATCCCCAAATAGCTTATCATCATCCCAATTAGCAATCCTGAGTGTGATCACCAATTAGTCAGGATGTGGGGTCCTTACCCCAACTAAGTCTTCTTCGGTGAACATGATTTGCTTTGTGTGATCAACTTCTTTTGGTCACCGACTCTCTCCTGCCTGAGTCATAACAGGATCGATCTAAAAACTTCCATCACGGAAGTCACCATCTTCAGTTCCATTCAAAAGACGTTCCCCTGAATCTGTTGGTGGTCTGACACCCCATGAAATACTGCAAACTCGTAACGTGTATCATCATCGAGGACATAGTTTGGCTGCAATAACACCACTTATTTTTAGCGTATTATATAATTATGAGTTTTATTATTATTGTTGGATTAATTAAATTAAAAATGTGAGAAAATTGATTATAAATTAATCTGGATAAAAATAAATAAATATTAACTAGCGTTCCATGGGTTGATACTTATTGTTGAGAACTATGGAATATTACTGGTTGAATCCATAATATGGAATTACAATTTTTTATAAATTCTCGAGGGTGGGAAATACGATAATTTGGTACATTAAGTCATGATGCACATGTGAGACGTGTCGGAACTAATTTAATGTGTTAAAGAAGTAAATTATTTTTAAGTAACTTGTATGGTAATTTCGAGCACGCCGTTCAATCCGTAAGGATCGAGATAGTCAGAAAATTCTACCCGAGTATTTTATTTGGACTCCGGGATGTTTTTATGGCTAACCGGCATACCATAGTGGTATTATTGTCCTTTAAATTTTTAGTAAAAAAATTAGGAAATTAAATATAAAGGAACCTGGATTAGAGCGAAGTTATCAGTTCTAAACCTACAAGAGAGAAATTAGAAAGGCATGGAGGAAGGAAGAAGAAGCCATATGAGTCCTTGGTGCATAACTTAAGAACACACACCAAAATTACCACCAAAGTGTATATCGTGAGACAAGGAACACACCTATACCAACATCATCAGGATATCAGACCTTCGAAATTGAGGACAGTGTTTAATCCTTGCAAAATTTTAGCAACAATCATGTTCATGCTAGTATAGATCTATAATACTCAATTATGGTTCATAAATTTTGATGAAATTGGAGAACTAAGGACATTAATTGAAGCCTGATATCTAATTAGGATGAATCCTTCATGTAGATAGGTTGGAAATCATGAATTGATGAATTGTTTATGATGGATGAATTTGATTTTGAGTTCTTATATAGAAATTTGTAGAACTCGGGTTTGTTTAACGAATTTTGGGGATTTTAGAATTTATTAATGTTTATGCATGATTATATGATTCTAGTTTGTTAGATATTATCCAAACATGTTTAATTACTGATGGGGTGTAATTGCTTGGATTTTGGGACAAATCTGTAGAGGTTTTAAGTTGAGAAAGATTGGAAAATGCAACAGGTAGTAGAATCGAGACAACAATGTTTCGTTCGAACGAGATGCATGGTCGGTGGAATGACATGCTAATTTGTTTGAATGAAACCAATTCTGGTTTGAACGACAGTCCAAAAAAAATAATAACAAATCCCTATTTTCCCCCTAAACCGTGTTGCACAGTTAGTTGAGTGAGGTAAACTTCAAGTTATTGATATTAGCTTAGTGCATAATTATTTGGGAAGCATTCCTAGGATAATACCTTAAGGCTTGCATAGGTGAATTAACTTTAGAAATTGTGAGAGATTGGATAATCGAATTAATTACATTAAGTTGTAATGAGAAGTATGATACGCGTAGAAATGTATGTATTGGTTGGGTGAATACCTGGACTTTAATAGGATAGTGGAGTGCCTATTATTTTTTTAATTACTATTATGTGTATAGGATACCTACATAGCTTGCTATCGGGAGGAGGTTGTCGCGTAGTGGACAGTCGTATCCTGGGTGACCCAATAGGGGGATATTTTACTTGTACCCATAGCATATGAACTTGGATATGTGCTATCTGAGATGTAGGATTATTTCGACGGCTGAATGGGAGCGTAGGTATGTGCATGACCCATTTGGCTAGTCAGTATCCACAGGCAGCTTGTAAACATCCCAATTAGCAATCCTGAGTGTGATCACCAACTAGTCATGATCTGGGATCCTTACCCCAACTAAGACTTTTTTGGTGAACATGATGTGCTTCGTGTGATCAACTTCTTGTGGTCACCGATGCTCTCCAGCCCGAGTCTTAGCAGGATCGATCTGAAAATCTTCCATCACAGTAGTCACCCGCTTCAGTTCCATTCAAATATCGTTGCCCTGAATCTGTTTGAGGTCTAACACCCCATGAAATACTGCAAACTCGTAACCTGTATCATCATCGAGGACATCGTCTGGCTGCTATAACACCCCGTATTTTTAGGATATGAAATAATTATAAAATTTATTATTATTGTTTGATTAAATAAATTAAAAATGTGAGAAAATGGATTACAAATTAATCGGATAAAAATAAATAAGTATTAACTAGCGTGCCATGGGTTAATACTTATTGTTGAGAATTATGGAATATTACTCTGTGAATAGGTAATATGGAATTATGATATTTTTATAAATTGTCGAGAGGGGCAAATACGACAGTTTGGTAAATTAAGTTGGGATGCGCGTGTGAGTTGTGTCATGAGTAATTTATTGAATTAAAGAAGTAAATTATTTGTAAGTAACTCCTATGGTAATTTCAAGCATGTCGTTGAGTCCCGAAGTTTCGAGATAGTCAGAAAACTCTACCCGGGTATTTTATTTGGACTTCGGGATGTTTTTAGGCCTAACCGGCATACCGTAGGGGTATTATTGTCCTTTAAATTTTTGGGGAAAAAATTAGGTAATTTCATATAGAGTAACGTGGGTTAGAGCGGAGTTATCAGTTCTAAACCTACGAGAGAGAAATGGAAAAGGAACAACGGAGGAAGAAGAAGCCATGGGAGTTCTTGGTGGATAACTCAAGAACACACACCAAAAATCCCCCCCTAGTGTAGATCGTGAGACGAGGAACACACCTATACCAACATCACGTGGAAAATAGACCTTCGAGATCATGATATCTAATTAGGATTAATCATGCATGTAGATAAGCTGGAAATCATGAATAGATGAATTATTTATGATGTATGAATTTGATTTTCAGTTCTTATATAGAAATTTGAAGAACTAGGGTTTGTTTGACTAATTTTGGGGATTTTTAGAATTTATTAATGTTTGTGCATGATTAAATGATTCTAGTTTGTTAGATATTATCCCAACATGTTTAATTATTAATGGTAAGTAATTATTGGGAGTTTGGGACAAATCTGTATTGGTTTTAAGTTGGGAAAGATTGGACAACGCAACAGGTAGCAGAATGGAGACAACGATGTTTCGCTCGAACGAATGACATGCTAATTCGTTCGAACAAAACCAGTTCTGGTTCGAACGACAGTCCAAAAAAATAATAACCAATGCCTATTTTTCCCCTAAACTGTGTTGCAGAGTTAGTTGAGTGAGGTAAACTACCAGTTACAGATATTAGCTTAGTGCAGAATTATTTGGGAAGCATTCCTTGGATGATACCATAAGGCTTGGAAAGGTGAATAAACTTTGGCAATTTTGAGAGAGTGGATAACCGAATTAATTACATTAAGTAGTAATGAGAAGTATGCTACGTGTAGAAATGTATGTACGATTGGGTGAGTACCTGGACATTAATAGGACAGTGGAGTGCCTATTATTTTTTTATTATTCTTATTATAGTGTGTATAGCGTACCAACGCTGCTTGCTATCGAGAGGAGGTTATCGCGCAGTGTACTGTCTTATCCCGGGTGACCCGATGGGGGGGGGGATATTTGACTTGTACACAAAGCATATGAACTTGGATATGTGCTATCTTAGAAGTCGGATAGTTTCGACGGCTAAATGGGAGCGAAGGTATGTGCGTGACGCATTTGGCTGGTGAGTATTCTCGCCTCCAATATTTGTGTAAGGAGATTTACGGTTCATGAGAGACGCCAAACCAATTGTCCTTTAAGCAGTGAGAGATCCATCAGGACATGATAGGAGAGTAAACATCGCGCTAATTGGTCCTAACTAAGGGGCGCATGATTTATATATATATATATATATATATATATACACTTGTGAAGAATTCTAATGTTTGGAATTAGAAAATTTATAAATGTTGGTATGTAATGTAATTTCAATGGATAAAAGATTTTCTATCGAAAGAGTGAATGTAAAATATAGGTAACTGGTATAAAGGAACATTATTAGCGTATTGTATAGGCGATATGGGTTACTCCTTTGAGATATATTTAGAAGTATAAGTCTATGATTTGGATGGGAACATTATGGATAACTAGGTTAGGATAGATGTACGTTAGGCGTGCACAATAGTGAAGAGGTGAGAATCTCATGTGAAAGTTCTAAACTAACATGCACTTAATAATTGCATCATTGCAGTTTTAAATAGTTGCTAAAACAAATATTTTTACAGCTCGGGCTCTAACCCGTTTCTTTCTAATCTTTTCTCTTTTGATATATATATATATATATATATATATATATATATATATATATAGGCGGCCGACCACAGGGATACCAGACTTAGATGTGTTGATTATTTAGCGAGTTGCAGCAGTTGTGGGAGTTGTAAGCCTTTTCCCTCAGGCGCTTCTATCATTTCTCTCCACTCTTTTCAGATATTTCATTTAGGGCATGTTATTCCCCTTTCCTTGTCATTTAGTAGAGATTTTACTCAGTTCCATTCGGGATTTTATTTTTATTTCACTTGAGGATATTATGGTTTGCTGGTTTTTGACTTTGAACTGGACTGTTTTATCGAGTACGAATTATTTCATTATTTGACTCATGTTCAATATTTATTTTATTCTTGTGGTATGTGAGTAGCTTATATTTTAAAGATTGGAAATTTATTAATGGATTAGTTTTGTATAATCAAATGAGAAAATTTTTTGACACTTAGCTTATTTATTTACTAGGTGATTAATAATAAAAAAATGTTTTTCGACAATGATGCTAAGAATGAACCAACCAGACACTTTGCTTTAATTTAATAAAGGACTGATCACCCGATATTTAATTAGGCGGGGTGTCACAGCTTTTGCGACCATTGTCTCCACCACTAGGATGGACCACATCTTCAACCTTATCATACTTCTCGATACGATCAATAAGATAATCGATACTCATAGCTTCGTTCTTGGTGAGGGATTGGTGGAACAAAGAGGTGGTAGGCAAGCGAATTTTGAAGGATCCCATGAAAACCTTCTTCCAGCAATCCTCAATCTCATTAAAAACTTCCCAGTATCTCTTGGCGTATTTCTAAGATTTTTTTGTGGCTTCTTCATCATACTGAGCATATAATCCATCTGCTTAGTATGGGAGTTCCTCGTTATGAATCATGTCATGAAAGCCTCCGCTAGTGCTGCAAAATTCCTAATCGACCTATGGGGAATACTTTTCAAACCATTTATGTGCTATATCATGTAGTCTAGAAGGGAAGATCCTTCACATGACTGCATCGTTGTGGCTTTATAAGGTCATTGCTTATCGATATTACCTGACATGGATTATATGGTATATTTTCCCATCATAAACCTTTAACATGAGGGCAACGAATTTCCTTTTTTCTTTTGGGGGTGGGGAGATCCTCGCGTTCGATATCCCTAAAAAAAGGGTCTTCATCTGAGAGTTGAGAGATCTTCTAGAAAACTCTCTGGTTGATCTGGCTCCTTGGTGTGCTGGATGTTAGTCCATCTCCCTACGGACCTGAATACTCAAATCCTCACTTGGTCGATTATTATTCCAGTGGTGCCTCTCATGATGGCCACACTCTGATCTGTCATATTTAGTTCTCTCCTGGTCACTACTAGTGCTCCTTCCTCGGCTGGGGGAGTCTCCCCCTTGAGAGCTAGGATTCTTGTCTCTACGTCGCCTTCTATTTCTGGGGAGATCCCTCTCCATTCTTTCAAGTCGCCTCTTAAGGCGAGCATTTTATTTGTCCTAGCAGCATGTTGCCTCTACTTGTTCTCGAATTCTAGCTTCATAGGCATCTACCATCCTAGAAATATGAGTGGACCTTGGTGGCCCATGGCTCTCTTCATAAGGTCTCCTTCCCTGGAAAAAACTTGGGTTTGAATGTTGGCAAATTTCAGACCTGACCCTATGAGGGGTTAGGTGGTCTTCGTGAACATGTTCGACTTGTGGAATGTTACTGCTGTGGTGAGACATTGTTAGATTTCTTGTAATGAATGATTTCATAGGAATACAAGTCGATTTCCATAGATGGCTGTAATACCCCGTATTTTTGCCAATATTTATTTTTGGGATTAATTAATTAAATGAGAATTAATTGGGAATTAATCCGAATAAAATACTAGCGAGATGCGAGTTGGTATTTGATTATATGTGCATATATGATTATATATGAATATTGAATTATGAAATTTGTCATGAGATTGATATACGACAATTTGGTCATTTTATTTGGACGCGGGTGATAGTCGCGTCAGGAGATAATTATTTTTATGATAAAAGTGAATTTAAATTCTATTAACCGTATGGTCGTTTTGAGTGCGCCAACGCGTCCGGAAGGGTCGAGATAGTCAGAAAACACTAGTCGGGGGTTTAGTTTGGGTCCCGGGATATTTTTAGGCCATACCGACATCTTATAAGGGTAGTTTGGTAATATTGTATTTTTGGAATTTAATAATGACGAAAATTAGTAAATTATATCTGATTTAGGAAACCAACCACTAAACCCACTACCAACCATATTGACCCATAAGACTACGGGGAGTTTTAGAATTAGGTTTTCTAAGTTCCCAAAACAAACCCTAGCCACCTTTGGAGAAGAAGGCTTGTAAAGAGAGAGAGAGAAGGAATTCTGCAGAAAAAGCTTCATCAAATCAACACCAAATTCAAAGACAATCGAGGCAAGTGGTTTAATTCTATTTAATTCAGATAATGTTTCATCCATGTTAGATAAATTGAAAGATTTACATGTTATTGGAAGTTAAATAAAAACCCCTTTTAATTGGACTTAGAACTTGAATCTTGAGGACAAATTTCATGTAGAATAGTATGGAGATGATTACCCTGATGTTAATATATGTTGGAAGTTACAAAAATGGATCTAATTTGAGTAAATTGATGATTATAAATTCTAGGGTTTATGTTCTTGAAATTTGGAGAAAAAGTGTAGAGATTTGTAAATTGATTGATGTTAGGATGATTTAAACCGAGAAAACACGTTAATATATGACCTTGATTTGTTTAGGGATGATTAGAGACCTTAAAACATTGTTGGGATGAATTTTGGTTGAGATTAGAGGTGTAGAAATTGGTGAAAAATGAAACTAGGGAAATCTGGGCTCGGAACTGGTCGTTCGTTAGAAGACCTCCCCAGGTCGTTCGAACGAGCTCGTTCGAACGAGCTTCTAACGAGTTGACCAGTCTCTTTTAACAAGAGGAAATTTCGTTCGATATCTTCGTTCGAACGAGATCTCGTTAGAAGTTAGTTTGTTCGAACGAACTGAATCTCGTTCGAACAGCCTCGTTCGAACGAGACTTCGAACGAGTTGACAGTTTAGGCCTTTTGTCCTGTTTTGATTTTTGGAGGCCCGTAAACTTGTTCGAGGATAGAGATAACATTCCTTTGATGATGTATTGGTATACTTGGGATATTTGGGACATAATGAGGAGTAAATTATAAATGTGGAACGAATCAAATAGACAGTTTGGGTTGAGACGTGAGTGTCTACTACGATGTGAGAATAATTTACGGCACGTATAATTATAAACCGGGATATTGTGAATTGTATATATTAGTTGGTACTGGATTGAAAGTGTACCACCCATAAACTACGATGATTACTAAGATGCGTGTCTACTTAGTATTGGTATATGATTTGTGTGTATGCCATACCTACCATACTTGCTATCACGGGAGGTTTGCATTCGCTTAGGGCCCTCTAATCCCTGTGTTGCCCGGATTTAGACTGGTTACCTGGATGAACATAGGTCAGATAAAGACTTATTGGGATGTTAATAAGTCCGCTGATCGTGGGAGCGTAGGTATGTGCGTGACCCATGTGATGTGACTATGTTCGCCTCCACTGTTTGTGATTTGTGTTATATGAACGATTCCTGAGAGATTCGGAATGCGTGATCCTTATGTACGTGATGTACCGGGATGGATAGCAGAGTATGTGTGCACCCCAGCTTAGTCTCGGGGTGCTTGTATTGTATATTTATGAGGTGAATAATATACACTTAGTAAATGAGAACTTTCATGTGATATAGTGTGTATAATATGGAAACGTTGTGAGTATATATAAAGGGATTACCTAAAATGAACTATATTGCTTAAAAGAGAATCAGAATTTACGTTAAGCCCCTATTTAATTGAGATCGTTATAGTGTTAATGGGAACCGAGTAATAAGGGTAGGACCTATGACAGTCTATATAGATATGATGTCACTTAGTTAGTGGTTTGGGTCATTTTAGATGGGTACTTACGTTAGGAGTGCACAGTTAGACGAGAGGTGAGAATTTCATGTGAGTGCACGTCCTAACATGTACTTTGCATTTAATGTTTTAAATGTTTTTAAAGAACTTGCAGGTTTTTAAAATATCTCCACATTCGGGCTCTGACCCGTTTGCTTTCAAATCTATTTTCTTGTAAAACCATTTTAGGTGCCCATCCACAAGGACACCATGCATAGGATACTCATTCAGGTGACGAGCTGTAGCTGTTTGTGGAAGCTACAGGGAATTTCTTTTAGACTCTTCTATCATTTGGATTCCAGATTCAGTATCTATCAGTTGTAGGGAATGTTTCCCATTTCTATTTGAGATATTTTTCCATTACAGTTTTTCAGACTTTGGCATGTATTGATTTAGTATTCAGTTTAATTATTTCAGTTTGTGGTATTGTAGTTAGGAGTTCCTCCAGACTTTATTTACATTATGGGATGGTTATTCTATTTACTTCGTTATGGTGAATGGTGTTATTATTCTTCATTACATTTGTTGCATGATAATCAGAATTAAATTAAAATTTGACAACTTACTTTTTAAATACTAGGTGGTTAGTAATATTAAAATGTTTTCGACAGTGATGCTATTAACTGATCCAACTTGGCATTTTGATTTAATTTAATAAAGGAGTAGCTACCCGGTATTTAATTAGTCGGGGTGCCATAGGTGGTATCAGAGCATCAGGTTCTAGTGTCCTTTAGGACCTGTACGGCTATTATGTTTCCGCTAAGTTTTCTTTGATATAGAGCCCTATATTTTAGGACTGTTGTACTCTTTTGTGTATGCTTCGTTCTTCAGCTATTTTAAGTTTATAAATGGTGAACTTATAAACTTTATTCTTATTTCAGATGCCTCCATGACGTGCACGACGAGTTCCCAGGGATGCAACGCCCGAACCCCAGCCCGCTCCAGTTCAGGGCATGATGAACGCCGCTGAGGTTGCAGCCATAGTAGCCCAAGCGGTAAATGCCGTAGTTCAGCAAGCACCACCGCAGGCACCGGTTGCCGCGCCAGTACAGGCAAATGCATTCCCGTTTGCTTGGGAACGTTTACGTGACGCTTTTCAGAAAGCGCATCCGCCAGAGTTTGCAGGCAGCTTAGATGTGGTAGTCTCGAGCCAGTGGAGGAAGGATATGCAGAGGCACTTGAGGATGTATGAGTGCACGGATGTTCAGAAGCAGGTGCTAGCTACTTTCAAGCTAGTTGGATCTGCACTACAGTGGTGGGAGTCTATTACCACCGTGGAGGAGAGGGATACTCTCACTATTCAGGAATTTTGGGTGCGGTTTGACCGTAAGTACTTTTCGTCTGTTGTTCATACGAAAATGAGGAGGAAGTTGATGAATCTGAAGCAGGAGGGTAAAACCGTGGCCGAGTATGAGGCCGAGTTCACGAATCTGTTGAATATCGTTCCGGATGAGATACCGACAGAAAGGAAGAAGATCGAGAAATTCACCGACAGGTTGACATGGAGGATCCGTCAGCATCTGTTAGGGAACCTTTCATTGGCCACTTATTCTGATGTGGTTAACGCTGCTTTGTTACACTGCCAGGATCACCGCTTTCATATGGCTGAAGGCAAGAGATCGGGAGAGTCTAGCCATCAGGGAAGGACTGGAGGACATGGTGTCGGTGGGGCACAATCTGTTCAGGGGCAGAGACAGGGTGAGCAGGGTTCCCAGCAGGGGGATCAGAAGAGGTTTAGATCAGGGAATTACAGGCACGGACAGGGAGGTTTCCGTCAGGGCCATCAGGGTCCAAAAGGCCATCAGGGCCAACAGGGGCAGAATGGGCAGCAGTTTCAGTAGGGCCAGCAGGGCCAAGGGAGGAACGGTAACGGCCACCAGGGCCGGGGACAGCAGGGGCAGATAGGAGGGAACTTTCCAGGGAAGTGTTATGTTTGTGGCAAGACTGGCCATAAACGACAGGATTGTCCTGATAGGGGCAGGGCCCCACAGCAGTAGCAGCAGGGTGCTCGCCAGGAGCCGCAGAGGCCTATGTTTCCTGCCGCTCTCCCCGCACCGCCACAGATGGAAGCATTGCCACCCATTCCAGCAGTCCAAGTTCAGCAGGGGCAGCTACAGTATGGATGTGTCTATAACGTCCACCAGGCAGCAGTTCCATAGGCACCGCCCACGATTAAGGGTACGTTTCTTATCCATGGCACTATGGGTCGGGTATTGTTTGATACGGGGGCTACACATTGTTTTATAGCTACACATTTTGCGAAGGCTTTAGGGTTGTTAGCCACAGCGAAGAGCACAGTGACGTGTGTCGACTCACCATTGTGGAATGGGTCACTTATATTCTTTATATGCCGGGTAGTGGGGGTAGAGATTGGTGGTTTGGTATTACCTGCAGACATGTTGGTATTAGATATGCATGTGCACGATGTGATTATCGGTATGGATTGGCTCGTAGCTTATAGGGCCATGATTGATTTCTTCAGCGGGAGCATTGTTTTTGCCATTCCGGGCCAAGAGATGTTTGTAGTGGCGATGCCTCGCCCAGAGGGAGGATCGACCGCTCATTTGTATTACATAGAGGAGGATACCTCTAAGGAGGTTGTGATTCCTTTAGATTCTATCCCAGTTATCAGGGAGTATTCGGATGTGTTTCAGGAGATACCAGGCCTACCCCCCAGTCGACAGACAAACTTTGTTATAGATTTACTGCCAGATACGAGACCTATAGCACGCGCACCGTACTGTATGGCTCCGGCAGAGATGCGAGAGCTACGAGATCAGATAGAGCAGCTGTTAGGTCAGGGCTTTATTCGCAGAAGTACCTCACCTTGGGGCGCTCCAGTTTTGTTTGTGAAGAAGAGGGACGATTCACTAAGATTGTGTGTGGACTACCGGAGTTGAACAAGGTCACGATACGGAATAAGTATTCGTTGCCTTTAATCGATGACCTATTTGACCAGTTGAGAGGAGATTCTTTCTTCTAGAAGATTGATTTGAGATCGGGATACCATCAGTTGCGTATCAGGGAGGAGGATGTCTCGAAGACTGCGTTCTTAACGTGATATGGATCTTACGAGTTTTGGGTTATGCCTTTTGGTTTGACCAATGCTCCAGCAGTGTTTATGGACTTGATGAATAGGGTGTTCAGAGAGTTCCTTGACCAGTTTGTCATTGTCTTCATTGATTATATTCTGGTTTACTCCCAGACAGAGGAGGAGCACGCCGAGCATTTGAGGCAGGTTTTGCAGACGCTGCGTCAGAACGAGCTGTATGTAAAGTTTGAGAAGTGCGGGTTTTGGTTGAAGGGGGTCCAGGTTTTGGGACACATTATTTCTGACCAGGGGATATCTGTTGATCCGGGGAAGGTATCCGCGGTGAGGGAGTGGGGACACCCCACGACACCGACTGAGATTCGTAGTTTCTTGGGCCTAGCAGGATACTAGAGGAGATTCATTTAGGGATTTTCGAAGATAGCGGGTCCTTTGACACATCTTACTCGTAAAGGTGTGCCGTTCATTTGGAGTGATGCCTGTCAGTTAGCATTTGAAGAGTTGAAGGACAAGTTAACCTCAGCACCTGTGTTAGCATTGCCGAGACCGGGAGTTGAGTATTTGGTTTACACTGATGCGTCTTTGCAAGGACTTGGAGGTATATTGCAGCAGGAGAGACAATCCATAGCTTATGCTTCCCGTAAGCTTAAGCCCCATGAGAAGAATTACCCCACACATGATTTGGAGTTGGCAGTAGTGGTATTTGCCCTACGAATTTGGAGGCACTATCTTTTGGGGGAGAAGTTCCAATTGTTCACAGACCACAAGTCCTTACAGTACCTATTCACGCAGAAGGAGTTGAACATGCGGCAAAGGAGGTGGCTTGAGTTTGTGAAGGACTACCAGTTCGATATAAAGTATCACCCAGGAAAGGCTAACATGGTAGCAGACGCGTTGAGCCGTAGGCCAGCAGATGAGGTGGCAGGGGTGTGGAAGGTAAAATGGAAGGAGTTGGGACACCAGGACGCAGTGGCCCGATCTTTCATGTCTGTGATGACCGTTACACCGCAGATTGTTACGAAGGTAGTACGGTCACAGGATAATGACTCGTTCTGTCAGGAGCAGATAGTTCGATTACTAGCAGAGGGAGCCGAGTCCTATACCGTTAGCTCAGACGGGGGATTACGCTTCAATGGAAGATTGGTGGTTTCGGAAGGGGAGAAATTACGACACGAAGTGATGGCAGAGTCGCACGGCTCACGGTTCGCGGTACATCCCGAAGGGGATAAAATGTACCAAGACATGAGACGCCAGTATTGGTGGAGCGGTATGAAGAGAGATATCGCTGTGTTTGTTTCGAAGTGCGCCACTTGTCAGCTAGTAAAAGTGGATCATCAGAGACCGACAATACTTCTACAGCCGTTGGAGGTTCTGAGGTGGATGTGGGAGAGCATATCCATGGACTTTATCACGGGGTTGCCTACGTCGCAGAGGGGTCACGACTCCGTTTGGGTAATTGTGGACAGGTTGTCCAAAGTCACTCACTTTTTACCCGTAAGGACTGACTACACTACGGGATTGTATGCCCATCTCTTCATTTAAGAGATTGTGAGACTTCACGGTGTGCCCCTAAATATCATGTCTAACAGAGACAGGATATTTGTTTCGCGATTTTGGGAGAGTTTCCAGGAGGCCATGGGCACGGAATTGCGGTTGAGTACGACTTATCATCCGTAGACCGATGGGCAGATCGAGCGCACAAATCAGATGTTGGAGGACATGCTACGCATGTGCATTATTGACTTTGGGGGTGGATGGGAGCAGTACCTTCCACTGGTGGAGTTTGCTTACAACAACTCCTATCAGTTCACTATTGGCATGGCTCCGTTTGAGGCGTTGTACGATAGACCTTTTCGTTCCCCAGTATGTTGGTTAGAGGTGGGGGACAACAAACTACTTGGGCCGGAAGTGATTCAGGATACTTCGGCAAGGATTGAGTTGATTCGGAGTCGCATTCGGGTAGCTCAAGACCGACAAAAGAGTTATGCTGATGCGAAGAGATCTTTCAGGGAGTTCCAAGTGGGGGACCAGGTTTTGCTTAGAGTATCTCCTATGAAGGGGGTTATGCATTTCGGGAAGAAGGGGAAGTTGGCACCGAGGTATGTGGGGTCGTTTCCTATTATTGAGCGGATTGGACCAGTTGCGTATAGACTCGGGTTACCGGAGCACTTACACCGGATTCACGATGTGTTTCATATTTCCTCGTTGAGGAAATATCTCACAGATAATTTGGCTCATTCTCATATCGCTTTGGAGGAGATTGACCTACAGCCTGATAGCTCCTACGAGGAGGGGCTGATTACTATTTTGGACTGAAGTGAGAGGAAACTGCGGTCAAATTTAGTTCCGTTAGTGCGTGTTCAATGGCGACATCATAATGTAGAGGAGTCCACATGGGAGCGCGAGGATGAGATGCGCGAGCGTTATCCAGAGTTGTTTTTATCGGGTACTTTCTAGTTTCGAATTTCGGAACGAAATTCTGTTATTAGGGGGGAAGTATGTAATACCCCGTATTTTTGCCAATATTTATTTTTGGGATTAATTAATTAAATGAGAATTAATTGGGAATTAATCCGGATAAAATACTAGCGAGATGCGAGTTGGTATTTGATTATATGTGCATATATGATTATATATGAATATTGAATTATGAAATTTGTCGTGAGATTGATATACGACAATTTGGTCATTTTATTGGGACGCGGGTGATAGTCGCGTCAGGAGATAATTATTTTTATGATAAAAGTGAATTTAAATTCTATTAACCGTATGGTCGTTTTGAGTGCGCCAACGCATCCGGAAGGGTCGAGATAGTCAGAAAACACTAGCCGGGGGTTTAGTTTGGGTCCCGGGATATTTTTAGGCCATACCGGCATCTTATAAGGGTAGTTTGGTAATATTGTATTTTTGGAATTTAATAATGATGAAAATTAGTAAATTATATCTGATTTAGGAAACCAACCACTAAACCCACTACCAACCATATTGACCCATAAGACTACGGGGAGTTTTAGAATTAGGTTTTCTAAGTTCCCAAAACAAACCCTAGCCACCTTTGGAGAAGAAGGCTTGTAAAGAGAGAGAGAGAAGGAATTCTGCAGAAAAAGCTTCATCAAATCAACACCAAATTCAAAGACAATCGAGGCAAGTGGTTTAATTCTATTTAATTCAGAGAATGTTTCTTCCATGTTAGATAAATTAAAAGATTTACATGTTCTTGGAAGTTAAATAAAAACCCCTTTTAATTGGACATAGAACTTGAATCTTGAGGACAAATTGCATGTAGAATAGTATGGAGATGATTACCCTGATGTTAATATATGTTGGAAGTTACAAAAACGGATGTAATTTGAGTAAATTGATGATTATAAATTCTAGGGTTTATGTTCTTGAAATTTGGGGAAAAAGTGTAGAGATTTGTAAATTGATTGATGTTAGGATGATTTAAACCTAGAAAACACGTTAATATATGACCTTGATTTGTTTAGGGATGATTAGAGACCTTAAAACATTGTTGGGATGAATTTTGGTTGAGATTAGAGGTGTAGAAATTGGTGAAAAATGAAACTAGGGAAATCTGGGCTCGGAACTGGTCGTTCATTAGAAGACCTCCCCAGGTCGTTCGAACAACCTCGTTCGAACGAGCTTCTAACGAGTTGACCAGTCGCTTCTAACGAGAGGAAATTTCGTTCGCTATCTTCGTTCGAACGAGATCTCGTTAGAAGGCAGTTCGTTCGAACGAACTGAATCTCGTTCGAACAGCCTCGTTCGAACGAGACTTCGAACGAGTTGACAGTTTAGGCCTTTTGGCCTGTTTTGATTTTTGGAGGCCCGTAAACTTGTTCGAGGATAGAGATAACATTCCTTTGATGATGTATTGGTATACTTGGGATATTTGGGACATAATGAGGAGTAAATTTTAATTGTGGAACGAATCAAATAGACAGTTTGGGTTGAGACGTGAGTGTCTACTACGACGTGAGAATAATTTACGGCACGTATAATTATAAACTGGGATATTGTGAATTGTATATATTAGTTGGTACTGGATTGAAAGTGTACCACCCATAAACTACGATGATTACTTAGTATTGGTATATGATTTGTGTGTATGACATACCTACCATACTTGCTATCACGGGAGGTTTGCGTTCGCTTAGGGCCCTCTAATCCTTGTGTTGCCCGGATTTAGACTGGTTACCTGGATGAACATAGGTCAGAGAAAGACTTATTGGGATGTTAATAAGTCCGCTAATCGTGGGAGCATAGGTATGTGCGTGACCCATGTGATGTGACTCTGTTCGCCTCCACTGTTTGTGATTTGTGTTATCTGAACAATTCCTGAGAGATTCGGAATGCGTGATCCTTATGTACGTGATGTACCGGGATGGATAGCAGAGTATGTGTGCACCACAGCTTAGTCTCGGGGTGCTTGTATTGTATATTTATGAGGTGAATAATATACACTTAGTAAATGAGAAATTTCATGTGATATTGTGTGTATAATATGGAAACGTTGTGAGTATATATAAAGGGATTACCTAAAATGAACTGTATTGCTTAATTGAGAATCAGAATTTACGTTAAGCCCCTATTTAATTAAGATCGTTATAGTGTTAATGGGAACCGAGTAATAAGGGTAGGACCTATGACAGTCTAGCTAGATATGATGTCACTTAGTTAGTGGTTTGGGTCATTTTAGATGGGTACTTACGTTAAGAGTGCACAGTTAGACGAGAGGTGAGAATTTCATGTGAGTGCACGTCCTAACATGTACTTTGCATTTAATGTTTTAAATGTTTTTAAAGAACTTGCAGGTTTTTAAAATATCTCCACATTCGGGCTCTGACCCGTTTGCTTTCAAATCTATTTTCTTGTAAAACCATTTTAGGTGCCCAGCCACAAGGACACCATGCATAGGATACTCATTCAGGTGACGAGCTGTAGCTGTTTGTGGAAGCTACAGGGAATTGCTTTTAGACGCTTCTATCGTTTGGATTCCAGATTCAGTATCTATCAGTTGTAGGGCATGTTGCCCATTTCTATTAGAGACATTTTTTCATTACAGTTCTTCAGACTTTGGCATGTATTGATTTAGTATTCAGTTTAATTATTTCAGTTTGTGGTATTGTAGTGAGGAGTTCCTCCAGACTTTACTTACGTTATGTGATGGTTATTCTATTTACTTCGTTATGGTGAATGGTGTTATTATTCTTCATTACACTTGTTGCATGATAATCAGACTTAAATTATAATTTGACAACTTACTTTTTAAATACTAGGTGGTTAGTAATATTAAAATGTTTTCGACAGTGATGCTATTAACTGATCCAACTTGGCATTTTGATTTAATTTAATAAAGGAGTAGCTACCCGGTATTTAATTAGTCGGGGTGTCACAACGGCGTCAATTGTGAGTGTAGAAAAGTTCTCAATAAACGAATCTACGAAAATAATCACAAATGGCAGAAAGTAGATGGAATCACACACAACAACGATGTACGTGGTTTGACAACTTGCCTACATCCACATAGAGGTTACTTGTTCTTTTTAAGTGTATCTTAATTATTATAATTTTTCATCCCCTTGCCTCCGGTCAGGGAATACAATTTATAGATGTGTTTGTTACAAAGCTCGAGTTGTTTAAAAAACTCCATCATAACACGTGGATTGGCCATAAGATAATTGATTATCTCGGCCGCGATTCTTGGTACCTGATTTGGCCATATCCATGGGTTTTCTCACGTACTAAAAGTCTCGTGTGGCAATTAAGCCATGATTTGGTTGGACCATGTGTGTTTATTAAGACTTGTTCGACTACTCTCATGGGCTTATAAAAAATGAGCTCCCACAATTATATAATTAATAACGTCCATTAATTATTTATAAAATGAGGAACATATATCACATAACATGCAAAATTTGTTCACCATATAAATTTTCATTCTATTATTAAAATCACAAGTAATAATTATTCACAATTATTAATATATTTCCATAATTAATAAATAATAAATAAATGGCGTAAAAACTCGGGGTATTATAGTGACATAGTTTCCTTAAATAGCATGTCCATCAATGGACAATACAATATAATTTTAAGTATCATAATCTAAACGAAGGATTCAACCTTTGAGGATGTTCTTATTACTCTATCGAGAAATCCATATAAGTCCCATACCTAAAAGATTCAAAACATGTACACATAAAAGAATGGGGGATAACTACGTTGTTACATTATTGTCTAGTAACATACCAGACCATCTAATAAATCAGGCCATCCATATCTTTATGTCATGATACCTTTACCCACTAATCACATGATCAAAAACATCAACATCCACACAACTAACTATGTCAAATAAGATCTTATTAGGTGGTCCCAAATCCATTTAAATCCACAATCCCAACTTATATAAACCCCACGAGCCAAATATGGTATGTTTATAAATAATACACATGGCATATATATATACTTCTGGAAAGGTACCTACAGATTTCACCCAACTTCACGATTAATCTTAAATCCTATACCTATGTTCCCATGATAACTTTGTATGCTTGGATCCCCAAATTTACTACTCAAAACCTCGGCTCAAAATTTTATAAAAAATTAAGGTCCTTAAAGAATAAATGAAGTCTCTACAATCTATCAAAATTCAAACACAAGCGGATTTTAAGCAACTGTGTGCACAGGGTATACGTACTAAGTCTCTTCCTAAATCCATGCGCATGTGGCTATTTTACAATTGTGCTCATGACCCCTTATCCCTATTTTGATGAAAAAGTGTTGGGCCTGAAATTCAAAAAATTACCCAAAACCTACCTAACTTCATTTTTTCAATTGTAGATTGTTTTAAAACAATTATCTAACCTCAAGACGATCCTTAAACCCCTAAAATGCCTATATAGTTTATTCCGAACATGTTTCTAACAATCAAATATAATTATTTAGTTTAAATCATCATTATATGATTTAAAACATCAATATTAACATGAAGGTGATTAAAGCTCATAATGATTTCGGGTTATGATTATCCAAAGGTTTCTTAAATCATTAAAGTCTATTTTAAACACACTGTTCATCATTCCCAATCAGATATAATATAGATCTAAACAATCTATAAGTACATAAACATGATATTGACTAAGGTATGACACTTTAATGAATCATATCTTGTTTTTGATAATAAATATTCTTATAACAACCAAAGTTCAACCCCCTAGTATATTGGATTATAACATAGCGTCTGTCTAACTCAAATAAATTCAATGTCGCAATTAAGATATAAATAAGTTACGTATTAAACCATGGTAAAGAAAGATATTTCTTTACCGATATGTGTGATTGAAGGTTTTATCTTGATTCATCCTATTTAGATCTCTAATTTTTTCCTCAAAATCCTTCCTTACCTCTACCAAAACTTCTATACTTCTGGGTTTTTGTATTAGGATAAAAGTGAATAACTAAATATGGATACTGTTAATTGAATAATCTTATCCCACAAGTCTATAAAAAGCCTAACCTTGGACACCCATATGGCTCAAAATGCTACCCAATCAGGAAAAAAAATAGACCAAAGGTTGCTTGGCTTATTTTCACTACAAATGGTAATTGAAGTTAATTAGGATTGTGAGTGTTCCGTGCTAGATTTTTGGTCTTATCAATTGTTGATACTAAATTTAGTCTGCTGACGTGGATCAATTAGGTGGAGACACATGTCAATCTACATGGCACCCGCGAACATCTTTTTGAACAACACATTGACTCCAAGGAGCTCAACCTCCCCGACTAACTCAAGCGCTCCGAACAACAAGTGTTCTCCGAGGAACTTTATTAAACTGAGAAACTCATGTATACCAAACTACTTAGGCGGTCCGAGCTGCATCTCGTACAGAGCATTCACATCCAGATAATCAAGAGGACAACTGCGTATTAAATGCTCATTATTGTCACACAGATGTAAACGCCTACTGGATAGCTATGTATTATTCTTTCGCATGTACAGCCTCAGGGCTATAAATACATTATATCATCCTCATTGTAAGGGGATTCGGAATTTCTTGGTAAACCCCATTATCAAGAATTCCAAACAAACAGTCAGCTATAACAAAAACAGTGGACGTAGGCCATTCTTATAAGGCTGAACCACTTTAAAATCTTTTGTCTTATTTATTTTTATCTGTGATTGAATAATTAGAGATAATCTAATTTTTTACATCAACAGATTGGTGCCGTCTGTGGGAAATGACGGTAATTTCATTTTTCACCAAAACCAGTTATCATCAATGACTGATCATCCAGAATCCAGTAATCGAAACGCTGGGATTCCCCCAAATCCATCTACTCCTCCAAATATCCAAGATCTGGCTGGAATAATGGCTAATTTGGCCCAGGTCCAGACGACCATGCAAGAGACTATGCAATAACTCATACAAACTGTCCAGGGTGGGGTATCTACCCATTCAGGACAGCAAAGCGTTCAAAGATACACCCGTTCACCTTCTTCGCGTAATAGGCATACTGATTCATATCGCATTGAGAGATCTGATGATTTTTCTTATCAACCTGGTCGAACTTCGTTAGTACGAGCTACAGATACTGAACAAAACATCACTCTCTCTCCAGAAATAACTAGTGCATTGGAGAGATTAAGTAGGGCCTCTACTTTTGATCGTTTGGGCCCTAGGAGGAATAGAAGTCCTCCTAAGGCTATCTCGAGGAACTTTCGACCACCATCCGATGTAAAGGAAGGTTCTGTCCAATCACGACCAACTGCTCGTAATGAAAGTTCTCAGGAAGCAAATTCAATACGATCAGTTGCTTGAACCAACAGGGCCTAGGGGGGAAATTATGCATGGAAAGGCTTTATTCAAAGGTTGAAGGATGGACTAGGAGAAATGGCTAAGTCCAAGAATCCTCTACAAATAACTTTTTTCCAAGGGACTCCTTTTATCCAGACAATTGTGGATTTTCCCACACCATCAAATTTCAAAGCACCTGTTGTGACTCATAAATATGATGGAAAAACTGACCCTGTCCTTCATATAGAACAATACCAAGCTGCTATCGATATCTATGTCGTGCCGAATGAGATGAGATGCAGGGCATTTTCAGGAACTCTTACCGGATCTGCTCAAATATGGTACAATAATCTTCCTCGGGGGAAGATTTCAACTTTCTTTCAACTGGACGAGCTCTTTATTGGAAATTTCTATTTTGGAGCAAAACCAGTTAAACGAGTAGCACACTTGTTAAGTGTTGGACAAAAAGCAGGTGAGAGCACCAGGGATTACATAACTCGTTTCAATAACGAGAATCTCGAAGTTATCGATTACAAGGAGAAGACAACAATTAGTGCTCTGATGAGTGGACTGTTGCTAAATAAATTGTACTACACTTTGGCCAAAGATCCGCCCAGAACCATGTCAGAACTGATGGAAAAAGCAACAAAGATTATGAACGCCGAGGAAGCTATGGCTGCGAAGAAGAGCATGGACACTAAGGAGACCAAGGTTGATGCCGAGAAGGTTGACAAGAAGGAGCAAAAGAACAATGGTGGTAACAAGCAATCAAAAGCAAAGCCATCATAGGAAATGTTGCAGAAATTTGGAAATTATACTCCTTCGAAAGTAGACATAAACCACGTTCTGGAAGAAATCAAGAATAACGAGGAGCTAAACTGGCCAGAGAAAATGAAGACAAATCCTGACAAAAGGAATAAGGCCAAATATTGTGATTTCCATAAAGACCATGGTCACACGACCAAAAATTGCATACCTCTTCAGAATGAGATTAAAGCACTCATCAGACGGGCTAAGTTGACCAAGTACGTTGATCATAGAAATGACGGAAAGAGCAATGACCGGGTAAGACAGAGGTCTTGATCTCCTCGACGAGAAAAATAAGACAAGAAAAGAGATCATGAAGATGATCAACAAGACGACCCCGATCTCCCTAAAAGACCAAGACAGCCAGAACGTGAGGTATTTTTAATTCATTTTGGATCATTTGATTGTAATGTTATTATAGGTGGAGATGAAGGAAGTGGAGACCTTACTGCAGAGAGGAAAGTTTACCTCAATGAGGCTCAAGCTTGTTCATACATTCAACGAATAAGTCTAGCTGAGGATGATCGCCCAAAGAAGGTGAACAAAGATAAACTGGTCATCGATTTCTCTAAAAACAACCTTGCAGGAGTACTATATCCTCATGATGACCTATTGGTGATCAAAATGAGGATAAAGGAAGTAATGATCTCAAGAGTACTGGTGGATAATGGCAGCTCGACGGACATCATGTTCTACTCATGCTTTGACAGCTTAAATTTGAAGTTGTCTCAGTTGGAGCCTTATCACAGGCCCTTCCTCGGTTTTGCTAGCAAGAAAGTTTTTCCACTTGGGACGATCAAGTTGGATATGTTCATCGGTACATAGCCTGCTTGTCGAACAAAAAGAGTACGCTTCTTCGTGATGGATAAGAATGTCCAATCACCTTACAATATCATCATGGGAAGGGTAGGTTTGAAGAAGTTCAAAGCAGTACCATCTACTGTACATCAATGTCTAAAATTTCCAACCAACTTTGGAGTAGGAATTGTGAAGGGTGACCAAAACGTAGCTCGGGAATGCTACTATTCATCTGCCGAGCAGGAAGAGCTGGAGGAATCTAAGAAAAAGACTACTACCTATCAAGTGGATGAAGGTGAAAAAATTGAAACATTAGATCCTAGAGACGAATCGCTGCTCGTGAAAGGTCGGGTGGTGGAACCTACTGAAAATGTCATTCGGGATGACGATCACCCGGAACAAATAACTTAAATAGGTTCGTCTTTGGAAGCCTCATAAAAATAGGAATTGATAATATTTCTAAGAAGCAGAAAGCAAACTTTTGCATGGAGCCACGAGGACATGCCAGGGATAGACCCAAATTTCTTAAGTCACAAACTCAATGTGAATAAGGAAATCAAGCCAGTGAAGTAGTGAAGAAGATTGTTCAGCCCCAACAAGAACCAAGCTATACAAGAGGAGGTCGAGAAGCTCCAAAAATCATGCTTTATTAAAGATGTCAAAATCCAGACTGGTTATCTAATGTGGTGATGGTAAAGAAGAAGAACAATCAATTAGTGGATGTTACCTCGGGACACGAGCTATTGAGCTTCATGGATGCTTATTCTGGTCACAACCAGATTAAAATGAAACCTAAAGATATGGGAAGTGCCTCTTTCATTACACCTCGGGGAAATTATTGTTATAATGTTATGCCTTTTGGATTGAAAAATGCAGGTGCAACATATCAGCGGCTGATGAACAAGTTATTTGCAGACAAAATCAGTTACAATATGGAAGTCTATGTTGACGATATGCTGACGAAGAGCAAGAAATCTTCTTATCATCTAATTGACTTAGGCCAAACCTTTGATCAACTAAATAAATATCAAATGAATTTAAAACCAACCAAATGCATATTCGGAGTACGACAAGGGATGTTCCTCGAGTATATTGTCAACCAACGAGGTATTGAATCAAACCCTGAAAAGATCAAGGCTCTATTAGGACTACGATCTCCAATGACAAAGAAGGAAGTGCAAAGTCTCATAGGGCGAGTTGCAGCACTTAATAGATTTGTATCACGAGCAACTGATAGATGCCTCCCATTCTTCAAAACACTTCGAAAAACGTTTGAATGGAATGATGAATGTGAGAAGGCCTTTCAAGAGTTGAAGAAATACCTGGGAGCACCTCCACTGTTATCTAGGCCAGTGATGGGAGAAAGATTGTATTTGTATCTGGCAGTTTTGGAGAATGCAGTTAGCTCGGCATTGATAAGAATGGAGGATGGGGTGAAAAAATGAATTTATTACACTGACAATGCCTTTCGAGGAGCAGAGATCAGATATCCAAGACTGGAAAAGTTGGCACTAACGTTAATCGAGGCAAGTAGAAGAATGAGGCCGTACTTACAAGCTCATACTATAGTTTGTATACCGATATGCCGTTGAGGCAAGCTCTTCATAAACCAGAAAAGTCAGGAAGATTGATGTACTGGGCAGTAGAACATGGTGAATATGACATTGTTTATGAGCCTAGATCGTCGCTTAAAGGGCAAGCATTAGCAGATTTTATCGCATAATTCACTTATCCTGACACCTACGAGGAGCAAAAGCTGAATACCGACCAACCTGTGGATGTTACAGGATCATCAAATTTAAACTCCGACCAACTTAAGTCGGTTGACGAGCAAGAGGAGATGGTCGATGAGCACCAAGAAGTGCTAGGGGAGGATATAAAGAAGCCACAAATATTCCACCGCAGAACTTTATCCGATTAAAAATTTGAGGATAAAGTACCTATATGGAATCTGTATGTGGATGGCTCATCTTGAAGTACAGGCTGTGGGGTAGGGATTGTTTTAAACAGCCGGATGAAATCGATGTGGAGTATGCTCTGCGCTTTTAATTCAAAGCTTCTAATAATAAGGCTGAATATGAAGCCATGATTACAGGTCTTAGTTTAGCAAAAACCATGGGGGCAGAGAAGGTCGTTGTATTTAGTGACTCACAGTTGATCGTAAATCAAATGCTGAGGGTATATGCATCCAAAGGAGAATTGATGATAAAGTATTATGAGAAAGAAATGGAGATTGTATCGAGCTTTAACGCAATGCAGTTAATTAGAACACCAAGATCGGAGAATGCAAGAGCAGATGCCTTAGCTCGATTAGCCTCAGCCACACGCACCGAGCTACGAAGAATAATTTCGATAGAAATTTTAGCAAGCAGGAGCATTGAGAAAGATATGATGGTGAGCTTCATTACCCTTGATTTAGGACCATCTTGGATGGATCCTATCAGGGCATATATTGAGGAGGGGACATTACCTACTGATAAGCTCGAAGCCAAGAAACTAAAGTTTAAAGTTGCTCGTTATGTACTGACTAATGGTATTCTATACAGACGAGGAATTATAGCAGGTTTGCAAAGATATGTGCATCCCTCCGAGGTGAAAGACTTGATTGAAGAGGTCCATGAAGGGTCCTATGGGGCACATGTAGCAGATCGAACGCTTTTGCAAAGAATAATGACTCAAGGATACTATTGGCCAACGATGAGGGATGATTGTATAGCCTATGCCATGAAATGTGACAAATGTCAATGCTTCTCCTTTATTCGAAGAACTCCCCAAGCATTGTTAACACCCATTACTTCCCCTTGGCCTTTTGCCATGTGGGGAATAGACTTGGACTGGCCACTTCCAACGACTAGGGGAAGATTTTAATATCTCATGGTCGCGGTGGATTACTTTACTAAGTGGGTGGAAGCTTAGCCCCTTATTGATATGACATATGACAAGGTGTATGAATTTATTTGGAAAAATATCATTTGTAGATATGGTCTTCCCCATGCATTCATCATAGACCATGGAACTCAATTTGACAATGAGGAGTTTGTTGCGTATTGTCATCAGTCGAACATATTGAAAACCCACTCTGCACCAGGCCATCCCCAAAGCAATGGACAAACTGAGGTTACAAACAGAATGCTGCTGAATGGTTTGAAGAAAAGACTAGATGATGCGAAGGCAAATTGGATCAACGAGCTGCATTTTATGCTGTGGGCTTATCGTACTACACCACAAGCAGCAACATGAGAATCTCCATACATGCTGGCATTTGGAAGTGAAGCTATTATACCTGCTGAGCTGGGACTCCCCACACACAGAGTGCTGAATTTCAATTCTCCTATCAGTGACTTGATGAGAAGATTAGACTTGGATATGCTCGAGGAAGTTAGAGAAGAAGCAACAATTAGGAATGCTGTATACCAACAACGAACAACTCTGTTCTACAATAAGAGAGTAAAGAATTGAGATCTGAAGGAAGGAGACTATGTGCTAAAGAAAGTAATTAAAAAGCACAATAAACTGGAAGCTAACTGGCATGGGCCCTACAGAGCAACATAGATTGTTCGACCAGGGACATATAGGATTGAAACCATAAAAGGAGAAGAGTTTAAGAATGCATGGAACACAGAGCATCTGTGTAAATATTATCTGTGGTCCAATCCCTATGTAATACAGTTTTCTTCAATATGAATAAAGTTTTGGATGTTTTACCCAATTCTCTCCTTCTATTGAAATTTTTTCGGAATACTAGTGCTACACACTACGCATCAAGTCATCAAATCTAGAATGAAAATTCACCAACTACGGTTGGCCGGGAATGAAAATCCACCAACTACGATTGGTTGGGAATGAAAATCCACCAACTACATTTGGTCGGGAATAAAAATCAACTAACTACAGTTGGTCGGGAATAGAAATCCACCAACTACAGTTGGTCGGGAATGAAAATCCACCAACTACGGTTGGTCGGGAATAAAAATCCATCAACTACGGTTGGTCGGGAATGAAAAACCACCAACTCCGATTGGTCGGGAACATTTGGTTAAATTAAGCAATACCATGGAATGTAAGTCGTTTCATGGTTTAGAATTAAAAAGTGATAAGTCACTATAATCAAAAAATAAAACATAATTTTTTTTTACTTGTGGCATTTGAAATTACCACCAACTCTAAGTTGGTCGGGAAACAAAAAATAATTATCACCAACTCAGGGTGGTCGACGATAAATTTTCACCAACTCCAGTTGGTCGACAATTTAAAAGAACACAGGACATTTTTACAGATATACATACACATTTATCAGTCAATAAAATAGATGTAATGACAATCAAGATTACAGAGAAAACTAAAAATTTCTTCATTAAAGTCAGAACAAATTACAGTGAGAATAAAATTCATATTACATGAGAAATCATTATATAAAAAACCCTACTCTATGGGCTTTTTCCCTTCCGCCTTTGAAGCAGGTTCTACTCTAGCAGGAGGATCATCTAAGGCGTAAGGAGAATTTATGAAGTTCAGATCTCTAAGCATCCTGACATTCATCACTGATGGCTGATCAAGTAAGTGCTCCGGGTGAGATATCTCAAAATTAGAATGAAGGTTGTAGTCGCTGAGATACTTGGAGATTAACCACTGAGAAATTACCCGAGAAGGGATCCAACTCATATCAAGTTTAAAAGGTGGCACAAGAAACTCGAGCAGTCCAAGGTCATAGCAATCCCATAGATAATGGCCCTGATCCAACTTAGATACCCCCAGTGCATTCAACCATCCTTGCTTGTAACCCTCGTTATTTGCATTCTGGATCCGATCATTGAGATGATAGAGGGCTTCATTGTAACCAGCCATCCAAAACTCTCTAGGCTATTCGTGAAACTGGTAAGTTAACCTCTCCAATTTCTTGTGGATGTTCTTCACTAAAAGTTCTTTATTCTACAAGGCAGAATTCTGTGTGGAAAGCTGCCCGTTGAGGTTCAGAATCTTCTTAGACATCTCTGGCAAAGCCTGATTCTTTTCCATCAAGCGGAAGGACAGATTCTCCAAGACTAATGAAGTTCTTTGCTCTTCAATTAAAACCAGATCAGCTCTTGCTTGTCCATGAGAAGCTCTTGCTCGTTCTCGAGCAGAGGTAAAGGGTCCAGTCCTCTTTAAGGTTTCCAATTCATCTCTCAAATTGGCATTTTTGACCTCCAAGAAAGAGAAACCTTCTTTATTGACAGGGACCAAGGCTCTAGAGGTAGATGCTGCAAATTTTAGTTGGGACATCTCTTCTTGCAAAATATTATTCTCCTGCTCCAACAGTTTAGCAATTTGTCTGTGCTCCTCGACCTCAAGCTTCAGTATGCTCTCTTTCTTCTCATAAGAAGCAATAAACTTGTCATATCCTTTGTCAGCATTGAGTTGCTGATATTTTCTCTCATACCCTTGATGAAAAAGAGCGTAAGATTCCTTATATTATTGCTGAAGTCCCTCGATCGTGCCCTGGAGATCCTCAATCATTTCATAGTATGACACATTATTGGCCACTACACGATCGAGCAAGAACTTTAGATATTGGTAGGCCTCGACTGCTCATTCAGAAGCATCTGGGCCAAGAATATCGATGATTTGAGCTTTATTCAGGTCAGCATGGCTAGCCTTGAAGTAGTCATTGCATTTTTTCATCAGTTCAGTATCGTGGGCTGACAAGAGCTCCATTCTAGCCATAAACTAGTAAAGAAAAGAGATAGAAAGAATTAATAAGAATACAAATAGAGAAAGAAGAAGAAGAAGTCAGTGTGAACAATCAAAATCTCGAATTTTTATTCATTATAAAGATACGTACAAAGTTCAACGTTACATTCGAAGAAAATAACAAAATTAAAACCCGAGAAACTCTACACCTTCTCCTTGTGTTTTTCAACTTCCTCAGAAATATGGGATGAGGAGGCAAGTTACTCGAAAGATAATGGAAGCTGCTCGGCCGAGGTGCTGATGGGTTGAAGTTGCTCGTAGAAGGTTTGAACAACTGGAATAGGAGGAATTTGGTATCCAACCATCATGGAGGACTCCTCTGAGGGAGCTTCATCTTCTTCTTCTTCCCCAGGAGAGGGAGGAGGGCCATGGGTGTGTTGCTCGAATAGTTCTGAATTCTCAGCAACCTTCATCTCTTTCAGAGCAGCAACCCATCCATCCCTGAAGTACTTGAGACTTGCATACTCCATTTGTGAGGACATGGCTGCCAAGCCCTTATTCCAACCCTTATCCCAACCAGCACTAAATGATTTCTTGATAGCTTTTTTCCTTTTCTCTTTCTCCGAGGAGGTCCTTTCCCTAAGGAGATCCTCAACAGCCTTCAATTTTCCCTCCACTTCCACCTTTTGACGATCAACATTCTGAAGTCTAACAACTTCCTCTCCAAACACTTTGAGCTTAGCCTCCAACTCCTTATTGCTCTGCTCAAAGACTTTGTTACTCTGCTCGAAATCCTTCAACTTTTTCTCCAACCCTTTGGGGACCTCCACAGCCCGATCTCTCTCTTGCTCGAGGGACTTTAGTTGCTTCTCTCAAGCAACTATCTTCATCATATTTTTTACGAGAGTCCTTCAAGGACTGATTCAAAACCACAAAAGCTTCCTCTACACCTCCCGAGGATCTCGAAGGCTTGATAGCCTCATCCTTCTTCAAAATAGTATTAAAACAGGTTACCAGCTAGAAGAGAAAATAATTGTAAGTCAGTGCAGGGACATAATATTGAAAAATAAAAGTTTAGATCAGTAAGAATTACTGAGGCAATATGTTGAGCTGCCAAGGTTGTAACCCTATCCCGAGAAAGACTGTCTTCAATACCTTGGATCTCGAGGATAATCCAAGACTTCACCGAGCTCATGGCAGAGCTCGGGGCAACAAAAGTTGGAATGCCACTTCTCGTAGTTAGAGGCTGAGAGATAGATTCAACCAATTTATTCGAGGAATTTTTCTTCAACTTCCTCGTAGGAGCAGGAACATTCTCAACCAAGGATGTTGTCTTGGTCGGTGATATAACGATAACCTCACTGGGAGGAGAAACAACAACAACCTTGCTCAGAGCCACAGGGGGATTCTCGACAACTTTCTTAGCAGCAGGTGGAGGGGGTGCATCAATTTTTCTTGTCCCTTCCTTTGGGACATCCTGCTTACTTCTCTTTGCCTACACATGGGCAGAGTCTGATTTCTTAAAGAAGGAGGGAGCTTTTCGTCTCTTCATTCTGATACTGAGGGGAATATGAGATTCAGGGGAGGAACCTTTAGAAGTTGGTACTGGGTCGATGTCACCTACCACTGGACGAAGAATAAAAGATGAAGTGTAACTCTTGTACTGCAACAAGTAAGAGGCTGATCTAATATGTTTGTCAGCAACGGTGTGGTGCAAACTCCAGATATGTTTCAAATGCTTTAAATTAACCTCTGTCTCCTTTGGAGATTTTCTTCTGTTGTCAACTGCAAAAATTAAAATGTCAATGACGCATTTTATCGAACACAAAGAAAACATAATTTCAAAAATAAAATAAAATAAGAACAACCTATCCCATTGCCATAGGGAGGCAATCTAGGACCCTGATATACATCATTTCTATTCAATGGAGCATGTTGCCAATTTTTCATAACAACCCCATGCTCGAAGTAATCCCTGTTGGCATCTGGCAGATTGACAATTAAAGCCCAATTTAAAACCTAGTTTTTAAATAAAAAGAACTATCGCTGACAGCCCATCTATAGCAAAAAATAATTTCTGGAATTCCTAAACGGGTTCCATGAATCTGATTTAACCTATGGACTCCATTAACTATTCTCCATGTATTGGGAGCTATTTTTGCAGGTACAACGTCAAAATATTGACAAAATTCCAGACACAGGGGATTTGGAGGAAAATAAAAGCCACATTCGGCCACAAAGAGACTGGGGAACCAATGTCCCTCAGCCAAAGAAAAATAGTCTGAAGGTTTAAAAAGTTCTTCCAAAATGACCCATGAAGGAATAGAAAAATCAGAGCGAAATTTATCAAGCGACTCAACAAGGTAAACCATGATGAACAAAGAAAATAAAAGATAAGGAAGAAGATCTTACAGAAAAAGGGTGGACCAGTTGACAACGAACAATGAGAGAAATGAACGCACAAGATAGAGAGGAAGTGAAGAAATTCTAAGATGCAGATTTGAAAAAGTAAAAGACGATCGAATTTTCTGAAGCGTTTAAATACTTTACCTTGGGAATAGAGAAAAATAATGATTACCAGGATGGACGATTGCGTATCCGGCGGCTAAAAAGAAGAAAAAGGCACGAAAAACGAAGCGGTTATGAAAATTCAAAATACTTTAAAATCCTGATACTATGCACTCAAAGAAGGAGTTATAAACAACGAAAGTTTGTCTAAAATCCATAAAGTTTGGGCAGCAGAATGTTCCATACTTTTCTTCAACATCAAACTACGAAACATTGGGGGCTTCTGTTGATACTAAATTTAATCTGTTGACATGGATCAATTAGGTGGAGACACGTGTCAATCTACATGGCACCCGCGAACATCTTTTTGAACAACACATTGACTCCGAGGAGCTCAACCTCCCCGACCAACTCAGGCTCTCCGAGCAACGAGTGTTCTTCGAGGAACTTTATTGAATCGAGAAACTCATGTATAGCGAGCTACTTAGGCGGTCTGAGTTGTATCTCATACAGAGCATTCACATCCGGATAATCAAGAGGACGACTGCGCATTAAATGCTCATTATTGTCACACAGATGTAGACGCCTAGGGGACAGCTATGTATTATTCCTTCGCATGTACAGCCTCAGGGCTATAAATACGTTGTATCATCCTCATTGTAAGGGGACTCAAAATTTCTTGGTAAAACCCATTATCGAGAATTCCAAACAAACAGTCAGCTATAACAAAAACAGTGGATGTAGGCCATTCTTATAAGGCTGAACCACTTTAAAACCTTTTGTCTTATTTATTTTTATCTGTGATTGAATAATTAGAGATAATCTAATTTTTTACATCAACATCAATAAAAAATCTTAGCCTAGTGATGATATCAGGATATTATGTTGTGTTCGATGATTTAATTAATAAGACTTATGCTTGCCTTAGGGATGTCTTTGATGAAAATTCTGAATTTCGTAAATTAACAAGGACAAAATAAAGTGTAAATCACAAGAATTAAAACACTAGTAAATCTTTGTAATTAAAGAAAAGAAAGGGGGATAATATAAAAGATTGCACTACCAAATCTAATGAAATAAATAAAAGACAACAAAAGTAAATGAAAGAAACTTTTAATTAACTTGAAGGAAATTTACAATCTACCTTGCAATCTACTTCGAATTAAGATAAATGCAATAGATAATGTAGAAAAAATAAAAAAAGGACACAAGTATGTAAATGAAGTTTTTGATGAGTGAGTCTTCTTAACATTGTGGTCTCGTTGCTTATTTATTGAGTTTATTTCCATGCAACGTAACTACTTTAATAACTATGGGATGATTATTCATCCAATTAGTTTTCCTACTTTAGGTGCATTAACCCTGCTATCCAAACTCTATCCTTCCATTTTTAACATCATGTCCAATTTGTGACACATTTAAGGAGTGAATGTTCCCATTACCTTAATTTTTATGAGTAACTGAAAACACCTCATTGGTCCATGATAATATGGTGTAAACATATCGTACACTAATTTATTTTTGATAAAATTTTATTATTTGGCATTAGGATATCTCATAACAATATCCCACGTCTGATCTCATTACCCTTTTATGTAAATACATGACTTTTGGATGCGAGAACATCATTTCTTTCAATCAACCGTCATATTGGTGTTTCACTATGGCTCTTTGTCTTTTCATTTTCTCTCTCTTTTGTGCAATGATGGATTCTCAAAGGAATGATAAACATGGAAATAAACATCCTCACAAATCCTCTCCTAAACCTTCAAGTAGTGGAGTAGACTCTCCAATGGTTATTGATGGCTATTATGGTGATGAATTTTTTGTTAACTTTCGGGGTAGACCAAAGTGGGATTTTCATTGATACTTTTCTCCCTCCACTTGTGGCGGATAATTTTTTATCTCATTTGACAAGTTGATAAAGTGTCTTGGCGTAAAGAAGAAGCTGAAACTGAGGGCATTATGGACATCAATATCAATATTATACTCGAGAGGTCTAAGTATGAGCCCAACTACACACTTTTTAACTCATTGAATCCATATGGTGATCATAGTATTATAACTCATGATAGCTCAAAGACATATCCTCTCAGTAGTCCTTTATTAGAACTGCCTTCAAGGCAAAACCATGATGCTTTTACCCTTTGTCCTGAGTTATCCTTTAGTCGTTCTCATTTCCCACTTGATCATCATGATTAAGTAATTTTTCCATTTTACATTGTTCATTCTAGCAATTCATATGCATGGTCAAGACAATTTTTTCCTTCTATTCCCTTTGGCAGGTAGAAAAATGTGTATTATACACTCTTGGCTGCTTGTGGTCACTCATATCAATCGAAACCATTATGTAAGCCCAAAGATGACCATTTCCCCCATTATAATTCCGTGTATTGAACTCCTTATCACTTTTCTTATAAGTTCCTCGCCTCCCTTCTCTTAGCTTATGCTAACTTTGACTCCCTCAACTTAGAAAGGCAAGCGAGGGAGGATGACTTCTCTAATGTTGTCCTTTCTAGGATTTTATTGTTCCATGTACCCTACATGGCGATATTATCAAATCCTGGAGAAGCTTATCCAATATGATCTAGACATTGGTTTGAACTGCATTTCTCAAACCTCTACTTCCATTAATGTTGGCAAAGACTTAGATATGCTTCACCCCTTTTATCACTTCTCTCCCGAGTTCTTTTGAGACACCATGATTTGGATAAGCTTATTTTGGTAATTATGACCATTCAACACTTCTAAGATACTTTGGGTAATTGTTCTTCGAACTGGGCAACAGTATAAGGCTGCAGTAGATCTAGCTATAAGGCTCTGGCCCGATGATCCCCTCTTTCTAAAGATAGACCCAGATGTGAATACTAATCATCAGAGCAAGAAAGAATTCTTTCTCCATGGAATACCTTTCATAAGAATGTCACAATGCGTTCCATTATTATAGTACACTTTGAAGGGATTGGTGTATTTTTCATTACAACTTTTGTAATTTCCTCTTTTTGAAGCTTAATGGAAATATAGTATTGTTTTGAATGATTGTTGTAGGCTTTGGATTAAACCAACTATGTTGTGAAAGTTTTAATTTTATGATTTTGTGTGGAATTTATTATTTTTATGTTGTATTTTATTACCTTGGTATCTTATTTCAATTCAACCATTTGGTCAATAATTGCATCATAACAAAAATTGGTATAAAATGTACTTAATGAAATTTTCACCTTTTCCCATAAAATGTTCAAATTATAAAACACTTTTTATGTGCATTTCTTTCTAATCGAAGTGGCCCAACGAACCCTCACAGGACTTATGCAAGAGTCCAGATGCTGACTTTTAGTTGTCATTTGATATTAATTAATTACAATACGGACTAATTTCGTAATTTTCTTGAAGCAATGAAGTTGGTTGTCTTGGAACTCTCTCAACTTGATATTTCAAATTTTTTGGTTATTAATAGTTCCAAAATCTAATCATGAGGGCTTTTGGATTCATGTAGCCACTCAAAGTACAACTTGTCACTGTACTCCCCATAAGTTTACTTTTTGGAGTCATTGGTCTCACAGACAGATTGAACTTTTGCCTTAGCTTTTTTGCATTTCAAACAGTTCTCTTTTAGATATTTAAGATCATTTTAGTGAATATTCCCCTTTGTTAACTTTTTTCTTCTCTCTCCAAACTTATTTCAGCATTCAAATATAGTTGCTTTTTCTTCAAGCTTTGACAAAAATGGATTGTAGATCTTTAGAGGTCAGTGGGTTTATTTTGTTGGATGAAACTGTCAATCTGATTGTAGCCAATACGTTGGTTGTTATTGGGAGCATTGTAACTTCACCAAAAGACGAAAAATGTCACGTTTTAGGAGAGTGGTTGGAGTTTAAAAAATTATAACTCCATTATAAAACTGGACATGGAAACTATTTAGCTGAAATATTTTGCATATTACAACGTAAAACATTAAGAATCTAACTAAGCATAGAGATATACTACCTCGTTACAAATTGAACCCATATTTGAAAAAAAAAGATTTACTTTCCAGATATACCAAACTAAATATGATGAATATATTTGAATGCAACACATGCTTCTATCATTTTTCTCTCATGAATATTGTTTATCCGGGTAACTTCGTAATCCCACCAAGTTCAAAATGAACTAAAAATGGATGCAAGACTATTAGTTTAGAACGAAGGGAGTAAATCAAAATATACCATATCATTTATAATATGGAACTTCAAGTACATGTCTTAATCAAAGCGAAAATCAAAGAAGAGATTCAAACCCTTGTGGCCGTCTTAAGTGCATCAACATTCTCGAACAAAGTTATAAGATTTTCTCGCATGCTTCAACATCTTTTTGATAATCTCTAAGTTGAACATAGAGTGAAGCACAATTTAATCTAAGACTAATATCTTCATGATCCATTGTTATTGCTTTTTTAAGGCAGTACTTGGGTTTTGAAAACCAGTATTGATTAGCCCATCTATTGACAAATGAAATGTCTTCTTAACATATAAAACGGAAAACAAAATCATAATATATCCATGTTTGAATAAACTCATTTACGAAAAAGAAAATACTAAGAAAGAATAATTTATACATATAAATAAGTCTTGTTAGTGTTCCTTTAACATAATACTAGGTAGATAAGTCAAAAAGGTATGATCAAAATTCCAATTGGTACAAGTCCATCTCATGAGCAAGAAAAATATATGTCCAAAATAAAATAAAAAAATAACTTCAGAACAAACTTCAATAAACCAATATCTCTTGCAACTAAACTTTAACAAACCCTTATTGGATATCAAACTGAACGCATAAGTTTTAAGCAATGGAAATCCCCAACAAGTAGACGAACTTTTCCCAAAGAGAGTGAAAGTAATTAAGAGTCCTTAAACTCACACAAACTGTAATTAAACTCCAAAAAAGGTAGTAGAATGTGGTTTAGTCTACAACATACAAAATGAAAAGGGGCAATACAACATATAAACGACACTAAAACATATAACATACAAAGCTTAAAATATAAAAAACTGTCAGACCCCAATAGCATCTGTGTATGTACACATCAAACACTTGGATAAATACTAAACCATAAAAATAAATCCATCAACCAAAACCTATACTAATAATAAACAATGTTTATTAACGCCACCTGACAGCATACAATAAACTAAATGAAAATTTATTGACACAGTTCAACAAATTGAACGTATAAAAAATGATGAACAGAAATACTAATAAGAACAAATGAAATATGAAATGAAATAAAATGAGACATAAAATGTAAAAAGGTAAAAACTAATGTTGTGGAGATTTTTTAACATGCAAACAAACCATTGAACTTGAAGGCTTATAAAGTTTAGTCGTAACTTAAGAATGAGTTCACATTATTTTAATTCAACATATCCTATATGTGATCAAAATTAAAGATTTAAAAAATAAAAATAAATAAAGATAAAAGATGTTACCATGGATGAGTGTGAGAGATTACTTAGAGAGAATACTGATTCCAGGCAATAGGAAGAAAATACGATTAAATCAAAACCCTCTCATAAATTTTGGATTTTAATTTCACATTCACATTCAACAAATAAATAAACCAAAATACAACTAGTTAGTGATAATTGGCAATATAATGTATGGAAATACACCCATTAGACATCAACTCAAGTGGGTGTAACAACCCGAGGTCTTGGAGACGATGATTTATTTATTTTGGGAGAAATAAATATTATTTTATTTGGAGAATAATTAAATTGGCGATTGAGGTCAAAATTTGAAGTTGTTAGAAAGTGTGTCGAATGACAATTCTGAGGGCACCATTGTTTTCGGAAGGGTCGAGAAAGTCGAAATGACTGTACTTGGGGTCTATTTAAGTTTCGAAATAAATTAGGACCGTTTGACTCGAATTAAAGTTACCGGGTCATTTAAAGTGTGTATTATCATTTAAAGATATGTATTTTGGGAGAATAGGCTAAATTAGCCTGCGGGAGATTTATTCTCCAAAGAGAGAAAGAGAAATAGAAAGAAAGAAAGAGAGAAGAAGGAAGAAGAAGAGAAAGAAAGAGAAAAGAGAGAAAAATAGGAGATTTCCGGTAAATACGCGATATCAAGGCGGATTCAGACCCTACGAACCCGAGGCAAGTGATTAAACTTGCTAAATAATTGTTGTGTACCACTTATTGCATGATTTGTGGATTGATATTATGGGTTTTAGGTTTAGTTTAATAAAACTTAACTTTTGGGTGTAATCTTAGATTGATATGTAGATCTTTGATTTGAGGATAGAAATTAGTTTATACGTGTTTTTGGATGATTATTGATGATATATATGTGATTGGGTCGAAGAAAAATTGAGAGAAAATGATTAAAATGGATTTTGAGATTTTTGGCTTACTAAAAAGTAGCCATTTTCGAAAGTTCTGAAGGGCCGAATCGATTCGGCCTCCCACCGAATCGATTCAAAAATATGCTGGTGCCCAGGTCTTAGTGACCGAATCGATTCGGCCTGAGACAGAATCCCAGGTCTGATGACCCGAATCGATTCGCCTTCCTGGCCGAATCGATTCGCTGGGCTGAATCGATTCGGAATTGGGCCGAATCGATTTGGAAACAGGGCTTTTGGGGGATTATTTTTCTAAGGAGAATTTCATCCCGTTTTGTTCGAGGTTATCGATTGGGAACCTCTATAGGAAATAATTGGAGTATGTTTTGGAGACTTTTTAGAGAGTTTCCCTTATATGAAATTCTTGGAGTCTTATTGACTAAAATTGAGGAATACCGAATAGATATTCTAGTATACTTTAAATGGGGAAGCCCACCTTGATTTGGAGATTTTACTTGGGGATAATAATTTAAATTCATATGAGAGAATAAGAATAATGTAGAGATACCAGATCTTAGGATCCCATCCCAAATGGGAAAACTTCAAAGGTTCATAAAATGAATTGAACCATATTATGGACGGAGAATTATAAATGCAAATTGAGGTGGCTTAGGATAAAGAATATCCTTAACTTAAAAGAATTGAGAGACAATTCATAATTAGAAGAGACATGTGAGCTTCAAGTGAGAAATGGTATAGTTTATACTAAGTGGGGAAGATTTGTGAGAAATGACGATTAAGATCTAGAGAGAGAGAGATACTAAACAATGATGTTAATCTATTGCGCCTAAGGGCGTATAATAAAGATGAAAATGATGTGATAGGTATACTTTATATGATGGTATATCTTTATATGATGTGATGATGTATGTATACCTTATACGTTGGTATATATATATATATATATATATATATATATATATATATATATATATATAAAAAAAGAGAGAGAGAGAGAGAAGCATACCCCCTCCTTGCAATCATTGGGAAGTTGCGTGCATTGAGGGTGAGCATCCTGGCTCAAAGAGCAGGGTGTGGATAGTCCTCAGGTCATAGTCATCCATTGTGATTATTTATGCGATATATATGCATTCTTTTGGGGGTGAGATGTCGGGGGTATATGACGTTCTCACTTGCCGGTTAGGAACTATAACCGCTTCCCGGACGTTGTGTGCGTGAGTTGATCACGAGGTGGGTGTCGTTGAACCCCACCAGGTGGCCCCAGTTTGCTACGTATATGGGCTGCTAGAAGATGATAGCATGTGAGCCTTCATCCTTCGAGCTATAGCTCGGTTGGATAGTTATTGTTGATTGTGCTTGTACTTGGGTATCAAGGGAATAATGGACCTCAAGGACAAACATTGCCAGGACTAGTGTATCGAGGGGATTCCTTGTTGGATTTCACCTCGGTGAGACGTCCCACACACGAACCGCAGTGTAATGTTGGAAATTGGGTAGAAGTTAGTCCTTAATGCTCATACTTATATATATATATATATATCACCTATCCCGACAATTGACAGTGCCAGGAATAGTGTAACGGGGGGTTCCTTGATTGGATTTCGCTTCGGTGAGACATCCCACGAATGAAACGCCATGTACTGTTGAGAATTGGGAATAATAATTAATTAAAATTGGATAATAATTTGGGTTACATGCATAATGCATCATTCATTGGGGGCATAATGAGCTTTGAGGATCGATATGGTCAAGAGTAGTGTAACGGGGGGGTTGCTTCTTTGGATTTCGTCTCGGCGAGACGTCCCACGCACGAAACGCAGTGCCGTGTTGAGAATCGAGAGGAGTTTAGTCCTTAACTCTTGATGATAATAACTCATATATAATAAATATATATAGTGTTTACATGCCAAATGAGGGCATAACTAGAACATATGAAAATCTACTAAATGGGAATGTTGATGTATTGTGATGATGTGGTTGATTATGCAACCTTATATGTTTAATAAAGGAACAAATATAATGAAAACTATGACACTTAAAAATAAAGTAATGTTTTAAATGGGAATATAGATAAGTGTAGATTTCGAGACAAGTTAGATAGCATAATCTAATATTTATTTTGGGATCTAGTTAGATTTATTTGCCTAATTAGATTTGGGCATACATTTGGAGATCACGTGCATATGTTTAGTGCGCGCTCTAGTTGAGAGGTGAGTTGGATTTTTATGGAGAGTTCGATTCCATTAAATCATGTAATAATGCATTTATAATTATTATGCATTTTAATACACTTGCTATAAAATGTTTTTCAACTCGGGATCTATCCCGTTTATATTTTCCCTCCATATTTATATATATTGTATTACTTTAGGTGTTCCTCCGCACGGAGGCCATTGATGTTCATCCATCCAGTGTATTCGTGGAGCTGTGGCAGTAGCGGACTGTTGCGGCATTTTGCTTTAGTCGATTCCTATATTTGTATATCTAGATTAGGATTCAGTTGTATATTGAGTTAGTATTCAAGTGTTGTAGATTAACACTTTCATATTTCATTCCTCAGATTCTTGTATTGTCTGTGACCCGATAGCATATTCAGATATTTTTATTTGTACATTGTGTTGTGCTCTTTCTTATTATTGAAGTTTGCACATATCAATCACTTTAGTTAGATGTATATTATGGGTTATGGTTGCATTATTGGTTTTGTTGTTGTTATTAAGTAAAAAGTTTTAAAATTTTGACAGTCCACTTTTAATGATTTCGAGCATTTAGCCGTATATTATTAGTATTGCCAGTTGATGTTGAGACTGTGCCATCTGAGATACCTGATTTGATGTAGTATAGGGATGGCCAACCGTTATTATTTTGAGCGGGTTGTCACAGATGGTATCAGAGCACTAGGTTCTAGTGTCTTTAGGATCTGTGTGTGTTACTACGATCTTCTGTAAGCGTTATTCATATAGAGCCTTATTGTTAGGACGGTTACATTCTTACGTCCATATTTCTTCTACGATATGAAAATATTTAAAAGGCCTTCTGATACAATTGTTCTTGTTTCAGATGCCACCGAAGGGAGGTCGTTCAGGAAAGGCAAATAAAGAGGCTCAGAAAGTGCAACCCCAAATGCCTCAAAGGAACATGACTACCGATGAAGTTGCCAATATTGTGGCATAAGCAATAACTGCTGCCATTTTTACGATGGCGTAACAATCTGTCGTTCGAGCAGCCCAGCCCCATTTAGGATTGTCTTTATCAGAGAGAGTGAAGGAAGATTTTATCAAGGGGAATCCTCCCGAGTTTCCAGGGGGAGTTGATGTAATGGCTGCAAGTAAATGGAAGAATGGCAGGCAGAGGAATCTTCGTATGGTTGAGTGTAGTGAGGTGAAGAAACAATTTTTAGCCACCTTTAAGTTATCGGGTGGAGCTTTTCAATGGTGGGAGTCTGTCACCACATGTGAACAGGGAGATAATTTACCTATAACAGAATTTTGGGAACTTTTTGATCGAAGGTATTTTCCTTCCTCGACTCAGAATATGGAGATTTTTCAAGGTAATAGAACGGTGGCAGAGTATGAGGAAGATTTTTCTAGATGGGAAAAATTAGTACCTAATGAGGTAAATACGGAAGAGAAACGTATATCAAAGTTTGTTCGAGGTTTAGACTGGAGAATTCGACAACATTTGCTAGAGAGTCCCAGGTTAGTGACTTTCATCGAGGTAGTAAATGCGACACTATTAAAGTGTCATGAATATCTCCTTCGTTCGCAAAAGGGTTAGAACTTTGGAGATTCGAGTTCATCAAGTAGGTTTGGCGATGAGAGTGCCAGTAATTCGAGTGGGCAAAAAGGATTTGTGGGTAAATGTTTCTTTTGGTAAAGAAATAGGTCATAGACAGAGAGATTGTCCTAAAAGAGGTAAAGGACCATGTTTTGATGAACTTTTGGAAGTGCGACCCCTACAACAGATTCGAGGTCATTTTTGACCGAGGGACTTTGTTTGGGAGCCCATTGATGAGGAAGGGCAATCAGACTAGAGATGAATAATGTAAGCTATTTTTTTTCCTTTTTGAATAGGAATATTACTATGTAAAGTTTTGGGAATATCGTAGGGGAGATATTTATAAAAGGGTAGTGCTATAGCCCTATTATGTATGTATTGACCCCAAAAGGGGAATTTTGAGCAAGTTAGGCTCTTATATTATTATCTTTTGTAAGAATAGAGATTTTTTAAAGGTTCTCAAAAAGAGCTATAAACCTTTTGATGATGTAAGAATGATTATGGGATGATAAGTAGTAATGATAAAAGCTACTTCTTTTATATAGTCATGTTAGACTGATATAATTGTTGTATTCTAGATATGGATGTGCCTTATAAAAAGGTCAATATATTAATATGAGGTAAGATGTTGTTTTTGGTTGAATGTTTTGAATTGTGGATTGATGGACACAGGAAAATTTAGCTCATAATTATGCTAATTCTTATGAGCTATATATATATTGTTATATGTATGATGATTGAAAAGACCTTGTGTGGGACATAAGGCATTTTATATTATATTAGAATATATAAACCGTTTTCAAAATCAACTGTTTTCAAAATAAAACTTTTTATCGGCCTTTGGGCCATTTCAAAATGATTTTGCCCCAAAATATTTTCAAATTCTAGTCCGGATTTAACAAACTCTCAATCCCCGACGTCGCAACATAAGTAGTGTATTGGGAGGGTTCCTTGTTTGGATTTCTCTTTTGCGAGACATCCCCCACACGAAAGTGGCAAATGTCAGGAATTGAGAGGAGTTATTTCTTTGGACCAATCAAAATTTTTATATTACTAAAATGCTAGTATAATTTATATATCTATGGAATTGTGGAACTTTGGAGGCAAATGAAGCCTCATTATGATTGGTACGAGTGATAACTCGAATATAAAGGGTACATGGGCGCCCTAGTTGTGGAAATTTATTTTATATAACTGGGAATTCACTTAACTAAAAAGTAAATCAAAATTAATTCTTCGTGGGAAGTTGGAAATTTGGAGATAGGATTATGGGTATATTAGAACTAGTTGAGCTTTGGAGAATTAGGCTTAGCTGAATTTTGGGGACAAAAGTTTTGTTACTAGGGAAGTTTGTAACAACCCGAGGCCTTGGAGACGGTGATTTATTTATTTTGGGAGAAATAAATATTTTTTTATTTGGAGAATAATTAATTGGCAATTAAGGTCAAAATTTGAAGTCGTTAGGAAGTGTGTCGAATGACAATTTTGAGGGTACCATTATTTCCGAAAGGATCAAGAAAGAAAATGACTGTACTTGGGGTCTATTTAGGTTCCGAAATAAATTAGGACCGTTTAACTCGAATTAAAGTTACCGGGTCATTTAAAGTGTGTATTATCATTTAATGATGTGTATTTTGGGAGAATAGGATAAATTGGCCTACGTGAGATTTATTCTCCAAAGAGAGAAAGAGAAATAGAAAGAAAGAAAGAGAGAAGAAGAAGAAAGAAGAAGAGAAAGAAGGAAAAAAGAGAGAAAAAGAGGAGATTTTCGATCTATACGCAATATCAAGACGGATCTAGACCCTACGAACCCGAGGCAAGTGATTAAGCTTGCTAAATAATTGTTGTGTACCATTTATTGCATGATTTGTGGATTGATATTATGGGTTTTAGGTTTAGTTTAATAAAACCTAACTTTTGGGTGTAATCTTAGATTTGATATCTAGATCTTTGATTTGAGGATAGAAATTAGTTTATAGGTGTTTTTGGATGATTATTGATGATATATATGTGATTGGGTCGAAGAAAAATGGAGAGAAAATGATTAAAATGGATTTTGGGATTTTTGGCTTACTAAAAAGTAGCCATTTTCGAGAGTTCTGAAGGGCCAAATCGATTCGTCCTCCCACCAAATCGATTCGAAAATATGCAGGTGCCCAGGTCTGAGTGACCGAATCGATTCGGCCTGAGATAAAATCCCAGGTCTGATGACCCGAATCGATTCGCCTTCCTGGCCGGATCAATTCGCTGGGCCGAATCGATTCGAAAACAGGGCTTTGGGGGGATTATTTTTTTAAGGAGAATTTCATCCCATTTTGTTTGAGGTTATCGATTGGAGACGTCTATAGGAAATAATTGGAGTTTGTTTTGGAGACTTTTTAGAGAGTTTACCTTATAAGAAAGTCTTGGAGTCTTATTGAATAAAATTGAGGAATACCGAATAGATATTAAGGTATACTTTAAGTGGGGAAGCCCACCTTGATTTGGAGATTTTACTTGGGGGTAATAATTTAAATTCATATGAGAGAATGAGAATAATGTAGAGATACCAGATCTTAGGATCCCATCCCAAATGGGATAACTTCAAAGGTTCAGAAAATGAATTGAACCATATTACGGATGGAGAATTATAAATGCAAATTGAGGTGCCTTAGGATAAAGAATATCCTTAACTTAAAAGAATTGAGAGACAATTTATAATTAGAAGTGACATGTGAGATTCAAGTGAGAAAAGGCATAGTTTATACTAAGTGGGGAAGACTTGTGAGAAATGGCGATTAGTATCTCGAGAGAGAGAGATACTAAACAATGATATTAATCTATTGCAAGTAAGGGCGTATAATAAAGATGAAAATGATGTGATAGGTATACCTTATATGATGGTATATCGTTATATGATGTGATGATGTATGTATACCTTATATGTTGGTATATATATATATATATATATATATATATATATATATAGTGAAGCATACCCCCTCCTTGCTATCATTGGGAAGTTGCGTGCATTGAGGGTGAGCATCCTGGCTCAAAGAGCAGGGTGTGGATAGTCCCCAGGTCATAGTCGTCCATTGTGATTATTTATGCGATATATATGCATTCTTTTGGGGGTGAGAAGTCGGGGGTATGTGACTTTATCACTTACCGATTAGGAACTATGACCGCTTCCCGGACATTGTGTGCGTGAGTTGATCACGAGGTGGGTGTCGTTGAACCCCACCGGGTGGCCCCAGTTTGGTACGTATATGGGCTGCTGGAAGATGATAGCATGTGAGCCTGCGTCCTTCGAGCTATAGCTCGGTTGGATGGTTATTGTGGATTGTGCTTATACTTGGGTACAAGGGCATAATGGACCTCAAGGACTAACATTGCCAGGACTAGTGTATCAGGGGGGTTCCTTGTTTGGATTTCACCTCGGCGAGATATCCCACGCACGAACCGCAATGTAGTGTTGGAAATTAGGGAGAAGTTAGTCCATAATTCTCATACTTATATATATATCACCTATCCCGACAATCGACAATGCCAGGAGTAGTGTAACGGGGGGGGGGGGGGGGGTTCCCTGTTTGGATTTCGCTTCGGCGAGACGTCCCACGCATGAAACGCCATTACTGTTGAGAATTGGGAATATTAATTAATTAAAATTGGATAATAATTTTGGTTACATGCATCATGCATTGGGGGCATAATGAGCCTCGAGAATCGATACGGTCAGGAGTAGTGTAACGAGGGGGTTGCTTGTTTGGATTTCGCCTTAACGAGACGTCCCACACACAAAATGCAGTGCTGTGTTAAGAATCGAGGGGAGTTTAGTCCTTAACTCTTGATGCTAATAACTCATATATAATAAATATATATACTATTTACATGCCAAATGAGGGCATAACTAGAACATATGAAATTCTACTAAATGAGAATGTTGATGTATTGTGCTGATGTGTTTGATTATGCAACCTTATATGTTCAATAAATGAACAAATATAATGAGAACTATGACACTTTAAAATAAATTAATGTTTTAAATCAGAATATAGATAAGTGTAGATTTCGAGACAAGTTATATAACATAATCTAATATTTATTTTGGGATCTAGTTAGATTTATTTGCCTAATTAGATTTGGGCATACATTTGGAGATCACGTGCATACGTTTAGTGCGCGCTCTAGTTGAGAGGTGAGTTGGATTTTTATGGAGAGTTCGATTCCATTAAATCATGTAATAATGCATTTATAATTATTATGCATTTTGATACACTTGCTATAAAATGTTTTTCAACCCGGGCTCTGACCCGTTTATATTTTCCCTCCATATGTATATATATTGTATTACTTTAGGTGTTCCTCCACACGGACGCCATTGATGTTCATCCATCCAGTGTATTCGTAGAGCTGTGGGAGTAGCGGACTATTGCGGCATTTTGCTTTAGTCGATTCCTATCTTTGTATAACTAGATTAGGATTCAGTTGTATATTGAGTTAGTATTCAAGTGTTGTAGATTAACACTTTCATATTTCATTCTTCAGATTCTTGTATTTTTTGTGACCCGACAACATATTCTGGTATTTTTATTTGTACATTGTGTTGTACTCTTTCTTATTATTGAAGTTTTCATATATCACTCACTTTAGTTAGATGTATATTGTGGGTTATGGTTGCATTATTGGTTTTGTTCTTGTTATTAAGTAAAAAGTTTTAAAATTTTGACAATCCACTTTTAATGATTTCAGGTAGTTAGCTGTATATTATTAGTATTGTCAGTGGATGTTGAGACTGTGCCATCTCAGATACCTGATTTAATGTAGTATAGGGCTGGCCTCCCGTTATTATTTTGAGCGGGTTGTCACGGTGGGTGAGCTTTTAAATCGTATTTTCACCTTGGGGATACGAAATATGTAAAATACGATTACAAATAAAATAAATCTAAATCAAGAGAAAACGAAGTGCTTAGAAAACTAATTTAAAATAAATTTTAGTACCTTGAAATAGCTATCTTAGATAATCTTGAATCCATCTTGACCAATTTTTCTAACATTTGTAACATGAAGAGTCGACATGAATAATATAAATTAAAATGAAACATGAATTTAGAAGAGTTATACTATGCCACTTACAAAGTCAACAAAGTCTAGTGCTCCTAAGATCAACCCATTTTACTTTAAAACTAAATTAAGAATTTCAAATAATTGAAATTAAGTCCAAGATATTTTTATCTAATTTTGAACGCATTGAAATCAGATTCGTGTAGATTGTATCATTATTCTCCTAAATGTGCCAAAAACATAAATAAATATAAATTGTAATGCGCTAACAATATATCCTGCAATGTGAAAGAAATAATGCTTATTTTTATGTTTCTTAAATTTTATCGGTCCAATAACATAGCCATCACATGTGATAAATAATGTAGTTTTTCAATAACTCTAATATATCAAACCCAAATCACATCTAACCATCTAAAAGCTACTTTACGAACAAAAATATTAAGTCATTTAACCTTAAAAAAGTAGGAAATCACAACTTTTAGCGGCATAAACATCGAATAGCAACATAACGATACTGATAAGACAAGTAAAAAAAACAAAGAGAGATGAACACAAATATCTCATATTTCATATTTAGCATAATTATATGAAAGAGATATGAACACAAATATAACGTCAGGACCTCCAATTTAATCACCAAATTTTTTAAAACAAATGTTAGAACCCGTAAAACAAAAAAACATACAACAAACATATTCGTTAGAAACCCAATTTCGATCTGCAAATTAGTTCGAAAAATGTAAACAAAATAATTAGAAACCTAATTCCGCCCACCCATTTTCGAAATCAATTGAAAAACCCTAAATTAGAATTCATAAATTGAATGGAGATAGATAGACTACATGTAAGATGAGGGTGGTCATGAAGGTGGAGACGAGGTCAACAACGGGGAACTGAGGGGGGCAAACTTGGAGCTTATTGTAGTTATTGAATACATATGTTTGGTTTTTATAAAGTAGTTGCTTTTACATGCATGACATTGATAATGTAAGAAGACAACATGTGCAAAACTTAGGTTTAAACAATTTGAATTTGATATTTTGTCGGGCTTGGATATATGTGTTTGTTTGTTGTATAATAGTTATATTTTAATCTATAGATTGATACTATTAGAAAATAACTTCGTCAACATCTAGGTTTTGAGGTTTGAACAATTTTACTTTAATATTTGTTTGGACTTGAATATATTTGTTAATTTGTTGTAAATGTAATCATTTTGGTTGAAAAAATATTTGTGGGTTTATTTTAAAATGTGAAGGATTTTGGGAATTGGTATGCATAATGTGAATAATTTGGGGGTTTATTAAAATATTTTGTGGGTTTATTTAAAAATGTAATCAATAAGACAATGAACATTCTACTATAATTTCCAATTTAGTGTGTATAAGCGGCTTAAGGTTTCAACCTAGGTTTTGAAAACTAGATTCAATTAGGTCGTGAAGTATAATTAAAAATAATTTGGTATGTATATGCAACATAGGGTTTCAATCTAGATTTTGAAATTTGGATTTGACTAGGTTATAAAGTATACTTAAAATGACAATCACTTTGGGTACATGGTGCATAACCATCCACTGCATTATTTTTAGTCCCGAGTCCCGGTCACAGAGAATATGGTGGGCAAAGAGCCTGAGGTATTATTGTTGGATGAGCAAACCGGTGTCCCTCATATTTATGACACAATGGGGGACAACCATCATTTGTTTGACCTTTATCTTATATCCTTATTATGTTTTTGTAGGATATTGCATTTGATAAAACTTGGTTGATATAATTAAAATTATGATGTATTTATATAATTAATTTGAAACATTAATTTGGTTTGATATATGGAAATGGTTTGCTTTCGTTTTAATTTCATTACTATATCGTATTATAATGTTAGTGTTGTTGATGTTGGTTTGAAAAAAAACGTAACTCTTGTGAAATAGGTTTATTACTGGGCAATAACTACTGTCTAATATTTTTTTTCACAATCTACAATGTTGTCAGGGTCCATGACCGTGATAAGTAAGAGTTTTCATGGTCAAGGACCATGATAAAACTATAGCAAAAAATGAAGTCCATTCACACGTCTTTATTTGTCCTTGTGCGCGCGACCTTCATACATTTTAGCATTCACTCCCATGGTGTGCACGACCAAAGTCAAATATGGGAACGGGTATGGTAAATTCGCACGACCTTAAATTGGACCCGTGCGAATAATTTGTCATACATTTCATATCTACATAGAATTATTCACCCAACTAAAGTTAATCATAAGCGCAGTAAGTTGTCACAATCGTTAATCGTCATTAGTCTTGTTTAGCCCAATTTATTAGTGATATCCTTAGTCCAAAAAGGATTGTGACACATGGCATTGTCACCCCCATATTTGTCACGGTGCCAGACCATGAAATTTCATTTTTATTATTGATTAGGCATAAATTCTTCCAAATTAATCCCTTTATTTTGGTTACTTTTAACCCCTCGAACAACGTAATCGATTTGATTTTATCTCGTAATCTTGCTAATGACTTATTCTAACGAGTACACCGTGTTTCGGGTATTTCTTAGTAAGTTTGTAGGTATTTGATGTCAATAAAGAAAGAAAGAAATTAGAAGAATCGAGAAAGAAAAGAAGGAAAGTCAAAAGGGCAAAGTTATAATTTTTACCCAAAATTCAGATGAGTCATCCGAAGAAAAGTTGAAGATATCAAGTTCACGATTACATAGGAAGAAACGGTACCTCAATCGGAGTCCCGGTGTGAAAGTTATGAGCAGTCAAAGCCTGAAGAAAAAGTCAAAGGGATCTCGGACCGATCCGAATCGGACCGATCTGAAATGCCAATTTCTAGAGAACCCCGGATCGAAGACGGATCGATGCTGAGGGAAAATAAATGAATCGATCCGTACTGGATCGATCCGGCCAAGAAATAAATGAACTGATCCAGATTCCAGCCAGACCGATCCAAAGGAGGACCGAACCTGTCCGATTATGGAATTTTGATTTTTTACTCCTCTTCTAATGGAGAGTCCTAGTTCAGATAAAACTCTTGTAGCCTTGTAGGGTATTTAAATCCATTTTATTATCATTCTAAACAACGGGGGATTTATCTAATTTTCCATTCTTTTAAGTAAAACCCTAGTTTGAAGATAGATTGCAATTTTCATTCCAAGATTGAAGTTTATTCAGATTTCTGTGATTACAAGTAATTTTAGTTACTGCTTTGAGTGCTTTGGTAAGATTAGTGATCAGTTTCTCTAGTCTAATCTTCTTTCCACATCGTTCTACAATTCTCCCTTAGTTTAATCATGATTTCCTGCAATTCAAAAATCGTCTTCACTAATTCCAGCATGTTAGGCTAGATTTTCTAAGGTCGGGATACATGAACTCAACATGATGTGGTAGTTGCATGTGAATAAAATTAATCTTCTAAATTTAATGATTTGATTATGACAGAATTGTGTAGCATCACAAAAATTGTAGATCTTTGAATCTCCATTGCATCAGGGTAACCGGGATGCTTCAGAATGCAATTCGAGTGTAACTATCACAATACCGATTTACCCGTCCTCTGATTAAGTATGTTGGGGGCTTGAACCTCATATACGTAATTCTTGGGAGTACTAAATTCTAGGTCTAATTTATCATTTAAATTTATGATTAATTTTATACCAGTAATACACTAGGGTTGAGGGATTGTATTCCCGTCCTGTTTCTTTCATCATATAGTTCAAATCTCAGTTCAATCACTATCAGTAATTTAGGTAATTTAGAGTAATTGCATGCCATTCATTCATTCATTCATTCATTATTTAATTAATTTCAAAATTTCATTTAGTTGTAGTCAATCTCCAAAACCAATCATCTTTTCCTGTTTCTCTAGAGTCGGAGTTAGGATTCATTCATCTCTCCAACGTCGTTACAATTATATTATCCTATTTCCCTGTAAATATGATCCCGACTTACCGGGTTTATTACTAACATGACAGGCTTGCACTTGAGCCTATAGTGTACGCACTTCTGAGACACATTCTTAGTCGCGTCAATTATACTCCTTGATCGTGATAATCCGACCAAAATGGTCTTATGTGTGTACCGAAGTAAGTTTTCGCGTGGGGAATCACTTATTATTGTTGGTCCCTATTTTCAAATGGACTTTCGACTACGTGTGTCTCCCTATTATCCCAGGTTTAGGGACCATTATCTCCTTGTCCAAAAGATTTCTTAACTCCAAGCACCCCCTTAATTCATTTTTAGGGTTCGGTCCTAAAAGTTGGGTGACTACTGGTCCAAATGGGCATTGAGGATGGTGTCCCTCAATGCATCATGTATGGAGTAATCGATTATTTTTTACCTTGTGAAACTCCATTTTTTAGACATTGAATTTGAGACATTTTTTTAACTCAAGTTCCTTTTGTTTTCGGAATTCAGGGTTTTGTTGCTTCGAATTCAATTTGGGGATGGATGGTCCCACTATTTTGGATATTTTCCAACTAACTAGATTCAAGACTCTAGGAGAGGATGTTCACCCATTCATGGCATCGATTGAGATTCCATTGGCATTGAAGAGTGGAAACCCTCATTTGGCATACTCCACATTCATGCAAGCACACATAAAGAACAATTTTAATGTTGTTTTCATTTTTATTTATTCTTATTGTCAAGTCATGTTTTCATTGGCAGACTTCAAAGAGTAATATTAGAATACTCATTCTTGACTGCCAATATTATGACAGGTAAGGAGGTTTCTCTTGATTTTTACCTTTCAGGCACTATTTATAAGAGTTGTTTTGAGCCTAGTAAGGATCCATTTAATGCCAAATAATGTGGGATACTATGGGTCCTTTAAATGTGTCTTCATTTCTATATTCCATAAGTTAGTAATGTAAAGTATTATTCTATGTTTAGCCATTATAATGCATATTATGTTTAGCCAATATGATTCTTTGTTCATTCCTCATTACATTGTTTAGATGTTTCCTTATTAATAATCCAATAATTTATCTATAACCTCTATTAGCACCTCTTAAATCACCATTTTGGTTGGTCCCAATTTTTGAGGATCCATTTACTACAACACATTCTAATCCTAGTTGGGGAGGCTTCTTGATCTCAAGAGACTTGTATTATGAAACATCTATCTGTTCTCCCCCAAATTTAATCTCTTTTGGTGAGATATACCCACTTGCCAAATTTTTTGGGAAATTTATTTTTTTGCCAATCCATTTTTGTCATAATGAGGAGCCAATCTTTTCCTCACGTTCTTCCTAGTATTCTCATCTTTCGAAGATAGTTATTTTCCAAGGTATAATTGAGTAGCATAGGGTTCAAAGACCATTTATCACTACAAGAGCTGAGTTCAATGCCAAATGACTCCATTTTTTAGGTACTGGTGGTCCAAATACATTGAATTCATTTTTAAACCACTACCAGAATCAACAAAGCATATAACACCTTCCTCCTCTAGTAATATTATTAGTTATTTATTCTAATTTTTCTCTTATATGTATTGGTCTTAACTAAGCCATTTGGTTTTATTGTTGAAGTTTCACCTCTTGGAAATTATGAATCTTTACTCAAGAGGAAATTGACCCCTAAACAATGGGAGGCTTGAGAGGAAGAACTATTGAGGGAATCTAGAGAAGAATAAACCAATCCTCTTATTAGACTAGATAAATCAGTATATTCCTATGTAAATCATATTAGTACTTCATCATGTATTACTGGGTCTAATAAGAGTCCCATTTATGCTACGTTCCGCATTCAAAAGAAAAGACATGTGAAAATAATAGCCTAGAAACGTGTGCACCAAGTCGAATTGGCAGGTATGCATATACATTTTTTTTTTATAATTCATCACTTTATTATTATTATTATACTAATGAAATTAACTTCAAACTACTTTTTCATCTTTTTATAAATTCATCTGGTACTTCAGCTAATGTGGGTGATTCGATCCAAAATTGGAAATCCTATAACTCCTCCACGGACATCTCCAATTGAAACAACACTTGAGGAAATTGATGTTACTACTCCTTTAATTAATACCACTTCAAATCCATCTATTGAGGAAAAAACAACCCTAATGACCGTTGACGCCTCCATTCTTAATCCTTCTTATCAGGATGAGTCAACTGGAACCCCCATTCAAAATGGAAAGGAGCCAATGGAGGAACTTAACCTCACTGGCAACGCTTTAATACCACCTGATATCTCACCAGTTCCTGAAGATGTTCCATTTTTAAGGGCTTCACCATTGAGGGAATTATATCACAAGGTAGAGTATTATCATCTAGCTGAGTATGTGACAAGATTACTGATGCCATCTAAGGTCATTGCCTTCCATGAGTAACTATAAGAGATTGTGTGTAAGGCCTTAGTTCAAGCTTTGAAAATTATGGCCAACAGTGTTGAATAGCAGTTGGAACACCTTATCCAAGTTTAAAAAACTCCTCCGTATTAGAAACAGGAAGCTGGACAAGCTTTAGAGTTTATCATAAGCTTCATCAGGGTGCTTTTTGAAGAATTAATCGAATTTACTTTTAGTAATGGATTTAGGGTGGCCTACTCTTGTGTCTCTCAGCTTGAAGTCTTATAGGGAGATGTTATGAATGCACTACACACTGGATTCATTAACTTTCTTATGACATCATAACCATTTCTCAAACATAAGTTGAGCTAAAGCTGCTAAGGGTTTGTATGACTTGGGAGCCATATAAAGTAAAAAAAACTACCCTTATATCTAAAAAAGAATAGTTGGAGAGGCAGTTGGCTAGAGTCAATATTGCACTAGATGTGGCCACTATGGAAGATGCAGACTACCAACTAATAATTGGTCTAAATGGTTCGAAAAATACATGTCTCAACCAATGTTACTACTCAGTTTGATGCAAGGGAGGCTTAAATCAGAACCAAAAAGTGTTCTTATCAAAATTTTTGGACACATTTTGGGTCTCCTGTATTCAAACATTTTCATTAATATGTAACTTTACCAATATCTAATGAAATTATACATTTTTTCATTATTTCCTTGCTTACCAAATGGTTGGCTAATACGTATTTAGAAATTTCGAATTTATTTTTCTTGTGTGTGTGTAACAATTGATGTTTCTTAGATGGTATCATTCACTCTTGAATGCTCTATAGACTTGGAATGCTCCTTCCCACTCAAGGTACATTTTTCATAAGCAGGATCCTTTGATCCTACAGGAAAAATGATTTTCAAACAGAATCTCCTTCTTTAAATGTCAATTCTTAACTTTCGTATTTTGGCTATAATGAATTTTCTTCTTTTGCACGAAAAGACTATTTAAGTCTCTAACTAAAATCTCATCTATGGTTTCTCATTCCATATGCATAACTTTGTCATACTATATAATGCCATGAATTAATCATGAGTTTTATGCTTGCCAACCAACGTTGAAATTAAAAATAATGAAAAATTAGTAGAATAAATGGGAGAAAAATGGAGATAAACACATAAATATAAATGGTTCAGCCGGTGGCCTGCATCCACTATGCAAGGTGAAGGTGTTTTCATTATAATAAGAGATCAAACTCCATGAAAGGCATAAAATATCTTTATTCGTATAATTTAGAAGAGTTTTAGTAGGGTTGTAAAAGTCCATCCTGGTGAAGACGACCGATGAGGTCGTATATAGGCCCTAGGGTGCGTAGTATTACACCCCAAGCATCCTGTCCACGTCTGGATGAGGTTATGGCCAATGAGAGAGTGATATATGTAGATATCTAGACTAGATGTCTTTACGACAAATGTTTCCTCACGTGGGTTACTGATATTTGATAACAGTTTTATGTAATGTGCCAAAATTCACCTGTCATGTTTCCTATGCGTGCAGGATGTGTTTGAGGTAGAAGGGTGTCAGCCTGGCCAAGACTTATAGGGTTCTATTCTATGTTGCATTCCGAGAGGATACTTGGTAGTCATTTGAGATCAGCGCTCCCATCTCTAATCGGGGTTATTGATTTATTGTGTTGTTGTCATCTAAGGCCGATAATGTTGTGGACCGAGATGTTGTTATTATATGTTATGAGGTGAGACTGAAGTTAGGTGGGTCGTATGGATCTCCTTTAGATGAGTCTTTCATGAGACATCACAACATCATAGGAAATAATGGGCCACGTTCACAACCATTTCACAACTCACATGCTTTGGGAGTTCTTCATAATCATCATAACACATTTGAAAATTCACAAGGGGCTATTTAGGGGCTAATAACCCTCAACCCATTCATTTTTTACAAACACAGAACAACTATGCCTTTTTCTTTCTTTCTCTAGCTTTTGGCTTCCTGTTACTCCTCCGATATTACTTCTTCAACATGGTTTGTCCCCACATAGGCCACTCTTCTTCCTTCCAAGTACTCCTCAACCTTTCCTACCATTCTTTTAGTTTTTTAATATAGGTATCTCTTAATTTCAAAATTTTGGTGTGGCATCTACTTTATGGTGATTTCACCCCTATATGGTGGTTTTTGTGTAGTGGTTTTCGATTTTGAAGAGATTAAAAACCTATATAGTAGGACATTTGAAATCTCTACAAAGTTTGGTGTTGTTTTTTAGATATTCCAATGCCACCTCTGGCTTAGGTCACCAGAAATTGGACATGGTTGTTCTTTGTTGTTCTTGGTTAAAAACCATCTCATTCACCGTATATTATCTTTAGCCCCCTTAAGAATTAAATTTTAAAAGTTTGTTCCCATACCGTAGCTTATACGAGGATTGGGCAGAGTTGTAGTATCTCTAGAATCATGTTTGCCAAGAGGTGGAAGAGGATGAGGATCATCTTAATTGACCAAGGTTCATTATACCTACAAATCAGACACATCTTGCTATAGAAAAACCTGTTTTGTATCGAAATAATCATCCCCACTACGAGACCACACTTTATCCCCCAACTGTGATTTCCTTTAGAAGTGACACAATGTCCTTTTCCTCCAAAGGCTATAGTCCCTTTGAGAATTCGGTTCTCCATGATGATCGTGTAAACTCTATCTTCGACTCCTTTGCGGAGGGTATAAGGACGACTGTGGCTCATTCAGGTGAGGTTAAAATGTAGACTTTGCTGAGTCTATCACCAGAGGTCATCATAACTCCTCTTCTCATCAGCAAGGGGCCCTAAGGCTTAAATTTATGATGTCTCAAACTACAAGACTAGGGAATTTTCCCCCAAATAATGATGATACCAAGTTAATGCTATGGATTCAACTCGAGTTTTTAGCACTCCAAATAATTGTGAAATTACAATTAATGAACAAATCAGTAGAAGAGATGAAAGAAAAATGGATATAAACACCGAGTACAAGTTGTTTTGCCGGCTGCCTGTGTCCAGTGTGCAAGGTGAAGGTGTTATCACTATAATAAGGGCTCGAAAGGCCATGGAAGATGTACAAGTAATTTATCTCTCTACAATTTAGATGAGTTTAAGTAGGGTTATACAAATTTCATCCTAATTAAGAAGACATATAATGCCTTATATAGGCCCTGGGGTGTGCAGTAACACCCCTAAACATGGACTCCATGTCTAGCTAAGATCATTGCCCGTGAGAGAGATAGGTTGTGCCAGAAGAATCACAACCTCCTATGCAAACTTAGGCCACACACAAGCATTGCATCACTACTGTGCTTTGGGATTTATGCCCTAATCATCGCAGCACATTTAAAATTTGTGAGGGGGATTTTAGTGACAAATTACCCTCAGCCCATTCATTACTCACAAACACAAAAAAAATCTTGACATTTTCTTTCTCTTGCTAACTTTTTGCTTACTGTTTCTCATCAGATCTACCTTTTCCTACATGGTTTGACCCCTCATATGCCACTCTTCTTCTTTGTAAGTACTCCTAAACCTTTTCAACCATTATTTTGATCATCCAGTTTAAGGACGTATCAATTTGATAGTTTTCAGTGAGTTTTAAGGTACTTCGGTAGTTAAGTTGTGACAGTTCCACCCCTCTTTGGTGTTGTTAGTGTGGTATTTTCTTGTTTTAGGAGCTCATAAACTAGTTTGGTAGGACATTTTAAATCTCCACAAAATTTAGGGTGGTTTTTTAGGCATTCTAGTGTCATCTCTAGCTTAGGTCGCCTGAAATTAGTCTTAAGTGTTCTTGGACATGCTTTGTTGTTATTGCTTGAAAACATTCTCATTCACCATATTTGACCTTTTACCCACATAATCCGTAATTATTAGAAGCTTATTCATATATTATCACTTCTATGAGGCTTGGGCAGAGTTGTAGTAACTTCATAATCGTGTCTGTCAAGATGTGGAAGAGGACAAGGCTCATCTTAACCGACCAAGGTCCCTGTACCTCTAATTTTGCACCTATAGTAGTAGAAAAACATGTTCTTTATCTAAGAAATAATCCTCACTATAACACCACACTTTAACCCCCGACTATGATTTTTTTAGTAGGGAAACAATGTCATCTTCCTCCTAAAGCTATAGTCCCCCTGAGCATTTAGGTCTCAATGATTATCGTGTAAACTCAGGTTTTGACTCCTTTGAGGAGCCCATGAGGGTAAACGTGTCTCCTCCGAGTGTGGCCGAGATGAAAGACTTTGCTAAGTCTAGCACCAGATGTTCCCCCCCTAAAATTGTAATACCAAGATAACGCCATAGAATCAACCTGAGTTTTGAGCTTGCATGACAATAGTGAAATTGAAAGTAATAAACAAATGATTCGAAGTAATGAGAGAAAAATTGATATAAACACAGAGATATAAGTCGTTCATTTGGTTGAGTACGTCCAATGTGAAATGTGAATTCCTTCTCACTATAATGAGGGATCAAAAGGCCATGGAGGACAAATAAGATCTCTCTCTCCCTCACACACACGCGCACACACACACGCACACACAAAAAATAATTTAATAGAGTTTAAGTACGATTATAAAAAGTCCATCGCGTCGATGAATATATATGATGCCTTATATAGGTCTAGGAGTGCATAGTATCACCTGCAACCATGCACTCCATGCCAAAGTCATGGTCAATAAGTGTTAGTTGTAGATGTGTTCAGTAGATATCATTATAACGAAAATCCCCTCACGTTTAATAATGGTTTTATGTAATTGTCCTAAAGTTACCTTGTCATGCTTACCATGTGTGTTAGATATGTCTGAGGCAGAAGGGTATATTATGTGTTATAGGATGAGATAATATTGGGTATTCATTTGAGACGGAAGCTCATTTTAGTAACTTAGGTTACTTATTTAGTGTATTGGTGTCATTTGAGGTCGACACTGATGTTGAATGAGGTGAGGTTTTTCAATATTATAAGGTGAGACTAAAGTTAGGTGCGTTATCTCAATCGCAATTGGACAAGTCTTTTATGAGATGATACACATACAAACGAGACTATTCATGAGGGATTGGGTAGACAGTTGTCTTCTCGGAGTAATGTCTATGAGGATTGCTTTCTGCGGGGCACTATTTGGATGAAAACACACTTAGTATATCAATCACCCCTAGAACTTAGCCTCGATGTTCGTAGGTGTCTAAGGTTTAAGTAGCACATTATGGTCATCTCGTCTCATCATAGTACATGGTTAATAAAATGTATTCTAAGGTGTGTCCACCCCGAGGACTTCCCCCCTTTCTCTTCTTTTTTAGGAGTTCCCTTCAGTGCGTGCGTGGGATCGATCCCTTTATCGGGGAGCTCGACCTTTTTCAATATGGGATAATGTTTAGAGATAGAGTTGTCAACCTGTTTTTCACAAAACATGCAAATGAAATGTTTCCACCTCAAGAGAACCACATCAATTACAATACCGGTTCTTGGAAATAAAGTATTTCAAAGGTCCGAAAACCAAGTTACGGAATGGAAAGGTGTTATTCACCTCTCCCTCCCTTTCAGTTTCTCATGGGCATGTGTAAATATTTTCCTGCTAGACTCCGTGAAGTGTGTGGCCCTTATAAAAGAACAAATGTATATGTTGGAGAAGACACAAGCATGCAAGAATATGGCATTGTTTAAAAATATATATATATAATGAAAAAAATATTATAAATGCACATAATGAAGGACTCAAATCTCAAGATTAACCCAAGATGCATACTTTGCTAAAGGGCATCAAAGTCCACGTAGTTCGAACATAGTAGAGGGTGGGATTTAATCCATAAATCCAAATGGGTAATTTCTCTTATGTATGTGTCTGTAGAGAAAATATGTGAGAATATGAGGAGAGAATCCCTCTTTTGGAATTTATATATAAACCCTCTTTTTCTTTTTCTTTTTTAAATAAAAATAAAGTATGTAAAAATACTACTAATAAAATTTTGATATTATTGAATGTGATGCAATGCAATAAACTTCTATAGTATAAATAAAGCAACTAATACTAAAACAAGAGAGTTTAGAGAAAATGATGGAGAATTGAACCTCCTTCTGAGTGTAAACTTGAGTGTAGATATGTTGATATTTCCATGGGATGAAAGTGGTATGAAGAGATGGAGGGGATGTACTAAATGAAGTAAGAAAGTGTTGGAATGGAATGTGGGAAATAGACTTTTTAGGAAGGGAACAACTCTGAATTAGAGAGAGTGTTCTATGAATTGCTAATATGGATGTTCAGGGGTCTTTAGGGGTGCATTTCATTTTGAGGTGATGGACTTTATATATAGGGATAAGGGGGTTCTGATAGGCAAGGTCTTAGACTTCCTTATCGTCATAGATCCTGAGGGTACCATTCGACGATTTGAGATAGGTTTATTGAAACAATAGACATAAATTACAACTCGCAAGTCAAAATCATTCATGAGGGACCGTTATAAAGTCCATTAAGATCCCTTTGATATCCATTGAGCCACTCCCGAGTTTGGGAGTTGACCAAGGTCAAATGAGGCACAAAAGCATCTGTTGGTCTATAGACAGGAAATCCTCGGATGAAAATATATTGTTCATTCTAACCATAAGGACGATTTGCATAAGGTATGGATAGTGGGAAAGGGTATTCAGTGACCTAGATTTCATTTGGCTTTATTCAGTTCGGAATGGGGCCTGGATGCGCTTGATTACCCTTTGGAGTAAAATTGGTTATTCGTTCGTATCGTTGGGCTGATTCTCATACGAGACAAACCATTGGAAAAGGTATTCAGTTCCCTTCGAGATTTATCTCAAGTTAACTCAAGCTATCTAGTTGACTAGAGTCAAATGGGTCCCTAGAGCATCTTATGGACTCTCGATCAATTTTCGATGGTGAAAAGTACTATTCGTATGAACTATAAGGTCGACTGAAGATCGGGATTGATCGTTAGAAGGATGATTCAAAGCCCTTCGAACATATATTGAACTTTTGCTCAGGTGAGAAATTTATCAGAGTCAAATGGGGCCCGAGATCGCCTGGTGGCCATTATATTGGTACTCAGGGTATGACGTAGGGTTTAGTGTGAATGAGTGAGTAATAGGGACTTAAGGAGGTTCTTATGGGGTATAAGGATGGTATGTCTATAGAGAGCCCCTCGATGGGTGAAATTAGAATATGTAAAGGCCGTTAAATGATAAATATCACATCGATGTTGGTGAAGAAGATTTTACGTAAATTATGTGAACCTAAAAGATGAGGGTGATTCAGAAGCTCTAGGTCAGTTATGTGGACCAAAGAGAATGAGGATGACCAATTCAATAGGTCAAGATCAATTCTGAGGACCTACGACTACAAGGATGACCGATTTTTCAAGTCAAAGACGTGTTAAAGTTGATTCTAATAGGGTAATGTGACTAATTCAGTAGGTCGAGGTTAATTATTAGGACATAAGGAGAAGACGATGATCGGTTTAGGAGGCCGAGGTCAATTTTGAGTACTTAACGAGACGAGGATGACCAATTCAGCGAGTGGAGGTCCATTCTAAGGAACTAATGAGAGGATGATGATCGATTCAACTGGTCGAGGTTAATTATGAGGACCTAAAGTTATGATGACCAATTATGAGGGTCAATGTCAATTCTGAGGACCTAAGGTTGTGATGACAAAATTTGATGGCTCAGGTTAATTCTGAGGACCTATAATTGGGGTGACCAATTCTGTGGGCCGAGGTCAATTCTGAGGACCTAAAGTTATGAGGACCAATTATGAGGGTCAAGGTCAATTTTCAGGGCCTAAAGTTTTGACGACCAATTATGTGGGCCGAGTTCAATTATGAGTACATAATGTTGTGATTAATGATTCTAAGGGTCGAGGTCAATTCTGAAGATCTAAAGTTATGATGACCAATTCTGAGGGTCGAGGTCAATTTTGAGGACCTAATGTTGTAACTACCAATTCTATGAGATGAGTTCAATTATGAGAACGAAGAGTTGTGACGACCTATTTTGAGGTCCGAGGTTAATTCTGAGGACTTAAAGTTGTAGTGACCAAGTCCATGAGCCGAGTTCAATTCTGAGGACCTAAATTTGTGACGACCAATTTTGAGAGCCGAGGTTAATTCTATGGACCTAAAGTTGGGACCTTTGGTATGACCAATTCTAAGGTCTTGTGTCAATTATGAGGACCTAAAGTTGTAGCAACCAATTCTGCGGGTCGAGGTCAATTCTGAAGACCTAAAGTTTTGATGACTGATTCTGAGGGATATGGTCAATTATGAGGACTTAAAGTTGAGACGACAAATTTTGAGGGACGAGGTCAACTCTAAGGACCTAAAGTTTTAGCACGGGGAATACCTCTACTGTGGAAATTTAAATTATCTTGGTGGTGTAGGTGCACTTGTGGTTTCGCTCGGGATTATGTTGTCTTGAAACTCTGTTGGGGTAATGTGTAGGTTTGAGGTTATGGCTGGGGAATCGTAGTAGATTTGAATGGGGGTGCATCATTGGTTACCCTGTGGAGTATATTGGGGATAAGAGTGTATGATTAATCTAGATTGGGATTCTAAGGGCGTAAGGGACTTATTGCTCCAAAAATTATTTTCTTGATGAAAATAATGTTCCTTACATTTTAGGAATGTTTTGGTAATTTTACTTCTTAGTGAATACTAGATATTTTCTGGGTATGTAAGTGAAATTATAATCTTAGAGTCTTCTTTCGGGGTCCGTCGGGGCTACGATTATACACGTGTAGATAAGAAGGTTGTTGGCGCATGATATGGTGGAATTAATGAGGTGACATCCATTCTTAGTTATTTTCTTTCGAGATTTTCTTATAGATCTATCTTTGTGACTGAATGAGCTTGGCATTGAACGTGTTGCATGTTTGATATAGATATGTCTTTGTACCTAAAAGAGAGACATGAGAAGGTAAAAAGAGACGCATCTTTTTTATTTGATTATCTTGATTTAATGGCTTATTCTACATGCACTTTAGATTTCTATTGAGGATTTGTTTAGAGAAAAACTAGTAAAAGTTTGTCTTTTGCAATTCTTTGAATAAAGGGAGGTCATAGAGGCTTGATTGAAGAGATTTTTTCTTTGAAGGGATTTATTTTGATAAATGCATTTTTGGAAATTGATTTTTGGGCAAAAAGGGAAAAGGATTTTTTTCCCTTAAAAATATGGGTTACTAATGAACATACATATTGAACTGCCTATCGAAATGAGGGTCAAGTCAAATCACACCTAGGCTTTGATTGCACTTTTTTCAACACTTGTGCACTTCTGTAGGGATAAGAATTAAAAAGATTTCTAAAAATTTTGTTTTTTTCGAAGGATTATGGGTATAAAAAGGAAGGGTATGGGGTGTATTTTATTCACCAACACCCACATTTCTTCTCTTGATTTTTCGTTTTCTATTCCCCAAATAACTATTACCATGTATCAAGAATTCTCTTATTATCTTGAAGTTTTAGAGGCTCTGTGCCTCTACAATGTTGACTATGATACATTCAGCTTGCATCAGGTTTCCTTATGGTGCAATCGGACCATAAACAGAAACTTGCTAGCTTCTACAGTTCAATTTTGGTACCCCGAGGATCATTTCGTCCAGTGTGGCCTGAAGGAGGCCTATCCTACCTATAGAGAATTCTCAGCAATGTTGGGTGTTATCCTTAGTGTTGGGGTGGCCGTGCCCATTTTTCTCATTCTCATGGGTCATTTCTTGTGAAATTCCTCCACATTTCTCCTTTAGTCGCTCAACCTTTGGTTAATGGAGGAGATATTTCTCTTTAGGTGATTATGTATTCAGTGCGCCAGAGGGGCTCTGATGATTCTTTCTTTTCCAAAGTTGTTTCTTTAGGCCTTACATTGAGGATATTTCTAGTGACATGGGAGTTGACAGCTAATCCCCAAGTGGTTGCAATAGCGATATGGATATCTTATCGCCATAATCCTGCTTTGGTGGTGCTGGAGGAGACCCAAAATGATCTAAATGCTTGGAAGAATGGCCTCTTTGATTTTATAAGGGGGATCCCGGTGGTGTTATTCATGTGGGTTGTAAAGAGGTTTCGTCTGGCGTCCCCTCCGAAGTATCCCTTGGCGAGTGTGCCTAACTTCTTCGCCCGACCTTTCTTTAGTTTCAACCCATCGGTAGAAAATTGGGTCAACTAGTTTATGGATCAGGGATCCCGATGTCTTCGGTGGTAACTGCCATGGTGGGGTATATATATATACTAGGGTGTGCTCGTGCCAATGGCACAGTGAAAATAAAAGTCTACTAAAAATAAATTTAACTATACATGATTTGAAATAATAAAAATTAATTTACAGGTTGTTTTTTTGTCGAGCATATTTTACATTTAATACAAAATGCCAAATTTTAATTTTACAATGGTATTTCGCCTTTCCAACAAACATCTTACATCTTGCCTAGAACATGTGCAATTTTACTTAAAATCTACTCAGTATCGTGTAGTTTATTTAAATTCTTCATATATTTGTCAACTATATATCCTATATAGTGTCTACTTTTTATATAGATTTCAAATTTCATATAGAATTTTAGTTAGGATAGCATAAAGGTTTGCACAATTTACTTTCTATGCATCGCAAGTCATATTCCAATATACTTGATAATTTTAGAAATCTTAAAGGAATGCGGTATACTTGTAGCCATCAAATTCATTTTTTTAATCATTTTTTTTAAGCAACGATAATGTTAGCTCTCCCAAAGAAAAAATGAAAAAAAATTGATTAATACAATTATGATAATAGTTATATTTTTTACACTGAAACATCTTATTATCCTTACTATATGCAAAAAAGTAGCTACGATATACTTATCTAATCCAAATTGTCTTAATTACCTCTAATATTTGGTTGGAAGTATCTTAAGGCACTTACGGTAATTTATTTATAAATATACATTTCAACGAAAAGCATATTAACATAATAAAATCAACCTCTTAATTCCCTTACCCAGATGCTTTATCAAAACCTATCATTTTGATCAAATGAACAAGAGGGAAGCATCACAATTTCTACACCTAGTTTTGAACCCGAACCCCTTACTAAAAAATCTTAGAATCTAACCAAGAGAAACCACAATATCTGAGTATGAGGGATCCACACCCGAACTACAATACACCAGTGCGATTTATGTATGAAATAATGTGAGTCACATCAATAGCCACATGATGTTAAGATAAACTCATTCGCCCCACTAATGAGATGTTACGTGCCTATAGTACTCGTACCCACCTAAAGTACATAAAATTTCCATGCACCATAATATTACTTGTGCATATATACATCGTATAAATGATTGCCACCAACCATATTATGGAAGTATAAAACCCATAATTCACAATAACAATAATTACAATAAAACCTTAAAAAACCTTAAAGATTTTAACTCTTTAGCCCGAAGTTAATAAAAAATGATCAACCAAAAATCATGCACTAATTTAAAACTAATAAACAATTTCTAATTCATTATACACTCTGCATTTGAAATCAATCCAAAAAGATAAAGGGAAATATATATACAGTCCTTTGATCCAAAAACAACATCACAAAAGGTGAGATGCATTGTTAACCATATCAACCACACCAATGATTTGACTACCAGTTTACATTATCTATCTAGTTGAAAACATAAATAAAAAGTATCAGCACAATAACAAAATAGCCTTAGCTACCTCCAACAACACAAAATCCTGGAAAAAAAAAGTAGGCCGTCACACAATCCACCCAAAAATAATAATGAATTTAGATCACTGGTTATTTTCCATGAGCCTTTAGTGTAGTAAAATCACTTGAAATCCATGATATCTTGTGTATAATACCTAGAAATATAATCACACAAACAAAATGTAGATAAAACGATATTAATTAAGCCATGGAAAATAAAAATCTCACCATCCTACAAATCTGAATAATCTAAAACAACTTACTAAAACTGTTCCATATCATTTCTACTTCTGTCCAATAACTTCTCACAACTTACCAAACAATCATATGGTTATCACTTGTGCATATTGTCAAATATTTGGCATACAATAAAAATATGTCAAAATTAATTTTCAAACTCCTTTAAATATTATGTAATTCAGTAAGAAATGAACCCTTGCAAAATGTCTATTGAAATTATATCACAATATTCTTCAACAAAAAAGAAAAAAATATTCAATTATTAAACACAAATATTGAAATAAGTTTACCCTCAAAATATAATTTCAACCTAGAATAAAATTGTAAACCAAGTGAAGGAAATAAAGTAAAGTTTTGGGGTGATATTATGCAGATAAGTTAAAAAGTTAGATCAAATCTTATATAACAATACACATATTTTCTGTTCATCGACTGTCAAATCTAAAAATTTATAAATAAAGATATAAAAGGAAATTATAGTTGATAACACATGTATAAAAAAATTGTATTTATAAACTAACTAAACGTACAAAGAAACAATGTTCACTTTGGCAAGTACACGAAAATTTGTTTTTAAAATTATTCATAAAACACATTTCCCACCCACACAAAATACACATATCAGCACACCACACATTATAATAGACAGCGTTAAAGAAGACAAACGCACAAAGGGAGGGAGGGCATTTGGGTCACCAATAATATGAATCATTTTCAAAATGAGATCAAATCAAAGAGATTTCTCAGGTAAATCGTAAATCTTCCTTATAGGATTTCACGTATTTATATTTTTTTGTAGTTCGATTTATAAGCATTTTCAATAGACCCTCAGACTTCCGCTCTAACAAAAATTGTTATTTTAGTAATGTAATTACTGAAATTGTATGGGTATAATTTTACAAATAAAACAAAATTGGGCCCAATTTCTCCAAATTCGAATATTTTTTGTGTTAAATCATCTATATAAATTTGGACTCATACCATTATTATTATCAGTTAACGTTACATGTTTATATCATTTTCACCCATAAACTAGAGATCGTAGTTTAGTGTTAAATACAGGCTTCATATATTACATGTTGTCATAGAATAAGTTTTATTCGTATTGACCGAATGACATAAGAGATCATAAACCCCAGGACATTATTTCCAAACCCCGATATACCTACTCTCATTTAAACCGTCGAACACAAATGACTAGGGGAGCATGAACGTAATAATGAAAGATCCATAAATGACAACGTAAAACTCGTAAAACACCGGTTGGTTTTCTTAACTTTTCAACAGAAACTTTGCATATTTGATGTAATTTTATTGATATCATGATGTGATAGCTCATATTTACTCTTAGTATGTGCATATTATGACACTTCCATACTACATATTTTTTTAAATATCACCAACATTCGAATATGAATGTGGATTAACTTAACCCTTCCCACCTCTGGACTTTTGTGCCATTATTTATTTTATGAGCACTTTTGTGCCACTATTTACTTTATGAGCATCAATATTAACTAGGGAGTGGATTGACATGCTATCTTATGAAATTTTTTTCTTGGCCTAGCGGTCTCAAATGATTGAGAGCAACGATTTTATTGCTACATACATATATGTGCCACTTTGATTATGTGCCTAACCGGTTACTTTTCCCTAAAGGTTTTCGGTTGATTATTATTTGGTTTTAGTGATTGGTTACTTAATTTCTATACCCCTTAGTGAGCTAGTAAGTATGGGATTATTAGTTCAAAGATCCTTGACTTTCTTATATGATCCGTACCATTATTATCAGTAACCATTGTTCCATTACATTCGATTCAACACTACATTCATCTTTATATGACTCTTAGTGAGCTGATAAGTATGGGAATCTCGATTCAACTTTATTTATATGACCTATACTGAGCTAGTAAGTATGGTCTTATCATTCAGACTCCTTGATTTTATTTAAGGGTTATTATAAAACACAATTGCTCTCACTTCGTTTGATAAACACTGAATTCCGTGCACATCCCAAACTTTGATCTATAGATATAATTGTTATAGAACTAGTTGAACATATTCAACAATTTTTCTAATTCATTCTCTTCTAGTTATTTCAAACAAGTACCAAAAAGAAGTGACAAATACCTAAGGTATTATATTGCAGTAGTTTGAGATATTCATAAAAATCATAAATGAAAAATCCTTTTGAACTATAATGTAAGATAATTTACCATTTATAAATTATTAATTATCATAATTGCATGGATGAATTATGATTTGTATTATTTCAAGATAACATTCTTCCCTGAGAAATCAGGGTGTGACAAGTTGGTATTAGAGCTAAGCTTAAGTTAGCCTATACGGGAACTAGGCTAAGATTTTGATTAGGAAAGTTTCCTAAACTTAAAAGGATAATGAGGATACATTGCTTGGACATGCACCACGAATATTGATCTTCAAGGTACATGATGAATATATGTGATAATAGGATATTTCCTAAAGAAACATTTTGAAAGACAAAAGGATAGTTTCAAGGTTGAGGTGATTAAATAATTACTAGAAATATTTTGGAAGTATAATTTTGAAAATTATGATTGAGGCAGATACTCGGATTTTGTTTAATGGTAAACATAATTAATAATTTTGGCATTATTAATGATGTGACTGAGGATTTCGAGATATATTAATAAAATTATCTTAGGAAGGGATTGTACACCATATACTCTTCATGTTTGTACATGCAACACAGTTCTTTTGTCTAAACTATTCAATTGATATTAAAAACATTCATATTTGAAAGTTATCACACTTTTCTATTGACCTTTTGTGATCATTTTCCGCATTGTACTCTTATTATACTGTATACAATTCCCACTAGACTGCTAGACAATATTGGTTTTGTCAAAATGGTACCTGAATAAGATCAAATTGGAGACATTAGGGAGCAAAAGAATTTCTTTATTAGAATTGGAACAATGTCTTTATGAAAAAGTAGAAAGATCACAAAGGTTAAGTTTAATCATTCTACTCTTTAATACGTAATGTCATTACTTATTAAATCAGAAACAATATTTTCCCAAGTTTTAGACAACCTTGACATTGATTTATTATTTATAAATCACTACCATGTACCTTGTAACCATTGTCAATTATTTTTCGATTACAATTATTCTGGATATCACTTAAAAAATTTAATGTCTCTAGAAAGATTTTGGAATTAATAGTGAAACATATTTTTTTATCCATAAAACAACTCTAATAGTTGTGATCAGATAAAAGTCTATTTGAAATATTTATATGATTTTGAAACCACAGGTATATTGGTTTCATAAACCATTTTCCTTAGGGGATTTCATTTGAAATCCAGGTGATCTTGGTAATGAGCAGTATAAGTTTTCACACATGGTAGGTGGTTTTTATTTAGTATCATTTCACAAAAATGCTTATATTATTATATGATAACCCCCGTACTTTATGAACTCCTTTGTGAGGTTCAGAATGTGTTATGTTTGACGAAAGTTTGAACCACTATGTTTATCTTGGAACAATATTTTCAAGTTAACTAGATTCTATTGAATCTATTCTTACATAGCATATAATATAACTAGGAAATATATTACCATTATACCCATGATAGTATTGTTTTCCTATAGGACTCAGATTATCGAGTGCCTATTTTTATTTATACCTCTCTTCGGACTTTTGGCTTGACCATATTACTATATCTCTAGTTATCTGGATTGATTTATTTCCCAATGTTTTGGATTGATTTGTTACTTGCATTCATTTAACCCTAAGCCTCAAGAACATGTAATTGTAGGTTATTTTGTTTTAGAAATTATCCGTAACCTTAACCTAGTGAACTTGATATTTTAATTCTATCAATCTCATCCTATAAATTTTGGAATAATATTTCTGATTAATTGTTGTTATACCTACCTGATATCAAAAGAGTTTTATATGGAATAAATTAGTGTTGACCTTAATCAACAAGACATTTATTGTAACACCTCCACCGCCCGGGGAGAGCGGGGTGGAGCGCCACTATCGATAAAACTAACCAAATCCTCAAATAGCAAGGTATAGGGCATCTAAAAACAACCGACAATATAAAAGAAATCACTCATCTCAATATCTTCAAATTAACACAACAACATTCTCTCGAATAAATACAACTAAAGTAAATCTCCAATAATCTATACATAGAAAAATAAATACAATCTTTCAACATGTATTAAAAATTCTTCTCAAATAATCCACGCTAAAAATCATCCCAATCGGTCCATAGAATCCCTATCCAGGCTAACTTGCCAACTAAAAGAAAATATGGGGAAGTACACAATACGACAAGGAATATGCTCAACAAATATATTAACGATGAATAAAGCGTAACAATATGAATCTGCATATACAAATTAAATGCAATACTCAAGCTTTATATCAATATTAATTTCTCAACAACACATCAATGAGTCACGAGGCCTCACCTCACCGCCCCTAGGCATCTCAAACCATATACGGGTTTGTGGGACTATTGGCGGATGCCCATTCTCCATGCCATATTAAAATCTCATGACAACATGCTCAATAACCACATGAATAATACCACATGAATCAAAATAATTTCAACAATAATTTTTTCAGATTCCAATGAATTAACATTTCAAATATGAGTTCAATTAAACATGAAATCTAAGGAAATAACACTCGTGAGATTAAGGAGCATATTGTGTAAAACCTCATACCTTAAAATCATTGCATGAATTATCACATAACACCGACCTTTAAATATGATTGCACCATCATGTTCCTCTCGCGAAAATAATTGAATCAAGTTTTAGCCCCAACACGAGATAACCCAAATAGTCCTATTTTAAAAACCCAAAAAGATCACATCCAAAAATTGTTTGAATCATCAATCCGACTTCAGATTTGGATTCTACATGAAAAATTGAGTCATATATGTAATTTGAGATTTTCTTAAATCTCATCTGAATGCACTCAAAAAGAAGATCTAAACATTACAAACTGTCTCTTCTCATTCCACTGGTTTTTGCCTCTTTGGATTTCGTTTTTGGCTTATCTTTTTCATCTCCCTTTCCTTATAATCACCCATAATATTCCTTATATAGTCTCTCTCTCAAACCCTAGCTTAGAGCCTAAGCTAATGCATATTACTATATTGCCCTTTAATTCAAAATTATCAACTTTACATATTTAAAGCATTAGAAAATGTCCAAAAACAAATTAAACTTGAATTTAAATATTAGATTCATTTCAAATAAAAATAAATGTAATATAATTATCGCAATAAATAAAATAATAATATTATCAAAATCTTATACAATATTCAAATATAAAGCCCTCAAAATCACGGGGTATTACATACTTCCCCCTTTGAAAAGGAATTTCGTCCTCAAAATTCGACGAAACGTAATGCTCGAAAAAAATGCTACTCGATTCTATTTCCCAAAATAACACACTAAATTCCTCAAATCAATTTTCTATCTCCAAAAAAATTATATCCAACCCTCATGCTAGACCCAATACCCAAGATCCAACGGTTATCGTTTACCTAATCTCTGATACCATCGGTAACACCCCGCCTGCCTGAGGAGAGAGGAGCGGAGCGCCACTATCAATAAAACTAACCAAATCTGAAAATAGGAAGGTATAAAGCATCTAAAAACAACCCACGATAAAAAAGAAACCACTAATCTCAATCTCCTCAAATTAATACAACAATATTCTCTCGAATAAATACAACTAAAGGAAATCTACAATACTCTTTACATAAAAAAATAAATAAAATCTTCCAACTTGTACTAAAAATTCTTCTCAAATGATTCACACTAAAAATCATCCCAAATGTTCCATAGCGTCCCAATCCAGGCTAACCTGCCAACCAAAAGAAAATATGGGGAAGTACACAATACGACAGGAAAGATGCTCAACAAATATATTAACGATGAATAAAGCGTAACAATATGAATCCGCATATCCAAATTAAATGCAATACTCAAGCATTATATCAGTATTAATTTCTCACCAACACATCAATGAGTCACCAGGCGTCACCTCACCGCCTTTAGGCATCTCAAAGCCATATACCGGTTTGTGGGACTATTAGCGGATGCCCATTCTCCATGCTATATTGAAATCTCATGACAACGTGCTCACTAACAACATGAATAATACCACATGAATTAAAATAATTTCAACAATTATTTTTTCAGATTCCAATGAATTAACAATTCAAATATGAGTTCAATTAAACATGAAATCTAAGGAAATAACACTCACGACATTAAGGAGCATATTGTGTAAAACCTCATACCTTAAAATCACTGCATGAATCGTCACATAAATTCAGCCTATAAATCTGATTGCACCATCATGTTCCTCTCGCAAATATAATAAAATGAAGTTCTAGACCCAACACAAGATAACCCCAAATAGTCATGTTTTAAAAACCTAGAAACATCACAACCAAAAATTATTTGAATCATCAATCCGACTTCAGATTTGGGTTCTACACGAAAAATTGAGTCAGATATATGTTTTCAGTTTTTCTTAAATGTCATCTGAATGCACTCAAAAAGAAGATCTAAACTTTCCAAATTGGCTCTTCTCATTCCACTCGTTTTTGCCTCTTTGGATTTCGTTTTTGGCCTCTCTTTTTCATCTCCCTTTCCTTGTAATCACCCATAATGTTCCTTATATAGTCTCTCTCTCAAACCCTAGCTTAGAACCGAAGCTAATGCATATTACTATATTGCCCTTTAATTCAAAATTATCAACTTTACATATTTAAACCATTAGAAAATGTCCAAAAACAAATTAAACTTGAATTTAAATATTAGATTCATTTCAAATAGAAATGAATATAATATCATTATCGCGATTAATAAAATAATAATATTATCAAAATCTTATACAATATTCATAAATAAATCCCTCAAAATCACGGGGTATTACATACTTCCCCATTTGAAAAGGAATTTCGTCCTCGAAACTAGACGAAACCTAATTCTAAAAAAAAATGCTACTCGATTCTATTTCCCAAAATTACACACTAAATTCCTCAAATCAATTTTCTATCTCAAAAAAAATATATCTAACCCTCATTCTAGACCCAATACCCAAGATCCAAGGGTTTTCGTATACCTAAGCTCTGATACCATCGGTAACACCCCGCCCGTCGGGGAGAGATGAGCGGAGCGCCACTATCAATAAAACTAACCAAATTTGCAAATAGGAAGGTATAAAGCATCTAAAAACAACCCACGATAAAAAAGAAACCACTAATCTCAATATCTTCAAATTAATACAACAATATTCTCTCGAATAAATACAACTAAAGGAAATATACAATACTCTTTACATAAAAAAATAAATACAATCTTCTAAATTGTATTAAAAATTCATCTTAAATAATCCACGCTGAATATCATCCCAATTGGTCCATAGCATCCCAATACAGGCTAACCTACCAACTAAAAGAAAATATGGGGAAGTACACAATACGACCGGAAAGATGATCAACAAATATATTAACGATGAATAAAGGGTAACAATACGAATTCGCATATACAAATTAAATGCAATACGCAAGCATTATATCAATATTAATTTCTCAACAACACATCAATGAGTCACAAGGCCTCACCTCACCGCCCCTAGGCATCTCAAATCCATATACCGGTTTGTGGGACTATTGGCGGATGCCCATTCTCCGTGCGATATTAAAATCTTACGACAACGTGCTCACTAACAACTTGAATAATACCATATGAATCAGAATAATTTCAACAATTAGTTTTTCAGATTTCAATGAATTTAACAATTCAAATATGAGTTCAATTAAATATGAAATCCAAGGCAATAACCCTCACGAGATTAAGAAGTATATTGTGTAAAACCTCATACCTTAAAATCATTGCATGAATCATCACATAAATTCAGTCTTTAAATCTGATCGCACTATCATGTTCCTCTCACCAAAATGATCAAATCAAGTTCTAGCCCCAACACGAGATAACCCCAAATAGTCCTATTTTAAAAACCCAGAAAGTTCACATCCAAAAATTATTTGAATCATCAATTCGACTTCCGATATGGATTCTACATGAAAAATTGAGTCAGATATTTGTTTTGAGTTTTTCTTAAATCTCATCCGAATGCACCCAAAAAGAAGATCTAAGCATTCCAAATTGGCTTTTCTCATTCCACTCGTTTTTGCCTCTTTGGATTTCATTTTTGGCCTCTCTTTTTCATCTCCCTTTCCTTGTAATCACCCATATAATATTCCTTATATAGTCTCTCTCTCAAACCCTAGCTTAGAGCCTAAGCTAATGCATATTACTGTATTTCCCTTTAATTCAAAATTATCAACTTTATATATTTAAACCATTAGAAAATGTCCAAAAACAAATTAAAATTGAATTTAATACGAGATTCATTTCAAATAAAAATAAATATAATATCATTATTGCGATCAATAAAATAATAATATTATCAAAATCTTATACAATATTCATATATAAAGCCCTGAAAATCACGGGGTACTATATACTTCCCCCTCTGAAAGGAAATTTCGTCCTCCAAATTCGACCAAACCTAACGCTCGGAAAGAATGCTACTAGATTCTATTTCCCAAAATAACACACTAAATTCCTCAAATCAATTTTCTATCTCCAAAAAAACTATATCAAACCCTCAGGCTAGATCCAATACTCACGATCCAAGGGTTGTCATATACCTATGCTCTGATACAATCTATCACACCCCGCCCGCCAGAGGAGAGCGGAACGGAGCGCCACTATCAATAAAACTAACCAAATCTGCAAATAGGAAGTCATAGAGCATCTAAAAACAACCCACAATATAAAATAAACCACTAATCTCAATCTCTTCAAATTAATACAAAAATATTCTCTCAAATAAATACAACTAAAGTAAATCTCCAATACTCTATACATAAAAAAGTAAATGCAATCTTCCAACTTTTATTAAAAATTCTTCTCAAATAATCCATGCTAAAAATGATCCCAATCGGTCCATAGCGTCCCAATACAGTCTAACTACCAACTGAAAGAAAATATGGGGAAGTACACAATACGAAAGGAAAGATGCTCAACAAATATAATAATGATGAATAAAGCGTAACAATACGAATCCGCATATACAAATTAAATGCAATACTCAAGCATTATATCATTATTAATTTCTCAACAACATATCAATGAGTCACCAGGCCTCACCTCACCGCCCCTAGGCATCTCAAAGACATATACCAGTTTGTGGGACTATTGACGGATGCCCATTTTCCGTCCCATATTAAAATCTCATGACAACGTGCTCAATAACAACATGAATAATACCACATGAATCAAAATAATTTCAACAATTATTTTTCCAGATTTCAATAAATTTAACAATTCAAATATGAGTTCAATTAAACATGAAATCCAAGGGAATAACACTCGCGAGATTAAAGAGCATGTTGTGTAAAAACTCATACCTTAAAATCATTGCATGAATCATCACATAAATTCAGCTTCTAAATATGATCGCAGCATCATGTTCCTCTCGCGAAAATAATCAAATCATGTTCTAGCCCTAACACAAGATAACCCCAAATAGTCCAATTTTAAAAACCCATAAAAATGACATCCAACAATTGTTCGAATCGTCAATCCGACTTCAGATTTGGATTCTACATAAAAAATTAATTCTTATATGTCCTTTGAGTTTTTCTTTAAGTCTCATTCGAATGCACTCAAAAAGAAGATCTAAACATTCCAAATTGGCTCTTCTCATTCCACTCATTTTTGCCTAGTTGGATTTTGTTTTTGGCTTTTATTTTTCGTCTCCCTTTCCTTATAATCACCCATAATATTCCATATATACTCCCTCTTTCAAATCGTATCTTGGAGCCTTAGCTAACGCATATTACTATATTGCCCTTTAATTCAAAATTATCAGCTTTACATATTTAAACCATTAGAAAATGTCCAAAAATCAATTAAACTTGAATTTTAATATTCATTTCATTTCAAATAAAAATAAATATAATATCATTATCTGGATCAATAAAATAATAATATTATCAAAATCTTATACAATATTCATATATAAAGCTCTCAAAATCCCGGGGTATTACATTTATCTTGTTCCATAATTTATCAGAAACCCTTTGCCTTGGAGTATTTGTGCGTTCCCTTATTTAATGACCTATGAAACTATTGGGAAGACACAACAAACTTGAGAAATACCTAAAGAAGCCAAGATACATTAGATCCTATTGTATTAGCAAGTGCACTAGTTCTATAACCTATTAGTTAGATTTATTCGTAAAATTGTTTAATACCCCTCGGGTGTTACATGTGTTCTAGTTGAGCCGATATATTCCAAACCCAATACAAGTCAACTTTATGACTACACTGACATCCTACATTTTGAATTTAAACCTCTTTTGGAACTTTAGACTCTTTTTACCTGATACAGTCAGCCTTTCCTTCATTATGTATAGTTTATATTACTTTCACAAACTCCCTGAGTGAATGTTCTTAGACCGACTTAGGAATATTTTAGGATGGACAATGTAATACCCCTCACTTTTATGGATATTTAAATTACATAAATGGGTGTAATTTTGGAGATTTGAGGAATTTCTCTGAAAAATAATTTTTGGAGTTAATGAGGGGTAGATGACTTCCGATGTGTGTTACATTTACTTTTGGGATAAAGTAAATGAGTTGGACCATTTTAATTGCATGTAGCAGTTGGGTAAAGCGACAAAGGATATTTTAATTGGAAAACATGTATTAAGATGTACTCGATTTAATTAGTGAATTGTAGTTAAGTGACTCAGATGGAGATTTCAAGTGCGCGGTTAGTTTCAGAATGGCCGATATAGTCGGAATAGAGTATCCGGGGGTAGTGTTTAGGTTTCGAGGATTTTTGGACTAATAGGAACTTCCAATTGAGTAAACGAGTCTTTTTTTGGTTTATAAGGGATAAACCCTTATTTCTATCAATATAAGTCACCAGAGAGAGGAAAGAAAGAAATAAAAAAGAGAAAATAAAGAGGAGAAGAGTGAAAGGAAGAGAGGGAGAAGAAAACGGGGATTTCCATCCAAACTCCGCGGAATTCGACTTGAGGTCGTCGGATACGAGAAAAGTGTTTACTTGCTTTATTAATTTAGTGTGTTTATTTCTCATATTATAGTTGGTGGGTAAAAGTATACATATTTTTGGGTTGGGTTTTCGTGAATCAAAATGGGTTTTCAAAAGTTAAACGAATAACCCCCAAATAATATCCGACTTGAGTAACTTAAGAATTAATTAAAATTAGTTGTTGGTTATGGGTTCTAGGATGATTAGAACCCTTTTTATGTGTGTATATATGATTGTTTAAGGTTGGATGATGATGGGAGAGAAGATAAAAAGCTTGGAGGTGTATTAATGGAGGTTTGGGATTTTGGAGAAGAGGGTGAATAGTAACTCTGTCCCTTCCGATTCAATTCGACTAGGAAGCGATCGATATGGCTCTTGGTCAAAAAATAAAATTTGTATATCTTTTAGTTGCGATCGTTTGGGCACTGACTCCGTATTTTTCGGATTTTTTGTTAATCAGTAATGAGTTTTCTAGTAAAGGGTGTCCGAGATCGAAATCGTTAGTCCGAAATTAGGGCTAGAATTATTTGGAGATAAATATTAGGGGTTCCCAAATAGAGTATTAGGACCTCTAAAGGACTTCAGGAGATATAAAAACTTTGTGTTCGTAGAAATAAATTTGGGTTATAATTTAAATGGAGATTGGGATAATTTTTTAGTTTTGGAGATTTAAGCAAAATTGGCTAAACTGTCAACTCTGGACATGCCGAATCGATTGGGATTTAGACCGAATCAATTTGTTTGTCCGAATCAATTCTCCTTAAAAATATTGGAAATTTTCTTCCTTTATGCTTAGGTGAAGTTAATTATAAATCTAGAGGTTATATTTTTGGGGATTCTAGATATGACATTAGGACTCCTAGATGATGGAATCGAGGGTGAGTAAATTCTACGAAGTGAGTATGATGGAATTAAGGATAGGGATAGAGATGTTTGAGTTCCTATCTGGTGTCGATTGAAGACTATTATTAGGTAATGAGATACCTATGGGACTTAAGTAAGTTGAGAGTATACTTATTTAATTATTATGAATTGGTATGTTCAGAGAGTATATATATAAATCTTTAAAAGTGAGTTAAGGTGAAATTTATATATTAAGTAAGAGAATACTTATAAATTTAGTATTGTAGGTGTGAGAATACTTAGATACTATTACGAATGGGAACATTTGAGGTTGTTGTCTATCGCTATGAGAGTTTTGCAATAATAGCCATATGTACTGAGAAGTGATATAGATTATATATACGACATTTTTACAGTATATATATATATATATAATATGATACGGAAATACATATATATCTGTGTGTGATTGGTGTATTTTATCTTAGAAGCTGGTTCCACCGGCTTCCCCCAGCATAACCAGATTATATATTTTCTCTAGTGAGATCTAGGGAAGTTGCACGATGTGGGTGAATCCCCTGGCTTGACGAGTGTGGAGAATATATCCACAGGTCATATCATCCCGCGTTCGATTGTGATGTGTGTAATCCACTTGCAGAGGGAACATGACAGCCTCCACCGTTGTGTATTTTTACCATGACCATGAGTAAGTCTGGCTTGGTACCGTGGTAGAGTGAGTAAACCCGGATTTGGATAGGCACTATGAGACTGAATCCTCGAGTTATAGCTTAGAGGGATGATAATTATACTTATGATTGCGATAGGTATAATTATACTTATTGTGTATAGGATATTTCTTGTATATGAAGATGAGATATCATATAAAGTAAACGTGTATAAAATGAAAAGAATGAATCAGAGTTATTCCCCTTCCGGTAGATTTATATTCAGATTTATATGAATATGAATCGTAGGTTCTATTGAGAACTACATATTTTTTTCTCTCTCTCTCTCTCAATATATATATATATATATATATATATATATATATATATATATATATATATATATATATATATATATATATATATGCGTTATGTGTTCAGGGCCTAATGAATCTCAACGATCAACATTGCCAGGTAGTAGTATATCGGGGGAGTTCTTTGATTGGATTTCGCTTCGCGAGACACCCCACGCACGAAACATAGCGCAATGTTGGTACTGGGGAGAAGTTTAGTGCTTCATACTTGGGTAAAGAGGACCTTTAGTAGATGGGTGAAACCGGTGAGTTAGGCAGGGTAGCTTGACTAGGTTCTATAAATGTATGCAATAGGTGTTCACTATTAGAAGAGGGATGAGGGGTATCTCATGGGAGTGCGATACCAATTTAAATATGAGATAAATCATATTTTAAAAAGATGGCATTTATGTACTTGAAAAATATTTTCAAACTCTGGCTCTGACCCATTTCTCTATTTTCTCCTCTCTTGCTATATATTATATATATATAGGTGTCCAGACATATAGACGCCTGAATGATGATCCTTTCGAGTCAGACATTGCTGGATTATTTTTAGATGCTTATATTCTTGTGATCTAGATAGGAAGCATTGTAGTAACACTCGGGCTGAAAGCCCAATTGTATTCAGTTATATTTCTAATGCCTTTTAGTGCGTCATTCGATTTGGTTGTATTATGTTGAACCGAGTGTTTGGTTATTTTATTTCATTTTAGTTTCATATATATGAATTATGTGAATGTTTTGATTAAAAAGATTAGTAAAATAAAATTTTGACGCTAACCTAATAGGTTATTAGAAATTAAACTTTTTTCGATAGTGGTGCTAAGAATGAACCATATGAGTCTCCTATTTTAATTTGGTACAAGATTGATCGCGCGGTATTTTATTAGGCGGGGTGTCACACACAATTATTAGATTTAAAATTTTATTGTAAGTATAATTACGTTGTTTCCCAGTCAACTTATTCGGAATATTACACCCTATAACCCTTTAGGATTCTAAGTTGTATATTGTACCCACTTAAGTTAGAGAAATTCCCATCTACTATTTATGCTATCTTTTGCATAAACATAGGGAACCTTAAAGTCTTTTATTAATGGTATGAAATCCCAAGATGAGTTTAGATTATAAACGTTTGATATACACTTTCATGCAAGGAAATTTGAATTTAACGTACAAACATAAATAAATTTTTTTAAATTGGTGATTCAATTTAGATGAATCATCTCTGAAAACTAAACTCTATAGTCGACACCTTAAGTCGAAACCTGTTAGAAGATTTAACAATGTAATTTCTGAGACTAGTATTGATACCATATAACCATAAGTTTTGCACTACTCCACAGTTTTTATGTTAACCAACTAGTATTTCTTACCCGACCTTGATAAAGAAAAACTTAGAATAATCACTGCTAGATCTCCTTGTGTTACTGTTGATGTAAAAAACTAGATTTGATCTAATTATTTTAATCACAAGTAAATATGAATAAATAAATTTGAAACAAGAGATTTTTAAACTGGTTCAGCCTTAAAAAAAATGGCCTACGTCCACTGTTTTTGTATTGCTGACTGTTTGCCTAGAATTCTAGACAAGTGATGTTCTCAAGAAATTCCCTCCCACCTCTAATGAGGAGGTTACAATGTATTTATAGCCTTGAGGCTGTACAAATGAAAGGACAATGCTCGGTTGTTCAGTAGACATGTACATCTGTATGATAATAATGAGCATTTAATGCACAGTCGACCCTTTGATTTTCTTGTTCTGCACGCTCAGTTGCTCGGGCCGCCTGAGTTGCTCGGACCGCTTGAGCTTCTTGGTATGATAAAGTTCCTCGGAGAACATGGGTTGCTTATTGAAAGTGTTTTTAGGTTCCATGTAGATCGACTCGTGTCTCTAAATTATTGGTCCATGCCAGCAGATTAAATTTGGTATCAATAGAACAATATTAAAGCAAAAGTTAGACTCGATGATTATCAAGCAATAAGGAAACAAGTCTTCAATTTTAAGATATGTTACATATACCTAATGAATTTCTCTGAATTTCTTTTGATCCTGGAATGGAAATAGTATCACATCCCCATGGATTTTATTTGTTAACTACCCCGTACGTACTAAGGATATATTTCGATGTATGGATGATATTAGACAAACTCACTAAATCTGTCGTTCGCTTTAATTAGGAATATTTTGTTCGTTCCCAAAGCTCAGTGTTAGGATTCATGGTAAGATTATCAACATGAATAACATAGTCAATGTACATAGAAGCTCAAGTTACATCGAATATTATAATAAATACGTGTTTTTATATTTTATTAACAACCCCATTTCCCCTCTATATCTATAAATTTGTTTTAAAATTAGTAGCACATGTTTAGCATTTTTGTGCTAATTCTTTTTCCTCTTGATAGTCAGGATAAAGAGGGTAGTATCCTTTCTTTTGTGACACACAGATCATGTTTTTGCATATGTAAAGGTAAGATTGAATCATTATGATTTGACGTTATTCTACCCTAAGTACACAAATCATTTCTATCAAAGTTTCAACCCTTATTGCTACAAATTTATAAATGTGCTTGCATAGATTCAATTTATTTCAAATAGTAGTATCATTCTACTGAATGATACCAGGGATAACAACATTTTCCATATAGTTGTATATCTATACTCACATTATTTTATGTGAACAACCTCTATCTATCCGATCAATAAATTAGCCCAAAGTTCTAGAGTATATCCAGAGTAGCTCGATGTGCTTTACAAAACCAGTTATTTTTATATATTTATGGTAGATTCGGTATCATGAATTCTATAACATGAGACACCATAACGACTATGATACTTATTTATATCATGTGAACCTAGGCACTAATCGATGCAACATGCCATGCTGAAATACCCGAAAGTGTCAGGCATTACATTGTTTTCCAAAATAGTGACTTAGTGGAAAAGTCAAATCCTTTAGAGTATTGAAGAAACATTACTTTAAGATACTAAATAAATTTTCTTACTGTAATTAAAATTTAAACGAAACTTCCATATAGAAGTATTAACTACATCGAATAGTCGATGATTCTTTTCGATTAAATAAGCATATGATTTTAAAACCATATTGATTCCCTATATTGTCCACTATTTATAGAATTTTACTGCAAAAGTTGGAATTGAACCTTCGATAGTAAACTAGCTAATTTGATATAGAAAGGAGATACCAGTGTATGGGAAAGCTATATATTATTGAAAATCGCAACATAAAAAAACGTTATTGACAACTCAATGGGAGTAAACTATTGAATTACCTACCTAGACATAATTTATACTTACACTTACCTATGATACAAAGGGTTGTTAAATACTATTATTACAATATCAACGCTACAAACCTATAGTATTCTCTTACTGACACTATTTTTATATATTGAGATATCGTTATTTCTTGAACTATATACAAGCTATGATGATTTTTACAAGTATCACCATCTTGATAGTATAAGATTATTTATATGTGACTAAAATTTATATAACCAGACAATACGTAAAACTTCATTACGTAAGCCTATTCGACAATAGATGACACACGCATAGCTTGCAAAAATGCCTACTAATTAGTTGATATTCCAATTGTTTCTAATCCTGGTTATGTCGACTACTTCTTATACAGTAATGTTTTATAACTTGCATACAATGAAAGAATGACGTGAAGAAAATCTTCAAAGTTATAAAATAGATTTACAAACTCGAGCAAATGCGTTATCATATCATAGACGATGTGAGTACCATGAGAACCTGAAACTCTAAGAACGGAGCCAATTTCGAGGAAGATTTTTTTTAAGGTGGGTAGAATGTAATACCCTAAATTTTATTTGTTTTATCTTGAATTATTTATGTGTGAAAATGGCATTTTATGGAAAATTGGTAGTTTTTTCACTGCTTGCGACTTGCGACCCGTGTATATGTCCTCTAACATGAAAATAGGGTATGATGCATTTATTCTCTGATTCAAAATAACTATTTTCCATATAAACAGATAGTAGAATGAGATTAAAACGAATTGTTGTAAAGTTATTAAACTGCATATAAATTAGTGTAATCCGAAATTATTGTTAACATGAAAATAACACAGTAACGTATCCTACACGCCAATTACTATTTCATAGTATGGAAGCTCAATAATTATAAAATATTATACCTGTAAAAATTATAATTGAGTACCAAAGACACTCAGTTCAATAATTATTTAAGATGACTGTGTCCTGACTGTGCATCTTAGGAATCCTATAAATAGAGACTTATACCCACAACAAAAATCACACCTCTTCATTTTAAATTCACAAAATGGGTTCATTATCCTCTCCCTCTCTTAGAAAAAATTCAAGAGGAAAAGAATCTCTGCTCTTAAACCCAACAACCCACGAAAAAACATAAACCTCTACTCCTATTTTCACCCAAGATCATCCCGAAAACCCTTGCCCCATATTCTTCCTCCTGAATCGCCGGCCCTCTCTCTCTTCTCCTCCTCCACGCTCGAATGGTTAATTTCTTCCCCTATTTCTATTGTTTTTTCTTCTCTCCCTTGTTGAGATAAACGAAGCTTTGAGCTTCTGATATGTTGATATATATGTATATGTGGATGTGTGTGTGAATTGAAGGTCCAACCACCACCTTTTCCATGACGATGGCCATTGCCGACGACCAGAAAACCCCAAACAGGGTGGGGTTTGTTACTAATTATGGTTTTTATCCTCTCTCTCTCTCTCTCTCTATATATATATATATATATATATATATATATATATATATATATATACACACTAGGATGTACCCGTGCCGATGGAAAACGATAAATTTGTTCCTGTTATAAATTTTTCCCATAATATATTGTATTTTAAACGTGTCGCCAGTTACAAAACACTTTTTAATTTATGGTTATTTAAATTTAACCTCACTTTTGTATTTTAAACTTTTTTCAGAAAATAAAAATATTTAACTTGAATCAAGTGGAACCTTTACATTGAACGCACTCAATGTTAAGAATGAAAAGCATTTGAATTTAGGTTATCATAAATTCATTAGTAAAAAACTCAGTTTCAGTATATTCATATTGCATTGAATTATAATGTAAAACTTTTATTTAGACATTGGGACCACGCATGACCGTTGTGACCTATAAGGTCTTATCTTGTCCTTTCATATCCTTTACTTGTTTTTTATTTGCCATCTCTGCACATTTTGATATTGGTCATACACATTTGAGACAGACTTGGAGGTTTTGTCAAAATTGCATTGGGTCCCACGTTATAAGGCTTATGTTCAGTCCTACTTTTACTACCCATATCTGTAACTTTTACTTTGCTTATCTCCTACACCATACAAATATAATATTATATATAAACATATAATAGAAATTTATATATTCTCTCTCTATATATATTTTATGTATTTTATACATTTCATAATAATATTATAAGACGTTTAAACCCTATTTATACCTGAATCCATTTTTTTTACTATACGAATATGCCGCACGCTTGCTTTATTTCCAAGTAGTTTTTTTTAATTATACGTTATTCAATTGTTTGTCGATAACACTTGTGTCTCTTTTCAAATAAAAAATAGATCATATATTTTTTAAATAGTGAAAAACTTCTTCCCTTGGGACCCATGCTAGTGTATGAATTCCTATATATATATATATATATATATATATATATATATATATATATATAAAACAAATATCATGAATAAATATAAACACGTTATATAATTATTACTATTTATATATGTTGTATAATATATACTTTAATATATTAATCATATACTTTCTATATAATATTTTGGTTTGCTTATCCACTTGGTTTGGCAGTGGAATTAATGGTCTAAGTTTACTTTGGGAATTTGAAATAGAATAGTATTGCAGTCTACTTCTCTTAGAAGCTCACATCATCTCCTCTTGGGGAGCCCCGCGCCATGTCCTTATAGTCCTTTTCTGGCCCCACCTTTTGTCCGATCAAAATCTTTGAAGAAGGCCACTTTGAACAGTATAAAATCTTTTGCAGTGAATCTTGAGTTCCATGTCTTGGTCAGTCCCTTGGGGCCATACATCTCCTTCATTATGTAATACATATTTCTTTATTAAAGATAAATAATTTGTTTTATATATACTTATATCAGTTGTACAGATAGTTTACACAATCAGATATTTAAATATATGCCATGGACAATTCTTTAAGACTGAGGCAGTAATCTAAGAGTTAATCATGTAGAATACAAATCAATTAAATACAAACCAATTTAACTTCCCTTCAAACTAACTAAATTAGTTAATCATATAGAATACAATAACAACATCATACAGAAAAGTAAATGACCAAAAGCAAAACACCAACCCCAGCATTAAACAAAATAAGTAATAAAAAATTAAGCACCAACCCCAATCGGGTTCTATCCGAACCAAACATATTATAGTGAAGAATGTTTTCTCAATTACTTTCATGAATACCACATATTATACGTGTCGTATAACTATACATATTTGTTCATAACAACAACTAAGAATTGAAAAAAAATATATACATATTGTGCAAGGCAGACTTCTTGATTTCAGCTTTTCTCCAGTTTCATTTCTCTTATCATTGTCTCTTATTCTCTCTCTTAATCAAGAGGTTGCACCTTTTCTGAGATGCAAAGATCTTCGTGCGCCATCCAACTTGCTTTCAAGATAAAAAAAAAAAAACTAAAATTATAAGGAAAAAAAATGAAATACATCAAGAAAACCCATTCTCATCCATAAGTTGGAAAATAAACCAATAAGAAAATCCATCATATTTATCGATAACTGAGATAAAGAGAGAAGAAATTAGAAGAATATTTATAAAAATAAAAGGATGTACCGAGGACCCTCTGGTGGAAACCCATCAGTTTATCATTAGCAGTGGCCACCAGAAAAGTTAAAAAAAAAAACAAATTTCAAAAAAAGTTCAAACATTGAAAATAAAAAGTCTTAGATTTGATTAGAGTCTTACACTTACCATGAAAAACTTCCGTCCAGACAGTGCACAACCACATAAAAACTTCCTCTCATGGACATCAACATCTTGGAGATAGATACCAAGCAGTTGTAAAAGAATATATAAAACAAATTTTCATAATCTAGCAATGAACCTGATATATGTAATACCCTAAGGTTTTTGGACCAATAAATTAATTATTTTTGGGCGAAATAAATATTATTTTAATTGGAGAATAATTAATTTGGCATTGAGGTCAAATCTGAGGATGTTAGAAAGTAATTCGAATGATGATTCTAAGTGTGCGGTTGATTTTGGAAGGGTCGAGATAGTCGAAATGACCATTCTTAGGTCTTATTTGGGCTTCAAAATATTTTAAGTTCGTTTGGCTAGAATTGGAGTAACCGAGTCATTCAAAGTGTCTATTATCATTTAAAGTTGGGTATATTGGATTTACGGCTTAAAAGCCTACGTGAGAAGCCATTCTCATTTGAGAGAAAGATAAAGCCCTAGAGAGAGAGAGAAGAGGAAAAAAGGAAGAGAAAGAGAAGAAAATCTTGGAGATTCCGGCTAATCCGTTATTTCGAGGAAGATTCAACCTCTACAACCTTGAGGCAAGTGATTAAACTTGACAAATAATTGTAGTGTATCATTTATTTCATGATTTTTGGAAAAAAAATTGTGGATTTCGGGTTAAATATGTAAAACCTAGATTTTGGGTAAATCTTGCATTTGAGTTGTGTATATGGATTTTAGGGTATATAATTTGTTGAGTTGGGTTATATAATGAGTTTTTATGTTGTATATATGTTTGGGTTGAAGAGAAATGGTTAAAAGATGATAAGTATGATTTTTGGAATTTTTGGCTTTGAAGAAAAATTGCCATTTTCGTTGCTTCTGAACAGGCCGAATCGATTCGGCCCCCAACCCTAATCGATTCAGAATGTTCCATCTTTCAAGGTCTGAGTGACCGAATCAATTCAGACCCAAAGCTGAATCGATTCGGTCTAAGAAAGTTGCCCAGGTCTTTTGGACCGAATCAATTCGCATGGGAGGGCAAATCGATTCGAAAACAGGGCAATTTTAGGTGAGGGTTTTCTGGAGCGAGTTTTGTCCCGTTTTGTTTGGGATTATGAATTGGGAATCTCTATATATCTTATGAGAAGTATGTTTTGGAGACTTTAGGGGAGTTTCCCTTATGATAAAGTGTTGGGGTTATATTGACTTATTCCGAGAGAATATCGATTGGAGATTATCGTATCGACTAGTGGGGAATCCCACTATCATTGAGATTTCTATTTGGAGATAATTATGGTTTTATAAGAGAGAGGTAGGATGCACTTAGTGATGTTGAAGTTTGAATTGAATCTCAAATGGGATAACGTTAAAGGTTCATATGATTGATTGAACCATAATATGGGTTGGGAATACCGAATGTTGATCGATGTGCATACGGATATAAAGAATATCCTCTAGATTAATTGAATTGGGAGATTAGTCATACCAATGGAAGTGATGGATGAGTAAATTTCAACTGAGGGATCTTATCGTGTACATAAAATGGGAAAGTGTGAGAGTTAGAAACGGTTTGTATATCTCGAGAAAAAAATACTTGTATAAATGAAATTATTTTATTTACGTATACGAGCGTAAAAAGAGTACGTACTTATATGGAGTGATTTATATATCTACCTTGTGTGATGGTATGGGTTTATATGATGTGATAGTATATGTATATCTAGTGTGTATGATATATATATTTATGTGAAGCATACCCCCTCTATGTTATCATGGGAAGTTGTGTGATGTGGGTGAGGCCCTTGGCTTAAGGAGCAGGGAGCGTATAGTCCCAGGTCATAATGTCCATTATTATTGTGTGATTTTTATTAGGGGTGAGACGTGGTGGTTATGTTTCATCTCACTTTCGGGAAGGAACTATGACAGCTTCCCATACGTTGTGATTTTGTTTTTACCAAGGCGGTGTGAGATTCCGACCGTTGTTACCCAAGATGATATGTGAGCGATTCCCTAGTAGATGATAGCATTGAGAAACTTTGTCCTCGAGTTATAGCTCTCTAGGATGGTTATTATTATACTTGTGTGTATAGTATATTATTTGTATATGGTTGGGAGATATTATATATCTGTCTCTAGTGTAATGAGATATAAGAATAATGATTCAATCTCATTCTGGGAGATTTTATTTGGTCATTAATAGTGATGAGTATATTAAAGTAAATATGTTGCGTATATAATTAAATGAGTATATATATTACGTTGAGTATCGAGGGCATAATGGACCTCAACGACCAACATTATCAAGGAGTAGTGTATCGAGGGGTTCCTTATTTGGATTTCACTCGCCAGACGTCCCATGCACGAAACACATTGCAATGTTGGGAGTGAGGAGAAGTTTAGTCCTTAGAACTCATATTTATATTAGTATATCTCCACAATCGACAATGTCAAGGAGTAGTGTATCGAGGGGTTCCTTATTTGGATTTTTCTTAGCGAGACGTCCCACGTACGAAATGCAGTGCACTATAGAGAGTTGGGAATAGTTTAATTATGTATGTAAATTAAGTATTTGGGGTTATGTGCATCGAGAATTGAGGGCATAATGAATCCCGATAATCAATATTGTCAAGGAGTAGTATATCGGGTGGTTTCCTTGTTTAGATTTCACTTGCGAGACGTTCCACACACAAAATGCAGTGCAATATTGAGAATTGGAAGAAGTTTAGTACTTAGTATTTAGATGCTATTAACTCATTTATGTCAATAACTAGAATCTGAGAAATGTTAGTAAGAGAATATGTATATGTATAATTTATATGTTAAGTAAGTGACGCACATTTGGGGATTATGGTAGAATTGGAAGTTGAAGGTTATGTTTTAGATGGAAGTTTAAATGAGTATAAATTTGGGTGTAGGTTCGATTAGATTTCCCCTAGATAGTATTGGGCAGTTATTTGAGGATCATGTGCATACGATTAGGTGCGCGCTTTAGTTGAGAGGTGAGTGGGATTTCATGAACAGTACGACTTCATTTTAATCATGTTATAATGTATTTATAATTATTATGCATTTTAATGCACTTGCTAAAACTGTTTTCACACCTCGGGCTCTGACCCATTTATATTTTTCTCTTACTATGTATATATTGTATTATTTTAGGTGTTCCTCTACAAGGACGCCATTGATGTTTTCGATCCAGTGTATTCGAGGAAGTTGTGGAAGTAGCGGACTGTTGCGAGATGTTGATATAGCTGTTTCCTATCTTTTGTGTATCTAGATTAGGATTCAGTTTGTATATCGGGTTTACACCCAATACTTGTAGTTGTAGCATTTTGTTTATATTTATTTCCCGAAACTGTTGTATTGTCTATGATACGACATCATATTCGGGTATTTCTTTTTGTGTATTTGGTTGGACTCTATTACTCTTCTCTTTTATACAGCATGTGTGTGTTTTCTATCATATTCAGTAGTTGTTATGTGGTTTGTTGGGTATTGCTTTGTATGTTTTAAAAAAAAAATTGGCACCCTCTTTTTATAGTAATAGGTAGTTAGCTGGGTTTGTTTTAGTGTCGTCAGTAGATGCTGAGAATGATCCACTTGAGATTCCTGATTATTTCAGTATTGGGTTGTCCACCCGTTATTATTTTAAGCGGGGAGTCACAATATAGAGGAAAAAAATAACACCAGTGGTAAAGGAGGAAATAAGAAGAATAAAAAACTTAAATTTCTAAATTGTGGGTACAAAGCAATAACTTGAAACCACCAACAAAGCGAAAAAATTTAAATCATTATCCCTTCCACCGTCTTATCCCTTCTCTCACTTTCTGACCAATTGAGGGATCTCCATTCTTCTTCCTCGTTGCTGTCACACACTTTGTCCTTTCGCCGTCTTATCCTTATCATGGCCAGAACCACCAAGCAACGGAAGGAACCACAAATCAATATGAAACCCAATGACTGGAGAGTCAGATCCAAATACATCTTATTATTACTGGATTGCAAAAAAAAAGATACAAAGGTGTGCGGTGGCGCTGAGTCAAGCCTAGATGTGAGCGATGCCACTGGTGTACCCAAAACCTCCTTATCATTACAGCTTGGTTATGAAAGCTGGGAACAAAGGTATGGTTTAGTTTACAGAGGTGTGCGGCACCACTGATGTACTCGCTTCTTGAGAAGAGAGAAGATAGAGGTATGGTAGAGTTTGCTATCGGGTTAGAGTGACAAATGGTTTTCAGACCACATGGCTCGAGGTATGAGGTCAATGTCAACACATAATTAGTTTTGAACCCTTAGATTCAAAAACCCCACAGATTCAATCTCAGTCGTAAGTTGATAAACACCAAATTTATCAACTTTCAATCTCAGCCATCAGTCGGGGGAGACAAAAAAAGCACTCCTCCTTTATTATTATTATTATTATTATTATTATTATTATTATTATTATTATTATTATTATTATTATTATTATTATTATTATTATTATTATTATTATTATTATTATTATTATTATTATTATTATTATTATTATTATTATTATTATTATTATTATTATTAGTATTAGTATTAGTATTATTATTATTATTATTATTATTATTATTATTATTATTATTATTATTATATATATGTGTGTGTGTGTGTTTGTTTATACCCCGAGAATCATCACTTCCAAATCAGTTTCGGGTTGAAATTCATAACGACTCGAGAGTCATTTGGGGTATTGTAATTTCAATTGGGTATTTGTATTAGGAAAAATTAAATGGGAATTTTGTTTTTATTTTGTGTATAAGTTGTTGTAAACACGAATCCTCGAACACGTATGAGTAATGGTATTTTTTTCTAAATGAGTATTTCACTCGGTGTCGTTTCCTCTAAAAATATTTTTAAACGAGTTACGATACCAAACGACCCAAGGTTATGTCTTCGTTATAACCCGAGACTATATTATAAGTCATATTTATTAAAATTTTGATAATGTAGGTATTGGACTTTTGTTTTGTTGTGTCGATTTATTTTGAAAGTGGCATCACCACTGGATTCGTGTCCAAATAAGATGGGGAATTTCAACTTTTTTCTAATTTTGTTTTGTGTCACGTACAATATATTACAGTATTAATACATTCGAGTAATATAAATGAAAACAATAAATATCAACTTTTGTTCGATTAATAGTAATATTTGACCGAGCTAATATTTTTGTAAAAGGTTATTTATCCAAAATTAAAAATGTATTCAGTCCAATCGAATCATTTAATTCCACCTAGAGAAAACTCTTATTATTGAAATATTGAGATACTTTTTTTTCATTTACTTTCATCATCAAAAGAGACTTGTTATTTTAGTAATGTAATTACTGAAATTGTATTAATATGATTTTACAAATTAAACAAATTATAGCCCAACTTCTCGAAACATTTCAAACATTTTACGTGTTACACCATTTATATAAATTTGGACTCGTACCATTATTATTATTATCAGTTAACGAAACATGTTTATATTATTTCGACCCGTAAACTAGAGACCGCAATTTAGCATTATATGTAGGATTCATATATTACATATTGTCATAGAATAAGTTTTATTCGTATTTACCAAATGACATAAGTGATCATAAACCCAAAAGCATTCTTTCAAACCCCGATATATCCACACTCATTAAAAACCTCTAGCACAAATGAAATATCCATAAATGACAACGTAAATATCATAAAACACCAGTAGGTTTTCCTACCTTTTTAATAGTAAACTTCACATACTTGATATACTGCTATTGATATCACGATGTGATGGATCCTATTTAGTCTTAGTATGTGCATGTTATAATACCGACATACTACATATTTTATTGAATATCATTGATATTTGAATTTGAATGTGGATCAATTTAACTCTTTTAACCTAAAAACCGATGTCATGTTCCTTATTGTTTCAATTCAGCCCTGAAATTTTGTGCCACTATGTACTTTATGAGAACTTTTGTGCCATTATTTACTTTATGAACATCAATATTAAGTAGGGAGTAGACTGACATGTTATCCCACGAAACTTTCTTCTTGGACTAATGGTTTGAGATTATTTAGAGCCATGATTTTATTTCTACATACCTATGAGTACCACTTTGATTGTGGGCATAGTTGGTTTCTTTTCCCTAGAGATTTTGTGTTGATTATTCGGTTATGCTAATGGATTAATTAACTTTTATACCACCTTAGCATGCTTGTAAGAATGTGATTATTATTTCAAAGACGAATGACTTTCTTATTAAAAAAAATTACCATTTAAGTTGTTTAATACAAGATTAAACTATCTAAATGGCTCCGAACAGTTTGTTGAAGAAACTCTTTTCCTAAAATAAATTTTAAACACAAGATGTGTAAAACAGTATGAACGAGTAATTTCAGTTATAGGTTTACCAGTTCTGAAAAACAAAAATTTTAAACAAATTAAACCAACAAAGCCTTAACAAAGGGATGAGAGGAAAAAGAAGCGTACACAAGAAATTTTAACGTGGTAAAACCACACCCAATGGGAGAAACATTCACGGTGACCTCTAATCCACAAAAGTAAAAAGTCCACTAAAATGAGTAACATATTACAAGCTTATATAACAATCAAGACACACAATCAAACATAAACTAAGTTAAGAAATGTACTAACTCCTTTGGCGTGTTCGGACTTCTTCTAAGGTTCTGATGTTGCTGATGCTCTCCCAGATTCGTAACTTTACTCCTTTTAGCTTTACGTCGACTCTAACAATCCAATATCTCAACACGAATATGTTTCAGTGTAGTAGTGTGAAGGTGTATGTTATGTAGTGCTCTAAACTCATGCCTACAGCTCACACACACTTAATTACAGACAATATGAGTAACGAATTACAAATAGGTCTCTCAAGATGCAAGGGTTTCTAAAATCAACTTAGTCAACTAAATCAGACATTGGATCTTTCAAATAACCATAGATCAAGAGGGAATGTTGCTATACAAACTACCTAAGATCCTATGCACTTTCTTTTTTTGAAATCATTAACTTATTTCACAAATCGTGAAATAATTTTGAAAGTGAAGACCCTAATCATGATCCCAAACTATATCTAAGTCTATAAGTTTGAGAAAGATGAAATCAGAAAGGGATTTGTTGGTTTAGGGTTTAAAAACAACCAATAAAAAATAGATTTCTCGAAAGAAGAAATCAGATCTAGAAAATAACAAAGTGATCTATATCACATAAATCAAATCTGAAATTTTTATGCAAAGAAAAAGAGACTTAATCAACGTGATTAAGTTGGCAAAGAGATATAAGACAGTAGAGGAATAAACTTCACAAATTTCGAACTATAAACACTCAGAAAAAGATTTATGGTTTGTATTTGGTTGAAGTTTAAGTTAGGGTTTGTAAAAACTCTTCGAACTCTCTCGCTCTCTAACTCCCTCTCTTTTTTCTCTCTATTTTCTCTCAGAGGTTAAATTGAAAAAAGTTACAAAATTGAAGTCGAAGTCTCCTTTTATACTGGGAGAAGAAGCATCTGGAACATCGTGGTAAAATGAACGGTCAGGATTAATTCGATGTTTATTTAATGGCTATCAATCCAACGCTTTTAAAACAGATTTGATTGGTTAAAAAATAAACATTAGGATTAACAGAAAACAGATGCATATTGTTGATTAGAATGATCCAATCGTGCACAATGAGTCTCGAGTATGTAAGAGGAAAAAAACACAAATCTGGTCGTTATATAAGTGTGACAACCCGCTCAAAATAATAACGGGTGGCCAGCCCTATACTACATTAAATTAGGTATCTCAGCTGGCACAGTCTCAACACCAACTGACAATAATAAATAATATAAGGCTAACTACCCGAAATCATGAAGAGAGGATTGTAAAAAAATTTAAAATTTATTTAACAACAACAACAACAAAAAAAAAAATTATGCAAACATAACCATCAATACATATCTAACTATGATGAGTGATAAGTGCAAACTCCAAATATATACAAGAGTGCAATACAATGTACAAATAAAATACCCGAATATGCTGTTGGGTAACAGACAATATAAATCTGAGAAATAAAATATGAAAGTGTTAATCTACAACGTTTGAATACTAACTCAATACAGAAACTGAATCCTAATATAGATATATAAGGATAGGAATCGACTAAACAAAGTGCCGCAAAAGTCCACTATTGCCACAGCTCCACGAATACTCTGGATGGATGAACATCAATGGCGTCGTTGCAGAGGAACACCTAAAGTAATACAATATATATACATGGTGGAGAAAATATAAACGGGTCGAAGCTCGAGTTGAAAATGTTTTGTAGCAAGTGCATTAAAATGCATAATAATTATAAATGTATTATTACATGATTTAATGGAATCGAACTCTCCATAATGATTCATCTCTCCTCTCCACTAAAGTGCCCACTAACCTTTTGCACGTGATCTACAAATGGATGCCCAATTCAAATTAGGTAAAAGAATCTAACTTAAACACAAAGGAAATAGTTGATTAAAACCATCTAACCTATCTCCCAATCTATTCTTATCTATTTTCTTTAAATCATATACTTTAACTTTGAGTGTTATAGTTATCTTTATATTTGTTCATTGATTGAACATATAAAGTTGTACAATCATCCTCATAACCACATCATCACAATACATCAACATCCTCATTTACTAGAATTTCATATATTCTAGTTATGCCCTTATTTCGCATCTAAACAATATATATAATTATATATGAGTTATTAGCATCAAGTGTTAAGGACAAAACTCCTCCCGATTCTTAACACGGCACTGCATTTCGTGCGTGGGAGATCTCGCCGAGGCAAAATCCAAACAAGGACCCCCCCGTTACACTACTCCTGACCGTATTGATCCTCGAGGCTCATTATGCCCTCAATGCATGATGCATGTAACCCAAATTATTATCCAATTTTAATTAATTAATATTCCCAATTCTTAACAGTACACGACGTTTCATGCGTGGGATCTCTCACCGAAGCGAAATCCAAACAAGGAACCCCCCCGTTACATTACTCCTGGCACTGTCGATTATCAGGATAAGTGATATGTATAAGTATGAGAATTAAGGTGGAACTTCTCCCCAATTTGCAACATTACATTGTGGTTCATGCGTGGGACGTCTCGCCGAGGCGAAATCCAAACAAGGAACCCCCTGATACACTAATCCTAGCAATGTAGGTCATTGAGGCCCATTATGCCCTCGATCCCCAAGTACAAGAACAATCAATAACCATCCAACCGAGCTATAACTCGAGGATGCAGGCTCACATGATATCATCTTCCAATTGCCCATACCTCGTAGCAAACTGGGGCCACTTGGTGGGGTTCAACGACACCCACCTCGTGATCAACTCACGCACACAACGTCCGGGGAGCGGTCATAGTTCCTAAATGGTAGGTGAGAACGACACATACCCACGACTTCTCACCCCCAAAATAATAAATATATATATCATATGATGATCACCATGGAGGACTATGACCTGGAGAATATCTACAGACTGCTCATCGAGCCAGGGTGCTCACCCTCAACACACGCAACTTCCAAATGATAGCAAGGAGGGGGTATGCCTAACTTTATGCATATATACCATCATATAAGGTATACATGGATTGAAAGGTGATTACTCGCAGTAAATGATTAAAGATGTAAAAGTGTATCCAATCAAGTAAATGATTACTCGCAAATGTAAAAAGGTGAAAAATGGTTAAAAAAACCTAAGTGGCTAAGTTGGATGGCTAAATTGTGTTTTGGGAAATTAACATTTGTGAAATGGAGTGAAAGGTGATTTTGAAAATAAATGGGTAAAATGATAATTTTACTTAAGGTACATTTTTTATGGAATAAAATGTTAAAGTGTGTTTTGATTCATATGAAGAAAGAATTAAATAAGTCCTTAAAGCAGAAATATTTTTTGGTGTAAAATCAACGTGAAAGAAAACAAAAGGACTTCAATGGAATTTAATGATTTTTCCTAAATGAATAATAAGAAAACGGACGGTTACGTCCAAGGTTTTGGCTTCTACTCAAAAGGGAAAATTAATGTGAACGTGAGAAAATATTGAACACGTTGGCAAGATAATGATATTGGATGATGCCAGGATAAATAATTCAGTAGGGCTATACTGTCCCTAGTGGTGAAAGACCCGAAACCAATTACAGTACACTTGGCGCTCAGTGTCGGACGGTGAAAGTCCGTGAAACCGTGGGTGTGCATATGTTGGAGGATTCCCTAAAGATAATGCTAAGTAATGAATCAAATATTCATGAAAAGGCATAAATGGATGGAAATGATCCAAAGATTTATTGATGCAAGAATAGCGCATTAAAATGTTTAATGTTCATGTGGTAACATGGGATGGTTAAATAGGGTGACTTAATTATATTAAGCTACCTAATAAGGATTGAATCATAATAAACACAAGCGTGTGTTACATGAGGCTTCAAAGGAAAAGTGTATTTTCCTAAAACACGGTATGTGTGTGCGTTAAATGAAAGTCATGAAATATGGTTAAGTAAATGTAGTGTGAGTTAATGAACGTTCAGTAATAAACATTTTAAAAGTATATCAGAGGTTTTTCTACCAAATGTTAGTTGTTTAACAGCATGAATAATGGGAATGAATGTTAGTTTTAAACCCATGACAATACATAATGACTATTTTGTAAGGTCAAGGAAGTCAAGTGGCATTAATTAACATTTTTGGAACAAAACGATTAATTACATTGGTACATGTATTTTTAAGGATATATATGTAGATATATTCATATTTTCACATGCGTGTAGTGTAGCGTGTGAGTACTCTCTTCTTCTGCTTATTTCTATATTGCATTTGTATATGATACCATTGAGCATTCGGCTCGCATCCCTTCTTTTGTTGTGCAGGTTGCATGATGTTCTGTACTTTGAGAGCGTTATAAAGGTAAGTAACTATTTGACTTTGCGGTTATTAGCTCTGTTTACTTGTCCTTAGGGGCTCTTTCCTTGGGTCCATCACGTAGTTAATCTAAATTGGACTCGCATGCTAATAAGTGTAACCTTAAATACTAATAAAACTGGATTATAAACATTATTTAGGGTGTTCCACTGCACTTCAGAATTAATGTGTGAATCGAATCGGGTTAGTCCTTTAATAACCTTTGAAACTGGGTCAGGGCATTAAAAGATGGTATTAGGGCTTTAGGTTAAATGTTCATTTCTGGAGTGATGTGGTGAGGTCGGTAGTGGATCTTTCGACATCGTTATTGGTTGGATCTGGTCATGCTTGGCTAGTGATGATTTCGATTTGTACATTGATGATAAATTCGAGGTTGTGAGCATGATGTGCCCTTCTTTTTAAGATGGTGATAGACTAAGTTAGTAGCCATTCTTATTTCGTTGAATTTGTTTTGGTGGTGTTAGCTAGCAAGTATCGGATTTTGGTGTAGGTCGTTAGGTGGTGACATCTTAGGCTTGTGTGAGACGTATCATTTGGAAGTGATTCGAAAGTATTAATTTTTTCAGTTGCATCTTAGCCGGTATGCTTGTGGTTTTATCCATGGGATTAGGTGAATAAGTAGCGTGACTTGTGAATGAATAATTCTTTGGAAATTAGAATGCCTAAGTTACCTAGTTATGATTTGGGTTTAGATAATCATATTGATTCAGGGTAATTTAAAAATGAATCTATATAGTTCTTGGGAATTATTGTTAGAAATGGTGGTATTGAATTATGCTCAGAGAAAAAATGAGGTGGTATTGAGGAATAGGATCTCTTGTGGCATTAAAGGTGTTGGCGTAAAGTTTTATAGGTAGTACCCGATGCTCCGTATCCCACTAAAGTTTTATAGTGGTGATAGTTTGTGATCTACCAAATGAGTATGATGGTTATGTAGTGAGACAAGTTAGTTGTCATAGCTTAGTGTTCTGTTATGTTAAGTTATGTGCCATGATGAGTTTGATCTCAGGTTATAGCTATGTACATGAATGTGAATCCGTACTGATAATGCCGTGGAGATATGTGTTACTAATTAGCTAATCAGTTATTTGTGCAAGTGATAAACACTCCCTAGTAATGGTGAACTTTAGATTGATCTTCGTGTATTACGATAAAAAGGATGTCTCTCTTTGATCTTGGGGGATTTCTTATGATGTCAAGGACATAGAGTTACAGTTGGTGTAACACGTTGTAATTGGGTTAGAATTTGCCACCCCCCCCCCCCCCCCCAAAAAAAAAAAAAATTAAACGGCTATGATCTGTGGTTATACTTGGTAGGTTTTTTTCGTGATCACTCCTACTTTAAAATGTGCATGATCACTGGATATGATTTAATTCGTGTCCTTTCCATAAAGTGTTGGGAAATTTATTATGTTAATGCATAGGTTGTTGATGTTTGTATTCCAATTTAGTCGTGTCATGTTTTGGCAATACTTAGGAGTTAGTGCCATAGCTTGTTGATAAGCTTGTGTTAAGGTATGTCCCTTATGGATAATATTGAAAGTAGGTTGATACGTGTTAGGTTTAACACTTGGGAGACTTAGGACACGATGATGTTCATAATGGTTTAAGAGATAGCACTCGGAATGGAGTGTTAGGCTTAATTATAGCATCTGTGTGTGCTACTCATATGGGTTAGTATAACTCTAGTGAGGAGAATCATTAGGTATCAGACATGGATATTACTTGAAAAATAAAAGTGTCATTAAAAATTGTCTGATAGCTATGATTTGGGATCACATAAGACGTTGCTACATATTGTAGCGATGGTTAGAAGGATAAAATTATGATAGTGTTGTGTTTTACTAGATGAGAAAGATCTCGAGGTTTGAGAGTTAGCAATCGCATGTTTAGATTGTTGAGACTTGAGTATGTTAGGTTCATGATTAACATTAAGCAATGAGAAATGTAACTTCGCTTTAATATGAATGTTAAAAAGCACATCAGTCTTAAGAGCCTACCGTTATATATTCCCAAATGAATCAGTTTCCAAGTTATTGTCTTTATAAATGGGTAGTCGTGATTAGTGATTCAATCCAGGGCGCATGCCATGGCTATGACTTTAGCACTGGTATAGGTATGTGAAATTTTAGACTTTAAGTGTACGTTATGCTTCTTATTTCACGTAGCATGGTTCGTTTCCGGAATTCAATTATTTCATTCTGGTGTGGAAGTCGCCTGATCCATTACATCTTATTGTGTTTTCTTTGGTCCTGGTGATTGAAATTGTTGTTTCAGTTATGGTTTTTTATTCAGGTGTAGCGTTGCATTAGCTCAATAGTGATGCACGATAGGTCGGGTTAACGTTAATGCATCAAAGTACATGAGTACGCTCTTCTTTGAAAGAACCTTTGTTTTACACTAGTTTATGTGTACGCGTGGTCTCACACTTGTTGCAAGTAGTTTGCATGTGATATTTGGTTGCATTAGGTTAACATGTTTCGTTAGTTGATCGATATATCTAACTACAACTTGGTCATGGGCTTAGAGGTTGTGATTCGAGGATATTATGAGCATTAGAACCTGATAAAACATTAGATGTTAGTGTCGCACTTTGATTGGGATAGTGCGGATTGATGATGTGATTGCCAATGCATATTTGTGTTGTGGTACCTAGTATGACTCTAGGTCAGTGTAAGGATCTCATAAGAGATATCGATCATGTAGACTAATGGGATTAGAAGACTGACTCATGATTGATGATGTGATGGCTAGTGATATTGAGGTTATATCAGCCTAGGATAGGCGTGATCTAAAATTATTGAGGAAGCATTTAGGATGATGAGTTCAATAGTGGTGGCGTGATCTTTTTTGAATACCAGTTATTTCTTAGGGATTGTTTCGATGCATGAGTTAGGCATGTTTGGTATTGCTAGTAAGACCTTAGTGTTCGCCATGAGTAATTGATGAAAATGAGATCTTTGGGATTTAGAATATAGTGTTGACGAAGCCTTAGGATTGGAAACATGTTGTAGGTAACTAAATTCTAAGGTTGATGACCATGAATTTCGAGGAAAAAATTTCTTAAGTGTTATACCCCGTATTTTTATGGCTTTTAAATTGCGGATTTATTAAATTTAATTGAGATAAATTAATTTAATATTAATTCAAAATTAATTTTAAATATTTAGTAGCATGACAAGAGTTAGTAATTATTGGGAATTTGTTAAATATTACTTAATGAGTAAAGTAAAATATAGAATTGAATTTATTAAAATATTCATGAGTGAAAAAGATGGCAATTATGGAAAATTAAGTCAGGACGCCCATGATAGTGTAGATCGGGGAATGAGGGATGCAACCATACCCATTAACACTTGAGAATTAGATCTTCATATCTGAGGCAAGTATTGTTCTTGCTACAAATTTGTTTGATATCACATCCATGATAGTGCAGGATAAAAAAATTTATGTTTTCATGCAAGAAATTTGATATTTGGGATAAATTGTTGAATCAGGTAGAACATATGATATGTTAGAATGATTCTTTGTTGAAATTTAGTTGTTGAAAACGAAATTATACCATGTAGAGACAAGCATATGTTGTTAAATGAAATTCTTGAAGAAATTAAAGAAACTAGGGTTAGGAAGTATATTTTGAGTTTTGATTCAGTTGAGAATTATTGTTGATGAATTTAGAGGCAACTTACATTAAGAATTGTCCATTTATGTTGATATAACCTTCCTTATCATTGGTTTGGAGATTGGGATTCGTTAATGGTGTTTTGGAGAAGTTTTATGGATGAAACCCGTAGGTTGGAATTGCAGAATCTGGGCAAATTCTGCTTAATCGATCGATCAACTCAAGAATGTCGATCGATCGACCCCTTTTCATCGATCGATTGATCCCTCCTGGAAATTGTGTAATTTTTCCCTTTTTCGGTTAATTAGATTTAAGATGCGTAGGATACCTTGGTTATAAATTAAAGATAATAATGGGTCATGGGGACATAAAATGGGATAGAAATCATGCGTACGTTAAGTGAGGTATTGGCAGACTCTAGGAAGACCAGGACCAGTATGTTAGTGAGGTCACACCTACTGAATTTACATTTAGCATAAGAAAACACTTTAAGGGACGAGAAGTACTTATGAAATGGCGACTATTGAGAACAAAAAGAAATGGGTTAATTATACATAGGACTTGGGTGATTTGTGTCACGTATGGTTAAAATATTATTACGGGTCGTGGGTGAACCTAATATATATATATATATATATATATAATGGAGGAGGGTGTATAAAAAATCTATATAAATAGATTTTGTATCTAACTATTTGGTCTTTATCAAGTGATGGTTTAGATTAAATTGGAGGGGTTTGAATCCAATGGCCTACGATCTACCCAGGATTGATTCGTGTAAACTTTGGGACTCACAAGTACTTTCTTCACCCACTCCCCTCACCACTCCTCAAACCCAGCGCCTCTCTCTCTAGGCAACAACTCCCCAAGCCCAGAGCCCCCCCCCCCTCTCTCTCTCTCTCTCTCTCTCACTGTAAAGACTTCAATCTTTTGGTTCCAATGGCTTTTTTGACGGTTCTCTCTCTCACTGTAAAGACTTCAATCACTGTAAAGTGTGATATGCGTGCATTTATCTATATCTCAAATCTACTGACTGAAGGTTGGCGTAATTTACTATTTTACTGGTGGCGTAATTTATTGTTTTACTGAATATAGTTTCCATCTAAGGAGAAGATCTTATTTCGGTTTGTTCAAGAAATAAACGTGGTCTTTCTCTCTCTCACCATATCGTGCAAAGGTCAGAGATTTTCTCTCAAGCACTCAAGACAATGGCTTTACCAGAAATTGAAAGTACTCCTCAAACCCTCAAGACAACGATTTCATTAGGTTTAATTAAATAGTGGGTGGGTGGGATTGAATGAGGTTGTGGATTCAACATGATCCTTCCACCATCCATCTTGAAATTGGGTATTCAACCGGATGGTACTATCATAGACAAAACCCAGCGTCTCTCGCTCTCCTGATGAAGCAACCACTATCACAGACAAAACATATCTTTACTAAGGTATTTTTTCCCACTCTAATAATATATTTCAGTTCTTCAAGTTTTCTTAGTTGTAGTAGAGAGAGACATGATTTTGGGACAACCTTAGAAATCTTTGTTGCCCATGTCCTCTCCTTTTGGGCTTTGCTTTTGATTAAGTTCTTTTTGAATTTGGTCTATATTTAGGAATCATGCAGATCTGATTTTTTTTAGGGAAAGTTTTTTTAGATCCATTTTTATTGTTGATTGATTGATTCATTTTTAATTTTCACCTCTGTGTACACAGCGTTCATTGATGGAGGGGTCCTCATGATCAAGTTTTGCGGTTATTGCAGTGATTGAGATCGTAAACATAGGAGTGATGGGATGGAAGGCAGTAATGGGAAAGCAAAGGAGGATGAGAGCGGTGAGGAGAGGAGTTTGAAATTATTTGAGCAAGGGAGTGGCGTCACCCATATGTTTTGTCTGTGATAGCGATGAGGAGAGGAGATTGAAACATAGCATATGTTTTGTCTGTGATAGTGGCGTCAGTACCCAGAAAGCAAACGACATGGATTCTTACGAAACAGGTATGATGCACAAATTTGGAGAGAGAGGGTTTTTTATTGTTTCTTTTATCTTTAATTTTTTAAGCTACTTTTTCAAACGTGTTTTGATTTTTGGAGAGCGACGGGTTTCTTTTATCTCCCTATTTATCTCTAATTTTTTACTCTACTTTTTCAAGGGAGAGTAAATGTTCACTGTGGAAAAAGCACCAAGTTGCAGTTACATATTCTTCATCAAACAAGCCTGGCTTACGAACTGACCAACTCACCCACACCAATTATTTGGTAATGTACCCTTTTAGTTTTGGATTTTTGTTGGAGTTGACTTGCCGCTTCTGATTAGTTCTGATAAGGATTTTTTTTTTTTTTGACTTCATCTTCAAAACATTATGATAGTTCTTATTCACCAAGTTAAACTCTACCCATAATCCTAATTTTTTTAGTTGATTTTGTGCATTTTTATGTCAATGTTCTAGGATTTTTGTTTTTGGCTAATTGTCCTGCGTGAAGATTTCTTAAGAAGTCATGTTCCTGGATTTTTTATTTTCATACAAGTATTTATGGGTTCAAGTATATCTACCATTTGCATTTTTTTCTTCTTTGTTGCATAAGTACTTTATTAAGAAACTAACTTGTAATTGTTTAACATTGTTTTCTCACCCACAATTTAAATATAGTTGAGTTAATTATTTTTTTTGTATCGGCGGTCCTTATTTTTCTAGGGGTATTTTACTTCATGGAAAAAGAAAAAATGAAGAAGAATAAAAAGAATAAATAATATGGAAATAGGTGGAAATAAATTATTATGAAGATTTTTTACGCATTTTTCATGTGATTTGCCCTAAGATCAAATTTAAATTCAACTTAAAATTAAAAAGTGACAGTTAACATAAAATTAAAATTTTAACTCTACAGTGTTTAAGACCTCAACTCTATTGTGGGTGATAAAACAATGTTAAATAATTACAAATTAGTTTCTTAGTAAAGTATTTATGCAACAAGGAAGAAAAAAAGGCAATTAACGATAATTAAAAAATAAATGTTTAGTCCATTTGAACAATATAAATTTTTTTCACTGACATTAGTAAAGATAATATCAAGAGTTTTTTTCTTTAAATGAAAATTAAAAAAACATTACTTAAAAAGTGGTAACAAATATTTTCCACCAATCATGAACACTTTCCAAGAAAAAGTGACAACATAATATTTTTTTAATAGAAGTAACGTAATTATTTTTTTGATCGAAAACGAAATGGATCAAAATAAACACGACATAATACGATACAACATGCTATGAAATAATTTATTTTACCAATCACGAACTCTATCCAAGTAAAATAGGCACAATACAATGTTTTTTAACCAAAAACAACCCGAACTAACTAAACATGACAACATGTAATATTATTTTTTTTCTATCTCGAACACGACCAAAATAATAGTAGCACAACACAACACAATATGATATGAAATGAAATATTATTTTTTTGCCTATCTCGAACATGCTCCAAGTAAAAGACGCACACCACAAAATGTTTTCTTAAACAAAAAACGAACCCGACCAAAATAATCACGACACAACATGAAATATTTATATGTAAATTTTTATTTTGGAAATGCTTCAAAAATACAACATTTATATGTGAAACAAGAAAAAAAAATTCCCCAATTAAAGGCATTAGATAATAATATTTTTCTCTCAATTAAACATGTAAAGAAAAAAATTAATACAAATAAATCTATTTATACTGTTATGTAAATTTGGATCAATTTGTCTACTTTCATGTTGTGTTATTATATTGTGTCTAAATTTATAAGTACCTATTTAACAATTGAAACAAATAAATTAGAGAAATATCAAATCAATAATTAATTTTTTTAAGAAATGTTTATTTATAAAAATCAACTTCTAATTTTATACGTTATCATGAGTCCAAATTTTGAAACGTTGTGAGTAAATCCCGACATAGATACGTCTTAAGAAATGTCAATTTTGAATCAATGTACTGATATTCCTCTCGTTTATAATTAACCGTTATATACTGATTAAAACTAATAAATTTGAGGAATAATAAATTATTAAAATATGTTCACCGTGCCATCAGCACGGGTACACTCTAGTATATATATATATATATATATATATATATATATACCGAGTGCTTGTATATATTGTATATATATCTTTGTATAATCATACTCGCGCTACTTGCTATCACGGAGGTTGCCGCGCCGGGACAGTCTTATCTCGATGGGACTATTATGGGGGATATTGACTCGTACCCTAGAACATAAGATTCCTTGGTACAGGCTATCTGAGAATGATGGTCCGACGGTCCAAAGAGACGCGAGGGTATGTGGTGACCTTTTAGTGACTTAGAACTATGCTTCGCCTCCATTTTGTGTGTATTGTGTTAATACAGTTCGAGAGTGATTCTGAACTAGTATTTCCCTTGTACGAGGTATTGTGACACCCCGCCTAATTAAATACCGGGCGATCACTCCTTTATTAAATTAAATCAAGGTGAACAGTTGGTTCATTCTTAGCATCACTGTCGAAAACAATAAATATTCCAATTTAACACCCTAATTAATTAAGCTAAGTGTGAAAACCATTTTTAAACATTTCTTTCCAAATTATTTTTAAAGAAAAACTATTTATTTATTTATTAACAACATTTCCAATAGGTAAGAATCATACCACAAATATCCTGGAACATAATCCAATAATTTAACCATTCAACATTCCAAATCCCAATATTTAAAACTTAAAGTAAAATATTCATGCGGAATAAATCCCAAAGAACATTGCTAGAAATAACTAAAATACAAATGTCCCAATAAAACAGATAAATAGTGAAAAGGGCGACACATGCCCCAATATCTGAGGACGATAGGAGTGGAATCAAGTAAATGAAATCGTCTAAGCAAGTGGCCCGCAACTCCCACATAAGCTGCAGCGCGTCCCTTCCAAAGGATCCTATGCAAGACGCCCCTGTGGATGGGCACCTGTAATATATACATATATATACAAAAGGGGGAGAGAAATAGAAACGGGTTAAAGCCCGATAGTGTGTATGATTTAAAAATTCGTTTAACAAGTATTTAAGTTGATTACAGGCCAATGCAACAACATATTAGTGAGACACTCTCTTGAGAAATTCTCCCCTCTCTTCTAATGTGCACGCCTATCGTACTAACCTTCCCAACGGATTATCTATCATTTATCGCACTAATCTCCCCCAACGATTTATCTTATCTTAGGTTATTCGCAAGATTTAAAACTAAACAATACAATTGTTTAAAAAGTAAGATTTCAATTAGTGACCAAAGTTCTCATTTTAACTTTATTAATCAATAAAGTTTTCTAGTGTCATATTATACTTTCTCAAAACAAGTATTTACAATTTGAGTCATCAACCATGTCCTACTTACCAAATCATAGTTGGCAGTTCCAAATTTCAGAATTTCATATATATATATTAACTACTCGTATAATATATATATAATAACAGCACCCCAAATAAAACTATGGTGCGGGCATACTCTACTATCCAAACCCCGTATCACACATATTAAGGGGAATACAAATTCGGAATCACTCTTGAATTGTATTAACACATACACAAACAATATTGAGACGAAGCATAGATTCCAAGCCTCTAAGAGGAAAGCGCATACCCGCGTCTCTTAGGACCGTCTTAACTATCAAATCGATAGCCTGTACGAAGGATATCTATCTCCTAGGGTAAGAGTCAATATCCCCCATAAGGCAACACAGAATAAGATCGTCCCAGTGTGGCAACCTCAGGGATAGCAAGTAGCGTGGGTATGTTTTTCACACATAGATAGTACATGCAAACACGATCATATAACTATACTAATTTTACCATATCAATATTAGGTATACTTCAAGTCCCATAGTTACGACTTTTATCCTTATTTTCACATTTTTAGTAAACACATATAACAGTTCGTTTCTAACCTTGATTCTGTATTATTCCAACTTACTACATAACTCTCATGGCTTTATCCTCCCATTTATAAAAATTCAGTAGGTATTCATCTATTCTCTATCGTAACTATTTTACGTGATCTCTCACTTCAAATACGTAGTCTCATCGTCTCTTATATGGAATCTCCCGACAATACAACTTTCGTCTTACCTTAAAGGTCCCAAAATTTATTCATATACCCTACTAGTCCTCTTTATCTCCCAAAACATATTTATAAAGGTGTCCACGAATTATTCCTCATTAAAGTGAATTTCAACTAACATAAGGTAAAACATGAGTATGCCAGGAGGGGTCGATCAATCGAGGTCTGGGGCTCGATCGATCGAACCTTCGATCGATCGAAGCTCTAGGCTCGATCGATCGATCAAGCAGGTATGGGAAATCTGCAGTTCTGCAGTTACGTGTTTCATCTTCTAACCTCAACCAATACCATGTTTTTCAATCCCAAACATCCCAAAATTTATACTACTAACATTATATCATCAAATTAGGTATTTCCTACGTAGAGCATGTCAATTTACGTCACTAAACATGGATTAAGAAGCCAAAATTCAGTTAAAATTCAAGAACCCTATAAATCTTTTAATTATGGTTCTAATCTGTTTTTCCCAAAAATTTCCTTCTTATACAACATCAAAATTCCATGGCTTAATCTTCTATATCACAAATAATTTCCAGAATAACGTTTAAGTCATCACTACATGCAATTTCCTATCTCAATTTGGGTTTTCTTCCATATAATTCATCCTTAATCATTCCTAAACTAATATGAAAGATGCATCAACGAAACAAGCAAGATAAAAACTTTCCTAGGATTTTCGATGTTCTGGTTTGGTGTCGAATTCGGTGTGGTTGCATTCCCCGTCTCGCGATCTACGCGTTGGCGGTGGTGGCGGTGCAAACGGGTGACTTTTGAGCCTTGGAATGACTTGAGAGCTCTCTCATATCCTCTCCTATGGCCGTTCTAAGGTTTAGAATTGATTTAACCCTAGAATATGACCTGGACATCTGATATAACCCCTTTAATTTTCGTGGGTTTAATTACCCAAAAATGTGAAATGTCCAAAATGCCCTCCCGGGGTACTAATTAGGCCTAAAAACGCCCCGAGACCCAAACTAAACCCCCGGGTACACTTTTCTGACTATCTCGACCCTTCCGGACACGTTGGTGCACTCAAAACGACCATACGAATAACTTATAAAATATTCACTTTTATATAATAATATTTAGTCCCGACGCGACACGGGCGCGTCTCGACTCAAATTTCTAAAATTGTCATTTTATTCACTCGTGACATTTAATATAACCAATATTATACATTACTTTTCTCATCAGTAATATTCAACAAGTTTCCCATAATTACTAACTCTCATCGCGTTAATAATTATAACATAATTAATTTCCGAATTTTTATTAAATAATTAATTCACATCAAATTTAATAAATCTCGAAATTAATATAGCATAAAAATACGTGGTATTACATGTATATGGGGACTTGATATCAGAGTATGCCATCACCATAGATTTTATGTGGGGTGCCGATTATTATAGATATTGTATGAGTGATTAATATATATACCCATACCTGAGATTCTTCTACTGTGCGTATAAGAAGATAAGTAATCAAATAAATGCTGGTAATCATAGTAAGTGTTTCAAACTTCACAGCAGTATTGAGAAATACATAATTGACATAAATAACATTTAAGAAGATGTTATCTTAATTTAATCATAGACTTATGATCTTGCGAATCATAGCTTATGGGAGGAGTATAGAGTTAGATTTATGAGTTATTTTAGTAGTACGATAGGCGTGCACACTAGATGAGAGAGTGTCGCATACTAACATGTATATTATATCAACTAGTAAGCATTTTAAATACTTACTAAACCACATTGAAACGGTTTTACACTTGGGCTCTGACCCGTTTCCTATTATTTTTCATTATCTTATATATATTAGTTATGCCCAGGAGCGTTGCATGTGTGGCCGTTTCCAGATATTAATCTTCCACTACAAATCTATGAAGGACAAAGTAATAAAAATACTTGCAACATATTATGTAGAATCTGTTTCGTTAGAATATAACATAAAATACCTAGTACGGAGCATCAATCATTACTTTAAAAACAAAACCTTCATTCAACTGTCAACTATACAAGATATTTGTATTCTTGCTTAGTCATTCATCCGTGCTTACTCCTCTATGGCAGCCAACTAACAGGTATTTGTAAGCAACAGCAGCAGCTGCTGCTGTTGCTAACCTATCATGCATGTGGGAGATATCGAGCGAAGACTAAATCCTATGTAGGACTCGAAGGCCTTCATGGGATGACTAAATTCGAGGTGTGTAACTTCGTCTTCGGATGCTTTTTGTGTTTGACTGTGGCCGTAGAGTGGTACGAAGGTTTATTTTGTTATTTCAGCCTTGCACACAGGGCATTGAGGCTATTGGTGATCTTGCATTTCAACATATACACTTGGGTAATTGTTGATACCAAATTTAGTCTGCTGACGTGGATCAATCATATGGAGACACGTGTTAATCTACATGGCACCTGCAAGCATTTTTACAACACCTTAGATACGAGGAACTCAACCTCCCCAACCAACTCAGGGGCTCCGAGAAAGAGGTGTTCTCTAAGTAACTTTATCACACTAAGCAACTCATGTATGCCGAGCTACTTAGGCAATCCGAGCAGCTTAGACGGTCCGAGCTGCATCTCGTACAGAGCATTCATATCTGGATAATCAAGAGATTAATTGCGCATTAAATGCTCATTATTATTATACAGATGTACACGCCTATTGGACAGCTATGTATTGTTCTTTCACATGTACAACCTTAGGGCTATAAATACATTCTATCATCCTCATTGTAAGGGGACTCAGAATTTCTTGGTAAAACTTGTTATCGAGAATTCCAAACAAACAGTCAACAATAACAAAATAGTGGACGTAGGCCATTCTTTCAAGGTTGAACCACTTTAAAATTCTTGTGTCTTATTTATTTTATTTGTGATTGATTAATTAGAGATAATCTAATTTTTTACATCAACAAATTGGCACCGTCTGTGGGAAACGACTGTAATTTTCATTTTTCACCAAAATCATTCATCATCAATGGCAGGTCATCTAGAATCCAGTAATCGAAACACTGGGATTCCTCCAAATCAATCCACTCCTCCAAATATCCATGATCTGGCCAGAATAATGGCTAACCTTGCCCAAGGCCAGACAACCATACAGGAAACTATGCGACAACTCATACAAACTGTCCAGGGTGGAGCATCTACTCATTCAGGACAACGAAGCGTTCAACGAAATATACGGTTTCCTTCTAGGAGAATGTTACTCTTAGAGGAATCTCTATCTAGACGTGCCGATTCATATCGCACTGAGAGATCTGATGATTTTTCTTATCAACCTGGTCGCACTTCATCAGTACAAGCTACAGATACTGAACAAAACATCACTCTCTCTCCAGAAAGGACTAGTGCATTGGAGAGATTAAGTAGGGTCTCTCCTTTTGATCGTTTGGGCCCTAGGGGGAATATAAGTCCTCCTAAGGTTGTGTCGAGGATCTTTTGACGACCATCCGATGTAAGAGAGGGTTCTGCCCATTCACGACCAATTGCTCGTAATGAAGGATCCCAGGAAGCGAATTCAACACGGTCAGTTGCTCGAACCAACATGCCCAAGGATGGAAATGATGCGTGGAAAGCCTCTATTCAAAAGTTGGAAAATAGACTATGAGAAATGTCTAAGGCCAAGAATCCTCTACAAAGAACATTTGTCCAAGGGACACCTTTTATCCAGACAATTGGGGATTTTCCTACACCATCAAAGTTCAAAGCACCTATTGTGACTCCTAAATATGATGGAAAAACTGACCCTGTTCTTTATATAGAACAATACCAAGCTGCTGCCAATATCTATGTCGTGCCAGATGAGATGAGATGCAGGGCATTTTCAGGAACTCTTATCGGATCTGCTCAAATATGGTATAATAATATTCCTCGGGGGAAGATTTCAACTTTCTTTCAATTGGCCGAGCTCTTTATTAGAAATTTCTATTTTGGAGCAAAACCTATTAAACGAGTAGCACACTTGTTAAGTGTTAGACAAAAAGAAGGTGAGAGCACCAAGGATTATATAACTCGTTTCAATAATGAGAAGCTCAAAGTTATTGATTACGAGGAGAAGACAACAATTACAGCTTTGATGAGTGGACTGTTGCTAAATAAATTGTACTATACTTTGGCTAAAGATTCGCCTAGGACTATGTCAGAACTAATGGCAAAAGCAGCCAAAATCATAAATGTCGAGGAAGCTATGGCTGCGAAGAAGAACATGGACATTAAGGAGACTAAAGTTGAGGCCGAGAAGGTTGAGAAGAAAGATCAGAAGAATAATGGTGGTAACAAGCAGTCAAAAGCAAAGCCATCATGGGAAACGTTAAAGAAATTCGGAAATTATACTCCTTTGAAAGTAGACATAAACCACATTTTGGAAGAAATCAAGAACATCTAGGAGCTAAACTGGCCAGAAAAAATGAAGACAGATCCTGACAAGAGAAATAAGGCCAAATATTGCGAGTTCCATATAGATCGTGGTCACACGACCAAGAATTGCATAGCTCTTTAGAATGAAATTGAAGCACTCATCAGACGAGGAAAGTTGTCCAAGTATGTTGATCGTAGAAATGAAGGAAAGAGAAACGACCGAGCAAGGCAAAGGTCTAGATCTCCTCATCAAGCAAAAGAAGACAAGAAAAGAGATCATGAAGATGATCTAGAAGACAACCCCGATCTTCCCAAACAACCAAGACAGCCAAAATGGGAGGTATTTTCAATTCATTTTGGATCATTTGATTGTAATATTATTACAGGTATAGATGCAGGAGGTGGATACCTTACTGCAGAAAGGAAATATTACATCAATGAGGCTCAAGCTTCTTCATACATTCAAGGAATAAATCTAGCTGAGGATGATCGCCCGAGGAAAGTGAACAAAGATAAACTGGTCATCGATTTCTCTAAGAACGACCTTGTTGGAGTGCTATATCCTCATAATGACCCATTGGTGATCAAAATGAGGATGAAGGAAGTAGTGATCTCAAGAGTAATGGTGGATAATGGTAGCTCGGTGGACATCATGTTCTACTCATGCTTTGAAAACTTAAATTTGAAGTTGTCTTAGTTGGAGCTTCATCACAGGCCCCTCCTTGATTTTACTGGCAAGAAAGTTTTTCCACTTGGGACAATCAAGTTGGATATGTTCATCGGTGCATGGCCTGCTCACCGAACAGAAAGAGTGAGCTTTTTTGTAATGGATAGGAATGTCCAATCATCTTATAATATCATCATGGGAAGGGTAGGTTTGAAGAAGTTCGAAGAAGTACCATCTATCGTACATTAATGCCTAAAATTTCCAACCAACTTTGGAGTAGGAATTATGAAGGGTGATCAAAAAGTAGCGCGGGAATGCTATTATTCATCTGTCGAGCAGGAAGAACTGGAGTAATCTAGGATAAAGACTACTACCTATCAAGTAGATGAAGGTGCAGAGATTGAAACATTAGATCCTAGAGACGAGTGGAAGCTCGTGAAAGGCCAGGTGGTGGAAGTTATTAAAAATGTCATTTTGGACGACGAGCACCCGGAATGAACAACTCAAATAGGTTCGTCGTTGGATGCCTCACTAAAACATGAATTGATAGTTTTCCTAAAAATCAGAAAAAAAACTTTTGCTTGGAGTCATGAGGACATGCCAGGAATAGATCCAAATTTCTTATGTCACGAGCTCAATGTGAATAAGGAAATCAAGCCAGTGAAGCAGAGAAGAAGAGTGTTCAGTCCCGAAAAGAACCAAGCTATACAAGAGGAGGTCGAGAAGCTCCAGAAATCTTACTTCATTGAAGATGTCAAATATCCAGATTGGTTAGCAAATGTGGTGATGGTGAAGAAGAATAACAATAAGTGGAGGATGTGTGTAGACTTCACAGACCTCAACAAGGCATGCCCAAAGGATCATTTTTCTCTACCCTGAATTCATCAATTAGTGGATGATACATCGGAACACTAGTTGATGAGCTTCATGGATGCTTATTCTGGTTACAACCAGATTAAAATGAAACCTAAAGACAGGGAGAGTACCTCTTTCATTACCCCTAGGGGAACTTATTGTTATAATGTTATGCCTTTTGGTTTAAAAAATGCAGGTGCAACATATCAGCGGCTGATGAACAAGGTGTTTGCAGAACAAATCAGTTGCAATATGGAAGTTTATGTTGATGATATGCTGACGACGAACAAGAAAGCTGCTGATCATCTAACTGACTTAGTCCAGACCTTTGATCAACCAGATAAATATCAAATGAAGTTGAACCCTACCAAATGCATATTCGGAGTACGAGAAGGCATGTTCCTCGAGTATATTGTTAATGAACAAGGTATTGAAGCAAAACCTGAGAAGATCAAGGCTCTATTGGGATTACAATCTCCAACGATGAAGAAGGAAGTGAAAAGTCTAACAGGGCGAGTTGCAGCACTTCATAGATTTGTATCACGAGCAACAGATAGATGCCTCCCATTCTTCAGAACATTTCGAAAAATATTTGAATGGAATGATGAATGCGAGAAGGCCTTTCAAGAGTTAAAGAAATACCTAGGAGCACCACTACTATTGTCCAGGCCAGTGATGGGAGAAAGATTTTATTTGTATCTGACAGTTTCGAAAAATGCTGTTAGCTCGGCATTGACAAAAATGGAGGATGGAGTGCAAAAACCGATCTATTACACTAGCAAGGACATCCGAGGAGCAGAGATCAGGTATCCAAAACTAGAAAAGTTAGCATTAGCATTGATCGAGGCGAGTAGGAGAATGAGGTCGTACTTCCAAGCTCATACCATAATTGTGTATATCGACATGCCGTTGAGGCAAGCTCTTCATAAACCAGAAAAGTCAGGGAGATTGATGTACTGGGCAGTAAAACTTAGTGAATATGACATAGTTTATGAGACTAGATCGTCACTTAAAGGGTAAGCAGTAGCATATTTTATAGCAAAATTCACCTATCCTGACACCCCCGAGGAGCAGAAGCTGAATATTGACCAACCTGTGGATGTTATAGGATCATCAAACCTAAATTTCGACCAACTTAAGTCGGTTGACGAGAAAGAGGAGATGGTCGACGAGCAGCAAGAAGTGCAAGGGGAGGATATAAAGAAGCAATAAATATTCCACGGAGGAACTTTATCCGGTCAAAAATTTAAGGATGAAGTACCTATATGGAATCTGTATGTGGATGGCTCATCTTGTAGTACAGGCTCTGGGGCAGGGATTGTTTTAAACAGCTCAGATGAAATCAATGTGGAGTATGCTCTGCGCTTTCAATTCAAAGCTTCTAATAATGAGGCTGAATATGAAGCTATGATTGCAGGTCTTAGTTTAGCAAAAACCATGGGGGCAGAGCAGGTCATTGTATTTAGTGACTCACAGTTGATCGTAAATCAAATGCTGGGGGTATATGTAGCCAAAGGAGAATTAATGATCAAGTATCACACAAGAGCAATGGAGATTTTGTCACTCCTGATTACAGTAAATATAATTAGAATACCAAGATTAGAGAATGCAAGAGCAGATGCCTTAGCTCGATTAGCTTCAGCCACACGCATAGAGCTACGAAGAATAATCCCAATTGAAGTCTTGGCTAGTCAGAGCATCGACGAATATCTGATGATGAACTTTATTACCCTTGATTTAGGACCATCTTGGATGGATCCTATCAGGGCATATATTAATGAGGGGACAATACCAACAAATAAACTCGCAGCAAAAAAACAGAGGTTTAAAGCTGCTCATTATGTACTGACTAATGGTATTCTATACAAACGAGGAATCATAGCAGGTTTGCAGAGATGTGTGCATCCCTCCGAGGTGAAAGACTTGATTGAAGAGGTCCATAAAGGGTCATGTGTAGCCCATGTAGCAGGTCGGACGCTTTTGTAAAGAATAATGACACGGGGATACTACTGCCAACGATGAGGGATGATTGTATAGCCTATGGCAAGAAATGTGATAAATGTCAACGCTTCTCCTCTATCCGAAGAACTCTCTAGGCATTATTAGCACCCATTACTTCCCCTTGGCCATTTTCCATGTGGGGAATAGATTTGGTCCGGCCACTTCCAACGACCAGGGTAAGATTTAAATATCTCGTGGTCGCGGTGGACTACTTTACTAAGTGGGTGGAAGCTGAGCCTCTTATCGATATGGCATATGATATACCAGTTTATTTGGAAGAGCATCATTTGTAGATATGGTCTTCCTCATACATTCAACACAGACCATGGAACTCAATTTGACAATGAGGATTTCGCTGTATATTACCATCATTCAAACATCTTGAAGATCCACTCTGTACTAGGTCATCCCCAGAGCAATGGACAAACTGAGGTGACGAACAGAATGCTACTTAATGGTTTAAAGGAAAGATTAGCTGATGCGAAGGAAAATTGGATCAACGAGCTACATTCTGTATTGTGGGCTTATCGTACTACTCCATGAGAAGCAATAAGAGAATCTCCATACATGCTGGAATTTGGAAGTGAAGCTGTTATACCTACCGAGATGGGCCTCCCAACACACAGAGTGCTGAATTTGAATTCTTCTGTTAGCGACTTGATGAGAAGATTAGACTTGGATATGATCGAGGAAGTTAGAGAAGAAGAAGCAATCAGGAATGCTGCATACCAGCAACAAACAGCTCTGTTCTACAACAAGAGAGTAAAGAAATGTTATTTGAAAGAGGGGGACTATGTGTTAAAGAAAGTAATTCAAAAGCACAAAAAACTGGAGGCTAACTGGAACGGACCCTACAGAGTAACAGAATTTGTTCGACCAGGGACATATAGGATTGAAACCCTAGAAGGAGAGGAGTTTAAGAATGCATGGAACGCAGAGCATCTTCGCAAATATTATTAGTAGTTCAATCCATATGTAATGAAGTTTTCTTCAATATGAATAAAGTTGTGGATGTTTTACCCAATTCTCTCCTTTTATTGAAATTTTTTCAGAGTACTAGTGCTACACACTACGGCTGGTCGGGAATAAAAATCCACCAACTATGGTTGGTCGGGAATAAAAATCCACCAACTACGATTGGTCGGGAATAAAATCCACCAACTACGGTTGGTCGGGAATAAAATCCACTAACTACGGTTGGTCAGGAATAAAAATCCACCAACTACGGTTGGTCGGGAATAAAAATCCACCAACTACGGTTGGTCGGGAATAAAAAATCCACTAACTACGGTTGATCGGGAATAAAAATCCACCAACTACGGTTGGTCGGGAATAAAAATCCACCAACTACGGTTGGTCGGGAATAAAAAATCCACCAACTATGGTTGTTCGGGAATAAAAATCCACTAACTACGGTTGGTCGGGAATAAAAATCCACCAACTACGGTTGGTTGGGAATGAAAATCCACCAACTACGGTTGGTCGGGAACATTTGGTTAAACGAAGCAGGATCATGTGATGAAAGTCGTCTAATAAGAAAGAACTAAAAAGTGATAAGTTATTACAATAAAAAATAAAACAGAGTTTTTGATACTTGTGACATTTTAAATTACCACCAAAGTTGGTCGGGAAAAAAAATATCAACTCTGGTTGGTCGTCATATAATTAACACCAATTCAGGATAATCAACAATAAATTTTCACCAACCATAGGTGGTCGACAATATAAAATAACAAAAAACATTTTTATCTTTTTAACATATTTACATACACATTCATCAGTGAATAAAAGAAATGTTTCATAAAATATTTCCAAGACAATGATAATCAAGATTGTAAAGAAAACTGAAATCTTCTTCATTAAAATGAGAACAAAGTACATGGAAAACAAATTACATATTACACGAGAAATTATTACATTAAAATCCTATTCTATTGGCTTTTTCCCTTTTGCCTTTGAAACATGTTCCACTCCAGCAGGAGGATCGTTTAAAGCATAGGGGGAATTTATGAAATTCAAATCTTTAAGCATCCTGACGTTCATCACTGAGGGTCGATCAAGTAAGTGCCCCGGGTGAGATATCTCAAAATTAGAATGAAGACTGTAGTCGCCGAGATACTTAGAAATCAAGCCTTGTGGAATCGCCCGAGCAGGAATCCAACTCATATCAAGTTTGAAAGGTGGAACTGGCAACTCGAGCAACCCAGGGTCATAGTAATCCCACAAATAGTGACCCTGTTCCAATTGTAGCACACCCAAGGCATTCAGCCATCCTCGCTTGTATCCTTCATTGTTCGACTATTGGATTCGGTCATCAAGGTGATAGAGGGCTTCATTATAACCAGCCATCCAAAACTCTATGGGTTGTTTGTGAAACTGGTAGGTTAACCTCTCTAGTTGCTCATGGAGGTTCTTCGCTAAAAGTTCTTTATTCTTCAAGGCAGACTTTTGTGCAGAGAATTGCTCGTCGAGGTTCAGAATCTTTTTTGACATCTCAGCTAATGCTTGATTCTTTGCCATCAACTGGAAGGACTGATTCTCCAAGTCCGATTGAGTCCTTCACTCTTCAAAGATCACCTGAGCAGTCCTTGCTCATCCCCGAGAAGCTCTTACTCATCCGCGAGAAGAGGTAGAGGGTCCAGTCCTATTTAAGGTTTCCAATTCATATCTTAAATTGGCATTTTTGACCTCCAATAAAGAGAAACCTTCATCGTTAACAGGGACCAAAGCTCCCGAGGTAGATGCTGTAGATTTCAGTTGGGATATCTCTCCTCGCAAGTTATTGTTTTCCTGCTCTAACAGTTTGGCAATCTGTCTATGCTCTTCAACCTTGGTCTTCAAAGTCCTCTCCTTCACATCATAAGTAGCGACCAACTTATCATATCCTTTTTCAGCACTTAGTTGTTGATACTTTTTCTCATATCCCTAGTGCAAAAGGGAAGTAGACTCTTTGCATTGCTATTGAAGTTCCTCGATAGTACCCTGGAGATATCTAATCATCTCATAGTATGCCATATTGTTAGCAACTGCACGGTCGATCAAGCATTTCAATTATTAGTAGGCTTTGACTTCTCGTTCTGAAGCATATAAACCGAGGATGTCGATGATTTGAGATTCGTTTAGATCTATATGGTCAGCCTTGAAGTAGTCATTGCATCTTTTCATCAGTTCTGTATCATGGTCTGACAAGAAATCCATTCTAGCCTTAAACTAGTAAAGAAAAGAGATAGAAAGAATTGATCAGAATGCCAATAGAGCAAGAAGAATAAAATAGATCGATATTAAGGACAGATCAAGAAAAAGAGAGTCAGTGTGAACAACCAAAACTTTAAATTTTATTACATAAAAAAAAAGTACATGGCCCGAAATTACATTCAACAAGAAAATAATAAAAAGAAAAGAGAAAGTCCCAAACAACTCTACACCTTCTCTTTGCTTCCTAAGACTTCCTTGGGAGGTTTGGATGAGGAGGTAGGTTGCTCGGAGGGAAGAGAAAGATTATCGGTAGACATGTTGTTCGGCTTGGGCTGCTCGTAGCGAAGTTCAACAGTAGGGACTTGGTCCCTAACTATGATTGAAGACTCTTTAGAGGCAGCTTCATCCTCTTCTTCTGCGCCAGGAGTGGGAGGAGGACCATGAGCCTGACGCTGAAATAATCCGAAACTCTCAAAAACCTTTAGCTCTTACAGAGCTGCAACCCAGCCATCTCGAAAGTATTTGAGGCTGGAAAACTCCATCTGAGAGGACATAGAAGCTAGGCCTTTATTCCAAACATTGTCCCAGCCAGCGCTGAAGGACTTTTTAACTGCCAGTTTCCTCTTCACCTTCTCCAATGAAATTCTCTCAATCAGAAGTTCCTCGACAGCTTTTAATTTCCTTTCTGCCTCTTCCTTCTGACGATCAGCTTCACGGAGTTTGCCCAATTCCTCTTCAGCAGCTTTGAACTTGGTCTCAAGCTCTCCAGCATTTTTAAGCTTTTCCTCGAGCTCATTATTCTTCTTCTCACATTCTTTCATTCTCCTCTCCAACTCCTGAGAGGCCTCCACAGCTCGATATTTTTCTTGCTCGATCTACTTGAATTGTGTCTCCCAAGCCTCCTTATCTTCTTCATATTTCTGATGAGAGTCATTTAGGGACTGAGTCAGACATACAAAAGCTTCCTCCACACCTGACAAGGAGCTCGAAGATTTAATAGCTTCATCCTTTTTCAGAATGGTGTTGAAACAAGTTACCAACTGGAAAAAGAAAATAATTGTAAGTCAAGGCAAGGACATAACATGGAAAAATGAAAGTTTAGATTAGTAATACTTACTGAGGCAATATGTTGAGCTGCCAAGGTGGTAACCCTCTCCCGAGAAAGATTGTCTTCAACACCTTGGATCTCGGGGATAATCCAAGACTTCACCGAGTTTATGGCAGAGCTCAGAGCAACAAAAGTGGGAACACCACTTCCAGCAGTTAGAGGCTGAGAGATGGATTCAGCCAATTTATTCGAGGAGCTTTTCTTCAACTTCCTCGTGGGAGAAGAAACATTCTAGACCATGGATGTTGTCTTGGTCGAAGATATAACTATAACCTCGCTTGGAGGAGAAACAACTATAATCTTGCTCGGAGGCATATGGGGATTCTCGACAACCTATTTAACAACAACAAGAGGGGATGCATCAATATTTCTCGTCCCTTCTTCTGGGACATTTGGCTTATTTTTCTTTGCCTCTCCATCAGTAGATGCAGACTTATCAAAGAAGGAAGGAGATCTTCTTCTCTTCATTCTGTCACTGAGAGGAATATGCGATTTAGGAGAAGAACCTTCAGAAGTTGGTGCTGGTTCTATGTCACTTATCACTGGACGAGCAGTAAAAGATGAAGTGTAACTCTTGTACTATAAAAAGTACGAGACTGGTCTGATATGTTCGTCCGCAACAGTTTGGTGCAAACCCCAGATAAGTTTCAGATGCTTTAAATTAACCTTTGTCTCCTTTGGAGATCTTCTTTTGCTGTCAACTGCAAATAGATAAAAATTAAAATATCAGTGACACATTTTATCAAACACAGAGAAAACACGATTTCAAAAATAAAATAAAATAAAAAACAACCTATCCCATTGCCCTAGGGAGGGCATCTAAGACCCTGATATACATCATTTCCATTTAATGGAGCATGTTGCCAATTTTTCATAACAACCCCATGTTCGAAGTAATCCATGTTGGCATCTAGGAGATTGACAACTAAAGCCCTATTTAGAAACCTAGTTTTTAAGTAAAAAGTACTGTCGCTGACAATCCATATATAACAAAACATTATTTCTAGAATTCCTAAACGGGTTTCGTGAATCTGATTTAACCTATGGACTCCATTAACTATTCTCCATGTATTGGGGGCTATTTTTTCAGGTACAACGTCAAAATATTGACAGAATTCCAAACATAAGGGATTTGGAGGAAAATAAAAGCCACATTCGGCCACAAAAAGACTGGGGAATCAATGTCCCTCAGCCAAAGAAAAATAATCTGAAGGTTCAGAAAGTTCTTCCAGTATGACCCATGGGGGAATAGAAAAATCAGAATGAAATTTATCACGCGACTCCACAAGGTAAACCATGATGAACGAATAAAGTAAAAGAGAAGCAAGAAGATATTACAGGAAAAAGGGTGGATCAGTTGACAACGAACAATGGAGGAAATGAACGCACAAGATAGAGAAGAAGGGAAGAAGTTCTGAGATGCAGATTTGAAAAAGTAAAAGGCGATCGAATTTTCTGAAGCGTTTAAATACTTTACCTCGGGAATAGAGAAGAACAATGATTACTAGGATAGACGATTGCGTACCCGACGGCTAAAAAGGAGAAAGTGGCGCAAAAAACGAAGTGGTTATGGAAATTCAAAATACTTTAAAAGCCTGATACTATGTACTCAAAAAAGGAGTTATGTACAACGAAAGTTGTCTAAAATCCATAAAAACTGAAAGTCTAGGTAGCAGAATGTTCCATACTTTTCTTCAACATCAAACTATGAAACACTGGGGGTTTCTGTTGATACCAAATTTAGTCTGCTAACATGGATCAATCATATGGAGACACGTGTCAATCTACATGGCACCTGCAAATATTTTTACAACACCTTGGCTACGAGGAACTCAACCTCCCCGACCAACTCAGGTGCTCCGAGCAAGAGGTGTTCTCCAAGCAACTTTATCACACCAAGCAACTCATGTATGCCGAGCAGCTTAGGCGGTCCGAGCTGCATCTCGTACAGAGCATTCATATCCGGATAATCAAGAGATTAATTGCGCATTAAATGCTCATTATTATTATATAGATGTACACGCCTATTGGACAACTATGTATTATTCTTTCACATTTACAGCCTCAGGGGTATAAATACATTCTATCATCCTCATTGTAAGGGGACTCAAAATTTGTTGGTAAAACCTATTATCGAGAATTCCAAACAAACAGTCAGCAATAACAAAATAGTGGACGAAGGCCATTCTTTCAAGGCTGAACCACTTTAAAATTCTTTTGTCTTGTTTATTTTATCTGTGATTGATTAATTGGAGATAATCTAATTTTTACATCAACAGTAATGAATCCATTTGTAAATACAAGGACAACAATAGAGGTGGTTACATGGTCTTGAACCATGTCTAGGCAAATGTTACAGTCCAAACCACCGGTCGCATTATGTTCCGTTAAGTTGGTGGATTATTTTCTAACGCTTTTGACTTGATATTGGTCTACTTCTCTACTGTACCAAAGAAATAGGATTCTCATCATTGACTTTATTAATTGGATCATTTTTTCTTACTACCATAAAAAATAAAAATGTTATTCACCATTTTTATAACTTACCAATCAGATATACCCTACACTAATTACGTGGGAAAAAATCTTCTCTTCGATGTAGGCAAAAGACGATAGTATTTTGCCAAATGCTAAATTTTCAGGACTAAATAAACGGGACAATATGTGCCACCATGTTCATTATACACAACAATTTAGGTCGCAAACTATAAAATCAATGCCAAACTCAACTACATTCTTGCTATATACGTATCTATCTAGTCTCCCATATATATGAATCCAACAATTATGACATAATGAAAATAGTTTGAAAAACCTACGTTAACAAAACATATATTCGGTTAATACTTTTTTATTTGTTATTCTTTTTTCAATAAAGAATAATATTTTAAATTGTTTTTAAAATATTTTTTTATTTTTTAAAATAAAAAAAAATTTGTTTTTTATCAAAATTGTTATGATAGTTTTAAAAACCTTTTTTTATTTAAAAACTTGTTGTGATAGTTTATTTTTTTTAAGATAGATTTAAAAAAAAATTCAAATAAATGTTTTTTACATAAAATTGGAGAAAAAATTAACAAATAAAAAAACTGTTCTTTATATTGAAAAATGTTTTTTTTATATTGAAATTTGTTTCTTATATTTTTTAAGTAACACGATCACGACCCAAATAAAACCCGACGTGACGTGGAGTCATATTTTTTTTATACCGGTGGCGAGGACTGATGATGCTTGGATTTAGCACCACCAGATAAGTGATAGTGAGCTCAAGCAGTAGCAGCCATGGCAGCCATAGAGATGTATAAGTGTATAGAAGGGGATGAGTATAAGAGGAAATAAGACAATGATGTATAGTGGTTCAGCCAATTTGGCCTACATCCACTGTGAGTGTGTGATCCACTAAGTATGGGCACTAATGGCCTTGGATACAATGCACATAACCCTCTCACTCTCTCTCTCTACTGTGTGTGTACAAGTAGAGTTTTAGCTAGGGCTACTGTTCATGGATCGATCCCCTGTAGGGTTGTAGGTGACAATTATATATAGGTCTTGGGGGTGTAGTGTACCCCCCCAAGTAAGCATGGTGCATGTGAATGATGATCTAACCAATCCCCTGTTGACACCTGTAGATGCCAAATGATGACATAATATTCCCTCACGTGAGGGTGTGATTCGGTTATAACGGTCTGCCACGTGTCATATGAGCCTGACGCGCACTGTTCCACGCGTGTTCCAAACCACGCGCTGTCATGATGTCACCCTCGGCCTATGAGACGAGGCCGAGGGAAAAGTTTCTTCCGGTAGTGAGTCTGGATTGATTCTGGCCTCGTACTGTCGTACCCTCGTTGGGTCGTCCGGAGCCTGGGGAAGGATCGGCCCCTCGTAGAGTCTATCCCTCGTAGGGTCGGCTAGAGCCTGGTGGAGGGTCGGCCCCTCGTAGGGTTGTCTGGGCCTGGTGGAGGCCAGCTGGGGTCTTGTGAGGGGTCGTCCCCTCTTAGGGTCGCCCGTTGTGGAGATAATCCTCATCTAAGCCGAGGATATAAACGGGTATATCAATCACCCCCAGCCCTTAGCCATAGGTGTCATTGAGATGGCTGAGGGATATTTGTTGAATTCGAGACACGTGTGATCAGTTAGCTGAGTGACACCTGTGCAGATACTCATTGCCGTTCCAGTTTCCAAGGCAGGGCGGCTGCACAGTACGCTTGGGGCCTTGTGCCCTAATTATATCTTTCTTTGGTAAATGGGTCCACTCATTACCAAAGTATTTAAGATATTTTCAAACTCTCTCTCTTCATCTTCTTCTTCTTCGCGCCCAAGTCTATTCTCTCTCTAAAACCAGTAAGCTTCGCCACTTGCAGCCTTCGTTTCGTCAGGTCTCAGCAGCGTTACTCTCCCTCTTTATCAGGTATTCTCCTTCATTAAGAGCTTTCCTTTGTCTTCAATTCTGTTTGTTTTTTAGGGTCATAGGGTTACATCAGCTTCGAGTTCCCCTTAGCTTTTTCCGGCGTCTTCTCCGGTAACTAGTTCTTGGATCATTCTTGACGAAAACTTTTAAGTTCTTTGTTCAATCCAAAAGTCAAACCTGGTCAACTCCCCACTTGTTTGTAGCTAAATTAGTCAAGTGTAGTGTAATTTCTCCAAGTGTAGAGTCTTCCCTTTAATGCTTAGGAGGCTTTACAACCTAGTGTCTGAATTCCCACCCTTGAGAGAAAAACTCTTTGCCGAGATCCGACGAATAGAGGAAGAGGAAGAGAGGAGACGAGGGGCCAACCCTAATTGGGTACGACCCATCTTTCCCATTTCTCTTGCCACCGTAAGACCATCTGAACCCTCTGAGTCTTGCGGGTCGTCGTCTCTTCCAGCCGACACTCCCAAACCAAGTGAAATGGACGAGAGAACCTCCTCTCCAACTGGTGTCGGGACGTCTGGTAGAAGGGACACGTCTGATCTTAGCCCTCCCCGAGAGGCCGAGGGTACGATCCCCTCTGAGGCTGTCCCTGTGACAACCCTATCCCCCAATGCCTTCCAAGTGGATTTTCCTCAGGGTCCTCCTGCAGGTGATGAGGGGGAAGGGGGTGAGGACGAGGATGACGATACAGATGATGAGGTTGATACCTCCCATGCCTCGTCTTTTATCTCCTCTGTTAGGGATAGGGACCTTCTGATATGGAGGCATATTTATGGAGTGCCCTCTGGGGTAACTATGAGGGTTCCCTCTGAGGCTGAGAGGGTTTTTGAGGGTGAAGAGGGAGAGGTTGCAGTCTACGAGCAAATGTTCAAAGTAGGTGTCAGACTTCCTTTCCATCCTGCTATTGTAGATATTCTGTCGGCTTTGGGCATCTCCCCCTCGCAACTTCCACCCAATTCTTGGAGGATGATTCTGGGGTATATCTCTTTATGGAAAAATTCTCACTGATGAGCCCTCGTCCGACGTGTTCTTGGCCTGCTACAATATCACCTCTTCATCTAAACAGCCCGGATACTATCATCTAGGGGCGAGAATGTCTGAGAAGAAGCTGCTCCACGTGGCTCAAACTTCCAATCATGATTGGAAAAAGAGGTTCTTCTTCATATCTGGGGCATGGGAGAGCTCTGCTGAGGCGTCCCCTTCTGCCGACGGTCCGAGGGTCCCTAACAAATGGTCTAATCCCTCAATGAAAGCTAGGTCAGACCCCGGACTTAGCTTGGAGGAAAGGGATATTGTTGAGTATCTGAGGGGACGAGGGAGAGGGGGTGAGATCCCAAAGTTCGAAGATTTGATGACCCCCCGGTACCTCAAAGAAGCTGTTTTGAGCGTCAGCCCTCTGACGGAACTACGTGAGTGATACAGCACGTCTTCTATTTTTTACTTTTTTGAAGTGTTTCCCGTTTATCTCTGTATTTCTGATGCATCGTATCCTTTTCAGGTCGTCCTGCAGGTGTGTCAGATTACCTCTGGGATATGACTGCTCCAAGCCTACTTGCTGGTCTGTCAAAGAAGAAGGGGAAGGAGCCTCAGCAAGCTCCCAAGAAGACAAGGGCCTCAGGGCTGACGGTTGTTGAGCCGACAGCCGATAGCCGCAAAAGGAAGGAGCATGAGGCTCCTGTTGAGCATCGGCCTGATCCAAGGACGAGGGCAAGGGTCGAAGCCTCTGAGGGGACGACCTCCTCATCCAGCATGGGGGCCTTCTGGTCTCAAAATCTGTCCCATCTGAGGGCCGACCCCTCATCTCTTATTGCCAACCTGAGGGCAGCTAAGGCCTCGATGTTCTCTGCACCGTCGGCCTCTGACTTCGAGTTCTTGGCAAAGATGCCACCAGCCAAAGTGTACGACTACGGTCTGCACTCCCTTGCTCAGGTATTGGTCTTGACCATCTTTAATTTCACTAACTGTTCCCTCGGCCCCCTTTGATATTTCTTCATTTTTTCTTGCAGTCTGTCTGTGCCCTCACCTAAGCCACCAAGTGGATGGCTGAGAACCAACAGAAATTCCATGAAGCTGAGAGGGCCATTCAATAAGAGGCTGACCTACGGACAGAGTTGGACACTGCTAGGGCTGAGCTGGAGAGCACAAGGACTGAGCACGCTAGAGTCCTTGATGAGCTGACGAAGCAACATGATGCCGATCTGCAGGCTAAGGACTTGTTGATCAAGGACAAGGACTTGTTGATCAAGGGCAAGGACAAGGCTTTAGCCAATATGGAGGCCAAGCACAAGACTGACCTTGAAGCAGCTGTCCAAAAAGCCGAGGCTGATGCTGTTGAGGCTTACAAGGTCTCTGACGAATTCCAGGGCTTCGGCCTTGAATATCTTGAGAGGGGGATTAGGACGGCCTGTCGGTGGGTCGTCCTAAAGTTTGCCGACACAGTATCATCCATCTGCCCATCTCTTGAGGTGGTTCAGCTGGATGATCCCTTGATTACTGAAGCCCTGTCGCAAGTGGAGTCCTAAGTTCATGTTGAGGGGGTCGGCACGTCTGAGGATCGGCCAGTCATGATTGCTGAAGAAACCCCATCGGTTGATGTTGAGGCTCTGCCTTCTGATGTCGTTCCTTAGGGTGGTTGTCTGTAGCCTATACCCTCATTTTTGTATTTTTGTTCAAAGGCCTTGTAAAAACACTTGATACTTATGTTTTATTAATACCAGTCTTTTCTTCAACTGTCTTCCATAACTGCTGTCTTCCATATTTAATTATGTTATGGTTTGTTCCTTGCTAATTTGCTACTAACCCCTCCCTCGTCTCTCTTGAGGACCACTGTGGGGTCGTCCCCTCATGTGGCCTCATTATAGCCGAGGGTTCAAGTAACCAAATTAATGATTTTTAAATAAAGTCTACCCTCGTCTTTCTTGAGAACATTGGTGGGGTTGTCCCCTCCACTGGTCCTCATTATAGCCGAGGGTTCAAATAGCCAATTTAATGGTTTTAAATAGAGTCTACCCTCGTCTTTCTTGAGAACAGTGGTGGGGTCGTCCCCTCCACTGGTCCTCATTATAGCCGAGGGTTCAAATAACCAATTTAATGGTTTTAAATAAAGTCTACCCTCGTCTTTCTTGAGAACAGTGGTGGGGTCGTCCCCTCCACTGGTCCTCATTATAGCCGAGGGTTCAAATAACCAATTTAATGGTTTTTAAAGTCTTCCCTCGTCTTTCTTGAGGACAGTGGTGGGGTCGTCCCCTCCACTGGTCCTCATTATAGCCGAGGGATCAACATTCCAATTTAATGGTTTTTTAAGTCTTCCCTCGTCTTTCTTGAGGACAGTGGTGGGGTCGTCCCCTCCACTGGTCCCCATTATAGCCGAGGGATCAACTTTCCAATTTAATGGATTTTTAAGTCTTCCCTCGTCTGTCTTGAGGACAGCGGTGGGGTCGTCCCCTCCACTGGTCCCCATTATAGCTGAGGGATCAACTTTCCAATTTAATGGATTTTCAAGTCTTCCCTCGTCTTTCTTGAGGACAGTGGTGGGGTCGTCCCCTCCACTGGTCCCCATTATAGCCGAGGGATCAACTTTCCAAATTAATGGATTTCTGTAGATGTTTCCATGCATGCTAGGACTGACAACAGGATAAAGGAAGCACGGATATTTCTCATTAATTTTCCGAGTGTTCTGTTGGAGCAACTCTAATTACAATTATGACCTTTCAAGACCTTACAACACTACTGATAGTATTTCTTCAAATGATCTGCATTCCAGGGGTTTGAAAAAGGTTCCCCCTCTAGGTTTTCTAGCCTGTAGGTCCCAGGGACTACTTCGTCGGTGACCCTATAGGGGTCGTACCAATTAGGATGGAGTTTATTGGGCTTCTGCCAAGTCTTCTTGAGGACCAAGCCTCCTACTGCGATAGGCCTCTGTTTCACCCTTTGATTGTAAAACCTTGCGGTCCTCTGCTGGTAGGAAGCCTGCCTTATCTCAGCATCCTCCCTTCTTTCCTCAATCATGTCCAGGTCAAGTCTCCTATCTTCCGTATTTCCCTGAGGGTCATACACTTGGACCCTATGAGTGGGAAACTCGACTTCGGTGGGGATGACTGCTTCTGATCCATAAGCTAACATGAATGGGGTCTCCCCAGTGGAGGTCCTTACTGTCGTCCTGTACGCCCACAATACTACATATAACTCCTCGACCCATCTTCCTTTTGCCTCCTCAAGCCTCTTCTTAATCCCATCTAGGATTGTCATGTTCGTTACTTCGGTTTGCCCATTGGCCTGAGGTCGGCCTGGGGTGGAGAAAAATTATTTGATACTTACCCTCTCACAGTACTTCTGCAGAGAGGCATTCTTGAACTGGGTCCCGTTATCCGAGATGAGGGTGTTGGGTAGACCATGTCTGCATATCACATTCTTCCAGATGAACAGGAAGGTCTTCTGCTCTGTAATCGTGACCATCGGTTCGGCCTCTACCCACTTTGAAAAGTAGTCAATTGCTACGATGAGGAACCGATAGTTATTGACTGCCCTCGGTAAGGGTCCTACCAGGTCAATCCCCCACACTGCAAACGGCCATGGGGATGTAATGGAGGTGAGGGGTTGATGAGGTTGGTGAGGTATGGTAGCAAATCTTTGGCATTTATCACACTTTTTAACATATGCGGCAGCATCTTTCCCTAAGGTCGGCCACCAGTAGCCTTGGGTGATCACCCTCTTTGCCAAGGATCTACCCCCAATGTGGCTTGAGCACAACCCTTCATGCACATCTTGCAAAATGGAAGGGACTTCTGAAGGATGCACACACCTAAGTAAGGGGAGCAGAAACCCCTTTTTGTACAGCGTGTCTCCGATGACAGTGAACTTTGCAACCCTGTATCTCAGCTTCTTCCTCTCTTGGCTTGCTTCTGGCATCTCTCCCCCTTTAATGTATCTGATCAGAGGATCCATCCATGAAGGTTCTTGAGAAACATTCATGCAAATGCCAAGTGTTCCCTCGTCGTCTTCGGTAGTTGGTCGAAGCAAGATTTCTACCGGGACTGTCCTCCTTATGTCTGTCCTAGTAGCTGAGGCCAACCTTGCAAGGGCATCAGCACGGCCATTGTCGAGCCTAGGTATCCTTTTGAATTTCACTTCTTTAAAGTTTTTCAGCAATGACCTCACCTTCTCAAGATACCTAGCCATCCTCTCGTCCTTGGCCTCGTAGGCTCCTAGTATCTGATTCACCACCAGCCTTGAATCACTATGAACCAAAATTTGGCCGACACTAAGGGACTTAGCTAAGGAAAGGCCAGCTATCAAGGCCTCATACTCAGCCTCATTGTTGGAGGCTTTGAAATTGAACCTCAGGGCGTACTCGATGTCTGTGCCGTCGGGTGCTGACACTATCAATCCAGCTCCACTCCCGCTTTCGCAAGAGGACCCGTCGACGAAGAGACTCCACACAGCATGTTCCTCCGAGAAATTTCCCTCGATGAGTGACCCTTGTCTAAAAAGGTATCCTCCCTCTTCATTTTCAGCCACCTTTCTTCTAGCGGTGCTTGTCTCAGCCGTATCTGCAGGAGGGTCGGTGAGCCTACCTTGCTGGGTATCTGTCTGGCTTAGACCCTCACCCTCGGCCACGTCACTCTCCCAAGTAAATTCAGCCACAAAATCTGCCAAGGCCTGCCCCTTAATGGCTGTCTTAGGCTGATACACAATGTCGAACTCCCCCAGCTCTATAGCCCAGGTCATTAGCCTTCCTGACTTTTCAGGCTTGTGTAGGACCTGCCTAAGAGGAGAGTCAGTAAGGATGACCATAGTATGGGATTGGAAGTACGGTTTCATCTTCCTTGAGGCATGGATCAAGGCATAGGCCAACTTCTCCATCCTCGGGTATCTTTGCTCTGCCCCCTGGAGTGCCTTGCTATTGAAATATACGGGCTTCTGTATCCCATCTTCGTCTCTTACGATTGCTGCACTGATAGCGGACTCTGAGACAGCAAGGTCCATGTAAAGTCGTTCACCCTGCATGGGTCGTGACAGCAGCAAGGGAGACCCTAAGTATGATTTTAGCTCCCTGAAAGCCTCATCACACTCTTTACTCCACTCGAAGGCCTTCCTGAGGATCTTGAAGAATGGTAGACACCTGTCTGTAGCCCTTGACACAAATCTGTTCAAGGCAGCCACTCTCCCCGTGAGCCTCTGAACGTCTTTAATGGACTTAGGGGTCTTCATCTCAATAAGGGCCTTTATCTTTTCAGGATTGGCCTCGATGCCTCTTTGATTGACAATGAACCCCAAGAACTTCCCCGCTTTCTACCCCGAAGACACACTTGGCCGGATTGAGCTTCATTTTGTATTTGTCCATTGTATTAAAGGTCCTTTCCAGGTCTGCCACATGATCCTCTGCCTTCAGACTCTTAGTCAGCATGTCATCTACGTAAACCTCCATAGACTTCCCAATTTGGTCTTCGAACATTTTGTTTACGAGGCGCTGGTATGTTGCCCCCGCATTTTTTTGGCCAAAGGGCATGACCCTATAACAGTATGTCCCCTTGTCAGTGATGAAGGCGGTCCTCTCCGAGTCCTCAGGGTTCATGAAAATCTGGTTCTACCCTGAGTAGGCATCCATGAAACTCATGAGCTCATGGCCTGCGGTAGCGTCTACCATCTGGTCGATGCGGGGGAGAGGGAAGCTGTCTTTGGGACAATGCTTGTTGAGGTCTGTGAAGTCCACGCACATTCTCCACTTGCCGTTGGCCTTTGGGACGATGACTTCATTGGACAGCCACTCAGGGTAGATGACCTCTCTGATAAATTCAGCGTCTTCTAATTTTTTAACCTCATCCCTGATGACCTCATACTTTTCTCTAGAGTAAATCCTCCTCTTCTGCTTTACCGGCTTCACTCCCTCAACCACACTGAGTTTGTGGCACATGATTTCAGGGTCGATCCCTGGCATATCTACATGAATCCATGCGAAGACGCTTCTCCTTCTCCTCAACAGTTTGATGAGGTCTTCCCTGATACTGGGCTTCAGAGACTTGCCAACTTGGACGGTTTTTCCCGACTCATCCTCATCGAGGATGATGGGTTCTACCTCCTCAGCGGCCTCTCCTTTTTTGAGCTTCGTCTCATCCCTGGGGTCTAGGGTATCAATGTTGTAAGTGGCTTTAGCCCTCTTGTGTGCCTCCCTTTCTTCAGCGGAGTTGTAGTAGCACTCTCTTGCTGTCGTCTGGTCTCCCTGAACTTCCCCCACCCCATAAGGGGTAGGGAACTTAACCATCTGGTGGACTGTGGACGGCACAGCTTCAAATCCCTTGAGGGCCACACTTCCCAGTATGATGTTGTATGCCGAAAACACATGCTCATCCAGCACAAAGAAATTGACCCTCTTGGTGAGCCATCTCGGCCATTCGTCCCCCACCCTGACATCAGCCTCATATATTCCCAGGGGGTGAACCTTCTCCCCACTGAACCGAATCAATGGATGATGGTATGGGACAAGTCTGGCACGACTGAGGCCCAAGGCCTTGAAGCATGGCCAAAACATCACATCTGCGGATGAGCCCCCATCTACCAAGATCCTCGGCACTTCGCACCCGTGCACCCTGGTAGTGATGACAAGAGGGTCATCATGCGGGGCCAAGAGGCCTTTGAAGTCCATCCTTGAAAATCCCACTATCAAAGTGTCCATGTCAACCTTCTTCCTTTTTTCTGACCTGACCTCTAGGAAGGTTGAGTGCACAATCTTCGTCACTGCCTTAGCCTCAGCAACATGGGCCTTCCTGTCAGCGACCTCAGACCCTCCTCCTGCTAAACCCCCGGAGATCATTCCTACACCGAGCGAGATCATATTGAGCCTCTTGACAGGACCGTGGTCGTCTCTTGGCAGGAGGTCAGGGTCGTCCTCATCATCATAAGGGTCGTCCTCTCTTTTTGAGGACCTTCTCTGCAGGCATCGACTCGCTTCTTTCTGGGGTCATCCCCTCGGCCCCTCTTGAAGGCACCTTTGTCGACGTATTTTCTGAGCTTCCCTTCCTTCAGCATCTTCTCAATCTCGTCTTTCAGAGCGAGGCATTTATCCGTCACGTGACCGTGGTCTTGGTGAAATTCGCACCATAGGTTCTTATTTCTCTTACCGGGGGCTGCCCTCAGCTTCTCAGGCCACTTCAGCGTCCGGTCACTCTTTATCTCATTGAGGATCTGTTCACAGCTGACCGTTAGAGGGGTGTACCCCGCGAACTTATCATCCATGGTTCTCTTCTTCCCCTCTTTGTTCTTCTTAGGGTACTTGCCCCCGCTTGCACCTCCTTTTTCGTCTTCATGTTTTGTGGCCATCGCCTCTTCGGCGTTCATCACCTTCCCTGCTGTTAACAACAGCTCAGCCATCGTCCTCGGAGGGTCTTCGGCAAGCTTCCATAATAGCTTCCCCTTTTGGAGCCCTCCAATCAGGGCTGTCATAGCTATGCTCTCCTCATAGTCTTCCACCTCCAGCTTCTCTTTATTGAATCTGGCTATGTAGTCTCTCAGAGTCTCATTCTTTCCCTGCTTAACATAGAGCAGGTGTGTGGTCTTCTTCTGTGGCCTCACCCCAAAGAAGAAATTATGGATGAACAGGTCTGCCAACTGCTTAAAGTTTCCAATGGAATTTTTTGGAAGAGACGTGTACCAGACATGCGCAGCCCCTGTCAAGGTACCAGAGAAGGCACGCCACCTCATCTCATCTGAGATAGAGTATATGTCTGCCGCCGACTGATACATCTCCACGTGGTGGACGGGGTTGGATGCTCTTGTCATACCTTGGGGTGACCATAGGTGGCTTGAACTTTGACGGCGTGGGGAAGTTGACTATCTTTGCCACAAAGGGTGAGCCTATGGTGTATCCCTTCTGAAGAGGGTCTCGGCTCTTCAACATATCACCAATCTTATCCTCTAACCGCTGGATTGAGTCATTCCAGGGCCTCACAGGGTCGGCCTGGCCGATGTTATCCCCTGCTGCCTCTACGAGGTGGACGGAGGGTTCTGCTGCAGCAGGCATGTGTCGGCTGTTTACTTCCCTTTGGCCATCATCTCGTCCTCGGGGTCGGCCATCGGCTGCCTCCCTCCTGGATCTTGCAGCACTCCTTGGCCTGGACAACTGTTCTCGCAGGTCATTTACTGGGCCTAGTCTCTCAAAGGCCGACCCCCTGCTCAAGCGATCAAAAGCAGAGCCTCTTGGACGATCATCAGGGTTTGGTCTCCCACACTTCCCTCTACTGTCCTGGAGGGGTCGCACAGTGTTGTTGGAGACCTCGTAAGGTTCCCAGCACTCTATAGGAGCCTCCTCTCCCTCCAGATCTCCATACCTATCCTCAGGGCAAGGGTTTTCTTGCCTCCCCAGGCGTAGACGCCGGGGGAGAGCAACATCCCTACGCCGCTGAGGGGGTGGAAGGTCTTTGCGTGGTGCCTGGGGTGGTCCCCTGGCCTCATGCTGTCCTGGAGCTACCGCCGGAGTAATCATCTCCGGCGAAACCCCTGGTGCTCTTAGTATGTTCTGGCTTAGAGCTGTGAACTGCTCCTGCATCATCCGCCGGCTTGCTGCCAGAGACTTTAGGGCTGCCGCCATATCAGCCATCTCAGACTGAGGCGGCGGCTAACTGGAACTGGGTCTTCCGCCCTCATCTGGCGGGGGAAGTGGTGGCGGTGGCATCTCAGGTGCCATGTGCTTGAGCTATGAAAAGCTGAACTGAAGAAAATACTGGTTAGCTTGGGAACCTTAGTGGGTCTCTTTCAATGGTGAAACACCTCCTCTCAGGGGGAGTGTTGGTTCACCACCAGAGTGCCCAGTGAGGTCAAGCTGTACAAAGGAAGAGATGTCTTCTCATTTCCCACAGACGGCGCCAAACTAATGATGCTTGGATTTAGCACCACCAGATAAGTGATAGTGAGCTCAAGCAGTAGCAGCCATGGCAGCCATAGAGATGTATAAGTGTATAGAAGGGGATGAGTATAAGAGGAAATAAGACAATGATGTATAGTGGTTCAGCCAATTTGGCCTACATCCACTGTGAGTGTGTGATCCACTAAGTATGGGCACTAATGGCCTTGGATACAATGCACATAGCCCTCTCACTCTCTCTCTCTCTACTGTGTGTGTACAAGTAGAGTTTTAGCTAGGGCTACTGTTCATGGATCGATCCCCTGTAGGGTTGTAGGTGACAAGTATATATAGGTCTTGGGGGGTGTAGTGTACCCCCTCAAGTAAGCATGGTGCATGTGAATGATGATCTAACCAATCCCCTGTTGACACCTGTAGATGCCAAATGATGACATAATATTCCCTCACGTGAGGGTGTGATTCGGTTATAACGGTCTGCCACGTGTCATATGAGCCTGGCGCGCACTGTTCCACGCGTGTTCCAAACCACGCGCTGTCATGATGTCACCCTCGGCCTATGAGACGAGGCCGAGGGCAAAGTTTCTTCCGGTAGTGAGTCTGGATTGATTCTGGCCTCGTACTGTCGTACCCTCGTAGGGTCGTCCGGAGCCTGGGGAAGGGTCGTCCCCTCGTAGGGTCTATCCCTCGTAGGGTCGGCTAGAGCCTGGTGGAGGGTCGGCCCCTCGTAGGGTCGTCTGGGCCTGGTGGAGGCCAGCTGGGGTCTTGTGAGGGGTCGTCCCCTCTTAGGGTCGTCCGTTGTGGAGATAATCCTTATCTAAGCCGAGGATATGAACGGGTATAGCAAGGACCATTTTTTATTATTTCAAAAATAATTCTTTTACTATTTAAAAAATGGTCCGCGCCAGTGGTATGCATAGGCGGTCCAACCACCTATACATACCGTTGGCGAGGAAGATGTTTTTAGTATGTTGGTACGCGCCAGCAGTATGTATAGACGGTATTATAAAACATTTTAAATAAAATGTACAAAAAACAGTTTTAAACAATTTTTTAAGTGCCTAAAGATTTCATTTAAAAAAATTATTTTAAACAAAATCCAAGCATGGGAGTGTTTTAAATAAATTGTTACAAAAATTCTAATTGTTACAAAAATTCTAGTAGTTACAAAAATTCTAATAGTTATAAAAATTGTTTTATAAAAATAAAAAGTCAGTAGTTCCAAAATAGTAACTATTAGAATCTTAATTGTTTTTAAATAAAATCTTTAACCACTTAAAATAAAGGGTAAAAACTGTTTATTTAATTATTATTTTTGTACATTTTATTCAAAATGTTTTATAATACGCGTTCAAAATAAAATTGACACGACATGGCACGTCACATCTCAAAATCTTAATTTTACGTAAAATGAATATGACACATACGAATGTGGCATGGCACAGCACAAAATCCATTTTTTACAAAATGCGAACACGGTCCACTTGTCGTGTTGCATTTTAAGTGGATTGTTTTAGTATTTGGTAAAAAATGAGATTTCGTATTGTGTCATATTACCTTTATAGGTGAAAATAAGATTTTGAGGTGTGTCGTGTCATTTTATTTTGGTTGGTTTAGTGTTTGATTAAAAAAAATAACATATATTGTGGCGTGACACTTTTACTTTGATCGTATTAGTGTTTTGTAAAAAAATAATATTCCATGTTGTGTCGTGTCACTTTTATTAGGATCGTGTTCATGTTTGGTTAAAAAAAAATTCGTCGTGTCGTGTTCGGTTATGAAAATAATTTTCAATTTAGAAAACAGTTTTTTATTTGGTCATTTTTTCCCAATTTTATGTAAAAAAACATTTTTTTTAAAACAGTGTTTAAATCTATCTTAAAAAAAGCTTTTATAAAAGTATCATAACAATTTTTTAAATAAAAAAGGATTTTTAAAACTATCATAACAGTTTTTTTAACATTTTTTTATAAAAAACAATTATTTTTTTTATTTTAAAAACTAAAAAATAGTTTAAAATACTTTTTTTTTTAAATTAACAAATAAAAAAGTATTTGTCTTTTAAAAAGTAATTTGAGTGTTTTAAGAATTTTTAGAATCTTTAAGAAATAAACATGAATACAAACATTTTCATCTGGGACATACATATGAATGCATAAAAAACAATAGTCTAATAAGGTGTAAACTTGGTAATTCCTTAAATATATATAATTTTTCTGAAATTAACATTGAATTTAGAATTATTATAAAACATGAGTAGAACAACAATAAAATTGAAAATACAAAATTTGAGCACAAAAGAGATACAACATTCATGAATGAGATATATATAATTACAAAAATTATGTATTTGCTTTCAAATTAACAAATGCATACTTTTGATGGCAAATATGAATCTGATGAGAAGATGAAGAAATTTGTGCAGCTGACTTTTGATTTCTAGGGTTTCAAGATGAATGTATTTTGAAGTTTTGTTAAATGAATGCATGAGGAGAGAGAACGTATCAAGTTAAGATTCATGGAATACTTTTAATTTAATGAATGTGTGAGACTAATATTAAGGGTATGATAGGAAATGTTAATTTAATGAGGGTAGTTTAGTACTTTGAGACTTGAAGAGGAACTTCCCTCTTTTTAAGTAGTATATATATATATATATATATATATATATATATATATAAATAAAATAAAGGAGGGTGTTTGATAACATTTTTTGGAGATAGCAAATTTTAGGTGATATTCGTGATAGGCATCTAGATTAGATGTGAGAAATTTATTTTTAGAGACGAAATTATTTTTGGAGATTGTTAGCCTGATTTTTGAGAGTTAGGCATTCGGCGAATTTCGAGGGCAAAATTCCATTGTTAGTGGGGAAGTGTAACAACCCGCATAATTTTGGGCTATTTTAATTAATTTTTGGAAAATGGAGGAAAATAAAGTTTTTGATAAAATTATTTTTATTGCTCAAATATGTTGGTTATTATTTTTATAGGCAAGAATTTCAAACGGTTTCGAAAACGAATTAAAACAGATTTTTAAATGATTTTTAAATGTTTTAACTCTTGGAGTTGTTTTGACTTCCAACTCTTCATTTCTTTGTCTTATTTAAAGGAGTCTTTTAGATTCCAACTCTTCATTTCTTTGCATTACAAAAGGAAGTCGTGGGCAAGCCTTTTAACATACTTTTGTCACAAATTTTGGCGGCAAATATATTTTATATTCCTCTCCTTTTTAATTATACTTTGGCCCTTGAGATTTGTGAGTTCCAACCTTAGATTAGAGGTGTTCTTGGGGCTATTTGTTGGAGGTTCTTGGAGGAGCATTTGTATATCTTTTGAGTTGATCTTGAGGATGTGATCGTTAGTTTCTCATCATGGTTTGAGGTATGGGGTTTTACACAATATGCTCCTTAAATCTCGCGAGTGTCATTCTCTTTGAATTCTTGTTTAATTGAACTCATATTTGAATTGATAAATTCATTGAAATCTGGAAAATAATTTTTGAAATTATTTTGATTCATGTGGTATCATTATATTATTGATGAGCACATTGTCATGAGATTTTAATATGGCACGGAAGTTGGGCACCCGCCAAAATTCCTGTTTTCCGAGCTATGGCTTGATAAAGCATATACGGATGTGGTGAGGCCTGGTGACCCGGTTAATGTGTTGTTGAAAGATTTATTGATAAATGCTTTGAGATTTGCATTTTGATTTGAATATTCATACTCGTATTGTTACGCTTTATTCATCGTTAATATATTTGTTGAGCATCTTTCTTGTCGTATTGTGTACTTCCCCATATTTCCTTTTAGTGGCAGGTTAGTGCGAATTTTGGGGCGCTATGGAGATTGATTTTAGTGAGGATTGTTTGGGAAAGATTTGTATTATTTTGATGTATAGAGATTTGGAGATATGTATTTTTATTCGAGTTAGATGTTGTATATTTTAATTCGAGAGATTTGTTGTATTAATTTGAAGATGAGATTAGTGGTTTCTTTTCTATTATGCGATTTACAAACTCTATACCTTGTTATTTGTGGATTTGGATTTATTTTAAAATAAAGGAGGGTGTTTTGCCGCATCATATAAGTTTGTATACAAAACCTATATAAACATATTTTTGTATCTATATAACAGATGAGGTTTGATTCATGTGTACCTGAAAATCTGTAAACCTATTAAATATTAAGATATTTTACACTTTAATAGAGCACAAGGATCGAGATTTAATCTGTTCATGTTAAGAGAGCACATCGCTTTCAAACCAAAAGAAAAAGCAAAAAATGTGTTCACGAAATCTCCTCTCACCTCTTTCCACATCGCTGTGAAACTATAAGCTTCACTCCCGAGTCCCCAATATATCCATTTCTCTCTATTTCATTTGGGTTTCGTCCCTCTCTCTCATCTTTGAGTAATAGTTATGGATTTAAGTTCTCCTACTTTTTCACTCCTCTCCTTGTAGGAGATAACTTTCTGTAAGCCTTGGAAATAATGCAGGATGGACTGTCTTGAAGGAGTCACTCCCATGGTGGCTTATGAGGGAAAGAGAACCACTGGGATTTGATGAGACCGTTTGAGGGAAAGAGTATGTTTTTTATGTTTTTGTTTGTTTGTATATATATTGGGCTTTTTAAGATCTCTTGAGTACATGTATTTTTAAGAGATTTTAGTTAGTTTTCGTTCTCAGATCTCAATTTTTTGGGCTTGTTTAAGATCTTGAATTTTAAAGTCTCTCATGTACAGATATTTTGGGGCTTTAAGATTTTCATATCTTGAATTTGTTTGGGAATTTAGGTATTCACTATATATTTTTATGTTCTCATGACCCGTGTGAATATTATGTTAGTTATTTGTATATATTCCTCTTAGCAGACCAATTTTTGCACCGACTATGTGATGATTTTTGTACATTTTTTTCGACTTTAGAGGTAAGCTTCCTGATTTTTGTACTTTATGCCCCATGTTCTTATTTGTCCTTCTTCTTTCACTTGATTTTTATATGGTTTCTAATTCAATTTTTTTGTTTCTAGGTAGGTTTATTGTGGTTTAGACTGGGTTGGTTTGAGAGCATCTGAAGCATTGAATGAATGGAAACAACTCTCAACCGTCTCTCTCTCTTGATCTCCTTCATAACCCGAGATCTGATTGTTCCAACATGTGTGGTTTTTATTGTCTAACCCTAGATCAGATTTTTCTAAAGCGATATCTGATTTTTTTCTGTTCGATCTGCAGATTGAAGGTTTTTATTGTTCATGAGCAAGTAAAAGCCATCTGAAATGGAAAACAGGTGTGGTTTTAACACGAACTCGATTATGTTTTCCCTATCTCCTATCTAATGGTGAAGGTTTGTACCTTTAGTTTTGTTAGCATTGTACTTTTGGTTGGTTTCCTTATTTTTTTTTAATTTATTCAAGTTTATGATTTGAGAGGTTGAATTCATTTATAGTTACAACACTTGTCTCAAGCTGAAAACTTCGTCTGGTTTTCATGTTTGTATATCTATGGGTTTTTAATTTTTGTATATCGGTGTGGATTTTAATGAGTTTCAATGTTTGTATATAGATGTGTCGGTTTTTTTAATATTTTGAATCGATAATTTGGACTTTTGGGGGTTACTGGTGTTTCGTTTTTAAGTTTACTATAACGGATTGAAAAATGACATGGCATCATTCTATTGGTGGATTTTGTGCCTCCACTCATATGGACCTCATAAATTAACTCATAAATTAACCAATAGAAACCTTCCACCTATTTCGGTCAGTGCACTTTGGATAAAAAAATGGGTCCAATAGCATTTTTATTCTTTAGCCACAAGGGAAGATCGAGAAAAGACATTATGGTTATTACTCATTCTTTAAACCAAGCTGACTAATAAAAAAGGTCTTTATTCGGTCAATATCCAAATGCAAAAGGTATGGTGGGTAATGGACCAATGAAATAGTTAATTGCTTTAAAAGAAATAAACAATCCCAAATGACAAACATTGATCTAATGGGTGCACATTTCTAACCAATTACATAAGCCAAGGACCCTAAGTGAACCCGAAATGGTCTCATCAGTTAAGTTTAAAAATAAGGGGCGCCCTTGATGCAGACCTTTAATATTGGGTAAGTGAGCTGAAAATATTTAGAAAAAATAATTTCTTATTAAAATAGTTATGTTTTTAAAAAGCATATTTGTATCGAAAATAAATACTTATTGAAATCGAGTTATAAACATTTTACTTTTTATAAAAAAAAAATAAAAACACATAGAAAGTTGTTTTTTAAATACTTGAAATGTTTCTTTAAATAGTTATCAAAAGTTAAAAATAGGAATGTTATTAAAAATAGTTTCTTATTAAAAGTAGTTGGGAGTGTTTTATTAACGGGATGGAAGTGAGTATGACAAAAGTCTATGTATTAATATTTTTAGGAAAAGTGAACTTTGTATTTGGATAAATGAAGAACCAGTAACTGACTCGGTGCTTACTCCCAAGTTGTTTATAATTATTATTAAATCTATTGGTTAAGAATAGTTCACTAGAGGGAGAAAATAATTAACTAAATTCGCTGATGCGTGTCCCGAGGAGAAAAAACTTTGTCCAAAAATGGGGCATTATTCATTTGGAAATTGTAGTGCTAATGCAAATATTTTTTGATTTATCAGTCTTTGCTTGATTTATCTTCATTAGTAATTTTTGTTTTATTCCTTTTTTGTTTTTTGTTATAGGTTTAGTTTTATGAAGTGTACGAATTATTAAAATAATTATTGTTTTCTTTCTCGATTTTTTAAACTTTCGTAGTTTAGGTAACTAATTAGCCTAAGTGAGGTCTGAAATTTTAAGTGTTTTTTAAAGTGACATTAATGTTCATATGTATTATTACAACAGTGTGGGATGAATAATATCATATGTGGCATTGAAAAGTGTTTTAAAAGAGAAAATATCATAGGATAATATCATTGTGTTATTATGGGAACAAATTTCTCATCGTGCCATCAACACGGGTACAAAATATCACGGGAATAAATTTATCGTCGTGCCATCGGCACGGGTACACCCTAGTGTGTGTGTATATATATATATATATATATATATATATATATATATATATATATATATATATATATATATATATATATATATATATTATAGGTTCCCAGCCACAGGGGCATCGGGCGTAGATTCATTTGACTGGACGTGATGCAGCTTGTGTGGGAGTTGCAGGTCATTGCAGTAGATGCTTCCTCTTTTGTCTCTTGAGATTTCTATTTAGTTCCTTTAGCTAGGGCATGTGTCTCCATTTCCAGACTCTTGTTTAGACTTGATAGGGATTTCATACACTTCTACCAATTCAGTATTCTGTTTTCATTTGGGATTATTTTATCTATCACATTGTCTGTAGTTGTGGTTATTTATTTGGATTTGAGTAATCTAGTTGACATGTTTCATTGGATGATTGGTATCTTTATCATTTGTGTTATTCATAAATTGGTTCATGCTTAGAAGGCTTTTACAATGGAATTTAATAAATAAAATAATTTAAATTATTTTGACACTTAGCTAAGAAGGAACCACACCGTTCACCTTGATTTTTAATTTACTAAAGGACAGATCATTTGATAGTTAATTAGGAGAGGCATCAGGTTCTAGGGTCCTTTAGGATTTGTACGGCTTAATGCGCTTTCAACTTAGCATCCCTGAGGCGGGGTGTTACACTAAGGAGGGAAGAATGTTGTAGGTCGCCCTAAAAAATATGTATCTAATGATAATCAAAATATTATATTCAATGAACTTGAGGAAAAAATATATAAGGGGATTACACCAAATGGCATGAAAAGTGGCGCATTACAAAGAGTAATTAAGGAGAAAAATCCCCATGTTGCATGGTTCGCTCGGATGCGTATTTAAGTTCTAATAAACCTAGTAAGTATGTTGATTAAGTTTGACGCGAAAATACCAATGAATGATTGTAACACGATCATGGTTAATAATGCGATAATTCGGGCAGTACGCAACGCGCATGATAGGTAACTTTGTACGATTTTTATAGGATGCATCGCGGTCCCAAATATTGAAATGACAGCTTTTATAGGGTCCAAAAACTACATATAAAAATGCCATGGGGTCAAAAGTACACAAATAATTATAAAGTATTTTTCGTCAAAAATTAATAGTGCTCAGAATATTATGGAAATCTCCAGATCGACTTATAATTTAATTTCGAGAAACTTTCTCTTCTTAGACATATTCGAAAAAAATCATTAAACCCATTTTAGGTGAATTTTCGTCAGCACGCATCGTGTAGGACACGAACTTGCGTGAATTGTTTAGGACAATCGATAAGTCAAAAAAAATATTCCGGCCATAAATTTAGACTCATCAAAATGTAAGGAATATTACCACGTGAAGAAAAATCGAAAAAAATATGCTTTGCACGGAGGTCCCGATTCTTGCGCGCCTTGTATAGGACAATTCGGGAGGCCAATTGACTCATCTAAATATGATTTTTTAGCTAAAAAAATTCAAGGAATATGAATTTCAAGTTAAAAGTTAAAAAAAAGAAAAAAATATTTTTAGAAAGAGAAGGTGACGCAAATCAACATTTGTGAGGGGTATTTATTGAATTTAACTCTTTAGGACTTTAAGGGGTATATAAGTGTATGTTAGCCGATTTGGGCATGTTGGATCAGATTTTTCCTCTCTGTCTCTAGCCTTAAGAGCTCTCCCACCATTCAAACACCACAAGCCACCCTACACTACCATTCCACCACCTATAGCCATTATATTTTACTAGTGTTTTGTGACACCCTGCCTAACAAAATATCCGGTGATCAATCCTTTACCTGATTAAAACATGAATCTCATATGGTTCATTCTCAGAATCACTGTCGAAAACCAATTTAATTACTAATAACTTATTAGGCTGGCGTCAAAATTATATTTAACAAATCTTTTTAATCAAACTAACGAGTAACACAATCACAACAGTTTCTATACAATAACTGAGATGAAATAAAACGACCGAACTCTCGGTAGAATAATACAACCCAATCGAATGTCGCAAACTGAAATGTGGTAAACGAATTAATGAATGCAATTGGGCTTTCGGCCAGAGTGTTACTACAATGCTTCCTATCTAGATGACAAGGGTAGAAGCATCTAAAATAAACCTGCTTGCATCCACAACTGCGGCAGCAACGTATGAGTCGAAAGAATGATCATCCAGGCTTCCCTGTGTCTGGACACCTAATATATACATATATACAAAGAGAGAGAAAATAGAGAAACGGGTGAGAACCCGAGTTTTGAAAATATTTCGTAACTGCACAAATGCCATTATTTAAAATATGAAATCTCTCATATTTAAAGGGGTATCGCACTCTCATGAGATACACCTCACCCCTCTTCTGCTAGTGCACACCTATTACATACATTTGAAACAACCTAGTGAAACTATCCTGTCTAACTAATCTCTTTCGCCCATCTTCAAAATCCCCATAACTATCACCTACCTTAGGTGATATAATATGTTATACCGTAAGCTATTACATAAGCTTTGTTGATATAATCATCCACGTGATATATATATATATATATATATATATATATATATATATATATATATAGTCCTTGTTTCTATATAAAACTATACCGTTCATATTTTGTAACTTTCACTAGTTTAAAATACCATTTTTACTTTAACATATAATATCCCTTATTATAAATGGTTCTCGCTTGAACCAACAATTTACATTTGTATTATTCCGGATATAAAACTAGTAGAAGAATAATAATAACTCATTCATTTTACACCTTACACCATTCAAGGTTATATGATATCTCATATTCATCTTCAAGTAATATACTATAAACAACAAGTATATTTATACCTATTTTACAATCAGAAGTATAATAACCATCCCACCGAGTCATTACTCGAGGATGCAGTCTCAAAGTGCCCATCCATTTCTGAGTTTTCTCAAATAAACCCCGATACCAGGTCAGACTCTCTCATGATCATGGTAGGAATACTAAACGGTGGAGGCGGTCATTTTCCATCCTAAGAGTGGGATGAAAAAAATATCTCACCCATATGCGGGACAATATGACCTCGGGATATACTCTCACCGCCCCGCAAGTCAGGGGATTCACCCACATCGCGCAACCTCCCTGGATAGCTCTAGAGATGTAAACATACATAAATATATCGTTTTCATACAATTATATTTATAAAAAAGTTATATATATATAATAATAATAATAATAATAATAATAATAATAATAATAATAATATAACATTCCCCAGTATGCTTTGGCTAAAATTGCCCAACTCTTACAGCGATAGCCAATGCCCCGAATGTTCCTATTCATAATAGTATATAAGAATTCATATACCTAAAATACTAAACCTATAAGTATTCTCTTACTTAAAATATGAGTCGCACCTTAATCACTGTTAAGTGTTATAATATAAACCCAAATATACCAATTCTTAATAATTAAATAAGTATACTAACTACTTAACTTAATTCCGTAGGTATAACATCACCTATACTAATAGTCGTCAATAGACGTATAGGATAACCGTTCAATTCTCTCTAGACCATATCCTAAATTCCATCGTAATCGTGTCCTAGGATTTACTCAATTATAATCGGCCCATATTTATACAAACCACATAAATATTTCTACAGACGCTTGTCGAATAATTTTCTCGAATGTCTCTCGTCCTAAACATTCGTTAGGTCCATACCCCGAATTGTACCCTTAACTAATCCAAGGTTCTCTCTTTTAATCCAAGGTCTACCCACCCTCAATTCTATTGTCTACGATTCCTAATATCACGACTAGAATCACTTACAAAAAATCTCCAATTTGTGATTTAACTCCCCATACACTTAAGGGAAGAAAACTACCAAATTCAACAAAGGCGAATCGATTCTCCCTCGCCCCAAATGCGAATCGATTCGGGATAGAGAATCAATTCGGCGAAGTGCTCTGTATGCAGGTCCTAAAAGGCGAATCGATTTGGTCTCAAATCCGAATCGATTCTCCCTGAGATAGCCTTACAGGTCCCCTTATAAGAATCGATTCGGTCTAGACCCGAATCGATTCGCCCTGTTTGGAGGGCACTATTTGGGTGATTTCTCAATCTCCAAAAATCCCAAATATCAACCCAATCTCCATTTTTATGGTTTCTAATCTCTATTAACAACAAAATAATCATCCTAACACTGATTTAGAACTAACATATCAATTAATTTTGTGGTATTAAACCATTTCTCTGAGATTTAAATCGTAAGACCATTAAAGCCCTAGTTTTATCATTTCTCCCATTTCTACACTCCATTATCACAGGTTTTTAAGACTAGAAATCATTAAGAGTTTACAATACATCAATTTGAAAACTTAAACTCAAATTTTCCAAATTTATTTTAAGGGTTCTAACCGAAAATTTATCTAGTTTACCAACTATAATATAAGATACACACTTAAATGAATGAAGCAAGTAAATACTTGCCTCGTTTCTTTCCTTTCTCTTCCTCTTTCTCGTGCCTTATAAGAGAGAAATAAGGGGTTGTCCCTTATAAAACCCAAAAATGACTCGTATACTCAAATGTGAGTCCCTATTAGTCCAAAAGTCCCCAAAACATTTCCCCCAGGTACTCTATTCTGACTATCTCGGCCATTCCAAAACCAACCGTGCAGCCGAAATCTCCATCCGAGTTACTTAACTAAAATTCACTAATCGGACCTGAAACTTCTCACCACGTGTTTTTGCAACGTAAACTATCTCCCGTCACTTAACCCAACCGTGACATGACTTATAAAATATTCCAACTCGTTTATATAGTCCCGTGAGAAAATATAACCCATGTAAATATTAATCCAGCACCATCAAACTAATATTTACTATTCACTTTGACTTCTAAATTAATTAAATCACACTACTGAATTCTAAAATTACTATTCATAGTAATTTCCTCTAATTACCAAATTATGCTACTTATGTAATTTAAATATCTATAATAGTACATGGTAGCACATGTTCCACCATATATAAGCCTTGTACACCCATTTCCACCATTGATAAGGAAGTGCTACGAATTTTGGAGTAATATTTAGTTTTTTTCTTAGAGAACATGAAGTGGGTTTTAATGGAGTTGAAGTGGGTCTTGCTTTGGAGCATAGGAGGATGCATTTGGTAACCCCTTGAGGCCACCTTTGGAGTGGTGGTTCCTCCTCCTACACCAAAACCACCATTGGAGAGCTTAGAGGTGGGATCTACTAACCTTGATTTGGTTTTATTGATAAATAAAATATCAGTTAGTTATATATATATAATAGGCTTAATATATGTAGGGTTAGTGAATAGTTTGCCTGCATGAGATATATTAGTCAGTTTTGATGATTTCATACCTAAATGGGTTTCAAAGGAGGATTTTTAACATGTTTGAAATATGGAAAAATTTCAGAATATATTCTTTAGCATTTTATGAAATAAAATATAAGGAAATGTTATTTATGTAGGTTCCTTGTAAAACCGAAAATAAACATTTTAATGGAATAAAAATGTTAGAAAAAGGCTTATTTTGTGTATTCCTAGTAAGAAGGAAATAATGGGCATTTTTGTGGTGATAAAAATGTAAGATGATATTATTTTAGTGTGTTTCCCAATAAATTTGATAATAAATATTTTTATGAAATAAAAATGTAAGAAAATGTCATCTTGGTGTATGGTTTGGTGAAATGGAATAGTAAACATTTTTATGGTAATAAAAGTGTTGGAAAAATACAAATTGTTGAAATTATAGAAAAATTTAATGTTTCAATATTTTGGAAGTTATGAAAATGGGCATTTTTAGAAATATTGGTGTTAAACATTTTATGAATTAAAATGCTTGAAAATAATGATTTGTTGGTAAATATTTGGTGAAATATATGTTCAAACCGTGTAACGGGATTTATGGGTTAAAAATCCATGTTCTCATTAACATAAACTTGTAGTATTTTGACATTAAATGTGTAAGCAAGTTTAAAGAAGCATTCGTTGGATTTAACATTAAATAAGAAAAGTTAGAATTTTAGTCTTAAAGTGTGTGAAATTGGGACTACATAATATGACGAGTATGAGGTTAAAAAACTACATGTTAATTAAAAAGGAAACGGAAATTTTCTTATAAAGTGGTCCTAAGTGTGGATCTATTTCTCGAGTTAAAGGTACAAAAATATTTTTCAAAACAAAAAGTGATAGAAATTATTCATTAAGTGTTAATGGATAAAACATGTAAAGGGGGTTAGTGAGTATAACCTACTAATGTTGAGAAATATCAACACTTATTAGATTAAAAAGGGGTTAGAGGTGTAAAAGTGTTTCCAATGAAGTAAATGATTACTCCCAAATGTAAAAAGGTCAAAAATGGTTAAAAAAAACTAAGTGGCTAATGTGGATGGCTAAATTGTGTTTTGGAAAATTAACACTTGTGAAATGAAGTGAAAGGGGATTTTGATAACTAATGGGTAAAATGATAATTTTACTTAAAGTACAACATTCTATGGATTAAAATATTAAAGAGTGTTTTGATACGTATGAAGAAAGAATGGAATAAGTCTTTAAAGAGAAAATGATTTTTGATGTAAAATCAACGTGAAAGAAAACAAAAGGACTTCAATGGAATTTAATGATTTTTTTCTAAATAAATAATGGGAAAACGGACGGTTAAATCCAAGGTTTTGGCTTCGTATCAAAACGGGAAATTAATGTGAACGTGAGAAAATGTTCAATGCATTGGCAAGATAATGATATTGGATGATGCCGGGATAAATAATTAAGTAGGGTTATACAGTCCCTAGTGATGAAATACCCCAAACCAATTGCAGTATACTTGACGCTCGATGTCGGACGATGAAATTCTGTGAAACCGTGGGTGTGCGTGTATTGGAAGATTCCCTAAAGATAATGTTGAGTAATGAATCAAATATTCATGAAAAGACATAAATTTATGGTAATGATCCAAAGATTTGTTGACGCAAGAATAGCGCATTAAAATGTTTAATGCTCATGTGGTAACATGGGATGGTTAAATAGGGTGGCTTAATGATATTAAGCTACCTAATAAGGCTTGAATCATAATAAACACAAACGTGTGTTACATGTGGCTTCAAAGGAACAGTGTATTTTTCTAAAACACGGTATGTGCGTGTGTTAAATGAAAGTCATAAAATATGATTTAGTAACTCTAGCACGAGTTAATGAAAATTGAGCAATAAACATTTTTAAAGTATATCAGAGGTTTTCCTAACAAATTCCATTTGTTTAACTGCGTGAGTAATTGGAATGAATGCAAGTTTTAGAACCATGATAATACATAATGACTATTTTGTAAGGTCAAGGAAGTCAAGTGGTAGTAATAAACATTTTTGGAATAAATTGGTTTAATACATTGGTACATGCATTTTTAAGGGGGTATATGTAGATATATACATATTTTCACATGCATGTGGTGTAGCGTGTGAGTACTCCCTTCTGCCGCTTGTTTCTATATTGCATCTGTATATGATCCCATTGAGCATTCGGCTCACATCCCCTCTTTTGTTGCAGCAGGTTGCATGATTTTTTGTACTTTGAGAGCATTATACAGGTAAGTAACTATTTGAATTTGCGATTAGTATCTCTATTTACTTGGACTTGGGGGCACTTCCATTGGGTCCTATCACGTAGTTAATGTAAATCAGACTCGCATGCTAATAAGTGTAACCCCAAATACTTATAAAACTGGATTAGAAACATTGTTTGGGGCGTTCCATTGCACTTCACAATTAACGTGCGAACCTGACCGGCTTAGTCCTTTAATAACCTTTTAAATCGGGTCAGGGTGTTACATTTCATGAGTTGAGGAGTCAATACGGGTGGTCTAAGTGGAGTGGTTAATAGCATAGTTTATGTCTAGGTTTCTTATACTAGGCGTCAAGTTAGACCACTTTATATATTATTAGAGTTATAATTGTAGGTTATTCCAGTGTAAATGTATTATATTATCTCCCTTTTCAATTCTTATAGGGTGAACAAGTCCCAAGAGGAAACGTGGAGTCAATGGGGTCATTTGAGTTAGATTGAACAAGTTAAGTAAGAGATAAGAGTTAAGAATTTGTTTGTATGGTAATTTCTTATCGATACCTCAGAGGAAGTGGTCTTCACATTAGAGCATAAGAAAATCGCCAGAGAAGACAATAGGTTCTTTGTAGAAGAATGAAAGCATGGTTTGCGGTGCAAAGATGTAGGTTGGGTTTTATTGAATATCTCCTTCAGGAAGGGAATTATAAAGTTCGGCTTCCATAAGGAAATTGTCGTTTTGATAGATATGTCCCTTTTACACTCATTGATAGGGGATGCAATATTATTTATCCTTAATTTATCATTGTTAGTGCACACATAAAGTTTTTGTGGGTGAACTAGGGGGGAAGTTGATGTGGTACAAGTTAATGGTATAATGGTTAGACTAGTTTTGATGAGTTTTTGTCGAATGAAATTTATGATGAAAGATATTAGTGTGTCTTAGGAAATAGGGAAATTAGATTATCAAAGGAGGATGAGGGCACTATGGGAGAGATACTCCTAAAAGTTTAAGTAAAAATATAATGAATTCAAATTTTTTTGCTCAAATTCGTTGTTTAAAGGGGGTAGAATGTAATACACTATATAATATGTGTATTATTTAATTGTGGAAATATATTATATGTTCTTAATGTGACATGTTATGTCTATTTTCATATTTATATGTGTTATGTTGTTTGTATTTGAAATCAAACATAATATACAGTAATTCATTAAAGAAATTATTGGAAGTTACATAGTATTACAGACGAGGATTTGCCATCGAGGGTTTCCTTGTTATGACTATCATCTCCGTATAAGGTTACAAGGATTATGAAATAGTTTCTTATAATATAGAGTCTCGCGAATTTAAGTAAAAATAATATTTTAATAAATTTGACATATACAGGTTTATAACTTAAGTTAATGAGATAATTAAATTATTACAATTTGTTGTATTTCATATTGACGACGTTTAGAATGTCCGTTGCAACTTAATATATTAGGTTTTAATACCATTTGGTTGGTACATAACCTAGGGAAGATTTTAGTCCAGTAAAATATTTTTTGAGCTCATTAGGTTGTGGCTTAGGTTAGGACTAAGTCCAATTTCATTTGAATAAGACTTTGACGTTACAAGACTAAACTTAAAAATATATTTAGAACATGGTAGAAACCTCACGAGTCTAAGGATATAGGATGCACTTGACGGAGAAGGAGATTTGGGGATTCAATGATTTAAATCTTACATTAGGGCTATGAAAAAATTTCATTGTTTAAATATTTAATTGGTATTGTGTTGTCATAGTAATGATCCATTTGATTCTTAACTAATATTTTTACAATAGGAGTTTAATCGTATAAAACCACTTTTAAAATTAGTTTAGTTACGGAAATTAACCTTAATTCCATAGTTAATCAATTAAAATGGATTGATGAGTCATTTGATGAATTAACATTGGAATTGGATATTCATTATAATTTGAATCATGTCAATTACTCTTATAGAAGCCCTTAGTTAAATTTGAGTACTTAACCAAATCTACGAGTTAATTTGAAGAAATATGACGTAGGGTTCTTAACATTAGATGTTAAATTTTATACTTAAATCCTTATTAAATCATTGATTGTTTGCAGAGATAACTTGGAATTTAATCTATTCATTCTTTTAGGACATATCTGGTTGTATTTGAGGTAGTCGACCCTTGGTTCTAGCCGTTAATGGAGCATTTGGGGTCTTGGCTAGTAAAAGTGGACTGAAGGTTGAAGAAAACGCGTTTTTGAGATTTGACATGTTTTAGTCATGTGAATGGTAACATTTCATATTTCTAATTATAGATAGATAATTAAATTATGTATGCGTTGGCCCAGGTTTCGTATTTTTCCAAATTTTATTTACATTCTTATGAATATTTTAGTTATAATGAGTGGGCATGGAATTTTAGTTGGTGATTTTGGGTTTGGGCTTTATGTTGTATTTGTTTGATTATGGTTTAATTGGGTTATTTTTTTGTGGTTAACATCTTAGCTGCCAAGGGATTTGTCCGAGAATGTATAATATTTCTATATAGTTGTTTTAGGAGCTTGAGTATAGGCCGAGTATGGAGATAAATTATGAGATAATAGATTGATAACGATTACGAGGATCAAACAACAGTTTAGAATGTATTAATAAACTATTGAGTAGGATGTTAATTGTATTAGAATTTTGAAATCTTCTTATGCTCACAATGAAAACATCAACAACAAATCTAGAGTGGGTGAATAAGCTCGAACATAATATATGACCAATTTTTTATTCCAACCTATTTTTCTTAAACATACATAATATTCAAAAAACATTTTTCCAAATTGATTTTATTAACCCTCACAACTAGCTAATTAGATAGATTTAACACACCTAAATCAATTTTAGCTCAGTTCATTCGATTCAATTAAGATTGAAGCATTGTGTGAGATCAAATGCATGTGTATGAGAATAAATAAACCAAGAATGAATTTACGAGAAAAAAACTCACATATTGGTAAAAGCATCTAAGAACTCCAATTATCATTTCTACTTAAAAAAATAATTTTAATCCAAGAAGGTACCTCTCACACAATGTAGTCACATATTAACCTTTCAAGTCTTCCCCATGGACATGAAGAATCTGCAATGAGATCCACACCACGAATGCAGAAGTCCACTATCTTCCTTAGAATAACACCATGCTTTAATTCCTAAAATGAACTAAAGCATCTCCAATTATAGATCACGGAGAACTTGACCATAGTAATTCAAAAGATAGATTGAATTACAAAGGCTAGTGTATAAATCTGAGACAAAACACTATAAATTCTCTCAAAAAGACATAAATTAAGTACAGATATATGTTTTAATCATTTTAGGGGGAAAAAGTGAATTTAAATAAAGAGGGTAAGGTAAAATCTCTCTGCCATGAAAATACTCTGAGAGGTCTATTTTAGAAGGGTGCTAGTCGTGTCAGTTGAAATGAAAGAAATTGGGCCTTCAAATATAATGGTTTTGACAATTTGGGGCATCGGTACCCCCAATAAGATATCACAATTCATACGATATACACAATTGTGGACAAATCAACTTGGTCGTGTGCACAGTCATTCTTTGACATTGTGTGCACCGACCGTGACCACGACCCTCTTTTAGCTGTGTGAAGGCCTCAGTAGAAAAAAATGTTTCGACAAATTTTAAAAGTTAATGGCAAAGTAAAAATTTCCAACATGCTTTCCAATACACTTTGAAATTTCCTTAGATTTTTTAAAAATTCATTTTACACATGTTCCGACAATTTTCAAAAACACTCGAACGTTTTCAAAACACTTATTGTGAGTTAAAAAACACTCGAACGCTTTCAAAAGACTTATTGTGATTGCTTCTGTGGATAACTAATTTTAATTCATAAACTACAAAAGCACACAATCTTCAATATTTAAAATTGATTGCAAGGCAACATAAGTCTTCAAATGAGTTGAGGTGTGTGATTTTTAATCTTCAGTCTTCAAGGTTCATCTTGCATATTCTAGATCGTATCTCACACATGACGAATAAAATATATTTGACTTGATGGACTTAATGAGTCAATGTTTTGTCACGGGAATATCGCGAATTATTATAAAGATACAAATATTACAGTTTCATTTCCCCCTATTTGGCTATTCCGTGGATAAAACCCCATACACCGAATGCTGTGGGAAGTAATTTCCAAAATCCATATAACCAACACTAAATGCAAAGGTCATGTTTGAAAATGGGTTGGAGACAGATTCAACCCAGAACAAAAGCATGACGCATGAAATCATGCAGAATGAGACATTAACAATGCTTGAGAATACTCCGATAAGTATCAACAAATAATATCAAATGATAACATGAATGTACAAGCTTGTAAAGTCACAAAGCATGAGGAAGAAGTGAAGCAAAGGATAGAACAAAAGGTTAACTACCAAGCTTATAAAGTGCGAGTGTGTGATAATTGATTAATTTTCACGAATCCAATTAAACTTTATTTAATTAGGGTCTACTTTTAAATCAAATAAATTCAGCCCTTAAACATGCATCTAAATCAACACATCAAATATAAAGCATGCGGCACAGTAAATATGCTGAGACACAAATTTCAGGAAAAAAACATTTCGGGTAAAACCTTTATTTCACTATGAATTTATAAATAAAAACTTACAATTACATAGAGAAATCTGCAATGGATCAACGCGCAGCCAACCCACAAAGACACGCAGTCTTGAACTCAGCAAGAGAATACACGCAGCACCCGCCAAGGACTCGTAACCCAATCTTCAACAAAGAATCTTCATGCTGAAAGATCATTAATGACACGCCGCCATACGCTGTACAGACGCACTCCACGAAAGATGAACAAAAGAAAAGTGTTCTATGGGTTCCAAAAGATTCCAAAAATTATATGGGAATTTTGGTGTGAATCAAAAATGATTTTTGGGGCTAAAAAATATGAAGACTTGAGGTGATAGAACTCTCAAAAACGTCTTTGTAAGTCTTGCAAAATAACTCCCCCGAAGTTGGCTTTTATATGGAAACCAAAGAGAAATTTAAAATTCTGGAACTCTGCCAGCGTACAGGTACACCTAATCGGTTCGGGTGTACCACGAATCGGTTCGACCCCCGAACCGATTTGGCCTGCGGTTCGAGAAAGTTCGCTGGTCTGGGGAAAAAATACACAACATTCTCCAAAGGTTTTTCTCCATTTTCAAAGGGACATAACTTCTTCACCGTAGCTCGGATGTAGGTGTCATTTCTTAATGTATATTCAATGCGGCGAGCTATTCAACTTTCCAGTTGACCGCTCCTCTGGACGGTGGCAATAAAATTTCCAAAATGCCCTTGAACTTTCATATATTGCCTTCATTCACTGTTTTGACTTCTCTTGCGTACCACTTGCGTAAAGTCCCTAAAATCATGGAACGTGAAGTCGTTGAGGCAGATGTGGAACACATGATGGACATGATGAATGCTTGATTCCCAAAATTGGGATTGAGGTCGTCGTATTAGATCGTGTAGATACGTGCCAAATGTAGCGGCGTACGACATTCATAAATGTAAGATATCGGACATGACAAAAATGTCCTTACAAATATCCCCTATGTCTATACTGGTACATACATAAAAAATCCGAATTATAAACTAACAAAATTACCTATACAAATCTACCCTCCCATGAACCTAAAACTGGAAAGATACAAATGAATAAGTCTTCATCATTTGTTTTTCAAATCTTCAGGAATCTCAAAGCTTTTCTCATCAGGGTGTGCAATTCAGTGATATTCAATGTAATACCTACACACATGAGATAATGAAACATACCAAGTGACGTATCGAGTTTTAAATGAGATAAACATAGATACCAATTTATGATGAAAGCATAAGTCATATCTCAACAACTCCCCCAAAATTCAAACTCCTCCATAATATGATAATTCTTTCTCCCCCTTTTTATTATGTCCCCAAATAGACAGATGAGAAGAATAAAACAAATAAACAAAGTCGGGGTGTCACGGTATTCAAAACAAGGCATCAATTAAATGGCAAGCGTGCTCTTGCAAAAAGATGCTAAAAACAAAATTCACAAACTATTTTTGAATTGTTTTTCAATTTTTTTTTATATAAAAATAGGATATAGGATACAAAAAAAATCACACCGTGGATTTAAACTCAAACTACCAAGTCAAGGAAACGTGATGAATGGGTGTGAACACATTCGATAGGTAAATCAACTCAATCAATCATTTGTGCACGACGCATATGTGTACCCTTAACGATCGAACATAAAAACTATCCTTTGGTGTAAAGATTGTTGAATTTAGATGACATCGCCTTATGCAAATCAACAAATCAAAGTTAAAGTGATTTCCACTCCAATAACGTCTAAAACAATGTAAAACATTTTCAAAATTTTCAAGGACGTGCAAACCCATTTTAAAATCTCCAAACAAACTCCCTCTTATATATTTTCTTTTAGAGGTAATCTAAATTCTCAAACAATGGAGAATTGGTGCGAAAACCTAATTGGCCCATTTTTGGCATGAATTTCTTTTTATTGTGTTTAAATGTTTTAGGGCTCTTTTAAATCTCTTTGGACCCCGGATAATAAAATTCCTCCATTTTTAGGTCCAATTTAACGGTGGCTTAGTATTCGTAAAGGCAAAAGGAACCTTTCGCAGAACTTATCCGTTTTCAAATAAAACACACAAACTCACAAAATGGTTCTCATATGCACAACTTACTTATCAATTTTTATCACGCTGGGTTCATTTTAAGGGCAGTATTTCGTGAAAACACCCAACCAACATGTGATAAGACAAGCACAATAATCATATAAATCCGTGCATGTGTGCAATAAAGGAAAACATGAGTCAAACATGTAGGAAGTAACACTTAATTACATCTCAATGACTCCAAATATTATAAAGCACAAATATGACATGATATATTGTCTCAAAACACTATGAAATAGTCACATGAAAATAATGGAATGATGTTGTGACTCGATCATCCTAAGTGTCCATCCATAAACGGTGTAATTAAAATACAAAAATCTTTTTGGATTTTCTCAATATTTTATCAAAAAAAAATTTAAAACATACAAACATGATACATACTAGAAATAGGCAAATAATATCATCATGAAAAACATCCTATCCTAGTAAACAAGTCAAACCTCAATCGTTAGGTGCTAAGGGGTTTTCCAAAGGTGGTGGCAACTTATGAAAAAACCCCATCAATTCTTGTTAAGTTTTGACTAAAAACTTAAATTGCTAACCTAAATGTGAAAACTCTCTCATGTAGTCTCTGGGAGAATGTAAAGTTTCATGTGTGGGTGCATGTGTGACAGAAACCCGTGTAGCAGCAAAACGTGACACATAACTCAACTTAAAAAAAATCCCTAAGGAGACCACTCCTCTTGTAATGTGAGCAAACATAAATCTACCTAGAAACAACTCTATCAAAAAGTCTAGGGTGCGACTCACGTGAATTAAACACTAAAGTGGGAACCGGCTCGAGTGCTAATTGGGAAGTAGAAGCACCGTCATGACTTATTCCTAACTTCTCACCTTTACCCTCATGAACCACCTTTTCAACCTTCTTAGGTGAGTTCAAAAAATTGACTTCGACCTCCCTAGCACGTTCGAGATCACTCTCGAGTTGGGATACACGTGTCGTCAGACTAGACAACGTGTTGGTCAAATCACACCTCTCCTTTCTTAAAACCACCTTCTCTCTCTCCAAATATAAAACCCAACAACCTAAATACCTATTATACTTCTTTATTTTCAACGTTTCGGTGTACGAATCTCTAAACACCTTTTGGAGCTCACTTTCATCTCCACTCTCTTCCTCACTTTCTCCCTCACTCGAATAACACAAATAAATATCATCGCTCTCGGGTGCACTCTTGTGAGACAAAGTGGGTGTGCTCACACGACTAGAAAAAATGACAACCACACCATGTGCTAAACCTTTATCGGACTCATCTCCCTCATTTTCCTCACTATCACTAAGTGTGGCATGCATGGATACATTCTTCCCTTTCCTTCTAAGCCACGTAGGTCACTCAAACGACTTACTCCCCTTACCCCCACATTTAAAACAAGTCACGTTCTCCAAATCTTCCTCACACTCCTCATCGTAGTCATTCACTTTTTACCTCTCACCTCTTTCTTTGGCCTTTCTTTCTTTTTATTTTTCTCAAAAAATCTCTTTTTATTGGAAGAATTATATTTATTCATGTTGAGAAATTTTTTAAAATTTTTCGCAAACAAGGCCATATCATTGAAATCAAAGTCTTCCTTAGAATCAGACTCACAAACTTTTTCTTTTTTTTTTCTTAAGACGAGTCTTTAAAGCAATGCTATTATCCTTAGACTTAATGGTTTTGGGAAACATGTCAATCTCGTAGGTTTGAAGATCTCCAACAAGTTCTTCCAACTTAAGTGATTTCAAATTTCCGAATGAGTTGAAATAGTGACTTCAGGAATAATGGGTTTTGGAAGAGATCTCAAAATCTTTTTAATGGCACGCGTGTTATCAATCACCTCACCCAAATTAAAAAATGTGTTAACTATGTCTAACAAATGAGCATAAAAATTATGAAAGCATTCAGACTCAGACATGGTAATACTCTCAAATTGGGTGGCCAAATTTTGTAATTTTGATTCTTTAACCGCATTCGTACCCTCATGTGTCAATTTCAAAACGTCCTAAGCCTCTTTAGACGTGGTGCATGTCATAATTCGACGAAATTCGTTAGGAGTGATAGGTACAGAGATAGCACTCAGACCACGGGAATTAAAATTAGACATTTTATAATCATCTTCGGTCCAGGCTGACACGGGTTTTAAAGAGGTGACGTTATTAACAGTGACCGTGGGACGAGTCCACCCATTTTCAGAAAGCAACCAAACACACTCGCCAATACCTTTTAAACTGGCTTTCATGCGAGCTTTCCAATAGGCATAATTATTCCCATAAAAAATAGGCACCTTATTAAATGAACATTCCATTGGAAAATTTGCGATTTTTAATAAACTTGATTTTAAAATATCAATATCAAACGATTTTACAAAAAATAGGAATACGTGATAAATTAACGCAACCTGCTCTGATACTAATTTCACGATGTGAGAAGTCAAATTGTATCAAAAAAATAAATCCTTGAAAAAAATCAGGATCACGCGATAAATTAGCGCAACTCGTTCTGATACCAATTTGTAAAGTGCAAGGGTGTGATAATTGATTAGTTTGCACGTATCCAATTAAAACTTATTTAACTAGGGTCTACTTTTAAATCAAATAAATTCATCCCTTAAACATCCATCTAAATCAACCCATCAAATATAAAGCATGCGACATAATAAATATGCTGAGACATAGATTTCAGGAAAAAAAACCTTTCGGGTAAAACCTTTATTTCACTATGAATTTATAAATCGCAACTTACAATTACATAGAGAAATCTGCAATGGATCAACGTGCAACCAACCCACAAAGACATGCAGTCTCGAACTCAGTAAGAGAATACACGCAGCACCCTCCAAGGACTAGCAGCCCAATCTTCAGCAAAGAATCTTCACGCAGCAAGATCCTCAATGACATTCAACCATAAGGTGTAGAGACGCACTCCACGAAAGATGAACAAAATCAAAGTGTTCAATGGGTTCCAAAAGATTAAAAAAATTATATGGGAATTTTGGTGTGAATCAAACAAGAGTTTTGGGACTCAAAAATATGAAGACTTGAGGTGATAGAACTCTCAAAAACGTCTTTGTAAGTCTTGCAAAACAACTCCCCCGAAGTTGGATTTTATAAGAAATCCAACAAGAGTTTTAAAATTCTGGAACTCTGCCAGTATACAGGTACCCCGAACCTGTTCGGTTGTACCGCGAACCGGTTCTCCCCCGAACCGATTCGGCCTGCGGTTCGAGAAAGTTCGCTGGTCTCGGGGAAAAAATACACAACATTCTCCAGAGGTTTTTCTCGATTTTCAAAGGCCCATAACTTCTTCACCGTAGCTCTGATTGAGGTGTCGTTTCTTCCAGTATCTTCGTTGCAGTGAGCTCTTTAACTTTGAAGTTGACTTATCCTCCGGATGGTGGGTCCAAGATTACCAAAATTCCCTTGAACTTTTATATCTTGACTTCTTTCACTGTTTTGACTTCTCTTGCGTACCACTTGCATAAAGTCCCTAAAATCATGGAACGTGAAGTCGTTGAGGGAGATGTGGAACTCATGATGGAGATGATGAATATTTGATTACCGAAATTCGGATTGAGGCCTTCGTATGAGATCGTGTAGAGACGTGCCAAATGTAGCGACGTACGATGTACATAAATGTAAGATATCAGACATGACAAAAATGTCCTTATAAATCTCCCCCTATGTCTATGCCAGTACATACATAAAAAATCCGAATTATTAACTAACAAAAATACCTATACAAATATACCCTCCTATTAACCCAAAATTGGAAAGATACAAATGATTAAGTCTTAATCTTTTGTTCTTCAAATCTTCAGGAATCTCAAAGCTTTTCTCATCAGGGTGTGCAATTCAGTGATCATCAATGTAATACCTACACACACGAGATAAAGAAAAATACCAAGTGACGTATCGAGTTTGAAATGAGATAAACATAAATACCAATTTATGATGAACGCATAAGTCATATCTCAAAAACTCCCCCAAAACTCAAACTCCTCCGTAATATGATAATTATTTCTCCCCCTTTTTATTATGTCCCCAAATAGATAGATGAGAAGAATAAATCAAACAAGCAAAGTCGGGGTGTCATGGTATTCAAACAAGGCATCAATCAAATGGAAAACGTGCTCTTGCAAAAAGATGCTAAAAAAATTCCCAAACTATTTTTGAATTGTTTTTCAAATTTTTTTTATACAAAAATAGGATATAAAAAAAAAAAAATCACACCATGGATTTAAACTCAAACAACCAAGTCAAGGAAATATAATGAATGGGTGTGAACACATTAGATAGGTAAATCAACTCAATCAATCATATGTGCATGATGCATATGTGTACCCTTAACAAATGAACATCAAAAGTATCCTTAGGTGTAAAGATTATTGAATTTAGATGACATCGTCTTATGAAAATCAACAAATCAAAGTCAACGTGATTTTCACTCCAATAACATCCAAAACTATGTAGCGCATTTTCAAAAATTTAAAGGACGCGCAAACCCGTTTTAAAATCTCCAACCAAACTCCCTCATATATATTTACTTTTAGAGGTAATCTAAATTCTCAAACATTGGAGAATTGGTGCAAAAACCTAATTGGCCCATTTTGGCAAGAATTTCTTTTTGTTGACTTTAAATTTTTTTGGGCTCTTTTAAACCTCTTTGGACACTGGATAATAAAATTCCTCCATTTTGTAGGTCTAATTTAATGGTGGCTTAGTTTTCGCAAAGGCAAAAAGAACCTTTCACATCCCTTCTCCGCTTTCAAATAAAGCACACAAACTCACAAAACGGTTCTTATATGCACAATTTCCTTATCAATTTTTATCACGTTGGGTTCTTTTTAAGGGAAGGATTCAAGTGCAAATACCCAACCAACATGTGATAAGACAAGCATAATAATCAAATAAATCCGTGCATGTGTGCAATAAAGGAAAACATGAGTGAAACATGTAGGAAGTAACACTTAATTACATCTCATTGACTCCAAACATTATAAAGCACAAAGATGACAAGATATATTGTCTCAAAACACTATCAAATAGTCAGATGAAAATAATGGAACGATGTTGTGACTCGATCATCCTAAGCGTCCATCCATAAAGGGTGCAAATAAAATACAAATTTTTTTTTTGGATTTTCTCAAAATTTTATCAAAAAAAAAATTAAAACATACAAACATGATACATACTAGAAATAGGCAAATAATATCATCATGAAAAACATTCTATGCCAGTAAACAAGTCAAACCTCAGTCGTTAGGTGCAGAGGGGTTTTCCAAAGGTGGTGACAACTTATGAAAAACCTCCATCAATTCTTGTGATGTTTTGACTAGAAACTTAAATTGCTCACCTAAATATGAAAACTCTCTCATGTAGTCTGAGGGAGCATGTAAAGTTTCATGTGTGGGTGCACGTGTGCCAGAAACACGTGTAGCAACAAAACGTGACACATAACTCAACTTAAGAAAAAATCCCTAAGGAGACCACTCCTCTTGTAATGTGAGCAAACATAAATTGGCCTAGGAACACCTCTATCAAAAACTTTTGGACGCGCTCTCCTAATAGGAATGGGACGCTTAGGTGGGTTAGGGTGAGACTCACGCGAACCAAAAACTAAAGTGGGAACCGGCTCGAGTGCTAATTGGGAAGTATAAGCACCGTCATGACGTATTCCTAACTTCTCACCTTTACCCTCATGAACCACCTTTTCAACCTTCTTAGGTGCGTTCATAAAATTGACTTTGACCTCCCTAGCACGTTCGAGATCACTCTCGAGGTGGGATACACGTTTCGTCAGACTAGACAACGTATTGGTCAAATCACACTTCTCATTTCTTAAAACCTCCTTCTCTCTCTCCAGATCTAAAACCCAACGATCTAAATCCCTATTATACTTCTTTGTTTTCAAGGTCTCGGTGTACAAATCTCTAAACGCCTTTTGGAGCTCACTTTCATCTCCACTCTCCTCCTCACTATCTCCATCAGTCGAAGAACACAAATCACTATCATCGCTCTCGTGTGCACTCATGTGAGACAAAGTGGGTGTGCTAACACGACGAGAAAAAGTGACAACCATACCATCTGTTAAACCTTTATCGGACTCATCTCCCTCATCTTCCTCACTATCACTAAGTGTGGCAGGCATGGGTACATTCTTCCCTTTCTTTCTAAGCCTCGTAGGACACTCAAACGACTTATGCCCCTTACACCCACATTCAAAACAAGTCACGTTCTCCAAATCTTCCTCACACTCCTCATCATAGTCATTCTCTTTTTTCTCTCACTGCTTTCTTTGGCCTTTCCTTTCTTTTTATTTTTCTCAAAAAAAATTCTTTTTATTGGAAGAGTTACTTCTGTTCATGTTGAGAAATTTTTTAAAATTTTTCGCAAATAAGCCCATATCATTAAAATCAAAGTCTTCCTCAGAGTCAGACTCACAAACTTTTTCTTTCTTTTTCTTAAGACGAGTCTTTAAAGCAATGCCATTATCCTTAGCCTTAATGGTTTGGGGAAACATGTCAATCTCATAGGTTTGAAGATCTCCTACAGGTTCTTCTAACTTAAGTGATTTCAAATTTCCCAACAAGTTCAAAACATTCACTTTAGGAATAAAGTGTTTTGGAAGAGATCTCAAAATCTTTTTATCGACACGCGTGTTATCAATAACCTCGCCCAAATTAGAACATGTGTTAACTATGTCTGACAATCGAGCATAAAAATTATCAAAGCATTCAGACTCAGACGTGGTAATAGTCTTAAATTGGGTGGCCAAATTTTGTAATTTTGATTCTTTAATTGCGTTTGTACCCTCATGTGTCAATTTCAAAACATACCAAGCCTCTTTAGACGTAGTGCACGTCATAATTCGGCAGAACTCGTCAGGAGTGACAGCTCCATAAATAGCACTCAGACCACGGGAATTAAAATTATACATTTTATAATCATCTTCAGTCCAGGCTGACACGGATTTTAAAGAGGTGACGTTATTAACGGTGATCGTGGGAGGAGTCCACCCATTTTTACAAAGCAACCAAACACGCTCGTCAATAGCTTTTAAACTGGATTTCATGCGAGCTTTCCAATAGGCATAATTATTCCCATAAAAAATAGGCACCTTATTAAATGAACGTTCCGTTGAAAAATTTGCGATTTTTCACAATCTTAATTTTAAAAAATCAATATCACACGGTTTTGTGGAAAATAGGAATACGCGATAAATTAACGCAGCCTGCTTTGATACCAATTTGACGACGTGACAAGTCAAATTGTATCAAAAAAATAAATCCTTGAAAAAAATCAGGATCACGCGATAAATTAGCGCAGACTGCTCTGATACCAATTTGTAAAGTGCGAGTGTGTGATAATTTATTAATTTGCACGTATCCAATTAAACCTTATTTAATCAGGGTCTACTTTTAAATCAAATAAATTCAGCCCTTAAACATGCATCTAAATCAACCCATCAAATATAAAGCATGCGACACAGTAAATATGCTGAGACACAAATTTTCGGGAAAAAAACCTTTTGGGTAAAACCTTTATGTCACTATGAATTTATAAATCGCAACTTACAATTACATAGAGAAATATGCAATGGATCAACACGCAGCCAAACCATAAAGACAAGCAGTCTTGAACTCAGCAAGAGAATACAGGCAGTACCCTCCAAGGACTCACAGTCCAATCTTTGGCAAAGCATCTTCACGCAGTAAGATCCTCAATGACACGCAGACATATGGTGTAGAGATGCACTCCACGAAAAGCAAAGTGTTCTATGGGTTTCAAAAGATTCAAAAAATTATACGGGAATTTTGGTGTGAATCAAACATGAGTTTTGGGACTCAAAAATATGAAGACTTGAGGTGATAGAACTCTCAAAAACGTCTTTGCAAGTCTTGCAAAACAACTCCCTCGAAGTTTGATTTTATAAGGAAACCAAAGAGATTTTCAAAATTCTGGAACTCTGCAAGCGTACAAGTACTCCGAATCGGTTCGGGTGGACCGCGAACCAGTTCGCCCCCGAACCGGTTTGGCCTGCGGCTCGAGAAAGTTCGCTAGTGTGTGGGAAAAAATACACAGCTTTCTCCAAAGGTTTTTCTCCATTTACAAAGGGCCATAACTTCTTCACCCTAGCTTGGATTGAGGTGCCGTTTCTTTTAGTATCTTCGCTGCGGAGATCTCTTCAACTTTCCAATTGATCGGTACTCCGAACAATGGCTGTAAAATTACCAAAATGCCCTTAAACTTTCATATCTTTCCTTCTTTCACTATTTTGACTTCTCTTGCGTACCACTTGCATAAAGTCTTTAAAATCGTGGAACGTGAAGTCATTTGGGCAAATGTGGAACACATGATGGATATGATGAATGCTTGATTCCAGAGTTCGGATTGAAACCGTCGTATAAGATCGTGTAGATACGTGCCAAATGTAGCAACGCATGACATACATAAATGTAAGATATCGAACATGACAAAAATGTCCTTACAAAGCTATAATAAATAAACGTTTCGTACCACTAATCTACCAAGCGTAAGAACATGTGAATCACATCATCAAAAAATAAGAATCGAATATACTTATACTTGACACTGAATGATATCAAGCATGAAAGCAGAGAAGTAGGAAATGTGATAATTAAAGTATCATCCGAGCAATGTGAAATGGATAGATAACATAGAATAAAAATTGAGCAATAAGGCAGAGTGTCATAGAAAAGGTTAAGAATACAAATAACATCCATATATCCATAAACCTATTAAAACTAACAATAGTACAAAGTAAAGGTACAATCACCCAGCAGTAGAACGATATATCCAACATAAGTACCCAAAAATATACATACTTAGAGTATATAAAGCATTACAAACGACATATCAAAAATATAATAACATGTAAAAAAACTAAAATACTAAAAAAAATGATCACATATCATTTAATCCTCATGTGGAGCATTATCGTCATTTCCATCATCATCGTTCAACTAATCATCATCATCAGTTATATCATCAACATCATCCGCAGTAGGTGAATAAACCGTGGGAGCGGGAGCAGCAAATGGAGCCGGAGGAGGAATCGGAGGAGGAAAGTCAATCAAAAAATGAGGTTTCCTCAAATACTCGGTGATGAAATATATAGTTTCCTTAATACCTGTATGTGAATGATATATCTACTCAATAATGGTCCATTATTAATGGATACGACACAATGAGCAACGACAAAGTCAAGATGATTGTGAATACCCGAAGAATATAGTTAATTGGTGACAAAGAATTCATATGGAAGATACGTATGAATATTATCTATGCTTTCTCATCTCATAGTAGCAATGATTAGACGAGGATGGCCAATGGTCTAACTATAAGCCAAGTGCATACATAAATCTTGCATGATTATATGAGAAGTTGATTGTTTGGCATCGTGTCATCAAATTATAAATGATAACAAAATGGAATAAGGAATAACGTCGATCAAGTAAAGACTTTGGAAACAAGTTTTGTAAACACTCAGACTCTCTATTAGATATAAAAGTTGCAGGGGCAGTGGGCGATAACATATCATCTACAAAGGGTGGATAAACAAGCCTCTCAATCTTAATCTCAAGTACTAGAATTTCAACAGAATGTAAATCTAACAACTCAATCACTACACCCCTAAAGAATGTGTTGGAACACAGCTGTCTTGTGACAGCTGTGAGAGATGCAAATTTTGAAGTTTGAAGGACTTTGGCCTTTCCTTGTCCCACATCGGTGGGTTGGTAATTTTGTGTAGAGTTAATATACTCTTTTTTGAGACTAAAGGTTCAACCCTTTGGTCATTTAATGTTTTGTTGGTATGTGGGCCAGACCTAATAGGCCAAGTCACGCGCGCGTCGCCGTTCGTCCGGCCCGGACCGTGCCCGTGCCTGGGTCCTGGGCTTGGGCTCATTAAGAATTAATTTTTTGGACAAATACATAATTGTTTTTTGGGCTTTAAAAATTATTTTTTAACATTTTTTTAATTCCAAAAAATTAAAACGTGTTTTATTCTGAGTTGATTTCTTCAACCGAGTTGCACACTACTTTCCAGATTTTCTCTCCACGTTTGTTTACCAACGTCTCTTTTTGTTGCCCCATAAAAGAGGTTGTAGCCTCCGTTTTTTAACACACGGTTATCTCCCACAAAAATTCTGCAAACAGATCTCATCTTCTGACCTACGAATTTTTTTTTATACACCGAAATAATTATTCATCCACTGAATAATTATAACGACACAGAAATATATAATCTTTCCCCAGATTATTTATATTTATCATGATCGAGCAGTATATATATTTTAGAATGGGTGTTTGTTGAGCGAATCAGATTCGTGTTGCTAATTCGTATTATTTTCCGAGGCTGTTTTATCTTGGGGTGACGGGGCTATACACTGTCGGCAAAAATTGGAGGCAGAGCCGCGAAACACCTTAAAGAGAGCGACATTGTTCGTGACTCAGCCATATATCTAGACTGTCCAGTTTTGGGTTTCTTATATTTTTTGCCTTCGATTTATCAGCTCCTAAATTGAGTAATTTTGTTCCCTGCTTTAATTCTGCATTTATTTAAATTGCTGCAACAACAATTTTAAGGTGATCTGAAATTCTGACATGGACGAAATTAACTCAAGCAACCTTAATAAGCCTTTCAAATATGAAGGCACCCATTTTAAACGTTGGAGCAAAGAATTGCTTTTTTATTTAACTACGAAAAAAGTCGCATCGTGTGTTCAATTTGACAAACCTGCAGTAAATAGTCCACCTACTGTTGAGGAAAGCAAAACAATTAGAACTTGGGAGGAAAATGATTTTTTGTGTAAGAACTATATTCTGCATGCTATAAGTGACGAACTTTATGACTATTATGCCAATTATAAAATTGCGAAAGATGTTTGGGACGCACTCTTTAAAAAATATGACACGGAGGAGGCAGGTGCTAAAAAATATGGCGTCTGCCGTTATTTGAAATTTCAAATGAAGGATGACAAATTTGTTGTTGCTCAAACCCATGATTTGCAAATGATTTCCCATGAAATTATATCCGAGGGCATGGCTTTAGATGAGCAATTTCAGGTGGCTGTAATTATTGATAAATTGCCTCCACTCTTCAAAGAGTTTTAAAATGTTTTGAGGCATTAGTCTAAAGAATTTTCACTAGAGTCACTTATTACTAAATTGAGAATTGAGGAGGAATCTTGAAAATAGGACTATAAAGATGAAATTCTTGTTGTGTCTAACAACAAAAATCAAAAAAAGAACCACACTCCAGTTGTTTTAAAGGGAAACAGAAAAAATATGAAAAATCAGAAAAAGAGCCACAACTAGAATTTTAAAAATCAGACTCAAACTCATAATAAGTATAAGAACCCTGGAAATGGACAGTCCAGCAACTCGGGACAGTTTCTCTGTTTCAAGAGTGGCAAGCCTGGCCATATGACTCACAAATGTCGCAATGTGCCAAACGCACAAGCTAATTTGACCGAAGAGGACCTATGTGCTATGATTTCAGAAATCAACATGGTTAGCGGTGCGGAAGGGTGGTGGTTGGATACTGGCTCTTCCCTCCATATCTGTCATGACCGTACTCTGTTTAAGACTTATTTTGAGACTGCAGATAAGAAGGTGTTGTTGGGTGATTCTCACTCCACTGAGGTTGCTGGTACTAAAAATGTGGAATTGAGGTTCACTTCGAGAAAGACTATTATCCTCAAAGATGTTCTTCACACTCCTGATATAAGGAAAAATTTGGTTTCGGGTTATCTTCTCAACAAAGCTGGCTTTACTCAAACTATTGGTGCTGATTTATTTACTTTGACCAAAAATGGAATTTTTGTAGGCAAGGGTTATGCTCCTGATGGGATGTTTAAGTTGAATGTTGATGCAATGAATAAAATTTCTCCTTCTTCATATATCGCTTGTTCATTTAATATTTGGCATGCTAGGCTTTGTCATGTTAATAAATGACTTGTTAAAAATATGATCACTTTACGATTAATTCCAGAATTGTCATTAAATGATTTTGAAAAATGTGAATGGTGTAGTCAAGAAAAAATCACTAAGACACCACATAAATCTCTTTTTAGAGAATCCGAACCACTTGATTTAATTATTTCGGATATTTGTGAATTGGATGGTGTCACAACTAGAACTGGCAAACGTTATTTTATAACTTTTATTGATGATTGTTCCGATTATTCATTTGTGTATTTAATAAAAAATAAAAGTGAAGCATTTGACATGCTTAAAATTTTCCTAAATGAAATTAAAAATCAATTTAATCGGAAAATAAAAAGGTTACGTAGTGATAGAGGCACCGAATATGATTTTGGACCATTTATTGAATTTTATAAAACCCACAGTATTATTCATGAAAAAACTTCCCCTTATTCGCCAGAAATGAACGGTAAAGCCGAAAGAAAAAATAGGACATTAACTGAATTAGTTGTGGCTATTTTATTAAATTCAGGGGCTGCCTCAAATTGGTGGGGTAAAATTATTTTGACTGTGTGTCACGTACTTAATAGAATTCCTAAGACTAAAATGAAAATATCTCCTTATGAAATATGAAAAAATATTAAGCCCAACGTGACATACTTTAGAACGTGGGGGTGCTTAGCTTATGTACGTATACCCGACCCTAAAAGGTCTAAATTGGCAAGTAGACCATATGAGTGCGTTTTTATTGGCCATGCTATTAATAGCAAAGCATACCGATTTTATGACTTGAAAAATCAAGTAATTATTGAATCAAATGACGCCGATTTTTATGAAGATAAATTTCCTTTTAAATTGAGGAATAGTGGGGGCGAGTCATCCACTAATATTTCTTTAAATAAAAATAAAGAAAATAATGAATCCAATTTAGAAATTCGAAAAAGTAAAAGGGCTCGTGTGGAAAAAGATTTTGGCCTCGACTTTTATGCTTACACTTTAGAGGAGGATCCTAACACTATTCAAGAAGCTTTATCTTCTTTAGATGCCGATTTATGGAAAGAGGCTATTAATGATGAAATGGATTCTTTGGAAACAAATAAAACTTGGCATTTAGTGGACCTTCCTCCTGGATGTAAAAAAATTGGGTGTAAATGGATTCTTAAAAGGAAATTAAAACCAAATGGCACTGTTGAAAAATATAAGGCATGTCTTGTTGCTAAAGGTTTTAGACCAAGAGAAAATGTAGACTTTTTTTATACATTTTCACCCGTGACTAGAATAACGTCTATACGTGTACTATTTGCTATAGCTGCCTTAAATGATTTAATTGTACACCAAATGTATGTTAAAACTGTATTTTTAAATGGAGAATTAGAAGAAGAGATTTATATGGATCAACCTGAAGGTTTTATTGTACACGGTCAAGAAAATGAAGTAGGTAAATTAGATAAATCTCTTTATGGACTCAAACAGGCACCAAAACAATGGCATGATAAATTTGATAGCCTAGTCATCTCCAATGGATTCAAAATAAATGAAAGTGACAAATGCATTTATTATAAATATGTCGAGAACATTTGCACTATCATATATCTTTATGTTGATGACTTGCTAATATTTGGTTCTAATATTCATGCCGTAGAAAATGTTAAATCATTATTGTGTGCCATCTTTGATATGAAGGATTTGGGTGAAGCTAGTGTAATATTAGGAATTAATATTACATTGAGAAAGTTCTAAAGAAATATAATTACTTTGACTGTAAACCTTCTAGTACTCCATTTGACCCTAGTGTAAAGTTGTTTAAGAACATTGGCGACAGTGTAAATCAAAATGCTTATGCAAGCATTATAGGTAGCTTACGTTATGCTACAGATTGCACTAGACCTGACATAGCTTATGCTGTGGGAGTATTATATAGATTTACCAGTAGACCTAGTATGGAGCATTGGCATGCTATTGAGAGGGTCATACGGTACCTTAAAAGGACGATGAACCTCAGATTACACTATAATAAGCACCCCGCTGTCCTTGAAGGATTTTGTGATGTTAATTGGAACACCCTATCTGATGATTCTAAGGCTACTAGTGGATATATATTTAGCATCTCTGGTGGTGCAGTTTCTTGAAAATCTAAGAAACAAACTATTTTAGCTCAATCCACTATGGAGTCTGAGATGATAGCGCTCGCTACTGTTAGTGAAGAGGCAGGTTGGTTAAGAAACCTCCTGTCAGATATCCCATTGTAGAAAAGACCGATACCAGCCATTTTGATTCATTATGATAGTACCGCAGCTATTGCAAAAGTTGAGAACTGTTATTATAACGGTAAGAAATGACAAATACGTCGTAAGCATAGTATATTTAGAGAATTTATTTCTACAGGTGTTGTGAGGGTGGATCATATACGGTCTGAATAGAACTTAGTTGACCTTTTGACGAAAGGACTAGCTAGGGAGAAGGTGTGGAACACCTCAAAAGGGATGGGACTAAAGCCCTTGAATAAATGAGTCATTTGTTATGGTAACACAACATATAGACTGGAGATCCCAAGAAATATGTTCAAAGGGTAATAACAAGTCATAAGTGATATGAGTTGAATCATGCTATTATTAATTAATTTAGAACGGAGTTTTACTCCGAGTCCATCCCTATGGAGCATGATATCCTAAAGTGAGTTAAGGATAAGTTGTTAAAACTCTTAATAAGTTCTATAGCATTATTTTGAGTGGGGTAACTAGATACAGGAGTACTCTTGATAGACTCACCTATGTGAATGTGGAAGTGTGGCCGCTTCGTATGGATATTTTGGGCAAATTCCTAAAGCGTTCACTATACTTGGATAGAAGCACATGGCCGTAACGTGCTATCTATTAGAACTACACCCAAGTAGGGTTGTGTGTGGGATGTTGTCAGAGATAAATTTCAAAACTACGGTTACTCTAGTATATTCTGAATCATCTTTACAACGTAAAGGTTCAAGTCGACAGGCACCTTTGCTTATGCACAATTCTATGATTATTGTTGATAAAATGTTTTCAAATTTTGTAAATGGGGGATTGTTGGAACACAGTTGTCTTGTGACAGCTGTGAGAGATGCAAAGTTTGAAGTTTGAAGGCCTTTGGCCTTTCCTTGTCCCACATCGGTGGGTTGGTAATTTTGTGTAGAGTTAATATACTCTTTTTTTAGGCTGAAGGTTCAGCCCTTTGGGCATTCAATGTTTTGTGGGTATGTGGGGCAAACCCAATGGGCCAAGTAACACGTGCATGCCGTTGTCGCCGTCCGTCCGGCCCGACACGTGCCCATGTCCGGGTCCGGGTCCTGTGTCTTGGGCTTGGGCTCGGGCTCATTAAGAATTAATTTTTTGGACAAATACATAATTGTTTTTTGGGCTTTGAAAATTATTTTTTAACATTTTTTTTAATTTCGAAAAATTAAAACGTGTTTTATTTTGAGTTGATTTCTTCAACCGAGTTGCCCACTACTTTCCAAAAAATTTTCTACACGTTTGTTTACCAACGTCTCTTTTTGTTGCCCCATAAAAGAGGTTGTAGCCTCCGTTTTTTAATACACAATTATCTCCTACAAAAATTTTGCAAACAGTTCTCATCTTCTAACCTACGAATTTTTTTTTATACATAGAAATAATTATTCATCCACTGAATAATTATAACGACACAAAAATATATAATCTTTCCCAGATTATTTATATTTATCATGATCGAGCAGCATATATATTTTAGAATGGGTGTTTTTTGAGCGAATCAGATTCGTGCTGCTGATTCGTATTATTTTCTGAGGCTATTTTATCCTGGGGGTGACGGGGCTATACATTGTCGGCACAAATTGGAGGCAGAACCGCAAAAAACCTTAAAGAGAGCAACATTGTTCGTGACTCAGCCATATTTCTAAATTGTCCAGTTTCGGATTTCTTATATTTTTCGCCTTCGGTTTATCAGTTTCTAAATTGGGTAATTTCGTTCCCTACTTTAATTATGAATTTATTTAAATTACTGCAACAACAGAATGTCTGAACAATGCTATATACTTAGGTAAAACCATCTTCACGTAGAACTCATGAACCAAAGAAGCATTGGTTTTAACGAAAGGTCAGACTAATTGAGATTCCATAATAATACTAATATGGGACAAGAGATAATGTCCCTCGTCACATATCTCCAAATCTAACTTATCCAACTCTCTCTTAGTGACCATGTGACAATATGTTAACGTGGTAGATAAATGGATACCATCTATAGTGAAACAAATATTAGAGACATCTGACGGAGCATTAGGAATAGGAACAGAAGCATTTGAGGCTTCACGGTGTCTCCTAGCCAGTCCAGGGGTCGAAGTCACACCGGGTCAACTAGGGGGGCTTTGGTTTTCTTAGCAATCCTTTTTGGTGTAGGCATGATGATAGATCAATAATAAATCAGGAAGAAATATGGGATAAAACCTATAAAAATTATAACCTAGGGCTCGAAAAAATAACAATAACACAAAATCCCTAAAATATTCTAAAAACCACCAAATCTTCAACAATACCAACAAAACAACTCCTAATGATGAATAAATCAATCCTAAGAGTGCTAATGATACTAGAAATCAAAGTATAATTAATTGGATCATATATATATATATATATATATATATATATATATATATATATATATATAAGTTTTTGTAACCAAACCACATCTTCCAAGATTGAAACTTTACACCACCATGGGATGAAACCAATGGCAGGTCCAGGATTTTAGTTCAACCGGGGCCAAATCGATTCAATTTTTTTTTAATGACACTAATAAATAATCAACTCATAAAAATCAAAACCCATAAAACATATATACTGAATATAAAAACCATAAATTGTTATATAAAAATTTGTATATAAAAGCCAAATTTCTATATAAAAATTTCTGAGAGATAAAAATTTCTATATAAACACAAAAATATCTATATACATAAAAAATTATATATACACAAATTTCTATATACACATATACACAAATTTTTATATAAAAATATCTATACAAATTTCTGAGATATAAAAGCCACATATAAAAAAACCACAAATTTCTTACAAATTTCTTACAAATTATTTCTATATACACATTTTGTGTATACACAAAAAACACATAAAAAAACACATTCCCTGATTTCTAATATACACAAAAACCACACATTACATGATTTTTAAATCACAAAAATCTGTGCAAGAATCTGTTCAAACCGATGCAAACCGATGCAAGAATTACATATAATAAAAAAATACCTGAGTTGGGTGGGCGGACGGTAGTCAGGGGCGGAGTTCTTGAGTTGGGCGGCTCGGCAACAGCGGCTCGACAATACCAACAACGGTGGGACAAGAAGAAGACTGAAAATTGGGTGTTTTTCGTTGTGGGACTTGGTATAAGACTGAAAATTGAGTGTTTTTTTTGGACAGATGAAATAGGTTACCAAAACATTGGGTGTTTTTACCAAAAAAAACCTTTTCTCTTCTTTCTTTAATAATTCAACCCGGGCGCACGCCCCTGTTGGGACCAAGCTCCGTCCGCCACTAGATGAAACATACCTCAAAATCCTTATTAATTGAACATGAAACAGTCGAAAATGGTTTATGACTGATTTTCCTTAGGGTTCTTTATCTGGTGCAGAGAATGGTCGATATTTACAACTGAACAGTCTAGAATTGATTTAAAAATCCCGACAACCGTTGGAACAGTCAATCTTAACCATATTCACGAACCTTGGGTACGGTTAACATTTTTGGCATGCTAACGGTTCATAGAGTAAGTGAATAAAAAGTACTAAGAACTCATCAAAAACAAAATAGGAACCATTGAATCACAACTCTCATAAACTTTGAATCATGAATGAATGGAAAAATGAAAAAAAAAATCAATTAATTTGACAATTTAGGCTCCAATTTGGGATATTATGCACTAAATGTTCAAAAACAACAACTCACACACACATATATACAAATGCAATTAAAAACCATGTAAAGGTGTGATTATGATTTGGAAAGGCATGATTTAATGATTTTACATACAAATTTCATTTAAATATTAATTAAAACCATATATTAAAAAAATATTTAACTCATATCAAATAAACTCAACATAAAAGGCATAAAATTGTAATGTTAATCAAGGTATGCTTCATGTGATAATGATATAAACATAATCAACATGAATTCACATAATCAAAGCATGGATGGCATTGCAAACAATGCTTAAAGCAATCATTGTATGAACATCCCTTCGAACTCAAAATTAGAGTTTCAAACCATTAACTCCATCAAGCATGGTGAGAAAATATTTTTATTGCCATATAAAAGAAAATTCTTTTTATAAATGCTTAGCCCTGAATAGTTTTTCATGTCGGTTCAAGCTCTTGGCTTATGTCTATTTTTCAACATATATGGCATTTTCCATCAATTGCGTTTCACACGCATTGATTTCACCTAGCTAAAAATATTTGAATTTTCAAAATGGGTGTAAAAGCTCTAGCAATCCTTATCAATGTATTTTGTAGGTGATCCTTTTTACAGTCTGTCACAGTAAGAATCACACAAAGTCTCATATATCGACCAACGAAACACCAATGAGATATCAAGGATTTGATTATGACCAAATTAAGTACGATAAGCAAGATTAACATGATAAACATCGTATGCAACAAGTGAAATGCATGTGCAAATGTAGTGTGAAATCAAATACCATAAAACTCATCAAATTTTGGCAATTATAATTTATCAAATAAGTTCAACCAAATAATTGAATCAGTCAAACAATGTATATCAAATGGTTTAAAATTCACATTTAATCAACATTGAATTAAATCAATCATTAAATCATGACAAATCGATGACTTGACCAAAAAACACAAAAATCACAAACACGAAAACTTTTTGGATTTTGAATAACAATTATGCATGAATTTAGAAAATCATGATTCTATAAGAAGACGAATCATTGAAAGCATATCCATGTGGGATGCACATATGCATGAAAGACTCACTAACCCATACCAAGTGAAGTCACTCACCCACTAAGATTTGTTTTTTTCACAAATCAAGAATGAACTAGGAATGAAAACCTACATGAACCTAGTCATCCAACGCAAACTACCTACCAAGGTAGATATGGGTGTTTCATCCCCCGAGTTAATGGAAAACTCAAACTTGACTCCTTTTATTTCAACCTTCTTTTGGTTTCCTACCAAGTTAACATTGACTCTAGGTGCATTCCTAGGCAAATCCCCACCAAGTTTTGAAATCCATATCTCGTTCCTCCTAGGATTCTTGTGCATAATCCTTGGAATTTGTGCATATGGTGTAGGTCTAGGTAGAGGAAATTCTTTTCTAGACTCAACTTTATCTTTGACTAGGAAATACATTAACCTACCAAAATTTCCACAAAATTTCGTAATAGGATTTCTATGAGAAACCTGCCTTCTATTTCCCATGAACCTATTGTTTTTTTCCCTTATGTACCTTGAATCTTAATTTGTGCAGCCTTGCACCTTACAAAGTACAAAAACGTACATTTTTTCTCATAACATTCTTCCTTTAAAAACATCTCACAGTCATTATCACTTATTTCTTCTCATATCAAGGTCTCAAACCGATCGTTTCAAGTAGTTTTCTACAGAAAAAAATGTGTAACATGGCTTGATTTACCATAAAAATTACAACCAAAAATTTACTTTCCAATATTTGAATTAGATTAAACCTCTTTATTTTGAACAATAGGAGTATGGACCTTATCCCCTTTTTGAGCATTTGAACTTGAAACATTCAATTTTGTTTTTCATTTATTTTTCCAACTTTGAATCATTGAAACCAATCCCACAATTGTTCTATTTTTGTTGAGCATTACTTAATAAAATTCTATCTAGTTTAACTATTCTATCATACACTTTATTTTTCAAATCATTTCCATGCTCAAGTTCAAATTTCAACTTTTCAATTTAAACGTTCAAAATTGAGCTTTCAAGCTCAAATTCTTCCTTTTCTTTTTAAATTATTGCATTTTGTAATTTCAAAGACTCGCATCGCTTTGACAATTTTTGAACAACTTTTTCAAGCTCAAAACACATTTAATGAACCTTTTCAAACTTTTATTCTTTCTCATCATGTTCATTTTGCACAACTTTCATCCTATTCGAAAACTCAATCTTGGATTCTTTGAGTTTGAGAGATTCTTGAAAACTTTCATCATAAGCCTCAAGAATGTCATTATCATCACTCGCATCTTGTGATCTAGGGATAGAGGCGCATGCACTCCCACTACTAGTTAATAAAGAATCACTAAGCATTACACTACCAACATCATTGGTCCTTTTATTCTTCTACACACACTCCAAAGACACCGTATTATCTTTTTTCAGCATGAATGCAAATTTACTTAATTTTCTTTTATAAACAAGAAATCGATTTCCTTATAATCATGTGAAGAACACTCACTCAATTAGTCAACTTCATTAGTAGAAGATGATACACTTTTGAAAAAACAAAACATATTTTACAAAGACTCTAATCTCTTCCCAATATCACTTTTAGCATTTTCACAAACACAACGTTATTCCTCAACTTTTTGAAATTCAAGTGTTAAATGATTTTTCTCTTGTTCCAACACTTTTAGTTTTTCAAAAACAACTAAAAAATGGCATCTATATCATTTTTGTGCCTCAAAAACAACATTGTTTTCACTTATCAACCATCTCAATTCAGAATTTTCTTCTCTTAAAATTTGGTTTTCCTTTTTAAGGTGACAACTCAATCCCAACACCTCAACCTTCTCTTGTTCAAAAAATTTGACTTAATTACCCAACATAACATTAAAAGTTTTGATTTTGAGAAGTTGAGAATTCAACACTTCATTATTTTGACTCAAGGATTTGACATTTTTATTTCATCAAAAATGTTATTCATAAATTTTGCATTCTTCTGAGAATGAGATGCTATCTCCGCACTCTTGTCAGATATAGATTTAAATTTATACAAATATCACAATGAATCACAAGCATCGGATTCAAAGGTATAGGACTATCCGTACTAGGCAAATAGTATAAATAATTTCCATCACGATCACAAAAGCAAGATCTACTCTCAAGAAAACAAGATATAAAAAAATATCACAATTAACACAAAAATGATTATTAACTGAGAACCTTTCTTTAGTACCACTAGGGTAATCTAATTATGTTCATGATGCAAACATCAACAACAAACCTAGACAGGGTGAATAGGTTTGAACACAATTTATGACCAATTTTTAATATCAATCAATTTTGCTTCCACATACACAATATTTAACATAGGTTTTACCTAATTGATACCTAACTAAATTTTAGCTCAATTCACTAGATTTAATTAAAATCTAAGTGTTTTTATGTTACAAATGTGTGCATGTGACTATAAATTAACCACAAACTCACACAAGAAAACATTATGAGGAAAATCCCCCAATTATGGGTAAAAAAAACAACAACCACTCCAATTCTGATTTTTACTTCAAAAAAAGTAAATCAGGTACCTTTTACATAATCTTCATCATGTAGTAACCTATGAACCTTTCATATCTTCTCCACATAAAATAAGAATCTGCAACGAGCTCCACAGTGCGAATAAATAAGTTCACTCTCTGCCTTGGAATCAAACCATGCCTCAATTCCTTCAACGAATAAAACCACCTCCAATTTTAAATTGTGGACTACTTGATCTTAGTAATTAAAAAAGGTAGGTTGAATTAACCAAGGCTAGCGTATAGATTCGAACCAAAACACTCTTAGTTCCGTTAAAAAGACATAAATTAAGTATAGATCTATGTTTTGACAAATTTGAAAGGAAGAAGTTCATTTAGATGGAGAGGCTAGGGTGAAAATATCTCAACTGGGAAAATAATATCAGAGGTCTATTTTAGAAGTGTGTTTTTTAGTTTACTTGAAATGAAGGGAACCGTTCCTTTATATTGATTTTTTTTCAAAACATGGTCGTTCTTGCGCATGGTAAGATCTGACCATCCACACGCTAAAGAAGAGTGTGGCCAACTTAACTTCATCGTGTTGACGGTCTTACTTTGATGTCGTGCACAGGGGAACTCTTTCCAGTGATGCGAATGCCTCAACAAAAACTTTTCGATATTTTTAAAACTCAAAGGAAGGTCCAAATTCCCAATGTGTTTTCAAAAACACTTTAAAAGATTTCGAGATTGTTTAAAAATCATTTTACACTTGTTCTAACAATTTTAAAAAACACTCACAAATTTTCAAAACCCTTATTGTACATGTGTGTGTAGCTAATATTTATTCAAAAACTGCAAAAATGATATAATCTTCATTCTACAAAATTTAATGCATTCCATGGAAAGTGTTCCAATGAGCACCGATTCATGATCTTTAATCATTAATATTAATCTAATCTACCCTAGACTGCAACTCACTCATGGAGAATAAAGTCTATTTGACATGCTAGAATCAATGACTCAATTATTTATCCCGAGAATATAGCCAGTTTATATAAAGATAAAAAGTTTACATTTCAATAATAATGTTGGTAAAGGTTAGTTATAAGAGATACCTAGACTTAGAGAGACATGTGAGATCGGGATAATATTATATATATCGACTTATAGCCTTGACGATTGTGTTTGTATTTATTTGATTAGTACCATTGATTTGGGTCGTACTTTTTTTATGTTTAATATGTGTAAAATTTATATGTGTATCAGATCACATGTTAAGGATTTTGAACGTACCTTAATATAAAAGAATACCTAGGAATGTAACTGTGTTTTTTATACACTTATCTATGTGAACTCCTCCTTATCATTATTACAAAGTTATTAAGTCCAATAATTATCTACTAGGGTTAATCGATATATCCATGTCACAAGACCAAGGGTTCAAGGTGACAACCCTAGAGAGAAAGAGAAATGTGGGAAGGATATGTAATTGAGATATGCTTGATGCTTTCGTGTCTATTCATGTCAACTACAAAGGCACATATTTATACTAGTATGTCTCTCTTCTGTTACGCCCCTTAAAATTAAATACTACATTGATAACGACTAATACAAACTCACGGGAGTGAACATAATTTACTATCATTATAACTATGAATGGAAATAAAACTAAATGCATAGAGGTAAATAACTGAAACATAATATAGGTGAACTAGATAAACTTTAATACCAAATCATCCAATATTAATAGTACCATCTCAAAACTACAACTACCTTGATGTAATCCATGATACTAAAATAAAACTCCTACATTAATCTTACTCGGGTTAACATAAAGAGTAGTAAAGATATTAGGCACGCGGACTAGACATCTCCATTCTAAATAAAAAATAACGGGAAGTAGAATAAAACTAGATTATGGATGAAGTCACACTGACTACGTATTTCCTGAAAATGGTAAATAACTAAAGTTAACAGTATGTCTATAAAGTATAAGAACATAACTAAGTTTGGGCTACAATATAGAGACACATCTTCCTTTTGTCTTTTATTATCTTTTAAATTATCACAAAACTAGCAATCCAATAGATCACATGTGTTTAATCTCAAACCCAAGTGTACCCCAGTATCACATATTGTTCATCTCAAGTAAATGTGAATAAATAATGGTTATTGTTGTTCTCTTACTGAAGACACTATCTCCTGGTCTAAGCTTAACCTTAAGATAAACATTATCCTATGTGTCAAACTCCAGTCGTCTCCTACTTGTATCATCGTAGTTATTCTATAGATTTTGGGTTATCCTAGGTCTCTGATGAAAGACCTAAACCTTGTTGGTTGTCTCTTGATTGATTTCGGACTAAGTAATGCACTTATTGGCTGCATCTTCCTAACAAACCGATGAACAATATGGTAACCCATACAACGCACTAAAAATAACCATTGTAATTCTTTCCAAGTAGTTGTTGTTGGACTCGAGCTCCACTAATGGTAGGTGTTTAACCCGACGGCATTGAAAATATGGTGCGTACTCTCACAACATATTATTAAGGATTTGGACTATATGTTATTTTTAATGGTCTGTTTGAGGGTGGTATGTGGAGAAAGGGCCTACTGCTTTGTTTCGTAGGCTTTTTAATATGTCAATGTTCGTGTCCAGTTATTGTTGTAGTTTACTATAAAATATCAAAACAAACTTGGGTTGTCTGTTAGGAACAATTGACAATGGTCCACCATGCAACTGGATGATCCCCCTAATGTATAGAATGGCAAGTCGGGTCACACTATCTATGGTATTTTTCAGTGAAAGTGTGAGCACTTTGTGAGATGATCCATTAAAATCCAAATCCCTTCTTAACATGCATGTGACTGAGGAAATGCACTGATAAAATAAATAGTGATATGCTCCCATTTCAATTATACAATTGGTAGTGGATGTAACAACCCATCCTTTTGGAGACAATTAAATTCCATAATTAAATATAAACTGACAATTTGGGGAATTTTCCTATATAGTAATTTTTGAGATTTTCGAGGATTAAATGAGTTTCAAAGGATGTTGTGATTATTCTTGGGACTGTATAGGTCGAAATATATTAATTATATGTCGCCGTGGAAAAAAGCGACACGAGGTAAGATTTTTAATTGGACAACCGCATTTATTTATTTTGGGTTGGAATAGTGATTTGCGGTCAAGTACCTCGGATAGGAATTTCGACTGCGCCGTGAGTCTCGGAATGTCCGAGATAATCGGAAAAGAGTGTCCGATTGTCGAAATTGAGTTTCGGGGAATTTTTGGAGTTAAATAGGCTCGTAATTGAGTAAACGAGTCGTTTTTGGCTTTTAAGGGTTTAAACCCCTTTTCTTTCTTTATAAAGAGGGAGAGAATAGAAAGAAAAGAGAGAAAAGAGAGAGAAGAGAGAGAGGAAGGAGAAAGAGGAGGAGAAAATGGAGATTCGGGCCAAACTCCGTCGGATTCGACTCGAGGTCGTCGGATTTTATCCACGAGGCAAGTGTTTACCTACTTTATTTATCTTTTTGCATAAATATCTTATACCGTAGTTTGATATAAACAAACCCTAAAGGTTTTGGGGTGGGTTATCGTGGATAAAATGGGTTTTTAGGAGTTGAAACAAATAAACCCCAAAACCTTTAGGATAAAATGAATAGTAACCCGTCACTTTAGGGGGGCTTTTTGGCCAGGAAAAGAATTGATTTAGCTTTCGGCCAAAACACAAAAGTTGTAGATCTTTTCGATACGGTCGCGTGGGCACCGACCGAGTAATTTTATGATTTTTCTACGATTTGATATGATTTTTACAAGATGACAGCTCCGGGTTGAAATCATCAACTCGGAAATCAAATCGGGAATTGGAAAAATGACGGCTAGAATTAATTGCATAGATGTTCGGGATAATTTTTGGGGTAGTTTAGAAACCCCGATAATGAAATTGGGTTATTGAAAAATAGATTTGAGGAAATTTAATTTTGGAAGACCAGGTGTGACCGGTCGACCGCGCCCCTAAGGCCGGTTGACCGCGTCAAGGAGAAAGGGCCTACTGCTTTGTTTCGTAGGCATATTTGCCTCCCGCGGTCGACCAGGGGTCCAGGACCGGTCGACCGGTGCCCTGTTTTCAGCCCAAGATTTTGGAGATTAGGATTATTTTTCCTTTTTGAGTTTAATGTTTAAGGGCCTTCCAAATTAAAGATTATGGAGGGTTATGTCCTAAAGGACTTGAGGAATTGGGAATATATATGTGTGTATATTTACTTATAGTGAATTAGTATAATTGGAGATATCCAAATGAATCCGTAGATGGGATTTTGGTATATATTACTTATTAAAGTAAGAATATACTTTGGGTTTAGTATTATGCATATATGAATGCATGGTTATGATTCTTTGAGAGAATCTTTGGGATTATTGGCCATCGATAGATGGTTTGACAAATATGGCCATTTTTATATATTCAGGTAGGAATATATATATATATATATATATATATATACTATGTGATTAAAGTATATATATGAATTAAGATAAATGACTTTTGAAAATGTAAATATAAATGTTTTCAAAAAGGAAAGATAAATGATTTTCTTAATTAATAAAAATGAGGATACACACCTCTCTAAATCGCTATCATAAGGGAAGTTGCGTGCGTATGATGAAGCCCCCTGACAAATTAACGCAGGGTGGATATAGTACTATAGGCCATATGAGCGTTTGTTGTATTTTTTCTGTGCTGGTTAGGAGATTCCGAGTGTGGTCTTGACTATCCCGCAGGCATATGGTCGCTTCCCGACGTCTTGCGATGTAGGATCCCAGGTTGTCTTGATGATAGGCCCTGGAAGATGATAGCCATTTAGGGGCGCGCACAGTGGGGAAACCCGGACGGGCGGTCTTAGAACGCGTTATATATTAAAGCAATTCATGAGAATGGATTGGCTTTAATTACATTTCCTGGATATAGGAAGGGAAATGGGATAAAGGTTTGGCTTCGGTAACACTCCCGGATGGAAGAAGGGATGTGGAAGCATATGATATGATCAAAGCATTTTTATGATAATGAAAATGGCTTTGAATACATTTCCTGAATATAAAAAGGGAAGTGGGATATTTTGAAACGGAAAAGCATTTTTATGATAATAAAATTGGCTTTTAAAAGTATATGATTTGTTAAAGAAATTCATGATAATGAATTGGCTTTTATATTTACATTTCCTGAGTATAAAAAGGGAAATGGGAAGTTTTGAGAAAATGATAAGTATTGATAAATACTTTGTAAATGTATTCTCATTCCAGGAGATAGATCCGGATGTATATAGTAAAATTTATGTATATGTATAAATCGAGTGCCGAGGGTCTAATGGATCCCGACGATCGACCGTGCCGCATAGTAGTGTATCGGGGGGGGGGTCCTTGTTTGGATTTCGCTTTGCGAGACACCCCACGCAAGAATATGGCACTATGTTGAGACTGGGGAGAAGTTTAATCCTTAGTGCTCTAATATTAGTATTACTTGTGGTATACATATTTATTTATATATATATTATGTACTGAGGGGCCGGAAGGATCTCGACGATCGACCTTGCCGCATAGTAATGTATCGGGGGGTTCCTTATTTGGATTTCGCTTTGCGAGACACCCCACGCACGAACATGGCATAGCGTTGAGACTAGGATGAAGTTTAGCCCTTAGTACATTTCTTGGACTGTCTAGGATTGATAATGGGTTGGTAATAGACTAGTTTAGCAGGATAGCTTGACTAGGATGTTTAGAGGGATGCGTTAGGAGTGCACTATTAGTGGAGAGGTGAGGGGTATCTCATGGGAGTGCGATACCAAATTTAAATATGAGATAAAACCTTTTTCTAAAAATAAGGCATTTATGCACTTGCTAAATATTTTCAAAACTCGGGCTTTGACCCGTTTATCTACTTTTCCTTTCTTTCTATATTATATATATAAATAGGTGTCCAGACACAGGGACGCCTGGATGACACTTCTTTCGAGTCCGACGTCAGCTGCAGTAGCTGTGGATGCGTGTAGGTTTTTGATAGCCGCTTCCATTCTTGTACTCTAGATAGGAGGTATTGTATAAACATTCGGGCCAATGGTCTAACTGCATTTATTTATCCTTTTAGTACAGCATTCGATATTGTTGTATATTTTGACCGAGTGTTCGGTTATTTTATTTCATTCCAGTTTTATTTAAGCATTAACTTGTGGATGTTTTATTTATTGTCGTTAAAAAGAGTAGTAAAGTTAAAATTTTGACACCGGCCTAATAGGTTATTAGTAATAAAATGGATTTTCGACAGTGATGCTAAGAATGATCCATATGAGACTCCTGTTTTAATTTAATATTGGAGTGATCGCCCGGTATCTTATTAGGCGGGGTGTTACAGTGGATAGAGAAGACATGTTGGATTACAATGTTTTTCATTTACCTACTATTAGGTGAAGAAATTGGTTAAAGAAAAGGTGACATCCTTTTTCGTCTCCAATGACTAATAGTCACTATTGTACTATAAATATGGAGCAAAAAGAGGGCTTCATAGGAGGTGACAGTGACACCCCGCCTAATTAAATACCGGGCGATCACTCCTTTATTAAATTAATTTAAGGTGGACAGTTGGTTCATTCTCAGCATCACTGTCGAAAAATAAATTTTCCAATTTAACACCCTATTTAATTAAGCTAAGTGTCAAAATCATTTTTTTTAAACATTACTTTCCAAATTTTATTTAAAGAAAAATTTGTTATTTAATTATTAACAACATTCAATAAGTAAGAATCACACCACAATAATTCTGCAACATAGTCCAAATAAATTTAAAACATTCAACATCCAAGATCCCAACATTTAAAATTTAAAGTAAAACATTCACGCTGAATAATCGCAAAGAACAGTACTAGAAATAAACTGAAATACAATCGTCCTAATAAAACAGATAAATAGTGGAGAGGGAGACACATGCCCTAAAGTCTGAGAATGATAGGAATGGAATCAAGTAGATGAAATCGCCTAATTAAGTGGCCTGCAACTCCCACCTAAGCTACAACACGTATCTTCTAAGAGATCCTAAGCAAGACGCCCCTATGGCTGGGCACCTGTAATATATACATATATATACAAGAGAGAAAGAGAAATAAAAACGGGTCAGAGCCCGATAGTGTGTGCGATTTAAAATTCGTTTAGCAAGTATTTAAATTGAAACAGGCTAATGCAACAACATATTAGTGCGACACTCTCTTGAGAAATTCTCACCTCTCTTCTAATATGCATGCCTATCGTACTAACCTTCCCAATGGATTATCTATCATATATTGTACTAATCTCCCCCAACGATTCATCTTATCTTAGGTTATTCGTAAGATTTAAAACTGAACAACACGATTATTTAAAACGTAAGATTTCAAATTGTAACTAAAGTTCTCATTTTAACTTTATTAATCAATAAAGTTTTCCCATGTCATATTATACTTTATCAAAACAAGTATTTACAATTTGAGCCATCAACCATGTCCTACTTACCAAATCACAGTAGGCAGATCAAAAATTCAGAATTCCATATATATATTAACAACTCGTACAATATGTATATTATAACAGCACCCCAAATAAAACTATGGTGCGGGCATACTCTACTATCCAAACCCCACATCTCTCATATTAAGGGGAATACAAATTCGGAATCACTCACGAATTGTATTAACACATACACAACAATATTGAGGCGATGTATAGATTCCAAGTCTCTAAGAGGATGGCACATACTCGCGTCTCTTAGGACCGTCTGAACTATCATTTCGATAGCCTGTACCAAGGATATCTAACTACTAGGGTACGAATCAATATCCCCCATAAGGCAACACGGGATAAGATCGTCCCAGCGCGGTAACCTCAGGGATAGCAAGTAGCATGGTATGTTTTTCACACATAAATAGTATATGCATACACAATCATATAACTATACTAATATTACCACATTTATACTAGGTATACTTCAAATCCCATAGTTACGACTTTTATCCTTATTTACACATTTTTAGTAAACACATCTTACAGTTCATTTCTAACCTTGATTCGGTATTATTCCAACTTACCACATAACTCTCATGGCTTTATCCTCCCAATTGTAAAATTCAGTAGGTATACATATATTAACTATCGTAACTATTTGACGTAATCTCTCACTTGAAATACGTAGTTTCATCGTTCCTTATATAATTTTCCCAAAAGTACAATTCTCGTCTTATATTAAAAGTCCCAAAATTATTCATATGTCCTACTGGACTGTCCTATCTCCCAAAACACTTTATTAAGGGTGTCCAACAATTATTTCGCCATAAATTGAATCTCAAATAATTAAAAAGGGGAAACATGAGTCTTCCAGGAGGGGTCGATGGATCGAGGTCTGGGCTCGATCGATCGATCGAGCAGGTATTTCGATTTCTGCAGATTTGCAGTTACGGGTTCTAACACCTATCTTCATCCAAATCCATATTTTTCAATTCAAAACGTCCCAAAAATTATACTACTAACATCATATCATCCTACTAGGTATTTCTAACGTAAAGCATGTGGATTCCTATCACTAAACATGGATTAACAACCCAAAATTCAATTAAAATTCAAGAACCCTAGAAATCTTTAATTATGGTTCAAATTTGTTTTTTCCAGAAATTTCCTTCTTATACTACATTAAAATTTCGTGGTTTAAACTTCTACATCACCAATAATTTCCAGAATAAGGTTTAGGTCATCATTATATGCAAATTCCTATCTCAATTTGGGTTTTCTTCCATATAATTCATCCCTAATCATTCCTAAACTAATATGAAAGATGCACCAAAGAAATAAGAAAGATAAACACTTGCCTGGGATTTTCAGAAGTCTGGTTTGGTGCCGAATTCAGTATGGTTGCGTTTCCCATCTCGCGATCTACGCGTTTGTGGTGGCGGCGGTGCAAACGGGTGAGTTTTGAGCCTTGGAATGCCTTGAGAGCTCTCGCCTCTCTTCTCCAATGGTCGTTCTAGGGTTTTGAGTGTTCTAACCCTAAGTGACTAACCTAAATGGCTGATATAGGTTATTAATTTTTGTGGGTTTAATTACCCAAAAATGCAAAATGACTAAAATGCCCTCTCGGATTACTAATTAGGCCTAAAAATGCGCCGAGACCCAAATCAAACCCCCGGGTACACTTTTCTGACTATCTCGACCCTTCCGGACGCGTTGGCGCACTCAAAACGACCATACGAACAACTTATAAAATATTCACTTTTATTTAGCAATATTTAGTCCCGACGCGACACGAGCACGTCCCGACTTAAATTTCTGAAATTGTCATTTTATTCACTCGTGACATTCAATATAACCAATATTATATATTACTTTACTCATTAGTAATATTTAACAAATTTCATATAATTACTAACTCTCGTCACGTTAATAATTATAACAAAATTAATTTCCGGATTTATATTAAATAATTAATTCACATTAAATTGTATAAAACCCCAAATTAATATAGCATAAAATACGGGGTATTACCTACTTCCCCCCTAATAACGGAATTTCGTCCCGAAATTCAGAAAATAAGGCATACCTGGTAAGAACAAATCTGGATATCTCTCGCGCATATCTGCCTCGCGCTCCCAAGTGGATTCCTCCACATTATGGTGCTCCCACTGGACTCGTACAAGTGGAACTATATTCGACCTTAATCTCCTCTCACTAAAGTCTAGGATAGCCACCGGTCTCTCCTCGTAAGAGCTGTCAGGCTGTAAGTCTATCTCATCTATCGCGATGTGAGTATGGGCCATATCATCCCGAAGATATCGTCTCAATGACGAGATGTGGAATACATCGTGAATGCGATGTAAATGCTCTGCCAGTCCCAACCTGTATGCAACCGGCCCAATTCTCTCGATGATGGGAAATGGTCGTACACACCTCGGAGCCAACTTCCCTTTCTTCCCGAACCTCATCACTCCCTTCATAGGAGATACACGCAATAACACTTGGTCCCCCACACTAAACTCTCGGAAGAACCGTTTCTCATCGGCGTAGCACTTCTTCCTGTCCTGGGCTACCCGAATGCGACTCCTGATCATCTCAATCCTCGCGGAGGTCTCCTGAATCACCTCTGGTCCTAGCAACTTGTTATCCCCCACCTCGAGCCAACAAGCCGGGGAACAACAAGGCCTAAAATGGAGCCATCCCAATCGTGAACTGATAAGAGTTATTATAAGCAAACTCTACCAGTGGAAGATGTGGCTACCAACTTCCTCCAAAATCAAGGACACACATGCGTAGAATATCCTCCAACATCTGATTAGTACGCTCTGTCTGTCCATCTGTCTGTGGGTGATAAGTTGAACTCAACCTCAACTCAGTGCCCATAGCCTCCTGAAAGCTTTCCCAAAAACGTGACACAAAAATCTTATCTCTATCTGGCACAATATTCAGGGGCACCCCGTGTAATCGGACGATCTCAGCGATGAACAGCTGAGCATACTGACCCGTGGTATAATCTGTTCGCACCGGTAGAAAATGAGCCACCTTGGTAAAACGGTCTACAATCACCCAGATAGAATCATGGCCCCGCTGTGATGTAGGCAACCCCGTAATAAAATCCATGGAAATACTCTCCCACTTCCACGCGGCTACTTCCAATGGCTGTAACAGTCCTGACGATTTCTGATGGTCCACCTTCACCAGCTGGCAGGTAGAACACTTGGACACGAACTCAACAATGTCCTTCTTCATCCCACTCCACCAGTATTGTCTCCTCATATCCTGGTACATCTTATCCCCTCCAGGATGCACTACAAATTGGGACCCGTGAGATTGGGTCATCACTGCATGACGTAATTCTGCCCCTTCTGGAACCACCAATCTCCCAGTAAACCGCAAACCTCCATCAGAACTAACAGAATAGGACTCAGCACCCTCGGCTAAAAGTCGTACAATCTACTCCTGGAAAAATGGGTCTGTGGTCTGTGCCTGTATCACTCTCGTAACAATCTCGGGTGTGACTGACATAACGGATATGAAAGAACAGTCTACTGTGTCCTGGTGACCCAACTCCTTCCACTTTGTTTTCCAGACATCCGATACCTCATCTACCGGTCTATGACTCAACGCATCAGCAACTACATTGGCCTTCCCCGGATGATATTGTATATCGAACTGGTAGTCCTTCACAAACTCTATCCATATGCGCTGACGCATATTCAGCTCTCGCTGAGTGAACAGGTACTATAATGACTTATGGTCTGTGAACAAACGGAATTTCTCCCCCAATAAATAGTGTCTCCATATCCTCAATGCAAAGACGATCGCTGCTAACTCCAGGTCGTGGGTGGGGTAATTCTTCTCATGCGTCTTAAGCTTGCGGGAGGCAAAATCTATAGCCTTCTCCTCCTGCTTAAGTACTCCCCCAAGTCCCTGTAAAGACGCATCAGTGTAAACCAGGTACTCCACACCCGGCTTCGGTAAAGCAAGGATGGGTGCTGAAGTAAGCTCGCCTTTCAGCCAACTAACAAGCATCATCCCAAACATACGGTACCCCTTTGCGAGTCAGATTCATCAATGGGCCCGCTATTTTGGAGAATCCCCGAATGAATCTCCTGTAGTATCCAGCTAATCCCAAGAAACTACGCACTTCCGTCAGTGTCGTGGGCTGTCCCCACTCCCTCACCGCTGACACTTTACTCGGGTCAACTGATATCCCTTGCTCAGAAACAATATGCCCCAAGAACTGTACCTCTCGCAACCACAATCCGCACTTCTCGTACTTAGCATACAACTGATGCTCTCGTAGAGTCTGAAGAACCTGCCTTAAGTACTCGGCATGCTCCTCCTCGGAATGTGAATATATCAAAATCTCATCTATGAAGACAATGACAAACTGATCCAAGAACTCTCTGAACACTCGGTTCATTAAGTCCATGAACACGGATGGAGCATTTATGAGTCCGAATGGCATCACCCTGAACTCATAAGACCCATATCTCGTCAAGAAAGCAGTCTTTGAAACATCATGCTCCTTAATGCGTAGCTGATGGTACACCGACCTCAGATCTATCTTCGAAAAGAAAGTTGCTCCACTCAGCTGGTCGAACAGATCATCGATCGAGGCAATGGATACTTATTCCGTATCGTGACCTTGTTCAACTCCCTGTAGTCCACACACAACCTCAGTGAACCATCTCTCTTCTTCACAAATAAGACCGGAGCGCCCCAAGGTGAGGTACTTCTGCGAATGAAGCCCTGTCCTAATAGCTGCTCTATCTGATCTCGTAACTCTCGCATCTCTGCCGGAGCCATACGGTATGGTGCGCGTGCTATAGGTCTCGTATCTGGAAATAAATCTATAACAAAGTCTATCTCTCTACTAGGGAGTAGGCTCGGTATCTCCTGAAACACATCGAAATACTCACTGACAACTGGGATCGAATCTAACAGAATCATAACCTCCTTAGAGGTATCCTCCTCTATATAATATAAATGAGCAGTCGAACCTCCCTCTGGGCGAGGCATCACCACTACAAATATCTCTTGCCCCGGAATGGCAAAACCAATGCTCCCACCTAAGCAATCAATCATGGCTCTATAAGCTGCAAGCCAATCCATACCAATAATAACAGCGTGCTCATGCATATCTAAGACTAACATGTCTGCAGGTAACACCAAACTACCGATCTCTACCCCCACTCCCCGGAAAATAAAGAAAATAAGTGACCCACTCCCCAGTGGTGAGTCTACACACGTCATTGTGCTCTCTGCTGTGGCTAACAACCCTAAGGCCTTCGTAAAATGTGTAACTATAAAACAATGTGTCTCCCCGGTATCAAATAAAACCTGACCCATAGTACCATGGATAGGAAACATACCCTCAATCAAGGGTGGTGCCTGTGGAGATGCTGCCTGGTGGATGTTATAGACACATCCATACTGTAACTGCCCCTGCTGTACTAGAGTTGCTGGAACGGCTGGCACCTGGGCTGGAGCCGGGAGGGCAGGTGGAAAAAGTGGTCTCTGTGGCTCATTACGGGCATCCTGCTACTGTGGAGCCCTATCTCCCTGTTGGACAATCCTGGCGCCTATGGCCATGTTTACCACACCCAAAACATCGGCCCTTGAAGTTGCCTCCCCTCTGACCCTGTTGACCACGGCCCTGCTGGCTGTTACCTCCCCGCCCCTGGCCCTGTTGGCCCCGATGTGCACGCTGTTGGCCCTGATGCTGACCCTGCTGTCGGTGTTGGCCTTGTTGGCCCTGCTGATTAGGCTAGCCTTGCCTATACCCTCCAAATCCCTGCCTATAATCACCAGAACAGAATCTCTTAGCAGGGTCCCCCTGATGGGAACTCTACTCGTGTTTACGAGTCTGTCCATGAGATGGTGACCCACTAGCACTATTACCCCCGGTCCTGCCCTGCTGGCTGGACTCTCCTGCTCTATTGCTTCCCTAAAGATGGAAGCGGTGATCCTGGTAATGTAGCAATGAAGAATTGAGTACATCAGTAAAAGTACTAAGGGACAAGTTCCCTATAAGGTGCTGACGGATCCTCCAAGCTAACCCATCGACAAACAACATAATCTTCTTGCTCTCAGTGGGTGCCTCATCTGGCAAGATGGTGAGAAGTCTTGTGAACTCCTCCTCATACTCGACTACGGTGGAATTCTCCTGCTTCAAATTCAGTAATTTTCGCCTCATCTCAGTCTGCATGTCGGGTAGAATATACTTGCGGTCAAACCGCTCCCAAAATGTCTGAATCGGGATCGTGTCCCTCTCCTCCAAGGTGGTAGTGGACTCCCACCACTGCAAAGCGGCCCCCACCAGCTTAAAGGAAGCCAATAACTTCTTTTGCACATCGGTGCACTCATACATACAGAGATGTCACTGGATGTCTTTCTTCCATTGGCTGACTGTAACAATATCGGAGCTACCAGAGAATTGAGGGGGATGCGTCTTCTGAAAAGCATCCCTAACCCTCTCCCATGCAGATGGAAGCTGTGCTGGTACTGGTGCCACTGCCTGAATTTGGGGTGGAGCCTGCTGAACTACCTCTAGTGCATCATTCACCGCTTGAGCAACAATGGCGGCTACCTAATTTGCATTCATAGTGCCTTGTGTCGGGACTGCTGGCTGCTCGGCCTGGGCACGCCTATCCTTCGGTGCACGTCTCGGAGGCATCTGAAACGTGAAGAAGTTTATTAGTCTACAGTCATTATCAAATCCCAAATTGCTGAAGACATAAACATAAAAGTAGGAATACAATAATCCTAAGAATAGGGCTCTATAGCAAAACGTTAATGTAAGGACACAAATTTCCAATTGAGTCCATGTATTGTGTTGGCTCAATTCCGGACAAAAAAAATATTTATTCATAGCATAGTATGTCATTGTAATACTCTCAAGCCTATGAAGTGTTTGTTGAAGACGTAGCGGAAAAGAGTATAAAGCTTCATCAAATGTGCCGATTTGCATGCCTCGTTTCTACGTCATCAACTATGGTTCCATGCTCCTAAGGTATGAATGCAATTATATTTATATAGGAGCTTGGAACAATGTTTATTGGGTGTTAGGTTTAATAAAAACTGTGTTTTACTTTCAGAAAAATTTAATTAGAACTTTAAATTAAAGTATATAAAGTTTCTGGGCCAAAATCGAATTTTAACAAAATTCTGGAAGTCGTTCGAAATGTCCTTCGAACGAGTTTTTCGTTCGAACCAGGTTTCGTTCGAACGAGTTTGCCAACGAGTCTAAACTGGTCCGTCGTTCGAAATGTCGTTCGAACGAGATAGTTCGTTCTAATGAGGTTTCCAACGAGATTCTAACGAAGTCCATACTGGTGTGTCGTTAGAAGTCTCGTTCGAACGAGAGTTCGTTCGAACGAAATGTCGTTCGAACGAACTGCCAGGCGGGAATAGTTTTTGGCAGTTTTTTGGCAGTTTTTACCCACTTTCCCCACTTGTTTTGTAACTAACATTTTCAAACTTTATGAAGGACGGGAAACACATTTTCCATCTTAACTTTTCCAAGATATTTCCATCTCTTAGAGAGTGTTTGAGAGCAAAAATGGTTTAGGAAAATGTTCATGTTTTAAGTGTTATTTTTCAAAGAGAAAATTCTTCACACTCTAGTTTACACCCAATTGAGTTTATCCAAGTTCACTTATATACATATCAATTTCTTGGAGTTTTGGCACCGGTTTTTCTCTACCGAATTCAAGAAGAGAAGTTTTGGTTTGCTTCTATATCCATCAAAGAAGAAGAAGTTTTGTTGCGATTTTACCCACTTGGAGAAAGGCTCCTTGCTCGGGTGACGGTGACCATAGAAAGCCCCATCGGTGGATTCCGAGATTGCGGTGGAGCTCCGTGATTGTCCGCTAGGAAGACGTGTCTACAAGAAGAAGCATCAAGGCTTGAGAGGGTTCGAGTTGAGGAAGTAAGTCTTTTGTCTTGTAATTGTAAAATCCATATCTAGTGGACTTGTGGCTAGGGCCGAGGTTTTTTTCTCGTCTTGGGTTTTTCCTCGTACATCGCGGCGTAGTGTGATATTATTTATTTTATCTTGCTTAAATCACGTAGAACGCATGCTTAGAATAATTCAAGATAAAATTCGGTTTAAATTGTCACACTCATTTAATTTGGTGCTTAATTAAATATTGGGTAAAGTTTGTTTTATTAAAGTCTTTTGCTAAAATTTGGTTTCGCCTAACTTTGTTGAAATTGATAATTATGACTTAAGAAAATTCTAGGACTTGGATGATTTAATTGGTTTAATTGAAATTAATTCCTGTCTGTGTTTTGTTTAATTTCACTCGATTTAATTTGAAGAAAAATAAAACGTGGTATTTAGTATTTAAGGTGAACCATCACACTTAGTACGCTTCCGCATCTCGTGTTTTACATAATAGGAAATTATAAATTTATTTTAATTGAGTTTAAAATTTAAAATACCCCAGGGATCCACTTCCCCGCATTTTCAAATTGGTATCAGAGCCAAAAATGATAAGTTATTTCGTTAAAGATCCTTAAATTTTTTTTGGCTAAAATGGAATTTTCCCCATTTTCTAAATTTCCTATTTTTGATGGTTCAAACTACGCGTATTGGAAAGCGCATATGAGATCGGCACTAAAGTCTATCGACGAAAGAGTTTGGATGTCTGTTGTTAACGGGTGGTCTCCACCAACTCATTTAGTTGAAAATGAACGTGTTCCCAAACCCGCCGATAGATGGACCGAAAATGAGTTTAAACTTGCAAATTTCAATTCCCGTGGTTTAAATGCATTATTTAGCGCTGTCACACCGGATGAATTCCGACGTATTATGACGTGTGAGACCGCTAAAGATGCTTGGGATATTTTTCAATTAACTCATGAAGGAACTAGTGTCGTTAAAGATTCAAAACTCCAAAACCACACTACTCAATTTGAAACTATCAAAATGAATGAAAAAGAAACTTTTGATGAATTTTAACTTGGGAGAGAAAATACCAGACGACCGTGTAGTAAAGAAAATTTTAAGGTCCCTACCCGATAGATTTATTCCAAAGGTGACCATTTTAAATTCTTTACCCACTTTAGCCTCTACGAAATTAGAAGAGCTTGTAGGTGATTTACAAACCTATGAACTGGATATGTTTCCCTCTAAAACTGAAAAGAAAATCGAAAAGGGCGTTCCTTTAAAAGCCCGAAAAGAGGTCAAACAAGTAGTAGAGAGCGAGAGTGATAGTGACTCAGAAGACATGGCTTTATTTGATCGTAAATTTAGAAAATTTCTTAAAATTAACAAAGATAAATTTAAAAATGATTTTAGGAAATTTGAATCTTCTAAACATGATAAAAACGAGAAGATTTCTAAAGCCGATAAGATCCATACACCTAGTAATGAATATTTAGATAGGGGCGAGTCCAATAAGTGTTTTGGTTGTGAAGGATATGTCCATAAGGCTTTTGAGTGCCCCAGTAAACTAAGGAAAGAGGGTAAGCAACCCATTTCTTATAATGCGACCCTTAGTGATAGTGATACAGAAGAGAAACCTGATTCCCTCACTAAGAAAAATTTTGTGGCTTTTATGGCTAGTCATGTGAGTGATAGTGAGAACTCATCGATTGATGAAACCTTAACACATGACACTTCCAAGGTCAAAGTTTTTGATTCCCTTGTTTTTGATGATAGTGAGAGTGAAGAAGAAAGATAGAGTGAAAATGAATAAGAGGTTGATGTGAGTGAACTTCAAAATTCTGTTCAAGAAATATATAATGAATCTATTAAATTGAAAAGGGATAATTTGAAGTTAGAAGCTAGTTTAAGAAAGAGTGTCAAGGTCATTGATGAAAGTGCTTTAATAGAAGACCTTAGGACACTTGAGAGGACTTTTCGAGAGAAGCTTGATTATGTAGAAGGCGAGAGAGATAGCCTTAAGGGTTTAATGGAATCCTTGAAAAAGGAGCTTCTTTCTTTAGAAGAGAAAAATCTTTTACTAGAATCCAACATTTTAGAATTAGAAAATAAATTAAAAGATTCTAGTAATGTCAAATTTGATTTGGAGTGTTGTTCGGAAAAACTAGATAAAATGTTAGGAATGATCCAAATTAAAAATGACACTTGTGGTTTAGGCTTCAAAACTTGTAATGAAACTACTCATAAAGCCAAGACCAATGTTTTAGGAGAATCTAATAGGAATACATTTAAAGATCACTTCTTAGGTAAATTTTTTCGACATGTTTATACTTGTTCACATTGTGATCAAAAAGTTCATCTTAGGAAATTTTGTTTTGATCTTAAACGAATTCCTAGAAAATCCCATAGTAAAGTAACCACGATAGTTAAAGATCCTACACCCCAAGATAGTCATTCTTCATTAATTTGGGTTAGGAAATCCGACTTGGTTGCCTTGCATAATAGGGTTTTTGATTCTCATTTACTTTCACATACTTCCTCCCTTGCTAAATCTAAAGGATGAATGTGTTAGTTTTATGCATACTCTAGATTTTTGTGCTTCATATTATATATCATTGCTAGATGTATGAATGTTTACTCATTTTCTAGTCATTGCCTTATTTCATATCACATGCTAGAAATTATGACTTGTTTATCTTTTTGTTTTATATTTTGTGTTTGAATTAATTGAAAAATATAAAAAGATTTTTGTTTATCATTTGGATTTTATCTCTTGATAATTTGAGCTTAATGAAAAATACAAATGATTTTTGTTTATCCTTTTGAGTATATATATTTATTTTTGGTGAAAAATACTAAAAACTCAAAAAGATTTTTTCTTGTGTGTATTTTAGTTTGACACACTTTATGTGGCATATACTTGTGTTTGAATCCCATCTTTTACGCTCCCACATGGCTAGAATTTTTGGTTTAGATTTTCAATCCTTAAAATGTTCTTTACTATATTTTATGGAGTAGTTGGATTTTGTGTTGTTTAAATGGATTATATGTTTATATGCCTCTATTAGACATGCACAAGATTTTTTGCAATCTTAATGTCACATGTCATATTTGAGCTTTTTGAGGTGTTCTCCTACCAATCTTGTCATCTACATATTTATGACCTAGGAGGACTAGTGCATGTCAAAATCCGTTGCATGTGAGATTTGTGTGAAAAACGAAAACATGATAAATAAAATGTGCACGGGGAAGGGATCCGAAAGGACTAAGTGATCCTTTGCGATAGTAAGCCACCGTTTGAATGGACCTAAAAGAAATACGTGGTCCAAAGGCCTAAAAACAGAAAATTTGTCATTAAAAAGAAAAATAATTGCCAAGGCCTATGTTTGTTTGATATATTCATTGAAAAATAAAAGAATATATATGCTTATTGAGGGAGAATTGGATGGTATATCAACGGTGTGCACAATGTCCATTTACCCTAGTTGCGTATTACATGTCATGACTCTATTGGTTTGTAGAATCATCATCATGCTAGGCTTGTATGCATTGTGTATGTTTGTTCATTGAGTTCAATCTACATTGTCACATGAGGTTATATTTAAATGTGATGAAGTTTGCAATCAAATGAGAACTCCGTGAACGTTTCTTAAGTGTTTGGGTCTAAATTTAATTGTTGCTAGTTCACACCCTTACACTTCCGTTTCCATATGACACATTTTTGCCATACGAGTGTGAAAGACTCCTATTATATTTTGTGTGTGTCATGTGTGTGTTTATATCTATACATATGTGCGTGTGCTTTATTGATATATTTCTAGTACATATATATATATATATATATATATATATATATATGATATTTTGTTTTGCCTTTGCCTTGCTTTTATTGTCCATATTCTTTCATGTCTTATCACTTTAAGCTTCAAACATGCTTTTATGTTTTGATTCTTTAACCTTTGTCTATTCCTGAACAAAAAAGGGGAGAATGATAGGGGGAGAAATGGTATCTAATCCTATTATTATCGTATCTTAGTTTGGGGGAGATTTATCTTAGGAGGGAGACGTCTTTCTAAGTAGGTCATGTGTTTGATAAAGGGGAGAATTAACTTAGGGGGAGTAATTTAATTAATTGCATTTTATATTTTGATATTCCCTATGCATTTGATGAGTTTGCTTAAGTGTGCAGGTATTCTTCTAAAGCGGCATCTGTAAAGGCAAAGTGTTTAATCCTTGGGTTGAGTCAAGTTATGGGTGGGATATTGTTATGTATTGAGTCTAGTAGAGCTTGACGGCCCTTTAGGATTTTTGTTTTGGTTTTTTGTCCGGGAGTAGACAAAGGGGGAGATTTGTAAGGACACAAATTTCCAATTGAGTCCATGTATCATGTTGGATCAATTCCGGACAATAAAAACATTTATTCATAGGATAGTATGTCATTGTAATACTCTCAAGCCTATGAAGTGTTTGTTAACGTAGCGGCAAAGAGTATAAAGCTTCATCAAATGTGCAGGTTTGCATGCCTCGTTTCTACGTCATCAACTATGGTTCCATGCTCCCAAGGTATGAATGCAATTATATTTATATAGAAGCTTGGAACAATATTTATTGGGTGTTAGGTTTAATAAAAACTGTGTTTTACTGTCAGAAAAATTTAATTAGAACTTTAAATTAAAGTATATAAAGTTTCTGGGCCAAAATCGAATTTTAACAAAATTCTGGAAGTCGTTCAAAATGTTGTTCGAACGAGTTTTTCGTTCGAACCAGGTTTCGTTTGAACGAGTTTGCCAACGAGTCTAAAATGGTCCGTCGTTCGAAATGTCGTTCGAACGAGATAGTTCGTTCTAACGAGGTTTCCAACGAGATTCCAATGAAGTCCATACTGGTGTGTCGTTATAAGTCTCGTTCGAACGAGAGTTCGTTCGAACGAAATGTCGTTCGAACGAACTGCCAGGCTGGAACAATTTTTGGCAGTTTATTGGCAATTTTTACCCACTTTCCCCACTTGTTTTGTAACTATCATTTTCAGACTTTATGAAGGACGGGAAACACATTTTCCATCTTAACTTTTCCAAGATATTTCCATCTCTTAGAGAGTGTTTGAGAGAAAAAATGGTTTAGGAAAATGTTCATGTTTTGAGTGTTATTTTTCAAAGAGAAAATTCTTCACACTCTAGTTTACACCCAATTGAGTTTATCCAAGTTCACTTATATACATATCAATTGCTTGGAGTTTTGGCACCGGTTTTTCTCCACCGAATTCAAGAAGAGAAGTTTTGGTTTGCTTCTATATCCATCAAAGAAGAAGAAGTTTTGTTGCGATTTTACCCACTTGGAGAAAGGCTCCTTGCTCGGGTGACGGTGACCATAGAAAGCCCCATCGGTGGATTCCGAGATTGCGGTGGAGCTCCGTGATTGTCCGCTAGGAAGACGTGTCTACAAGAAGAAGCATCAAGGCTTGAGAGGGTTCGAGTTGAGGAAGTAAGTCTTTTGTCTTGTAATTGTAAAATCCATATCTAGTGGACTTGTGGCTAGGGCCGTCCGAGGTTTTTTTCTCGTCTTGGGTTTTTCCTCGTACATCGCGGCGTAGTGTGATATTATTTATTTTATCTTGCTTAAATCACGTAGAACGCATGCTTAGAATAATTCAAGATAAAATTCGGTTTAAATTGTCACACTCATTTATTTTGGTGCTTAATTAAATATTGGGTAAAGTTTGTTTTATTCAAGTCTTTTGCTAAAATTTGGTTTCGCCTAACTTTGTTGAAATTGATAATTATGACTTAGGCAAATTCTAGGACTTGGATTAATAAATCGGTTTAAGTGAATATATTAATTTCACTTCACTTGGTTTATGAAGTTTTAATTTTTTTTTTAAGAAATTAAAACTTGTTGTTTGTTGATTTTGAAAAGTTGAACCATTCCAACGCTTCCGCATCGAACTTAGTCAAAAAGGAAATAAATTGGTCTTTCAGTTAACCTGAAAGCGAAATAAGCCGTACAGATCCTATGGACACTAGAACCTGATGCTCTGATACCACCTGTGACACCCCGCCTAATTAAATACCGGGCGATCACTCCTTTATTAAATTAATTCAAGGTGGACAGTTGGTTCATTCTCAGCATCACTGTCGAAAAATAAATTTTCCAATTTAACACCCTATTTAATTAAGCAAAGTGTCAAAATCATTTTTTTTAAACATTACTTTCCAAATTTTACTTAAAGAAAAATTTGTTATTTAATTATTTACAACATTCAATAAGTAAGAATCACACCACAATAATTCTGCAACATAGTTCAAATAAATTTAAAACATTCAACATCCAAGATCCCAACGTTTAAAATTTAAAGTAAAACATTCACGCTGAATAATCGCAAAGAACAGTACTAGAAATAAACTGAAATACAATCGTCCCAATAAAACAGATAAATAGTGGAGAGGGAGACACATGCCACAAAGTCTGAGAATGATAGGAATGGAATCAAGTAGATGAAATCGCCTAATCAAGTGGCCTGCAACTCCCACCTAAGCTGCAGTACGTATCTTCCAAGAGATCCTAAGCAAGACGCCCCTGTGGCTGGGCACGTGTAATATATACATATATATACAAGAGAGAAAGAGAAATAAAAATGGGTCAGAGCCCGATAGTGTGTATGATTTAAAATTCGTTTAGCAAGTATTTAAATTGATACAGGCCAATGCAACAACATATTAGTGCGACACTCTCTTGAGAAATTCTCACCTCTTTTCTAATATGCATGCCTGTCGTACTAACCTTCCCAATGGATTATCTATCATATATTGTACTAATCTCCCCCAACGATTCATCTTATCTTAGGTTATTCGTAAGATTTAAAACTGAACAACACGATTATTTAAAATGTAATATTTCAAATTGTAACTAAAGTTCTCATTTTAACTTTATTAATCAATAAAGTTTTCCCGTGTCATATTATACTTTCTCAAAACAAGTATTTACAATTTGAGCCATCAACCATGTCCTACTTACCAAATCACAGTAGGCAGATCCAAAATTCAGAATTCCATATATATATTACCTACTCGTACAATATATATATTATAACAGCACCCCAAATAAAACTATGGTGCGGGCATACTCTACTATCCAAACCCCACATCGCTCATATTAAGGGGAACACAAATTCGGAATCACTCACGAATTGTATTAACACATATTACCGATATTCAATATATTACTTTGCTCATTAGTAATATTTAACAAATATTATATATTACTAACTCTCGTCACGTTAATAATTATAACAAAATTAATTTCCGGATTTATGTTAAATAATTATTTCACATTAAATTGTATAAATCCCCAAATTAATATAGCATAAAAATACGGGGTATTACAGTGACATGTGTCCTCGTTATAAGTAGAAAGAGAGGTCAGCATGATATATATATATATATATATATATATATATATCGTCCAGAGGGATTGATGTCGGCTCAATTAATATTATGCTTGGCCCTACCAATTCATTAAACATCTCGTTACTATTAATACGACGTTAATAAACAATGTGAATATACTCCATCATTGCCTACCTCAATCCATGTTATACACATCGAGGAATATCAGTAGTCACGTTTATCTTATTTGTATACGTGAAGATGCTACTCACTACACCACCTTTATTGTGTAATAAACTTGTCATTATCTGCCCCACATAATGTAAATAGTGTAACTGCCTGACCTATAAAGGCATTTAACATGTCCTATAATATTCTATCTCTAATAATTGCCTATAAATAGCCCTTAATCCAACAATATAGGGGATAAAAAATTATTCTACTAAATGACTATAACAAACCCTAGGGAGAAGACTCATAGACCTTGTATTCATAACTTTCATGGCTATTGCCCAGTAATATACAGAGAATTAATACTGCACCTATGGATGTAAGGACCATATTGTACTAAACCTCATATATCACTCTTTCTTTCTTTGTCTCCCATCTCATTCTGCTCCTCCCGATTTAGCAAGTCTGTTTTTATAATTTCCATATTTTTTATTGTTTATCATTGGGATTTATAGGGTAAAATAGTTGATTTATAGACCAATTTTAGATGATATGAAATTGGTTCGATTTGTGCAAAACTCAACAAGCCATTGATGTTTCCTACCATTTTCTGTCCTGAAAGACTTCCCCCCATTTTTTTCTAATAATTTTCTTTCATGTTCCATGAGATGGGTGATAACCCTGAGAGTATCCATGCAGGTGAGGCACATCAACCCTCCATGCCTGTGGGGATGGGTCACATGTAGGGAATTTTTATGTCCCTAGAAAATGGTTAGGATGAAATATTATAAAGGATTAAGTACTTGATGCAGATGCTCCAGGCTGGACAAAGTCAATCTTGTGCGGATACCATTACCCTGCTCAAAAGAGAAACCTCAGAATGTAGAGATCGAATTCTACCTCTAGACCCTATAAATAGGAGTCTTGCTTATATAACACAAGCTCTCAAAAACCGTAGGAGGTTAAACCTAGGGTCATGTGATGAAATGACGGCATCCATTCATTCTGGGTCACGAGAGGATAATTCATATGGCCCTTGGGACCCCTTCGTCCCTTAGATCAACTGGCTATGAAGACGAATAATCCTTCTCATAGGACAGGCCCACTGTACTAAAATGTCTGAGTAGAGGGTCATCATTTGAATGTGTAGTTCCAAGTAAGATAAGGGACCAATATCTAGTAGGTTCTATATAGAGTAATGAGTGATGGTAAGAATCTGGTTAGTCTATTACTAGGGGAAAAAAATTCTTGGCCAAGTCACAAACACACATATGAAGATTGGCCCAAGTCAAGTAGACTTCTCAGGAAGAGTGCTAATCTTAAAGTCGAGGATGAACAGTAAAGACAATTGCAGTTATGGCTAAGTAGGAGGACCCTCACTAAAAGGGATTCGTCTAGGAATTGGAGGACCTTTTGAGAAAAATGAAGAGATCTAAGACCCCGCTGCATGGTGACTTTATGAAGGGATCTCCCTTTGCCACAATGAGTGTGGGTTTTTGACACTATTAAAATTCAAAATTTGATAATTACGCCAATATATGATGGCAAAAATGATCACATATTACATGGAGAGGAGTATCAAGCCGCCACTGATATCTACTCAATTCTGGATGAAATTCATTGCCAAGAATTCTCCTACACGATCACTGAATCAACCTAAATCTGGAATAAAGATCTGCTATACGGGAAAATCTCCAGTTTTAATACATGGTCGAGCTCTTTGCGTGTAATTTGTGTTTTTAATAGAAGCTAGGTAAGAGAGTTTCCCATTTACTCAATGTACGGTAAATGTTCAACGAGGTGATGTGCAAATTTATTTTTCACTTCAAGAAAGAGAAGTTGGATGTTGTGGATTATAATAAGAAAAATTCCATAACCATGCTGATGAGCATGATATAGAAGGGAAAGCAATTTGGGCGATGGATAAATAGACATCAATTCCAATTATGAAACTCTTAGCCAAGTCAGGTAAAATCATGAAGGCCGAGGAGGCCATAGCGGCGAAAGAATTGGATCACCCAAAGGCTGCCTCCTATAAGAACAACAAAATGAAGGATCAGAAAGAAATGAATATTGACAAAAAGATAAAGTACAATGATACACCACTTTTAAAATTAGCATCCATCACATCCTTAAGGAGAGTAGAGGAAATAAAGACCTGAGGTGGCCCGAGAAGTTAAAAGTCCAAGCACATCTTGGAGACAAAAGGAAGTATTATGAGTTTCACAAGGACTCGACCATTACACGGATAGCCTCATTACCCTCGAAAATGAATTTGAGAACTTAAAAAAAAAGAAGGAATCTATATAAGTACATGGATAAACATGGACATGCAGATCCAAATGAATAACGTAATGTCATAAGATGTTTAGAATCTGCCTATAAGAAAGTAGACATGAAGAATAGGGGATGTGATGATTATTTTAAGGACGATCGGGATCTTTGATCTACCAAAGAAGCCCAAAGAGCATGTCCATGAGGGAAAGATGATATCCTTTGGATGCCATTTTATCATTTGTAGCGATGCTAGAGAAGGAGAAGAACTTGATAAAAGGAATTACTTCCATAATAAGGTAAAGGCTTATGCTCACATCAGGATGATCAACCTGACGAGCATCGTGGATACTCGTCTAAGGAAGGTAAATATAGATATACTTATCATTGGTTTTTATAGAGAGATTTGTTTGGTGTTTTATACCCTCATGATGGACCACTAGTCGTTACCATGATGGTGTATGAAAGCAAGGTGACTAGGGTCCTCATCGATAATGGCAGCTTAACAAACGTGATGTTTTACAATTGCTTCAGAAGCCTGAGACTTCGAGACAGTAACCTATAATAGAAGGTGCACCCTTGAGACTTCAGAAGCCACAGATCAATTTTTTGGGAGAGAAAGTGCACCCCTTAGGGACAGTCGAGTTGGGGGTTATAATAGGAACCTGGCAAGCATGCCGAATGAAAAATTTATGTTTCTTCATCCGAGATGAAAATTGTTCTCTTAGTGTATAGCAACATTACCGACTGAGTAGGGCCAAAAAAGTTTGAGGTCATACCTTATATAGTTTAGCAGTACATAAATATCCCTACTCATCATAGGGTTGGTATGGTCAAGGAGAACCAAGTGCAGGCTAGAAAATGATACTAAACCTCGGCCAACCAGGAAGATAAGAGGAAGCTAACTACTACCTACGAGATCAAAATCATAGATTCAAGAGATAAAGAGAAGTCAATCAAGGAGAAGGTAGTCAAAAAGATCTAGTCCATAGTTATTGATTATGAATACCTGAGAAAACTGTTCAGATTGACTCATCTCTGGAGCCCAAATTTGAAAAAGATCTGGTGAATTTTCTAAGAAATTGAAAAAGTGTGTTTTCCTGAAGTTATGAAGACATGCCTAGAATCAATCCATATTTGATATATCATGAGTAAAGTATGATGAAAGTGGATACTCCAGTTAAATAGAGGCTATATCACCCACCCCGCTGCTTTGACCATACTCGAGTGATTTGTTGAGCTTGTATGAACCAATTGGGCTCTAGGCCCCGTATGATGAATTCTTGATCGAGTTTGGGTAATGTAGTGGCTTTGATGATTAAACATAATATTGGGAAAAACTCGGGTCTTTCGGATGACATCTGATGTCCTTCCAATGAAATTGGAATCTCATTCAAACGACATTCTAACGACCATCTAATGAGACCCCACTGTGTAAGACTGACCGATTACAACCTCGTTCGAAGTACTTTTGAATGAGATGCCTCTCTTATTTGAACGAGTGGTAGTCTAGTTTGAAAAAAATAGGAGTTTTTGTTCAAATGAGATCCATTCTCATTTCAATGAGACATTCAGATACGAATTTCTGTGGTTTCGAAAGTGGTGTCAAAATGTGGACCATTGGATGAAGACACGAGTCATTTTCTTAAGGTAGTAGATCAAATCATGAATAGGGTTTGGGGGCATTAAGGGATTTTGTCGCAATGTTTTGGGTGTATTTAAATGTAGGTTTGACCCATTTTGGGGCATCTAAATCATATTTTCCCCTCTCTCTAGCTTTGAGAGCTTCCCCAACCGCCACCACTTCCTACCACCCTAGCAACACCACCTCTCCACCGTAAACCACCATCTCCACCTAATATTCTGCCACATTTGAGCCTATAAAACCCACCCACACCATTTATTAGTTACGATGTAAATTTATGGAGTTTTTTTTGGTGGGGGGTGCGGATGGGGGGTTGGAAGGAGGAATTTGGAAGATTAAGGGAGTTTGAAGGGGGTGTTGCTTCGATCTTTCATGGAGACAAGCTTATCTGAGCTACACAACCTCTTTCAGGCCACTGAGGAGGTGGGATGTTGCCATCGTCTTCTATATTTCATCCAACCATTGTTAGATCTTTTTTGAGGTGAGAAAACTCTACTCTTTGCTTAAAACTCTATTTTTCCACAAGATTGCTCTTGTAGGAGTAGGGTGCGTGTATGGTTTAAAGAGGGTGTTTGTCATGATTTTGGGTAAATGGATTTCAAAAATATTTAAAAAGGTATTTCAAGAATGTTAAGTAAATGATAAATTTTAAGAAAACTTGGTGTTATACATATTACGGAATAAAACATTTTTAAAAAATGTTTTTTTTTGTGAAATAAATTTTATGAATAAATGTCTTAAAGTCTTCTTATAAAGTTTGGGATTTTCATTAAAATTTTCATTTATTTATGTTTTGGAATATCAAAAATGTATTTACTCTTGAAAAACATGTTGTTACAAATGTTATGAAATTTCTTGAATTAGTCATGTGTTAAAACTCATTTTCTTGGATCTTTGGACTTAAAATCCCTCTTCCCATGTGTAAAAACTTGAAATAATTTGATGGTATGTATATAAACAAGTTTAATGGAGGTTTTAATGAGTTTTAACTTGGAATAATGGAAATAGAAATTTCTTCCTTTATAGTGTGTTAAAAGGTGTAGAATGTGACAACTGGATATTTTAAGAATTCATGTCGAAATAAAGAAAAAATGGCATTTCTCGTAAAGTAGTCTTCAAAATGCCAAAAGGGTGTTCTTAGTAAATAAAGTAATGAAATAAAGATATTTCCAACATGTAAAGAATATTTATCCGAAGTGTGTAAATAAGTATTAATTAGTTAAAAACATTTGAAAAGTTGATGTGTATAATTTAATAATGTTTTGGGGAAAATAAAACCCGTGAAAGTGAATAAAAATGTAAGATGAAAACAAATGGGTAAAATGATAATTTTAATAAAGAAGAATATTTTTCTAAAATAAAGAGCTAAATTAAAGTGATTTTGGAATAAAATAACCGTAAGTGTGTAAAGGATAAGAAATCATGATTTTGAAATGTAACATAAGGTGGGGTGAAACCCAGAGTTTTTGACTTCGGCTAGTAAAAAGTAGAATAGTTTGGACACTTGAAAAATGTTAAAAAACATTAATACGGACTCTGATGACATCGAGAATAATTAGGATGGGCCCAGTTCCCTAGGGTGGAAGACCCGAAATCACTTGTTAGAGCATATGGTAGCATAACTGGCAGTATGGAGCCCATTAAATTATGCGAATATTTGAAGGATTTCGAGAAAAGATAATAAGAAAAGTGGAACATATAAATAAATGGGTTATGTGGTGAATATAAAAAAAGACAACCTAACTTGAGTGCAATTGAGAAATATTCCGGTTGAAAGCAAACGTGGGCAAATAATGTGAGAAATTAGCTAACGTCCATGAAATAAAAGGAATCACAATGAAAATGGATTAAATGGATAATTAAGAAACGTAATGAGGTTCAATCCATAATTAACACAAAATTGTATATATGAAGTGTCTTAAGAAAAACTAAGTATTTTCTAAGATAGTGTGTGCGTATGTTGAAAGTTGATTTTCAAGGAAAATACTAAGGTAAATTGGGTATGAGTAAAAGGGTAATTTTGGTGAAAGAAATGATTTTCCTTAAACAAAGGTTATTTCTTTAAATTATTTAATATGGTGTGTTAAATACAGAGACGAATTTCAAGTAAAGTAAAAATGGGTTATTTTATAAGATTAAGGCGAATGAATCGGGATAAGTAACGTTTTTGAAAACACAACGGTATCATGCATAAAGTACACACACACACACACACACACACACACACATGTGTGTGTGTGTGTGTGTGTGTGTGTGTGTGTGGTTGTTGCATATGCACATAGACATAATGTGTTAGAGTCTCTTTTCTGCTATTCGATTCTATATTGCATTATGGTATTTTCCCACTAGGCATTGGGCTCATTTCCTCGTCTTTGTTATTGCAGGTTGGGTGAGGTTTCGTATTTTGAGCGCGTCGTATAGGTAAGTATCCTCTTTATTTTATCTTTATTGATCTGTATAGTTGGATTTCGGGGATGCTGCCCATGGGTCCCACATGTTATTTGATTTAAATTGGAATCACATGGTAAAAAAGTGAAATGTTAAGTAAATAAAAATGGACTAGCAACATTATATAGGTTGTTTCATTGCACTTCACACCTAATGCTCGGGTCGAATCAGGATGATCAAAGGTAACACATAAATCAGGGTCGGGGGCGTTACATATGGTATTAGATCTCTGGGTTCAAGTATCCTTTCGAGAGTGATGTGATCAAGTAGGAATTTGATCTTTGACCTCGATGTTGGTTTTGGGTCGATCATGCTGGATTGGTGATAATTTTAATTTTTGTTCATGACAGTTGAGTCAAGGAGACCATCAAGATGGGAAATTAATCTCCAAGTCACATGTGGCAAAGTTAGTTTCCATTAATAGCTTCCGCACTTTTGATTTAGGGAAATATTAGTAAATTGCGAGTGTGTGTGGTAGACAATAGTAGCCACACCACGATTTTTAGTTTGAACTGTTTTTGTGTCAACCTTAGACTACGTGTGACGCAACTCAGAATGTGTCTCAGAAGTGCATACTCTTTAGGCTCAAGTGCAAGCCTGTCGCTCAAGTAATAATCTGACAAGTTGGGTATCGATGCTCAGGGAACTAAGACAACGAAGTTGTGACGACCGAAAAAGACGAAGGAATCCTAACTTTGACTCTAAAAAGAAAAGGAGAAAATAATTTGGTTTTGGGAATGATTAAACTAACTGTAATTATGAAATTATGAGAACATGCAATTACACTAAATTACCTAAAATATGATTGAAAGATGATTTAAAACTTTTGAACTAAGTGATGAGAAAACAGGACGGGAATACAGTCCCCCGACCCTAGTGAATTGGAGTTATAATATTAATCATAAATTTAACTGATTAAATTTGACCCAAAATTTACTACTCCCAAGCATTATGTATACGAGGTTCAAGCCCGCGTCATACCTAATCTGAGGGTGAGTAAATCGGTATCGCGATAGTAACACTCGAATTCATTCAAAATCGTCACGGTTACCCAGAGGGAAACGAGATATAAAGAACTACAATTGTTATGTTCCTACACAATACGGTCATATTCAATCATTAAATTCAGAGGATTAATGTTATACACGTACAATTAACACATCAGGTTGGGTTCATGTATCCCGACCTTAGAAAATCTAGCCTAGCATGATGAAAGTGCTGGAAATAGTGATTGATGTGCAGGAGTTCATGATTAATCTAAGAAAACTTGTAAATTGATGTAGAATAGAATTGAAAAGAAGAAATAACTCACTAATCTCACCCAAGAAGTAATTGCAGCAATTAATAAAACTGGTAATCAAATAATCTCTGAATGAATCTTCAATCTTTGAATTGAAATTGGAAATTTGTATCTAAACTAGGGTTTCTGGAAAAAGCGAGGAAAATTCTACTAATTATCCAAAATAACAATAAAATGGGTTTTTATACCCTCCAAGAATTCAGGAATTTCACCTGCACTAGGACTCTTTTAAGAGAAGATCAAATTTGTAAATCACAATAGCTGGACCGGTCCGGGCCTTATGAGGACCGGTCTGCCTCCATGGCGGATCGATTCTTTTTATTTTTGGGTGGACCGATCCGGTTGTGGACTGGTTCTTTTAATTTCTACCTTCTTCCGTTTGCTATTGATTCGGGGTGTACTGGAGTTTGGAAAAGCGGACCGATATGGGGTCGGGGCGAACCGATGTACCAATTTGACTTTTTTGCTCAACTTTGACTGCTCATATCTTTCGTTCCGAGACTCTGATTGATGTGTCGTTTAATTCTATGTGCTCGTGAATGAGATCTGTTCAACTTCTCTTTAGGTACCTCATCCGAGTTCCGAGTAGAAATTAGACTTTTGCCCTTGTGACGTTCCTTCCTTCTTCCTTGATTCTTTCGGTTTCCTTCTTCCATTTCTTCACATCAATTACCTGTAAAATCACTACGAAATACCAAAAACTCGGTGTACTAGTTAGGATCAATCAGTAGCAAGATTATGAGATAAAGTCAACTTAATTACGTTGTTCGAGGTGCTAAAAGTAACTAAATTAAGGGATAAATTAGGAAGAATTTATGCCTAATCAAACCCCCATAACATAGAACTATGCACTTCCCGAGCAATGTAAAAGAATCCTAGTAAGGCTCTATTCTTGAAAATATTTTATTGGGATAGAATACCTTTTTCGCGGGTGAGCGATTGCATTTAGCGTATGCAACAAGCCTTTAAACCCCTAGGTCACCCATGTAGGACGAGTTGTCTCTCGTGAGGGTTTGCAGAGAATATACCCATAAAATTCGACTCAAAGAAAATTCAAAATACACAGAAATTGTGCAATGCAAACTTTTTCAGAAAATATTCATCATCAAGTCATATTTATAAGTCTCAAATCGTAGTGTGTGTGTACGAAGTCGGAAATATAACCGCCAATTTCCACCGATTGATCATTATGTTACGTATCTAAAAATTCGTTTTGATTTCAAATTCTCACGGAATGCTCTCACAAACGAATCTCTCTGATTATGGCTATTCTCTCGGTATGCGTGATATAAAGAGTAAATGTAATGGATGCAAAGTCACGCATATAAGTAGAAATACGGAAATATCATGGTGAAAGGATCTCATCAACGGATTACGATTTTAAAAACGGGAACATTACCTCTTTTTCGAGCACTAAATCTCTTTTATTATCTTTTGGTGTATTAGCTCTCCATGCGGTAACCAATTTAGCAATTTAGACTCGGTTAGGACTTTTTCGGGTTGTAAGGTATATTGGGTAAAATGAAAGAAGTAGGGAAGGTTGTAATTGGAAAATAAATATGTGAGGTCCAATTGTGCTTTTTGCGGGCTATTGCTCATTTTTTCTTCTTTTTCTCTATTTTTTCTGTTTTTCACTTCTTTTCTTTTCTTGCTATTTGTGTTGAGCATATTTATTTTTTTCTTTCCCATTTTTATGCACTTTTTGGACTTAAATTCTGAATTTTTCCATTTTTCACAACTTCGGGCTTATTTGGGTTTTTCGGGTTATCAAACGAAAGGGACAATTTATTTGGCTCAATTTGGGTTACAAAAAGGGTGATTTTTCGCATCTTTTTTCGGCCAATATTTTTGGGTGACAAACGAGGGCCTACTTCATTGCCCAAAATGCCAATTGCATTACCATATGCGTTTTGAGATGAATTTAAGTTTAAAGATCAATTATGGCATGTTTTTCAAAGCAATATGACACACGTTTTTCATAACAGATCAAAATGAAAGGATTGAAATCCTCGACAACTTTTTTGGTGCTGAAAAGAACTTTGAGTTAACAATTAACTCAGATTGATTTAAAAACTCGCAAAAAGTGATAGGTTCGAATCTCACCGGGTTTGTTAATCTCCACACTTATTCGTTAAGTCGTCAATTTTTGCTCAATTTCCATCTTTGGTCAATTTTGGTTTTGTGTATGTTGATTTTTTACAACTTGAGACTTCAATGTTGACTTTTAATGATATTTTTAAAAATTTTGAATTCCAATTTTTATTTATTTTGAACAAAAATATTTTTGGGTTTTTCAAATTTTTTTGATTTTTTTGAAATTTCTAGGCATTTTTGAAAATTTGGGAAGTTTTAGAAATACGCACTTGTGACCCCCCCTAACTTAGACTTTTGCATTGTGCTCAAGCAAAAAGGACTAAAATCTAAATAAGGCAAAATAATAAGTGCGATAAATAAAATAAACAAATGGACAAAAAATGCAGTTTTTATTTCAAACAAGACTGTGGTACGATTACAAGGAAAAGCATACAAACTGTGAACAGTAAAAACAAATAAAAAGCTGCCAACACCACATCAAGCTTCACTGGGGCGGGGGATGGGAAGAACTGGGCGCGTCGGGGCCATAGGGGTTATGGTAATAGGATGGCAGTGGCTCATTAGGATCCCCTTGGTGTCGATAGATGTCCACTAGGAAGCGAAGAACTAAGTTCATGTCGCGACGGTAGTTGGCCACTAAGTTATCGAAGTTCATTTCAAGTGCCGACATGCAGTTTGATAGGTCGCTTCCCGCCCACTCAAAATATGGGTTGTCCTCCTCGTCCATCGACTCCTCATCCGGACCAATATCCCCAATCTTAAAATCCTCACCGACTGCCTCTTCTTCTTCCTCTCTCTCGCTCGGGGGAGCCTCTTCGTCACTATCACCTCCCCACCTAGCCCGTAGGACAGCTAGTTGTTTGGCGCTCTTGGTGTGGGTCCCTTGTCCAAAAGGACCGATAATATGACTATGATCGATCGGCGCCGCTATGACAGCATACTTAAGGATGGAAGTGATCAAACGGGCATAGGGAAGTGGGGGTGGTGCTCTTCTCATCCAAGGATCCGTTAATAATATTGGTGTATAAAGTGCGGCCCAAATGGATGGAAGTGTGGGGGTCAAATATGTGATAGGTCAAAGTGTCTTGCCAGGGCCACATGGCGGAATCGTTGGATGTTTGCAATATGTTGGCGTACATAATCTGAAATGTGAGGCGCGCCTTCTCGTTAAGGCGTCCAACAGTGACGGTTTGCCCCGTCCAAGCCACATTCGGTGCAATGCGGGCCATGACAATATCCTTATCGAATGGGGGGACGTTTCATGGATATGTGAATTCATGAACGTTCGGGACATCATACTCAGCCAACTTGGCCTTGAGACGGGCCAAAGAAAATGGGATGACATTTCCATCCACGTAAGCTTGGGCCTTGAATTGGCCTGTCTGAACTAAGGTGCCATAAAAGGATCGGACTTCGGTTGCCCAAACTGCTTCATAGGGTTTATTGAGGAATCGACACCAGCCCCGAGCCATGAATAGGGTGGTAACGGAGTTGGACAGCCCATCCCACTGGACAGCACGCTCCATATGGAGTTTACAACCCAAACTGGAAAACTAATTGCACCATCGCTCCTCTTGGCAGGAGCGGAACTCATCGTGACCGGAGGGTTGGATATCGGTGGAGTCATACTTGGTGGGGGCAACACGAGGAGCCATGGAAGCAAGAGGGATTTTTTCTTGGAAAACTAGAGAGGGAGAAGAGAGGATTTGAGTTGAAGGTGTGAAGAGAAGGGGAGGGATTTGTGTGCATTTATAAGGGGAGGGGTGAGTGGAGGGGTTGGAATCGGAGGGAAGGGGTTTGGAGGGAAAAGGGAGTGAATTTAGGAGGGAAATGTTGGGTTTGGGAGTTGGGAAGACGTATTGAAGGGAATGAATGGGATTGGGGAGAGGGGGGTGAATCTTGGTAAGGGGATAAGTCAGTTCTGCAGAACGCGGAACGGTTCGGGGTAGGGACAGACCGGTCCGGGTATTTTAATTTTAAAAATTCGACTAGCGGATCGGCCCTTTTTAAAATTTAAGGAACCAGTCCGGGGGTGGACCGGTTCGGCCTTAAATTAAAGGAACCGGTCCGGCCCAAGGCTTTTGGTCTGGATTTTTCTTGGTTTCGATCTCTCTTCTCTGAAATTTTTTACTTTCACAACATACTCCCTATCAATCTGGACTAAAACCCTCTCGATTTCATAGGTCAACGTCATTTGACTTAAAATTCTCGAAACATGAATGCTTTTCCCGAATGAAACCAAGTCCTATGGACTCTAACTACACACACGACTCTCACCCCATACGCGTCAGGGGTGCGACAACCTTGCTGTAATAGCTCACTCTACCACGTAAACGGGGTTCGATAACCAAACATTGTTGACTTCTTCTGCACACACCTCTAGATATGGCTTTAGGCGTTGTCCATTCACTTTGAATGTATTTCCCCCTTTTAAATTGTCTAATTCAATAGCTCCATGGGGGAAAACATTCTTCATGACGAACGAGCCAGACCATCTTGACCGCCACTTGCCCAGAAAAAGATGAAGCCGAGAGTTGTAGAGAAGAACTTTTTGCCCGGGAAGAAACTCTTTTCGTCGAATGATGCTATCATGAGCGATTTTCATCCTTTCTTTTGAAATTTTGTCATTCTCATATGCATCATTGCGTAGTTCTTCTAACTCATTCAATTGAAGCTTGCGGGCTTCACCGGCCTTGTCCATGGCATAATTCAATTGCTTAATCGCCCAATACGCCTTGTGTTCGAGCTCAATGGGAAGATGGCAAGGTTTTCCATACACAAAGCGAAAAGGGGACATGTCGAGTTAATTCTTATATGCAGTACGATAGGCCCGTAGCGAATCGTTCAATCTAAGTGACCAATCTTTCCGGGTAGGATTGATGGTCTTTTCAAGAATGTTCTTGATTTCCCGATTCTCTAGTTCGGCCCGCCCATTCCTTTGTGGGTGATAAGTCGTTCCAAACTTGTGAATGACACCATACTTTCTCATGAGCTTCGCGAATGGCCTATTGCAAAAGTGCATGCCATTATCACTAATTATCGCTTTCGGTGCATCGAAGCAGGAATGTATGTGTTCCTGGAGGAACTTTATCACCACTTTGTTGTCATTTATCTTGGTAGAAATAGCTTCCACCCATTTAAAAACGTAGTCTACCGCGATAAGGATGTACTGGAAACCAAATGACGGGGGGAAAGGGCCCATGAAGTCGATACCCCAATAGTCGAAGATCTCAATAATGAGTATAGGGGTAAGAGGCATCATGTCTCGTCGTGTAATGTCCCCCATACGTTGGCACCTATTTCAAGATTTGCATACAGCGTTCACATCCCGAAATATTGTGGGCTAATAGAGGCCATATTGCAGAATCTTTTTGACCGTCTTTTTTGTCAAAAAGTGGCCTCCACAAGCATCTGAATGACAAAACTGGATGACTTTCGAGATCTCGTCATCCGGTACGCATCATCGGATGATTTGGTCAGCGCAATATTTAAAAAGGAAGGGATCATCGTAAAAGAACATGTGCGACCAAGTGATAAACCTCTTCTTATCTTGCGATGTCTAGTCGGGAGGGATGGCTCCCGTGACAAGGTAGTTCACTATATCCGCAAACCAGGACAAAGAAGAGGTAGCAAAAAGTTTCTCATCTGGAAAGTATTCATCTATGGGTATGGGATCACTAGGTACGTCGGACGAAAGCCGTGATAAGTGGTCGGCAACGACATTTTCTAATCCTTTCTTATCTTTAATGGAGAGATTGAACTCTTGTAGGAGTAGGATCCACCTTATGAGGCGCGGCTTGGCATCTTTCTTTGCAAGTAGGTATTTCAAAGTCGCGTGGTCGGTGAAGCAAGTAATGGGAGAACCGATGAGATATGACCGAAATTTATTAAGGGCAAAGACTACCGCTAGCAACTCCTTCTCCGTGGTAGAGTAGTTGAGTTGAGGTCCAGTAAGGGTTCGGCTAGCGTAGTAGATGACATGAGCTTGCTTATATTTTTTTTGGCCCAAAATAGCCCCGATTGCATAATCGCTAGCATCACACATAAGTTCGAATGGTAAGGACCAATCCGAAATTGGCATGATGGGAGCGGACATAAGCCTGTTTTTCAATTTTTCAAAAGAGCTTTGGCATGCTTCCTTCCACTCGAATGGGGTGTCCTTCATGAAATGGTTTCTTAAGGGTCTAGCGATGGCACTAAAGTCCTTAATGAACCTTCGATAAAATCCCGCGTGGCCCAAGAATGAGCGCAAGTCCTTAACCAATTTTGGTGGGGGAAGATTAGCTATGACATCTATCTTTTCCCTATCAACTTCTATTTCCTTGGATGATACTATGTTGCCAAGAAATATTACCTCGGTGACCATGAAATGGCATTTCTCCCAATTCAGCACTAAGTTTTTTTCCACACACCGGGCGAGTACTTTTTCCATCTTTTCCAAACAATGATCGAAAGAGGTGCCAAAAATGCTAAAATTGTCCATGACCACCTCCAGTCCTCTCTCGACCATGTCGCTAAATACGCTCAACATGAACCTTTGAAAGGTCGCGGGTGCATCACACAAGCCAAATGGCATACCTTCGTAGGTAAATGTACCAAAAGGGCAAGTGAAGGTCGTCTTCTCCTGGTCAAGTACATCCACCTCAATTTGGTTATATCCGGAATAACCATGAAGGAAGCAGTAGTAAGGGTGGCCCGCTACTCTCTCAAGCATTTGATCGATAAATGGTAAGGGGAAATGGTCTTTCCTAGTTCCCGCATTGAGTTTTTGATAATCAATGCAAACACGCCACCTGGTGGTGGTACGTTGGGGAAGTAGCTCTCCCTTAGCATTATCAATCACAGTCATACCCAACTTCTTCAGGATGACTTGAATCGGGCTCACTCACTTGCTATCTGAGATTGGGTAGATAATCTCGGCATCCAACAATTTGATAATCTCGGTTCTCATAACTTCTTTCATGCAAGGATTTAGTCTTCTTTGCATTTCTCTAGAAGGCTTGGCATCCTCTTCGAGATGAATCTCGTGAGTGCAAATCAAAGGACTTATCCCCTTTAAATCAGCGATGCACCAACCAAAAGCACCTTGGTGCTTCCTCAGAATTTTCAACAATTCACCCTCCTGCTCTTCGTCTAGGCTAGAGGAGACAACAAACGAAATGTATCATCCTTTCTTAGGTATGCATATTTAATGTGGGAGGGGAGTTTCTTCAATTCAAGTGTTGAAAATTTTTTGCCGGAGGGAACCTTGCGGGTATCCCTCGGAGGTAACTCCTCGAATCTAGAAACCCAACTAACATCTCTCACGTCCTCGTCCGACGTGCTCTCATCGAGTAACTCTCTCAACTCCCCAACCTCCCTCTCGAAGTTGGTGTACGTCCCTTCACTCTCTTATCTCTCCGCTAAACAGGATCCTAAGGTGTCGCCACAATAATTCTCCTCAAAGTACTCCTATACTATCTCATCTATGAGGCCCACTGCGTGAAGATTATCTTCCTCCCCCGTATGTTGGGCTATGTGGAAGATGTTGGTTTTTAAGGTCATGTTCTCAAAAGTGAGTTTCATTCGCCCATTTCGAGTATTGATGATTGCGTTAGCCTTAGCTAATAATGGACACCCAAGGATGATAAGAACATGGTTGCTCAAGTTGAAGGAGGGCTACGTGTCCCAAACGACAAAGTCTATCGGGAAGTAGAAAGTATCAACTTGGATGATCACGTTCGTGACTATGCCTCATGGGATCTTCACTGTTCGATCCACTATTTGGAGAGTGACCTTTGTGGGCTTGAGGTCACCCAAGTCAAGTTTCCTATAGATGGAGTAAGGGAGGATATTTACGCTTGCTCCCAAGTCAAGTAAGGCTTTTTCAATTTTATTCTCTCCAATGATGCAGGATATGGTGGGTGCACCGGGATCTTTGAATTTAGGCCGGAGATCGTTTAGTAGAATGGAGCTCACGTTTTGTGCTAGAAAGACATTCTTCTTTACCTTCATCTTTCTCTTTACCGTCAATAAGTCCTTTATGACTTTTGCATAATCTGGAATTTTCTTAATGGCATCGAGGAAAGGTAAATTCATCTTTACCTGCTTTAGCACTTCTAGCACGTCTTCACGTGGGTTTCCTTTATGGGAGGGAATCAACCTTTGAGCAAACGGTGCCACGAAGGGTGGTTTCACTACCTTCTCTGGCTTACTAGCATCTTATTTGTCACTATCATTCAAGGGGACATCTTCGGCCTCTTTCGTGCCGGGTGAAATCTCCTTGTCTTTCATTGTGTTGTGTGGGGGAGGTGATAAATCAACGACTCTCCCACTACGAAGAGTGGTTATAGATTGACATTGCTCCTGATGTTCAGTGGAGGTGGATCTAACACTAGTTTGACCTTGGGGAGGTCTTTGGCCTTGGGAGGGAAACTTGCCCTTCTCTTGGACACTCAACGAGGATCTTATCTTTGACAGACTCATATTTATGTCGCCAATCAGATGATCATATTTGGCATTGGTTACGGTCTGGCTTGTGATGAATTGATTCGTGGTATCCTCGAGAGTTCTCCGTAGTGGCGGGATAGAACATCCTTGATGTGGTGTTGCTTGAACATGTCCTTGCATGTGTGGAGCTTGTTGAAAGTGTTATGGTGTAGGAGGGGAAACATGTGAAGGAGGGTTCATTACAGCATGTTGTTGCCCATAGCTAAAACTGGGATGGTTTTTCCCTGAAGGGTTGTATGAATTCCCGTGTGGGGCACCGAAATTTCCCTTAAATCCTCTTATACCACTAACTTGCTCCTGAAGCATTACTTTGTAGGTGGGTATCGTCGGGCATCCCTCAGTTGAATGACCTGCCTCACAAATTGCACACACCTTTTCGACGGGGTTTGGTACGGATCCTGCTGGTCCTTTTCCATATATCTCGCATAGGTCTCGAAATCCATATATGTCGTCGACAAAGTGGTGGTCACTTGACGATTTCAATTTTGAGCATTAGGATCAGAAGTATCCCAGGATTGGGTAGTCTCGACGACATACCTCAGGTGAAGCTCAGCATCATGGGCATCTAAATCGACAAACATACCACTTCCCATGGTTTCAATAAGTTGCTTGGAGTTAAGATTCAGCCCATTATAGAGAAAAGATATGATTTGCGCTGAATCAAATCCATGATGGAGGCATGAAGTAATTAACCCATTGAAACTCTCATAACATCGATGAAATGGATCATTTTCAAATTGTCTAAATGCTTGAATTTAAGCCTTTATGGAGATTCTTCGATGTGTTGGGAAGAACTTCTTAAGAAATCTCGATTGTAACTCGTTCTAAGATGGAATAGAGCTCGAAGGTAAAGACCATAGCAAGGTCTTAGCTTTATCCTTGAGAGAGAAAGGGAAGAGTTTGAGGCGTATCACCTCTTGGGTGAAAGTTTGATCATTGAGAGTATCGTACACGTCCTCAAATTCCCTAATATGGAGGTATGGATTTTCAAAATCCATATCGTGGTAATGCGGTAGCATCTGGATCATCCCATTCTTGAAATAGAATTGCCCGGCATTATACGGGAGTATAATGCATCCCGAAGTGACAGTGCGCTCGGGATATAAGAATTCTCTCAACGGGCGGTATGGGGGATCTTCCTCACCGGCGGGTGCACTACCATGTTGCAACATCTCTTCCTCACTTAACGACTTGGTGCTCTATCTTGGTGTGCTTGAAGTGTGCTCAGAGTTGTGTCCTAAGAAGGAAAACGGAGTGTTATTAGAGATTGAGTGTGATGGTGTGCAAGGTGGAATCCAGAATGGTGGGGCGTCAGGAGTGTGGGGACTATCCGGGTTATACTCAATGATTGGATTTTCGTGAATGTTGGTTGGAGTATTATGGGGTGTGGGAGTGAGTTCATAATTTTTCATTAATGGCTTGTGAGATATGATGGTGAATCTTTTTGTGTTTTTTTGAATTTTTTTTATGTTTTTTTGGACTTTTGGAAATTTTTGGTCAAAGTTTTGGATTGACTCGATCTAATCCTAAGTCTACCTAGCTTCCCGGAAACGGTGCAAAAAACTTGATGCAACTCAGAATGTGTCTCAGAAGTGCATACTCTCTAGGCTCAAGTGCAAGCCTGTCACTCAAGTAATAATCCGACAAGTTGGGTATCAATCGTCAGGGAACTAAGACAACGAAGTTGTGACGACGGTAAAAGACGAAGGAATCCTAACTTTGAATCTAAAAAGAAAAGGAGAAAATGATTTGGTTTTGGGAATGATTAAACTAACTGTAATTATTATAACATGCAATTACACTAAATTACCTAAAATATGATTGAAAGATGATTTAAAATTTTTGAACTAAGTGATGAGAAAACAGGACGGGAATACAGTCTCCCGACCATAGTGAATTGCAGTTATAACATTAATCATAAATTTAACTGATTAAATTTGACCCAAAATTTACTACTCCCAAGCATTATGTATATGAGGCTCAAGCCCGCATCATACCTAATCTGAGGACGAGTAAATCGGTATCGCGATAGTAACACTCGAATTGCATTCAAAATCGTCACGGTTACCCAGAGGGAAACGATATATAAAGAACTATAATGGTTATGTTCCTACGTAATACGGTCATATTCAATCATTAAATTCAGAGGATTAATGTTATACACGTACAATTAACACTTCAGGCTGGGTTCATGTATCCCGACCATAGAAAATCTAGCCTAGCATGATGAAAGTGCTGAAAACAGTGATTGATGTGCAGGAGTTCATGATTAATCTAAGGAAACTTGTAAATTGATGTAGAATAGAATTGAATAGAATAAATAACTCACTAATCTCACCCAAGCAGTAATTGTAGGAATTAATAAAACTGGTAATCAAATAAACTCTGAATGAATCTTCAATCTTTGAATTATAACTAGAAATTTGTATCTAATCTAGGGTTTCTAGAAAAAGAGAGGAAAATTCTACTAATTCTCCGTGAAAATATTAACAATAAAATGGGTTTTATACCCTCCAAAAATTCAGGAATTTTAGCTGCACTAGGACTCTTTTAAGAGAAGATCAGATTTACAAATCTCGATATCCGGACCGGTCCGGGCCTTAGGTGGACCGGTCTGCCTCCATGGTGGATCGGTTCTTTTTATTTTGGGGCGGACCGGTCTGGTGGTGGATCGGTTCTTTTACTTTCTTCCTTATTCAATTTTCTATCGATCCGGGGTGTACTGGAGTTTGGCAAAGCGAACCGATCCGGGGTAGGGGCAGATCGATCTGCCTATTTGACTTTTTACTCAATTTTGACTGCCCATATCTTTTGTTTCGGGACTTCGATTGAGGTGCCGTTTCTTGCTATGTGCTCGTGAATGAGATCTCTTCAACTTTTCTCTACGTACCTCATCCGATTTTCAAGTAGAAATTAGACTTTTTCCCTTGTGACGTTCCTTCCTTCTTCCTTGATTCTTTCAGTTTCCTTCTTCCATTTATTGAACTCAATTACCTATAAAATCACTACGAATACCAGAAACTCGGTGTACTCGTTAGGATTAGTCAGTAGCAAGATTATGAGATAAAGTCAACTCAATTACGTTGTTCGAGGTGCTAAAAGTAACTAAATCAAGGGATAAATTAGGAAGAATTTATGCCTAATCAATGTGAAAGGTAAATGAAGATGTTAATATGGGTGAATAACATTTATCGAGTTATAGACATGAGTTGTTTAAAGTAAACCATGGAAATTGTGACTAGGGTGCCATGTCTAAATGACATTGCTTTTTTTTAATAAGGACGCTTGAAGCTCATTGGTTAGGTACTTATGGGTAATTAGTAATGATGGTGTGATAGGGAGCACTTGATCCTTGGGGTAGTATCATATCATAAGCATTTTATAACTCAGTGAACACGTAGAATTGTATCGGTCATTAGTTGAGGATGTGTACGGAATCTAAGTCGATATGATACTACCACTGTAAGTATGTGCCCCTGTAATTCTGGGTTAAAAGATGTGTCTCGTAAGCTATGATGAGTGTTACAAGTTATTGGTGGTGAGTGTGTTACATGTGTAACAATGATGACTTAAAGTGATGTAGGAGTGAACCCCAAATAGTCTTCCATGATGTGATTATAGAGAGTAAGATTCAAGTTTTAAGGAATAGGATCCCTTATGACGCCAATGGTGAGAACTTACAGCCTTATAGGTTGTACACAACATCATATAGCTTGCCTTAATCCTTAGTAGTGTCAGTTGGTGATTTCATACGTGGTTTATGACATCAAGAATCTAGAAGGAATTTTTTAGGTTAGAGTTGTACCGTAGTTCAAATAAAAAGGGAACTAAGATTTTTATCTAAATGCCATAGTCGTTCAAGTGGCCTCTGATATGACTGAATGTGCTGTGGTTTAGGTGTAAATAAGAGTTAATGAAGTCTTGGAGTGTTTGTGGGACTGATTGTATGTGTTGTCATCAGGAATAGAGATCAACTTGATGTAACTCCTCGAGGTATTAAATAATTAAAGTGCGCCATGTGTAAAAGCTTGTGGACTAGTTTCTTCGCGAGTACTTAATAGTCATAATGTGGATATCAAAAAATTTGTAGAGCGTGCTTGTGATGAGAGTAAAATAGGAGACAAAATCTTGTTGGTTTTTTAATAAATTTTACGAGAGGTAGGCTTAGTGTCCTTAGGGTATAGTTAAGTTAACACCAGTATTCTTGTGATGATTGTGTTGAGGGTAAAGTAATGATATCAGGTTATTCGGTCAAATTTTAAGTAGTCGAATCATGTAGTTCTTGGAGATATCATCTAATTTGAGATAAGTAGGTGAGGCCACCATCTAAGGGCAACTGAGGATTAGTGCCTCGGTTGGACAAGATGCTCATTTACCTTAAAATGACTAGTGTCAAGATATTTTCAAAACATTTCAAAATGATTACTTTGGATCTAACCCATGTCAAGATATTTTCAAAACATTTTGGGTGTCTAACCAGGTGGATGCCCAGCTTAGAGATCCTATCCAGTGACATGTAGTTCCAGTAGTGTGGAGGCTTGCTGGATATTTTCTTAGACGCTTAAGCTCGTTATTTATAGATACGATATTTAATTATCAGTTCATATGAGCGTGTTGCCTTCAAACTATTTATGTATTTCAGTTATGCATCACATTGTATTCAAATTTTAATTAATTATTTCAGATTGTGGTTGGATTGTTTTAAATAGAGAATCAATGGTTTATTCGGTCTCCTTTATTTAATTATTTATATATGTCGTGGGATTGTTAAAATTTGTTTCATGTGTCATTAGTTTAATTGATTTCAACTATTATTACATGCGTTAATAATAAAAGATAAAATTGACACCAGCTTAATTTGACATAGATGATTAGTAAATAAAATATTTTCTACAGTGATGCTAAGAATGAACCCATTAATGATTCCGATAATTTAATAATGGACTGATCACCCAAGATAAAATAGGCGGGGTGTCACAACTTCCCCTTGAGGAGCGTATGGTGATATTTAAAAAAATTAGGATTTTGATGATTTAACCTTGGAGGATTTCTATGCCATAGAATAAGATGTTAGAAACATGATGAATATAAGGAATTGGTCAATTTTTAGTTTGGGGGATGAAATTTCCTAAATAGGGAAGAATGCATCATCTGCCCTGCGATGTTGACCGTACATGAGTGATTCGCTGACCTTGTTTAAATCAATTGGGCTTTAGACCCCATATGGTGAATTATGGGTCGAGTTTGGGTAATGTAGTGTCCCTGATGCAACTAATTGGAAGAAGAATAGGCTTAAACATAATTATGGGTCAAGGTAGATCGAATGACATCTGAAGTTGTTTGATTGAGATTGAAATCTCGTTACAACGGTGTTCTAACAACCATCTAAAGAGACCCCACTGTAAAGGACTGGACACCCTCATTAGAACATTGTTCGAATTACTTTCGAACGAAATGTCTTTCTCGTTTAAACGAGTGGCAGTAGATTTTGAATGAAATAGGAGTTCTCATTCGAACGAGATCCATTCGCGTTCAAACAAGAAGTTCAGATATGGATTTCTGTAGTTTGGAAAATGATGTCAAAATGTGGACCATTGGATGAAGACACATGTTGTGTTCTCAGTGTAGCAAATCAACTCTTGAATAAAGTTTAGTGGATTTTTAGAGATTTTTCCTGAAATGTTTCGAGGTATTTAAGTGTATGTTTATCCCATTTTGGGGCATCTAAATAATATTTTTTTTCTTCTCTCTATCCTTGAGATCTTCCCCACGACCTCCTACAACCCTAGAACCACCACCTCTCCACCCTAAACCACTATATTCACCTCATATTACACAGTATTTAAGCCTATAAGACCCACCCACGCCATTTACATGTTGTAAATTTATGGAGAGTTGCTGGGGGGTGGGGGGGGGTTGGAAGAAGAAAAACAAGGGATTAAGGGAGTTTAAAAGGGGTCTTTCTTGGAGCTTTCATGGATACAAGATTGGGGGAGCTAGGCAACATCTTTAAGGAACCTTAAGAGGAGGGAGGTTTCCATCTTCTTCTACATTTCATCCTATTATTTTTGGATCTTCTTTGAGGTGGGAAAACTCTACTCTTTGATTAAAACTCTATTTTTCCATAGGATTGGTCTTGTAGTTGATTAGTATGAGTAGGATGCATGTATTGTTTAAAGAGGATATTTTTCATGATTTTGGGTAAATGGATTAAAAAGGGATTTCAAGTATGTTAAGTAAATGATATATTCCAATACATCCCGGTGTTAAACATTTTATGGAATAAAATTATTTGAAATTAATGTTTATTTTCTTAAACATATTTTATGAGCAAATGTTTTAATGTTTTCGTGTACAGTTTGGGATTTTCACAAAAATAGGTATTTGTTAAAGTTGTGGAAGATCAAGAATGTCTTTAGTCTTGAAAAGCATGTTGTTACAAATGTTATGAAATTTCTTAATAACTCATGCGTTAAACTCATTTTCTTGGATCTTTGAACTTATAATCCCTTATCCCATGTGTATAAACTTGTAGTAATTTGATGATAGGCATGTAAAGAAGTTTAATGGCTATTTTAATTAGTTTTAACTTGGAATAAGGGAATTCAAAATTTCATCATTTAAAGTGTGTTAAAGAAAATGTTAGAAATGGATATTTCAAGACTACATGTGGAAATAGACGAAAATTGGCATTTCTTGTAAATAAATCTTCAAAATGCCCAAGGGGTGTTCTTAGTAGTGTTATGAAATACGGAGATGTCCAACTTGTAAAGTATGTTTCTCCGAAGTGTTACAAGAACTTAAATGAGCTAAAAACATTTTAAAAGTTGGTGTGCATAACTCAATAAATTTGTTTCAGAAAATAGCATTTGTGAAAATGCAAAAAATACATGTTTGAAAATAAATGGAAAAAATAGTCATCTTACATAAAGAGGAACATTTTTATGGAATAAAAATATTGGAAATAGAGTTAGACAAATATTTGTAAATGAAAGTGACTTAGGAATAAAATCAACGTAAGTGTGTAAAAGACAAGAAATGATGATTTTAAAGTATAACACGAGGTGGGGTGAAACCCCCATTTTTGGCTTCGGTAGATAATAAGAGGAATTATGTGGACATTTGAAAAATGTTAAAACACATTAATACCGACTCACATGACAACGGGAAAAATTAAGAAGGCCCCAAAGCCCTGAGGTGAAAGAACTAAAATCATTGGCTGGAGCATCTGATACACTAGAAGGCGATGTGAAGCCTATTAATGTATGCATATATCTGGAGGTTTTTGAGAAATGATAATAAGAAAATGGAACATATTAAGAAATGGGTTGTGAGGTGAATATAAGAAAAGACGACCTAACTTCAGTGAAATTAATAAATGTTCCAGTCAAAAGATAATGTGGGGAAGTAATGTGAGAAATTTTCTAACGTTCATGGAATAAAAGGAATTGTAAAGTAAATTGATTAATGGGTAATTAAGGAACGTAATGAGGTTTAACCCATAATTAACACATGAGTGTGTTTATGAAAGTTTTTAAGGAAATATAAGTATTTTCTAACATGATGTGGGCATGTGTTGAAAGGTGATTTTCAAGGAAAATACTTAGGTAAATTGGTTATGGGTAAAAGGGTAGTTTCAGTGAAAGAAATGCTTTTCCTTAAACAAAGGTTATTTGTTTAAAGTATTTAATTGGGTGTGTTAAATCAAAAGATGAATGTCAAGTCAAGTAAAAAGGGGTTCTTTTATAAGATTAAGAGGAATCAATGAGGTAGTTGCATGTGCACGTAAACATAACTTGTTACAGTCTCTTTTCCGCCAATCGATTTTATGTTGCATTATTATATTTCCCACAGACCATTCAAATCAGTTCCTCATCTTTGTTACGGTAGGTTGGGTGTGTTTCCGTATTTTGTTAGTGTCGTTCACCTAAGTTTCGTTTTTATTTTACATTAGAATCTCTGTATACTTGGATTCTGGGGTCTTTACCCATGGGTCCCTCACGTAGTTTGATTTAAATTGGAATCACATTTTAAACAAGTGAAATGTTAATTGAATAAAAATAGAGTAGCAACGTTATATAGGTTGTTTCATTGCCCTTCCCTCGTAATGCTCGCGGCAGACTGGGCTGACCATGAGTAACCCATAAATTCGGGCGGGGGTGTTAGAGAAGAGGCAAGTGTTTAATCATGAGAAGGATTTGGTTGTACAAGTGGAAATCTATAAATTATAGAAGGCCAATATCATAGAGGATGCCAGATATCCAAAGTTACTCTCCAACATGGTGACTATTTTAAGGAAGAATAACTAATGGAGAATGTGTGTAAATTTCACTGATTTAAACAAAGAATGTCCCAAATATCATTACTCACTACCCAGGATTGTCCCGTTAGTCGATACCACCTCGAGACACGAGCTACTCAGATTCTTATCACACTAATTTTAAAGATTTTAAAAACATTTTAATATTTTCAGAATTTTTAAATATATATTAATATTTTCAAAATTTATTCCATGTTTTTTTTATATCTTTGTAAAATCACTGGGTATAATCAGATTAAAATAAAGTGGGAGGATGGGGAGAAAACATAAGTCATCACCCGTAGGGCTACTTAATGCTAACAAGCCATGCCTTTCGATTTAAAAAATGCAAGAGTAACATATCAGAGGCTATTGAATAACGTGTTTGAAGAGGATATTGAAAAGAATATGGATGTGTATGTTGATGACATGCACACAAAGAGTAAAAAGGCTATCGAACACATCAAACACTTGTTGCAGACCTTCCATCACTTAAAGAAACATCAGATGAAGCTTAACTTAATGAACTGTGCCTTCGGGGTGAAGGAAGGAATGTTCATAGACTTTATCATCAAATATATCAGAATAGAGTCTAATCTTGAGAAAATATAAGCGTTGTGTAGTATGCAGTCCCCAATAACTAAGAAGGAAGTGCAAAAAGTAACAGGACGCATGGAAGCACTTAATGGTTTGTTTTTAGAGCCGTGGATAAATGTCCTCCTTTCTATAAAATGTTAAGAAAAACATTCGAACGGAATGACGAATACGAAACGGCACCCCTTCTTTAAAGTGTTAAGAAAAAATTATGAATGAAATGACGAATACAAAATTGCATTACTATTAAGGATAATTTATGGGACAAACTCTATATATATTTGGTCGTTTCAGAATTTGTAGTCAAATCGGGTCAGGAATGATAGGAAGAAGGAGTACAGAGACATATTTTCTACACTAGAAAAGCATATCGGGGATCAAAAATTCAATGTCCCAAGATGGAAACTTACATTGACACTAACCAAAGCGTCCAAGGGAAAGAAGCCTTATTTCGAGGTAGGCTGATGGCTTGAGAAGTGGATCTTAGAGAATATGATATCAATATGAACCGATGATGATGATCAAAGAGTAAGCTATGGTAGATTTTATTGTCGAATTCACCTATGAGGAACAAATCGTCGAGCAGATTTCTTTAGATCAGCCATCATGGAAAATAAGACTTCTAAAGAAGTGAGCTCAGCTATTAATCAAACTGAGCTAAAAAATTTTAAAGTTAGCTAACGAATCAAACCTAATGAGCAGACTCCTGTGAGAGATAGCTCACCCACTCGATTATCTGACAAGAGTAAGGATGTTCCAAAAGCATCGACCAGAAAAGAAGAACTTTCTCGCGACCTCGAGAAAGTAAAGAAACTATTAAAACATGGAGAATTAATTATTTGGGAGTTCAAATAGGAGCTAATTGTATGGAAATTGTTTATGGATGTTCGTCCTGCACCACTAAGAGTGGAGAAGGTCTGATAATAATTACGTCAAAAGAGATAGATGTGGAATATGATCTTCGATTCTTATTTGAAGCCTCCAATAGCTAGGAAGAATATGAGCACTCATACTATGATTTGGGCTAGCTTCACCACTAGGAACTAAGAACCTTTTAGCGCACAGTTATTTATAGTTGGTGGTGAATCAATTTTTTCTGATATATGAGGTAATAGAGGAAGCTATAATAAAGTACATGGCCAAGACAAAATGGTGGTTTTCAAAATTTCTAGGGGTCGGGATGCTTAAAATCTCATAATAGAAAATTCTTGAGCAGATGCACTTGTTCGATTAGAGCCAGCCTCAAGAACATAATTGCGAAGAACTATCCATGTGGAGAATGTCAAGCATCGCAAAACTAATGAAGATGTGATCAATATCCTGGAGATAAACCTTAGACAGTTGTGGATGGATTGATACAGGCATATATAGAAACTAACATTGTACCAATTGATCTAGATAAGCAAGGAAACTCCATTTCAAGGTAGAAAACTATGTCTCGGAAGTGTAATTCTAATAAGGATATGATACACCGCATCATTTATGTGATGTGTTCATCCGGTCGAGTGAATGATTTGATATTTGATAAATGAAGTATATTAAGGATGAAGCATAATCATTCGGCACAGAGGTAATTAGTAAAATTGGTGACCACACAGGCCTATTACCTGCCCACCATGAAGGCGTATTATGGTGATTATCCTAGGATGTACAATAAGTTTTGAAAATACATCAAAATCCTCTATACTCTTGGTGCTTCGCTCTTGTCTATCACATTACCTTGTCTTTTCGATATTTGCGAAATAGATTTGGTCATCACGTTGCTGAAAACCCATGGAAGGTTTAAGTATTTGTTAGTAACATTGGATTATATAACTAAAGAGGTGGAGGCCGAACCCTTTATAGATATGCCATATGATAGGGTCTTCCAATTCATCTAGAATAACACTATCTGACCATAAGGAATTCCATATACTTTCATCATGGACCATGACACTCAGTTTGATATTTAGAAATTTGAGTACTATTGCACCTGCTCCAAGATGCAAAAGTTGCATTATGGGCTAGGCTATGTATAGTGCAATGGTCAAATTGAGGTAACTAATATAACTCCAATGGATGGAATGAAGAAGAGGTTGGATGATGCGAAGCATAACTAGATCAATGAGTTACAGAGTGACAGGATAACCCCAAGGACAACAACGGGTGAAAGCCCCTACATGCTTGCATTTAGTAAGGAGGTAGTAGTGCCAACTGAAAATAGCTTACCTAGTCACCATATTCTCAGCTATAACTCACCACAAAATGACTTGTTGAGGATATTAGATCTTGACCTCGTGGAGGAAGTAAGAGAAATATCACAAGAAGAGAAGCAACTTACTAGCAAAGAACTACACAATTCTATAATTGAAGAGTGAGGATGAGAAGTTTAAAAAAGGCGATTATTCTTTGAAAAAAGGTTACCCAAAAAGGAAACAAACTTGAAACTAAGTGGAACATCCCCTAACGTATCTCCAATGTCGTCAGGCCAAGAACCTACCAGGATAAAAGCTTGAAAGGAGTGCAATTAAAAAATCCATGAAATGTCGAGTACTTAATAAAGTACTACCAGTGATGTAATCAAAAGTTTTTACGTTGTATGTAATTTATGTTTCTATGAATAAAAGTTCCATTCTGTTTCTATGATACATTCATTTTTCTTTTCTTCTTTATTTTAGGAAGATTGGGTATGTACATACCCCTAATAATTTTCATCAATAACACATTAACCTCATGTAGAATCTCGTCATAAGAAATATTATGAACAATAGAAATCAACATGATATCCAGAATAAACTACATGTATGGCATTGTTTACAAACGAGTCATGAACAAGAAGTTCAACTACATATATGATCTCGTCTTAGTATAGATCATGAACAATAAGTACTCATACCAAGTGAAGGTAATCCATGCTTTATGGATGATAAGATCTGACCATAATCAAATCGGGACAACACCCAATAAACTTTGGTCAACTCAGGTAATCTGTGTTGACACATAGGCAGAATGATGAGTAGCGTTCATAAGACTTGTAAGCCGTCACAAAAAGTGGTACAACATAGGTCAAGAAAACGCTTGTTCATCCACAATGGGTAGCTAAAAAGGACAATCAAGTTGGCCAAACTATCGACTATATGATCATAAGACTAAACTATTATAAGGCCTATTCCAAACATTAAAGCGGTTAGTAACATGAGATGGCAAACAAAACTAGTATGCTAAAAAGAACCCATAAGGATAATACTGACTGAATATGAGGTACCCGATCACATTCACCACCAAAAAAATTGGTGATATGTGATCAACTTAAAGTGAATGTCTTTAAAATAAAAAAATAGGAATCATTGTATCATTTTAACAAAAAAGGAGTCTTAAAAGTGTTCATCACAAATTATAAATTATGGATCAGAGTTGAACAATTTTTTTTATAAGGATGGGAAGGATTAAACTAAATTATCATCGTCAGTAGTAGCAGTAGGGATATAGGAATCAAGATTGATAACATTTTCATCTGGAAGAAGAGCAGCCTCACTAGCCTGGACTTAAATAGTCTTGTCAGGATGATCAGCCTCAAAAGTATAATCATCTTCCATCTGCTCGATACCAAGAGCTGTATCTTTAGCATTGTCACCTTCTCACTTTTTTTTACCTCCACGGGTATATCAAGATAATGTTTCATTACCCTCTTTTTTTGCTCCACATAAACATCCACAAACAAATCCAAGATATCAACATTGTAATTTATGGATGAGTTGTATATCTTCACTGCCATCTCCTTTACTCTCATCACAGCTTCCTTGAACATCATAAGTATTTATTGTCCTCTCTAATATCGTCATCAGCCTTTTTTAATGCCTATTCTAGTCTCTTACAGAATATGTTTTGGACTGGCACTTTAAGTTGGTGAAGCCTACCTTAGCCTGACTATGGAAGACTATCTTAGGGATAACCTCTTCGTCTTTCTATTTAAGATCAGTACAGGTCTTCTTCAGGTTGTCAGATATCTCTCGAAGGCTATCCTTATGTTCGCTATTCCCTTTGTAAAGTGTTTCAATAGTGGTCCTCCGCTCCTCGTTAGTTATCTGATGTGTAATTTCTTTCTCCCTCTAAATGGTCATCACCATGGAATTCTATCAATGAAATATGAGGCCAAAAACAAGAATGAATGTATAATTTAGGAAACAAAAACAGGCTTAACTTAATGACCACTGTTAGGTGATGATGATCTAACCTCCACAAAGCATCATGTTATAATCATTCAAGAACTCGAAGTCCTTCCTATGAACACGATACCTATAGAGATCACTTGCATTGTTTATATGATAGAAAATTGAATCAAGATCCTTCTTGAGATCCTCCAGAGTGACCAAATGAGAAGGATGGCTCTGAAGTAGTAGGAGAGGGAACTGCGCAAATGAATAGGTTAGTAAAATAATGAAAATATTATAAGTTCAAGCGGAAAAAGGAGGATATGTCTACTATCTTAGCTTCAACCTCAACCTTTAAACTGGCCTCTTTCCTTGGGTTTGTCTAAAAAATTACTCCCTCTTATAAGGAAACAACAATCTTAACCACATGAACCCCACTAGGAGGATTATGGTACTCTACAACTATGAACATTTCAACAAAAAATAGATCTTTAAAAGTTGGGGGCTTTGGTATGATGTAAGCCTCCACCAGGTTTTGAACAACTATAGGAAGTCTTGAGTCCTTTTCACTTAAACAAATGAAAGAAATATTTTAACTAGGTATTTAATAATGAAGCAATATGTGTGAAAGTATACAAATTTAGTTATTATGTTCGTCCCTTTCTAATTGCGTGGAACTGTACACGACCTGTCTTTTTCATGACCCCTGAATTCCCACTCTCCCCTTGCAAATATAAATTTTCCTTTACAATTGTGATTACTGGTCAAGATGACTTTAACCATTCTTAAATGCGACCTCCTAGGGAAAAATAGTACTATTTATGAGCCTTTCCTCTGTCCTTTAGTTCATGGACAAAAATTGAAGATGTCCCTAATAACATCAAACCTGATTTGGTCCTTCCAAAACATCATGACCCCAAGATAGATTGATATGATTTAGGGGGAAGTTGAGTAAGCGTGACACCATATCCACTCAGAATTTATCTACTGATAAGATGCAGGGGTAGGTGAAATCCAACTTGAAGGGACCATAAAGGAAGTCAAATATCATTAGCATTAGAGTCATAATATACCCTCATCTGACTGGTAGGCAACCTAATTTGACTACCAAAGGGAATGTTATATATTTCCCTAAGATGATCCAATTTTTATTCAAAATAATCTTAAGCAAACTACCAGGCGTAACAGTAGAGGAATTATAAGAATCTGAGAAATCATGTGAATCACTCTCCTCACCATGTGTCTCCTCAATAACTAGACCTTCTATAAGGGAAATGGAAGGGACTGGCCTAACATTATCACATCTCAACTCCTTATCTCTATTTGACATAACCTCCTCGAAATAAGAGGCTAAGTTTGTGGAAGAGATTGACATAGTGTTCGTTAAATTCTCAACACCTACTTGTTAGGAAAATGGACTACGTACCTCTTGACCCTCTAGGCTAGGACCTTTAAATGGAACTTCAGCCGGCAATGGGGTAGAGCCATTAGAAGATGCTGCCTTAGGGGTATAATTTTTGTGTTGTGGTTCATCTTTCAGGTGAATAACTGGAAAGGTTGTGGAAACCTCATGGTAATAATACTGGGTCAAGTTGGTTCTAATTCAGATAAAATATCAAATTGATGTTGAATGTGGGGAGGATGGCTCATCAAGATTGAAAATAAAGTGTTAGTGGGTTCACAAAGCTTAGTCACTACTCCCATGCGGAAGATGGGTGTTAGTTTTAGATCAAAACCTACAAATAGTAAGATCCTAGGACAGCCAGTTCAATAGATACCCAAATGATAAACCTCCAGTTATTAAACATCAAACACCAAATAATCCAAGAATAATAGAAGATTGAATAGTGTTAATCAAGAAATATCGAAGAAGAGGGGTGAAAACCTTGAAATGTTTGGATGATGATGATCATAAAATGGAGATGAAAAATGAAGACGAGGGAACCCAGAAGACGAACTAGTTCATTTGTCTCTCTAAAAAGGAAATTAGAATGTTTAAAATGATTTTGATTTCAAACGAAGAATACTCGGTACTTTAAATACTTTGAGTTTGGAGGAAAAATGTCTCTTGTAATAATTGTGTCACCTTTAAAAAAGGAAACATATGCTACAGTACACTGCATATGCACTCACATCATCCCAAGAGTGCGGGATGATTACTCACGATAACAGTTTCAATCATCCTACATGTGTTGACATCATTTAAAAATCACAAAAGTTAATCACCTTAGCACCAGCTGAGGAGAAATCAAGACGACCAAATCCACTTAAGGAGGCCATTGATTAACACTTCATCCATTCATTTCACCTAGAAACGACTCTGAAAGGTCATCCTTTCAAAGTTTTTGTTAGAGAAGTAGACTAAAACCATGCTTTATGTAATAAATTTAGGTATGGATTTATTGTTAAAAAAATCAGTTACTCATATTTTAATGAGCATCATATATGGACATAATGTTTTATTGTATTTTATATATTGCTGGAGTATTTTATTTTGCTCAGAAGGTGATGTTATGTGTAGAGTACAACTTTCACACAGAGGATCAGATCACTAGTTCTTATGGACTATAAGTTTTATCGTTCATAATATTAGATGGAACTAGACACACCATTAGTAGGACTGTAGCACAATATTTTATTAAGTGTATTTTGATTACAAGAAACTGTATAGTTTCAACCTATTGCACTAGTACATTTTATGTGTCATAAACACAACCAATTTGAGGTCATTTTTTTATACTGATTTTATAAGACAATATACACCTTGTGAATATTAGGTTTACTTAAGGCTCTTAATCGAGATATGATTAATGGACACATGCACTAATTATTTATTACTTTGACTTTTCAGGTGAGATTCACTATTGGATCAATAATCTTGATAAATTAGGTAATGCTGATTGATATACGGTGAAAGTATTATAAGGATGGAATCCACATATCGGTATAGAGAGTGGTGATACCCCCTTGAGTCGCTTATAAGTTTTGTATCTGTCAAACCATGCAGGTGGATTATGTGAATATGACACTACAAATTAGTTAAGTTGGATCGCTCAAGGTCTTGAAGAAGTTAATTAAATAAATTATCAATAATTTATTTTATTAACGGTTATCTGTAACCTTAACGTGGGGAAAATTAAGCAATTAAAAATGAGGAGATCAAAAAATAATTTTGTGTTAAGGAGTGGGGTTGCAATTGTAATTACTTAGTGGTATTAATTATAATTAAAGGATTGAGATTAGGATCCATGAAGGATTAGGTTTTCTCCGACCCATTAGGAGCCACATACTTATCTTCCCTTAGGATCCCTACTGCAGCCTATGTATATCCACCTAAGTCTCATTCTTTCCAACCTAGATGTTACTCTTAGATACACTAAAGACCCAACTTGAGACTTGTGAGAAAGAGAGGCAGCCGAGAAGAAAAAGGAGATACGAAGGTGGCCATGAAATAGGAGCCTACCCTCTACTCGTGACTGTCCATATCAGGAATACAGTAAAAGACTATGAGATGAATCTAGCGATCACATATTATATTCCTGCAAAGACGAGATCAAATTAAATAGATCTTGACAAGTAAATCCTAATTCTGCCTTGCAGTATTTCATGTATATGTATTTTTTTAGTTCAATCTATGCATGTTTTCAATGGACCCTTGGACTTCCGCTCCAATAATTTTTACTTATTCTAGTCATGGAAGAAGTCTTGGGGGATTTTTTTTATATAGAACACCAAGTGGGCTTCTCAGGAGTTGGCATGTGTCCTCGTTTAATGCAGAAAGAGAGGTCTTCCTGATATATATATTTTAATCATCGAAAGGGAATGAGGTCGGCTAAGTTAATTTTTTAATTGTCTCTTCCCATTCAGTAAACATCTCGTTACTATTAATAGGATATTATTCAATAGTATGAATATACTCCTTCCGTGCCCACCTCAAGCCAGCTTGCACACGTGGAGGAATGTCAAAACTCACGCTTGTCTTATTTGTGCACGTGAGAGAGCTAGTCACTATCCCACCTTTATCGTGTTTTAACAAAATCATCATCATCTACCCCTCAAATATAAACGGTCTAACATCCTGGCTTATAAAGGCATTACACTTGTCCCATAATATACACTCTCCAAAAACTACCCATAAATAATCGTCAATCCCACAATATTGGGGTTCTGAAACTATTCTACTAAATGACTATATGCAAAACCTAGGGAGAAGACTCACAGAGCTTTTGGTTATAACTTTCATGGCTATTTTCTAGTAATATACAGAGAATCAACACTACACCTATGTATGCGGGCACCATATTGGGACGAACCACGTAAATCCTTATTTCCTTCTTTGTCTCTCGTTTCATCCTGTTACTCACGATTTACAAAGTCCGTAGACCTAATTTCATAATTTATTATTTTTTATCATTGAACTTTACTGGATAAGCTAATTAATTTATAGACCAATTTTGGACAATAATAGTCACATCAAAAATCTCGATTCATTTTTGTTCTCCTGGGGAGAAAAATGAACCTGGACTTGTATCAATTTAAGACGAGCTCTTTTTGAAGATCATCTATAGCAAGGACTAGCAACCATCCCCTAAATGGTACCCCATTGTCCTTGTCAAACGTGAGAGCTTCATATCATTCACTACCTTGAAAATAACCCGAAAAGTGCATAAGATAATCATTATACAACTTATCATCCAAAACCATCTACTATAACACTTACATTGCCACCATGATGCTGATGTATACATGTTCCTCTCCTCTCCTCAAATCATAAGTCTATAGGTATCGTAATATAGTATGTTGGTGAAACTTCATTGCTTCTAGTTACACATACAATATTCTACTAAGAGCATCATCCCCAACATTAAGAGCATCATCCATAATATTAGCCTTATTAGGGTGGTACTCGAACGTGAAGTCATAGTCCCCCAAGATTTCAATCCATGTGACTTAAGATCATGTTGAGTGAAGATGTAACAAATACTATTTTTATAAGAATTTGAATTGTTCCCAAAACGAGCAATGTATGATAATACAACTGCCTCAGGATCCCATTAATATATATGTAATTTCGATTCATGAGTCTTAAACTACTGAGAAGCATAATCCCCTACTTGATTACCTTTCATTAAAACCACATTCGGTCAAGCCTATGGAACATAATAATAAACCACATACCATTTTCCATTATTTATAGGAACAGGGACATTTGTTGATGTCAATAATGAATTCAGATATTTAAAGGCTTCCTCTCATTCGTCAGTCCATTGAAAATGTACATCCTTTTGAGTAAGATGAAACAAAGATAATAATACGCAAGAAAAATCTTGGACAAATCATCGGATTTTATTTCTCATCTCCATGATATTCTTTTGTCATTCCCAACTCAGAACTTCCTTAGCCTTTGTGGGGTCAACTGAAATCCCTTCACCAAAAAACAACAAGCTCTAATGATTTTTTTTCTTACATAAAAAATGAACACTTACTGAATTTGGCATACAATTAGTTCTCCCAGAGCACCTATAATGTTACTCGCAGGTGTTCGTCATGGAGTTCATTAGACGTTGAGTATATTAAAATGTCATCCATAAACATTGTGATAAACCAATACAAGTATAAAGGGTAAATACAGTTCGTCATGATCATGAATTTCGAAAGATAATTTTTCAACCCAAAGGACATGATAAGAAACCCAAAGTGCCCATTGTGCGTGCAGAAGGTTGTCTTCTATATGTCTTCCTCAAGGAACTGAAGTTGATGATACCATTATCATAGATTAATCTTGGAAAACCTACCTGAGCCATGGAACTAATAAAAAAAAACATTTGTCCGAGGAAATAGACACTTGTGATTCATAGCGACATAATAAAAAAGATGGTAATCAATGAAGGATCGTAGTGAATTGTCCTTCTTCTTGTCAGACATCACTATTTTTCTCCAAGGTGACACACTAGGTCGAATAAATAATTTATTCAATAAATAATCCAATTGCACCTTGATTTCCCTATGTTCGGATGGATCTGAACACTGTGGGAAAATTTATATAGTTGAAGTTCCATGATATAACTCATCGAGGAACCCAATTTCTATCTACAATTGCACCTCGAGAATTTTCTTGGGAAAATATTATGAAACTCTTGAATAACCGGCTATTCTTGGAGAATTATGTTGAGTGCTCTTGACACGGAAGGTTACCAAAATAATTCCTTTACTCCTTCCTACTAGTGTCCTTGCATGGATAGTCTATAGCATACTTACTATTGAAATGGTACCCAAAATAATTCAAAATAAAATATGGATACTATGACTAAGCAACTCAATATTGGAATTGAAACGATAGAGATAATCCTACCATAATATTACTTCAAACCCTTCCATATCCACGACGATCAAATCATACTAAAGAACATACTCTCCTGCGACTATTTAACAAGCGCTATGCACTCAATCCAAACATACACCGCCACATATAAGGACTCCCATAGAAACAGGAGGATAAAAGTAATCAACCTCAAACCCCAAAACAATTGCAAGAATAGTAGAAATGAAGGGATATGATGATCTATACTCCAATAAGATTTAACCCTAGTGCTAAACACTAAGATAATACCTTTCATGACTGACGCCTCAAGATGGGCAACGGATTGTGAGTTGCATATGCTCATCCCTATGAAAATTAGCTTTCCTGGACAACTGGCACTAGACTTTACCATCGAACTCCAGACCCAAATTTTAGGCAAGAGACATCCACGTTGTGCCTTATATGTTGGAATCCTCCCATGTGATTCGACTGTTGAGTTTGACTCATAGTTAGAATATATCCTCAAAACCAAGTTAGATGTTATATTGATAGCTTGTTATTTCCCATTCTTTCTTTGAGAGAAATATTTCTAAAGTCGTCAGCTGCTACATAAGAATAACATCTCGGACTAGTTCGTTCCAAAATCTTATTGTGCTGGCTACCTTGACAAGAACGACTCTTGACAGTACCTTTAATGTAGTGTAAAAAACGCAAGAACATCCTATGAGATTGTTCCTTCTCCCATTATTTTAGCTTCTTCCAATTCCCCTTTTTTCTCATATATTCATTTGGTAGATTATTTGTGCAACGCAAGCATAATATATTTACTTCTTACTAATCTCACGCCTAGCATATCCAAATCAATGGAAGGACATCAAAATTAGCCCCACCCCGGAATATCCCATTCGTGAAAATCTACACTAACTAGTCCCATACCTAGAAAGTTTTAACCACAAATAAGGCATACCCAGTAGTCCCATACCAAGAAATTATTCTGAAACTTTAGGTGACAGCACACTACCCAAAATCTCGTGTATTTCGCGATGTCGAATATAATTGAAGAAATAAGTCGCGCAATCCAAGCTATCAATAATTTCACAGATTTATCATGAGGTCACAATTTACTTTTATTTAATTCGTTGAATCCATCATCGTAATTAACACAATTTATTTTATTCAACAATTATAAATTAAACATCATGCGAGTTTATGGAGTATACAATAATAATTCACTTGATCATACCTACATAATTTCATATGATTGCTCAAGTCACTTTTTCATTTAAATAAAATTACTATGGTTTCTACATACAAACATATACCCACATTAACCAAAAATCTAATCTATACCCTAGGCACACAAGGGTTACACGTCTTAATTTGTATTAATATTTTTCACAAAAACAGTCCCAAATTAGATTTCACTTTCCCCAATTAAGGTTGCTAAATTATTTTAAGAGGAATCATGCAAATTAACGTTTAGGCAACATTTAAAACACATAATACTAAAGAGAGACGATATAAATATTCTTGTCTGATGAAAAGTCAGTTGAAATTTGGATTACATGGTTGCGTATCTCTTGAAAAATTAAGAAAGACACATTATTGAACAATCTTGAGAAAACACCAATTAAGCTTCCAAAACTTGAGTTGAATCTTGATTAAATTTATGGCTAGCATTTGTCGATGAAAGTTGGTAAAGATGTAAGTCTTCTAGTTGAATTTTTTTTGAAAATGTGATTATAAAAGTCTAACTCCGAGTTATTTTATTGTTGAAAAAGATTAGGAGTTTAAGTGAAATTAGAACTCTAAGAAAACCAAAACAAAGCTAGATCTGATCCATTCCAAATCAATTCGCCCTCCGGGCTGAATCAATTCGGTTTGTCTTAGGTTGACATTTTGCCCAGTTTTGATATATGGTAAATAAATTCCTGATTTCTCCCCCGATTTCAATTCCGATTAAAATCCTACTTTTCGTAAATGAAATTAAAAATATTTAATCGATAAAAAATAAAAAATCCAATAAATTTATTTTTCCAAATTTTAAATTATTAACAATTTCAAATTACGGGGTGTCACATACTTCCCCACTAGCACAAGAATTTCATCCTCAAAATTCGACGAAGCATAAATGCCTAAAATAAAATAACGCTCACATATACCTACCTATAGAATACCACAATTAGGATCCCATAAACCCAATCCTACCTCACATACCCCACAATAAAAAATACAATATCTGTACAACCTATATATATTAGGGTCTAAGAAAATAATATGTATCGTGCTACTCCACTAGCAAGGTCGTGGTTCCTACGAGTCCTGCCATGCCTAAGACTCACAAGTCGGAAGCACAAAGAACCTGTCCACTTCTTTCACTACTGGTGCTAATGGAGATCCTTTTACACCTGGTGCTTCCGGTGCTATAAGCTCTTGGCCCTGCTGGCCTTGTGCACCGTGATCGTGTTGGTCTTTCACCTTTGGACACCTAAAATCTCGATTACCTATTTCTACACAAATGAAACATGCGCCACTAAAAGGTACATACTGTGTGTTTGGCGCTCACTCACTAGATTATACTTGTCTAGGTACCTGAGGGTTCTACGAAACACTATTGCCTTGTTTCTCCTGACTTGCTCGTTGCCTCTTCCATGCCTAGTCACTGTGACCCTTATTCACTCCTCCTTAACCATTTGACTCCTGCCTCTTCCCTAACTTTTTTTGGTAGTTTACATTATCCTGTCATAACAACAGTGCGACGTCCACCGCCTGGATGTAAGTAGAGTACAACGAATTCTTCAAAACCATTTGCCTAATAAATAAAGACAAGGCCTTAATGACGAACTCCATCTTCTTTTCCTTTGTGTTTACCTCCTTTGGAATGAATATTGATAAATTTATTAATTCATGCTCATACCCCTCAATAGATTTCGAACCTTGCTCTATGTCCAGAAATTCCCTATTCTTCGCACTAGTAATCGTATACGAAAAATACTTATCATTAAACTTTATTAGAAAATCCCCATAGTTCAGGAAATCCTTATTCTTCGATGTAGCGACGCTCTCCGACAATTGTAATGCATCTCCTGTCAGCTTAAACATGGTTTAACATCTTCTTCTACACATCAGTGTAGTCCACCATCCTCAAGTTTCTCTCTATCCCTCCGCCATTGGTGAGCAACCATTGAGTTAGATCCTCATGCAAAGGTGGACGTCTTTCCCTTATGGAAATTGGCCCACACCCTATCCCAAACTGAAGCGGGTGTACAATGTTGTTGTGATTTTAAGTCACCCATCTTTGTCTCCGTACCTTAATATTGACCGTCGTGGCATCACGCACGATATCCATTAACTCCTCACCATCCAACACAATCTGCTTCGGACCTTACTATCTTGTGAAACAGAAAAATGAACCCTCTCTCCTATCTCCAGTCCTCCTAGTGTTTGCCATCTGAAAAGAAAGGAAGAAAACAACATCAGAATTAGAGTAACTAATAGTACAAATCAAGAATGGAATCAATGATATGCAACAAGGAAGATAAAATGGACTCACAACCTATGAGACCTAAGACCGTTCTTAGATACCATTTGTAACACCCCGCATATTCTGGCATCGGTCGCCACCAAGACTACGTCGGACGTTACTAAATTAAATATCATTCTTAGCATGTGACAAATATGAGACATATAAAAATTTCATTCCACAAAATAATAATTAGATAAATCCAATAAACATAATCATCCATGCAATATTAAAATCCATCACCATGCTAATCTCAAATATAATACCACTCCAAATAAATATAAATCCGAATAAAATAATTGAACTGTGAATATCTAAAGAAAACGTAAACAACGGTGGAACCGATTGGCCCACTAAATCCATAATAAGAATCTCATAATAATTTGACGAAATAAAAACTAAATCCTAAACAACTAAAAGATCTGAATTAAATAAGTCTCCAATTGCACCTCCAAAATATCTCCAATCCTGCTATTCAGCTACTCTAGCTCTATACCTGAAATGTTAGTCAACGCAATGGGTTAGAGACCACCGCATGAATAGAATCTACTCTCCACATAACGGGTTCGTAAACCCCGATAGTGGAATTAAACATAATAAACAAAACAATATAGTATTTTAATTGAAACGAGATAATTATTAACGTACGTATAAACGTAAACTACCACTATCTACCATACAACTGATCCAACCTAAAGTGTAAGTCCAAATGTTTTATTAGAATTATTATTTAAAATTTTATTCTTATGGATATTCGACCCCTTTTCGGTCCTGCACAAACTCTTGGCACGCTTAAAGTTCTACACATCACACCCATTCCCCTCACTATAGTTAGTTAACCCATATTCTGTCAGTTCCGCATATATTTTTGAGATTCTAGGCATGGCACATCCCTATTCAACTATCATCCCACCCATACTTGTGACATCAACACATGCCAAGGTCACTATAGCCAGTCGATCCGTATTCCATCAGCCCTGCACGTACTCGCACCGCAAATTCATTTTAATACCCGTTTATTATCATAGGTATTAATTCTCAATTTCTTACTTTCTTAGTATCTCATTATTTTACATTATCCCCACCCTATTATAGATAATAATACCTCAACTCTACCCCTAGTCCCAACCCTAGAGGTCTCCAAAACACAAACACATCCTATCCTATTTTGTAGGATGAATATCGATCATGTTTCTATTCCTAATCTCGCGCCTAGGCTACCAAAATAAATGAAACTACACCAAAATTATCTACACCCTGGAATATCCCATCCGCGATAAACTACACTAACAATACCCATACCTAGAAAGTGTTAACCGCAACTAAGGCATACCCCTAGTCCCATACCTAGCAAGTATTCGTAAAATTTAGGTTAGAGCATAATACCCAAAATCCCATCATTCCCACGTTGTCGAATATAATTGAAGAAATAAGTCGCACAATCCAATTTATCAACAATTTACTTGAATTCAATTCGTTCAGTCCATCTTCGTAATTAACACAATTTATTTTATTCAACAATTATAATTTCAACATCATGAGATTTTTTGGAGTACACGGTAATAATTCACTTGATCATGCATACATAATTACATACGATCACACTAGTCCCTTTTTCATTTAATTAAAATTACTATGGTTTCTACATGCAAACCTATACCCATATTAACCAAAAATCTAATATCTAATGGTGAGTGTAGAAAAAATAACAATAAAAAAGATTCATGAAAGCAATCAAAAAAGGGAAAAAGTAAATGGAATCACAAACAACAATGATATATGTGTTTAGGCAACTTGCCTACGTCTAAGGAGAGGTTACTTATTTTCTATTAAGTTTCTCTCAACGATTACAATTTTTCATCCCCTTGCCCTGTGTCAGGGGGTACAATTTATACATATGTTTAATATAGAGTTTGAGTTATTTAAGGAACTCCATCGTCGTATGTGGGTTGGCCATGAGGTGATTAAATATCTCGATCGAGATTTTAGGAACCTGATTTGACCATATCCATGAGTGTCCTTCTCTAACTAAACTGCTTGTGTAAGGATCAAGCAATGATTTGGGCCAAACTAAATAAATTAAGTTATCTTGGCGGGATACTTTCATGGGCTTATAAAAAGTGGGCTCCCACAATTTCCCCTAAAATCTTTGGGCTAATAATCATGGTCCAATAGATGTAAACCAGGTTAGAGGTTCACATCTTTTTCATGTAGTGAGATTCCGTGATGGCTTCATTATAATAAAAAGATGTGTAACAAGGGCACGCTTGTCTTAAGGAGATAAATTAAGTGACAAAATCTTCTTAGGAAATCGAATTTATCATTTGAGTGTTCTAGTGATGAGTTAAGGCTTACTCAAGCATTTATTCATTGCACTTATTCCTTATTGCGCATAATCTATTCCTAAGCTTTCCTCTTGCATCAAAAGTCAAAGTTTCTCCATTCATGTGCTTTTAAAAAGCTTTGTCATCAAGTCTAAGTTATAGTTTCTACCTCTTCTATGGTTCTTCTGCTCGTAATAACTAGTTACTATAGTTAGAGTTTCTCCTTGCTTATTCATCTATGGCAATGCTAGATAGTAAATCCGCACAAGAATTTAGGCCCAAATATAATATTTCTAAGCGGGTAGTTATCGACTGTCCTCCCCTTCCCCGCAATGTTCGCAGAGTGGATGGGGGCCCTAGATTTATATCCTATTGACAACTCAAGGAGGTCTAACTTTCCCCCCAAATGAATTATTTCTTAGGTTTTTTCGGTATTTTGTCATTGTTCCTACTCAGTGTTCCCCCTAATGTATGGAAGATAGTAAATGGTGTTCATAGGATAAATACTTTTTTGGAACATGGTTGGGGCCTGTCGAGATATGTTACTATTACGTATTCTAAAAAACCAAAGAGGGTTTGTTTTATCTGAAAACCAGAAGAGGTGAGCGACATGTGGTTGTAAATCACCCAAATTCCCACAAGGACTATTGGGGAAGTGGATTCATTGCAAGGGACTAGCAGCACCCCCCACTGTTGCAAGGGGATATACCACATGATCTTCCCATTTTAAACTATGGGGTGGCCAAAATAAGTCACTTCCTCTTTTTTCCTTTCTACTAACTTCTTGTAGATTCTTCTTATTCTTGTGGATAATTTTCATCTTATTTGTTATCATAGATAGACCCAGGAACCAAAACATAACATTATCGAGATCAATACTGAAGAGCTCATGAAAGCTTGGAGCATCAATGAGAGATTTGCCAAAGTTGAGATTCTTAGGTCAGCAGTCTTTCTCTTGGAATAAAAGAACCGGGCACCAGTTTTATTGCTCGACCAGTCGATCAGGTCCCAATTTTGAGAGATCTAAAGATAGGTCCTTTTGAGGAGGAAGAGAGGGAGGAAGAGGGAAATAAAGGAGCAAAAGCTGGAGGAGAAATAATGGAAGAATCAGAAGAAGAAGATATGGCTCCATTTGTTAAGAATAGGAGATTGAGTCTCCCTGGCGGCGATAATGACCATGCAGTCCTGTCCGATAAAATCCCTACTTTAAAGATCTCTACGAAAAATTCTCCCAAGGGAAGTGATATTATCCCATCTGATAAAGGGAGAGAGAAAGCGAAGGAGAAATAAAATAAGGGATAAGAAGATGAGAAGAAGAGAGAAAGAGAGAAATAAGAGAAGAAGAGAGAAGAAATAGAGATAGAGATGAAGAGAAGGAGAGAGAGAGAGAGAGAGAGAGAGAGAGAGAGAGAGACAACAGAGGCCTAAAAGTTAACCTTATAGTCCACTCATGGACCCACTGTCCTTAATCTCGAGTTAGCTAGTGTGGGCGACTCCCCTTTTTAGCTCCAGGCATATTGAAGAGGTCAATGCTCGTCGCTGATCATGAGAGGTCTTTGAGGCTCGGGCCATCTCAACTCTCCATTAAGACCGCATAGGGGATAGCTCTGGTAAGTCTCTAGTACTTATTTCTTCTTTCTATTATTTCTCATTTATGTTCTAATTCCCTATTGTTAGACATTCTTTGCATATGCTATCTGATTTCACTACCCGTTTGGACAATCATTCTGACAGCTTTAGGAGGGATGAAGAGATAAAGAAGGTCCTGGAGGTCGAGAAAATGGTTTTGAGCCGACTAGCAAGGTGGTCACGTTATAGGGCAACCTTTCCCATGACAAGGACAATGACTACTGTGAAGTCTTGTATAAAGCTTATGATTATGTTGAATACCACGTGGCTTATGCTAGCAATGTCTCCTTTAAGTGGGATGGGACTAGGATTTGAATGCTGCTAGAACACCTATAGGCTCTCAGCTCTTCGGCCTTCATTCTCCTAATCCTGACCCTTATATTAAAGGTCAAGAAGAAAATGACGATGATCAAGATTCGAGCAACACCGAGATTGTTCCTATTGTGGTTAGCAGGAGCGCTAGGGCTAGCCAAGAATTACAGGTGGTCGACAAGGGGAAATCAAAGTTGGGGAAGACCAAGTGAAAGACTAGGGCTCTTGTATACTAGGAGTTCCTATTTTTCTTGTACAATTTTTAGTCTTTGTTGGTCTGTACCCTTATTTTGTAAACTTCATGTACTCGCCAGTGGCATTTATTCTATTTCAAGTTATAATGAAATTTACACTTTGGTTTATGTTTATCATAATGGTTGCTTCTGGATTAATATTTATTATTTGTAGTACGTTGACTTATATAACTAAATTTCTCCCAATTGTCAATTGAGGAAAATTCTTAGACCTCATATCATCTTACAAGCTCGCAAAGCCTTCGTGAAAATTTTCATCTCACTAAGGGCTAGGAACGAACAGTACAAAAACTAAACTGAAGTAATTGCAAAGCTGAAGGATTCCTCTAGGAGATGTAAGAGATATGGGCTTCTGTTCAAGAGGAAGTTAATTCTCTGAGGGCCTAGCTTCTGGTGAGGACTGAGGTCAACAAAGTGGGCGAGGTCCTGTAGTCTAAAATGATGAACTGTGAAAAGTGGTGGCAAGATTTAAATCTTTTATATGAGTTCTAAAAGATAATGCCAAGAAGCTTAGATTCTCCTTTAAGGTAGGACCCAGAGAGGTATGGGGGGGGGGGGGGGGGGGGGTTATAATTTTGGTTGGGCAAATGCCCCAACAAAACTTAAGGAAGATGAAAGAATTACTTTTTTTTTCAAGGATGGTTGAGTGCTCTTAAAGAGGGCAGAACCCTAAAAGAAACCAAGATTTGGTACAAGTATTTGGTTGAATGTTCTACTTATAGCCGTAATCCTTTTTTGAGAGATGACAAATGGATCCCGATTGATGTTATACCCCTAACTCTTAGATCAGGATCTCGACCAAGATGTCAAAGAATTTTCCCCGAAGTCAAGTGATAATCAAAGGGCAGCTGTAGCAGAATATCTTTCTAGACACCCTATCCCTTCTTAGGATTTTGTATATCTCCTTTTGCTTTCGTGATTTATAACTTATGTTCTTAAAAAAGAATTTTCTTACGTTTTGTGCATGTACTGAATAAATATATTTTGAGTTTACATATTCGTAGGTTACTTGGGATTTTTATCAACCAAAATGATATTGATTGATCGATCGTAGGCTTTGGGTAGGCTCGTAATTAGTTTGAATTGTTTTTGTGTTTGGATGCCGACTAAATGATGTTTAATTGTTGGAATTTTACCTTTCATATATTTGAATGTTTACCCAATCCAATATACCTAAGAAATATCATTCCATTCACTTTACCTTTTAGGTCGTCTCCTCACACTTCCTTAGGCCTAAGTGTGATGATGGCGAGAATGTACCTGGTTATTGGTCAATCCACCCAAGCAAGTTTTTTTGCGACCAACATATGTTAGTGGCCAACCAGAGTTGGCTTTATTACTTAACGATCCCCAGTAGGGCTTTCATTATTGTCGGGGCAACTCACGAGGCCTCTTATGTTAATAATAGGGGCCTGAGGGTAATTCCAAGTGTTACGATTTCACTTGCTAACCCTGTTTGCTAAACATTCAAAGTTTGCACATAGGAAATATCATTGGAAAAGGCGCAAAATTATGATATAAGATGAGTTAAGCAGCCAATGTAAATTTTGAGAATACGTGGGCTAGTTCATCCTTTATTAATTCCAAATTATTTTATCAAGTAACAAACTTTACAAATAAAAATTTAAAAATTCTACAAAAAGAAGATCTAAAAGTAGAACTTCTTGATATTAATTACATTCCTTGCTCTTAGTATCTCCCTTCTCTCGAGCATTTACAAATGATATGCTCCTTAAAGATCCTCTCTGATCACTCTGAATGGTTCTTCCCAGTTTGATCCCAACTTGCCATCTGATGGTTTTACGACACTGTAGAGGACTTTTTGTAGGATATACTCTCCTATTGAAAACATCCTCGGGTTGACCCTTTTGTTGTAATACTTAGCTAGTTACTATTGGTAGGAGGCCAACTTGATCAAGGCTAGGTCTCGTCCATCATATGTTAGGTCAAGCTCAGTGCTTAAGGCTTCACCATTGAGGCCTTGGTCAATAAGTGTGGTTCTCATAGTAGGGAGGCCTACTTTCATAGGGATAACAACCTCCGTACCATAAGCGGGGTGAAATGGTGTTTCCCCAGTTGGTTTCCTAGGAGTCATGGGATATGCCCATAGAACATGATGTAGTTCATCCACCCAAGCGCCTTTGGTTTTTTCTAATTATTTTTACATTCCATTGATCATGGTTTTGTTGGAGGCCTCCTCTTACCCATTTATTCGTGGATACACCATAGAACTGAAGTGGTGCTTGATCTCTGGCTCGTTAGAGAAATCTTGGAAGAAACCATTTTTGAGTTGTGTACCAGTCAATAATAATGGTTCTTGGTATCCTAAAGTGAGTTATGATATTTCTCCATATGAACCTGGTCATGTCAGAGTCTCAAATGTTCGTCAATAGTTCTGGCTCAACCCATTTAATGGAGTAATCAGCAGCGACCCATAGGTACTTACGATTTACAAAAGTAGTAGGTGTGGTCCCACGATGTTTAATCCCCATTGCGAGAAAGGCCATGGACTAGTAAGAGTTTTTAAGTCATTTTCTAGCTGGTGAACCATAGGCGAGTGCTTTTGGCAAATTTTCACATTTATGAACATATTTGCCATCGTCTTTCTTCATGTGAGGCACCAATATCCTTCCTGATCACTCAAAATTCTAGCGACCTTCCACCTGTGTGACTCCCTCATATTCCTTCATAAAGTTCACTAACTACTTCCTCAACATCTTGTGGGTGGATGCATTGGAGGTAGGGGCCTTTGAATGATTTCTTATAAAGTTTCCCCTCAAGGATAAGGTAGGAACAAGTATCCATGACTTTGATTTGGTGGGCCTACCTCTTGTCGTTTGGTAGTACATTTCTCCACAAATAATTGATGATGGGATCAATCCAACTTGGGGCTTTATCTTTGAGGAGGATATGCTAAGCTACCACTCTAGGATTGATATTGGGTTGTGAGAGGAACTCAATCTATATGTTTCTTTTCAGGTTAGAGTTAATTACTGAGCTCAGCACTGCTAAGGCATCAGCGTGACTGTTTTGCCCTTGCAGAAACTGTTGAATCTTCACCTGATCAAAGTCTCTCATGATTCCTACAACTATGTCGATATTAGAGTCACTAAATATGTTGAGGCATCATGCCCCTAGTAGTTTGGCCTTTCACAAATCGTTGATCCACACTTCATACACAGTTTTGATGTTAGATGATTTAAATCCCATCCTAACTCCCTGTTCGATTATTGAGTATTCATGGGTAACCAGAATAATCCCTACTCCTGACCACTTAGAATTTGAGGTTTCATAAACATACATTGTCCATTATTTGGATGTTTCATCACACGTGACCAATTTATCTTCATTTTGTTAATCTGTTGGCCCCTCTTATGTGAACTCAACAGTAAAATCTGCTAGGATCTATCGATTGATCTCTGTTCTGGGATGGAAGTGGATGTCAAATCTTTTGAGATCGACTGACCACTTTGAAAGACGCCCATACAAGTTATCCTTTTTTAGAATGTCCTTAAGTGGGTAAGAAGTGAATACTATTATGGAATGGGATTTGAAGTAGTGCTTCAACTTCCTCGAAGAGATTACTAGGGCATATGTGAGATTTTCTAGAGGCAAGTACCACTGTTCATCATATGTTAATGTCTTTCTGGTGTAGTAAACCAAATTATATTCTCCCCTTTTTTCATAAACTAAGGCAGATCTCACAAAATGGTCTGATACTTCTAGGTAAAGGCATAGTTATTCTTCGTCGTTGGGAATTTCCAATAGTGGTATCTTACTAAGGTAAGACTTAACATCTTTTAAAGATTGTGAGCAGTCTTCATTCCATACTAGGCCTTTGCCTTTCTTTAAGAGCTGAAAGAATAATAGGCGATGCTACGAAGACTTGGAGATGAAGTGATTAAGCGCAGTGGCCATTCCAGTAAGCTTTTGAACATCTATTAGTGTCTAAGGAGGATGGACTTTGGTGATAACATCAATTTTTTATGGATTGGCCTTAATTACCCTTTAACTCACTAGACAGCCTAAGAATTTTCCTGACTTCATTTGGTACTTCCTGAGGATTTCAAAGGTTACTGCTAGGTATGAGAGGTGATCGATCTTATTTTTTCTCTTAACAAGCATGTCATCGATGTAAACTTCCATGTCTCTCCCATCTGTTTCGTAGACATCTTGATTACCAATTTTTGGTAAGTTGCCATTGCATTCTTGAGGCCAAAGGAATGAACTTATAGCAATATAGACCAACTGATGTTATAAAGGAGGTCTTCTCTTGGTTGGGCCCGTATAGCTGGATATGATGATATCTAGAGTAAGCATTAAGGAAGCTCATCCTTTCATGAGTTGGTGTGGCATCGACCAATTGATCTATCTTCAGGATATGCAAACTATCTTTATAACATGCCCGATTGAGGTTGCTTAAATTGAGGCATACATCCAACTGCCATTACTTTTGGGTACTACCACTGGGTTGGATAGTTATATTGGGAACTAAACTTCCTTGATGGGTCCCGCATCCAATAAATTTTCTAACTCTTACTCCACTGCCTTAGCATTATCGGATGATGTTCGGTAAGCCTTTTGAGTAATGGGTTTAAAAGTAAGATCGACATGTAGACAATGGCACGCCAAACTGGGGTCAATACCAGGTAACTCGTAAGGATCCCATGTAAAAACATCTTTGTTACTTCTAAGGACTGCAACCAATTACCTTTTCTCATGATCGTTAAGAACAGATCCAATCAAAAACTTTCTTTCTATCAAGTTATCATCGGTTACAACTTCTTCCAGGATTTCGATGACCCCGTCATCGGGGTGGACCCTGGTCTCTTCCACCCCTAGTCGACCATACTGTAGTTGTTATTTAGAGAGAATGACCCATTCCTGGGCATCTTTTGACTCCTTCTTTTTCTATTTCTTCATGGAGATGGCTGCTATAAAGAAGCTTCAGGACAAAGCCTAGTTGTCATGGATCTCGATAACTCCACGATCTGTGATGCACTTCATCTTTTGATGGTAAGTGTATGGGACGTCCTTCATGGCGTGGAGCCAACCTCTACACAAAATAGCGTGGTATGGGGACTCGATGGCCAAAACTAAGAACTCTATTAACTTCAAGATGTTCCCTACACTGATTGGCAAGGTAATATTTCCAATGGCATTGTAATCTTTCCTCCAAGCCCAACCAATGGAACAGTGGCTTCTTTGAGGTTGATGACATTCAATTTCATCTTACGAAATAGGTCAGATACATCACTTTCAGTTAAACTCCCTTGGTCTACCAGTATCTTCTCAACATCCTAGTTAGCAATCCTAAACGCGATTACTAATGCGTCATGACGTGGGGTCCTTACACCAACCAAATCCTCTTCGATGAACACGATGTGCGTCATCTAATGAACATCTTTTGGTCGCCGATATTTTTCCATCTTGGATCTTGGCTAGGTCGATCTAAAAAAGCTTCTATTATGGCATTCACATTATTAAGTTCCATTCCAACGGCATTTCCGTAAATACGTTTGATGTCCAACACCACATGAATGACTTCAAAATCATGTCATGTGTCATCATCGAGGACATTATCTATCTTTTGGTCTCCATTAGTTACAACGTTCTCTGTTTTCTTATTAATGTACTCGCTAAGGTGCACTACCTGAACTAGATCTTCCAAGTGCGACTTCAGAGCTTTGAAATTTTGGTTCGATGATCACCCTCCTTTTGGAATGCGCACCTTAGTGCATTGTTCCTCTTAGTTGGATATCCGACAATATTCTTAGGATATTAAATGAAGGGATTGTCATTGATCTTGCTGAGAATCTTATAAATAGGTTATTTAAAAACTGTGTTAACGGCCTGGAATGCATTAGAGGGGTCCTTATTTCCTCCATCTTCGGAGCCATTCTTGCCATTGTTCTTTATCCCCTTTTTCTAGGTATCATTATTCTTTGTACCCATACTCCCCTTTGCTCCACAATTATCTCCCCCATTAGGATGGACCACATCCTCAACCTTGGTGTATTTCTAGATATGATCCATAAGATCATCGTTGTTTACGGCTTCCTTCTTAATGAGAGATTGGTGCATCAGGGTGGTTGTAGGCAAGCTGATTTTGAAGGATGCTATGGAAATTTTCTCTGAGTAGTCCTCGATCTTATTAAACATCTCCCAATCTCTCTTGGTATAATCTCTGAGGTTTTCTTGAGGCTTTTTTTATAGTCAGTAGTGCATTCATCCGCTTAGGATGGAAGTTGCTCGTTATGAGCCGTGCTGTGAAAGCCTCTGCTAATGCTATGAAGTTCTTGATCGACCTATAGGGGAGACTCTCAAACCACTTATGTGCTACATTGTGTAGGCTAGAAGGGAATATCTTGCACACCAGAGCATCATTGTGGATCCATAAGGTCATTGCCTATTGGTAGTGACTAACATGATCTATAGGATCCATTTTCCCATTATAGATCTTTAATCTGGGGACAAAAAATTTCTTGGGGGCTTGTACCATTTGACTTCCCTTGAGAAAGAGGTCTTCATCTAAGAATTTAAGCTTTTCAAGTAAGATCTCTAGTCAACTGGTCTCCTCGGTGTGGCGAATGTTGGGCTATCTCCCTACGATATTTTTAACGAGTTCACACTAGAACTTCGTTAGAAGCCTCGTTCGAACGACATTTCATTCGAACGAAAATGTCATTCGAACGAGATTTGGCGGGAATAGTTAAATGGCAATTTTTGAATGTTTTCACCCACTTTCCCATTATCTTTCCCCACTAACTTTTGACTGATTATCTAAGTGCGGGAATCAACTTTGGAAAGAGAAATTTTTCATACACAACAATCTCCAAAGAGAGTTTGACAGCAAAATTGATTAAGAAAAAAGTTCATGTTTTAAAGTGTCTAAGTTTTCAAGAAAAATTGATTATACACTTTGGTTTTACACCCATAGTTTATCTTTTCCAAGATTCCATATATGCATACTTTTCTTGGAGTGTTTGACACCGGTTTATCTCTATATTTGTTTGAAGAGAAGTTTGGGTTTCCTTGTAAATCCCATAAGGAATAAGACCTTGTTTTGCTGCGGCATTCTCACATGGTGAAAGGCACCATGTGTGGTTGACGGTGTGCCTATGTCTCATTGGTGATTCCAAGATTCCGGTGGAGCTCCGGGGTTGTCAACTAGGCGGAGGTTTTTACAAGATGAAGCGTCGGGGCTTGAGAGGGATCGAGTCGAGTGTTGTAAGTCTTTCTGTCTTGTAATTTGTAAATCCATACTTAGTGGACTTAAGGCTAGCGCCATCCGAGTTTTTTTCCCGTTGTGGGTTTTTCCTCTTACATCGCGGCGTAGTGACAATTGTTTAATTTTATCTTGCACTATCACCTAGAATGCATGCTTAGGTAAAAAGATAAAATTGGTTTAATTTAATCACGACTTATTTAATTTGGTGGAAATTAATATTGAGTAATGTTTATGTTAATTTAATTCAAGTCATTTAATTTAATTGATAAAATTGGTTTGGCCTAACATGATAAAATTGCTAAATATGACTTAGGCAAATTTTCTAGGACTTGGATTAATTAATATGGTTGAAGTGAAATTTAAAGTAAGTGTGTGTTTTAATCTAATTTCACTTTGTTTAATTTTAATTTTGGAAAGAAATTAAAATTTGGTTATTTGTTTGAACCATCAGTTTACACTTCTGCATCAAAAAGGGAATTATTATTTAAGAGTTTAAAATTGGGGGCCTTCGGGACTTTTCAAATTGGTATCAGAGTGAAAGCGATAAATTATTTCGTTAAAAATCCTTTAAATCATGTTTTGGCTAAAATGGAATTTTTACCATTCTCAAAATTTCCTATTTTCGATGGTTCTAATTACGCGTACTGGAAAGTGCGTATGAAATTGGCAGTTAAATCTATCGACGAGAGGGTTTGGATGTCTATAGTTAACGGGTGGTCTCCACTAACTCATTTAGTAGAAAATGAATGAGTTCCCAAATCGGCCGATAGATGAAATGAGGGTGAATTTAAACTTTCAAACTTTAATTCCTGTGGTTTAAACGCCTTGTTTAGCGTTATCACACCGGATGAATTCCGACGCATTATGAAGTATGAGACCGCTAAAGAAGAGTGGGATATTTTACAACTCACTCATGAAGGTACTAGTGTCGTTAAAGCTTCGAAACTCCAAAACCTCACCACTCAATTTGAAACTATCAAAATGAACGATAAAGAAACTTTTGATGAATTTTATGCTAGACTTTCCGATATTGTTAAATCATCTTTTAACTTGGGAGAAAAAATACCCGACAATCGAGTTGTAAAAAAAATTTTAAGGTCCCTACCCGATAGATTTATTCCAAAAGTGACCATTTTAAATTATTTACCAACTTTAGCCTCTATGAAATTAGAAGAGCTCGTAGGTGATTTACAAAACTATGAACTAGACATGTTTCCCTCTAAAACTGAAAAGAAAATTGAAAAGGGCGTTTCTTTAAAAGACCGAAAAGAGGAAAAACAAGTAGTAGAGAGAGAGAGTGATAGTCACTCTAAAGACATGGCTATGTTTGCTAGAAAATTTTGAAAATTTCTTAAATTGAACAAAGATAAATTTAAAAATTATTTTAAGAAATTTGATAAATGTAGGCATGATAAAGTCGAGAAGATCCCTAAAACTATTAATGAAAATTTAAATAAGGATGAGTCAAATAAGTGTTTTGGTTGTGAGGGTTATGACCATAGGGCTTCTGAGTGCCCCACTAAACTAAGGAGAGAAGGTAAGCGACCCGTTTCATATAATGAGACCCTTAGTGATAGTGATAAGGAAGAGGGACTCGATTCCCCCACTAAGCCGAACTTTGTGGCTTTTATGGCTAGTCATATGAGCACCGATAATGAATCTTCTCATGAATATATTCAAACACATGATACTTCCGAGGTCAAAGTTTATGATTCCCTTATTTTTTATGGTAGTGAGAGTGAATAAGAAAGAGAGAGTGAAAATGAAGAAGAGGTTGATGTGAGTGAACTTCAAAACGCTTTTCAAGAATTATATGAAGAATCAATTAAATTAAAAAAAGCTAATTTGAAGTTAGAAGCTTGTTTAAAAGAGCATGTCAAGGTCGTTGATGAGAGTGCGTTAGTGGAAGACCTTAGGACATGAGAGAGATCTCTTCGAGAGAAGCTAGAATATGTAGAAGGAGAGAGAGATAGCCTTAGAGGTTTAATGGAATCCTTGAAAAAGGAGCTTCTCGAGTTTGAAGAGAGAAATGTTTTATTAGAGTCTAGAATTATAGAATTAGAAAATCAATTAAAAGACTCTAGTAATGTCAAATTTGATTTGGATTGGCATTCGGAAAAATTAGATAAAATATTAGGAAAGGTCTAAATTAAAAATGACACATGTGGTTTAGGCTTCGATATTTGTAGTGATTCAACTCATAAGGCCAAAACCAATGTTTTAGGAGAATCCACTAGGAAAGATTTTAGAGATCACTCCTTAGGTAAATCTTTTCTCCGTTAGTTTAAGTGTTCACATTGTGATCGAAAAGGTCATCATAGAAAATTTTGTTTCGATCTTAAGGGAGGTCCTAGAAAATCCCAACCTAAGGAAACTAAGGTAGACAAGATTCCTACACCTCGAGATTATCATTCATCTTTAGTTTGGGTTAGGAGATCCGACTTGGTTTCTTTACAAAATAGGGTTTTTGATTCTCATTGACTTTCACATTCTTCCTCCCTTGCATAATCTAAAGGTTGAATGTGTTAGTTTTGCATACTTTCGCTTTTCTTTTTCATGCAATATTTTTTAAGCTAAATGTATGCTTGTTTAGCCATTTTCTAGTCAATGCTTCATACTTAATCACATGCTAGAATAATGATTTTTTTTTATCTTTTGTAATATATTTACTTTATTTTAGTTTGCATTAAATGAAAAATACAAAAAGATTTTTGTTTATCATTTGTGTTTTACCTGTTAGTAATTTAGGCATTATAAAAAATACAAATGATTCTTGTTTATTTTTTGAGTATATATTTTTTATTTTTGTTTAAAAAAAATTCAAAAACTCAAAGATTTTTTTTGTGTATTTTAGATAGACACACTTTATGTGGCATATACTCGTGTTTGAATCCTATCTTTTACGCTCCCATGTGGCTAGAACTTTTGGTTTATATTGCCAATCCTTATTATGTTCTTTACCATGATTACATGGAGTAGTTGGAGTTTGTGTTGTTTAAAAGAATTCTATTTTTTATGCCTCTTTTCACACATGCATGAGCTCTTTTGAAATTTTAACTTCATATGTATATTTGAGCATTGTGAGGTGTTCTCCTACCAATCTTGTCATCTATATATTTGTGACCTAGGAGGACCAAGTGCATGTCAAAATCTGTTGCACGTGAGTTTTGTGAGATAAAAATGATGTATAAAAATGTGCACGGGGAATGGCTCAGAAAGGATTTATTACTCTTTGTTATAGTAAGCCACCGTTTGAAATGGACGTAAAAGAAATATGTGGTCCAAAGGCCTAAAAACAGAAAATATGGCATTAAAAAGAAAAATAATTGCCAAGGCCTATATTTTATTGATATATTCATTTAGAAGAATAATATATATCCTTATTGAGGGAGTTTGGATGGTATATAAACGGTTTGCACAATGTTCATTTATCCTAGTTGCGCTTTCAATGTCATGACTCTATTGGTTTGTAGAATCATCAACATGCTAGGCTTATATGCATTGTGTATATTTGTTCATTGAGTTCAATCTATATGCTCACATGAGGTTATATTCAAATATGATGAAGGTTATAATCAATTGAAAACTCCGTGAACATGTTTTAAGTGATTGGGTCTAAATTTAATCGTTACTAGTTCACACCCCAACACTTCCGTTTCCATATCACACATTTTTTCCACACGAGTGTGAAAATCTTATCTTATTTTGGGTCATTTGTGTGTTTATATCTATATATGTGTACTTGATTCCATTAGGTATATCTTATGTATACATATATTTGATATTTTTATTGTCTTTGCCTTGTTTTCTAGTCCATCTATGCCTAAATTCATAATTGGTATCCATCTTGTTGCATTATTTGCTGATATCACATGCTTACTACTTATATATCATATTGGTATCCGTTTCTTGCATCTTAGTTGGTATCCGTTTCTATTTGTTGGATTAGTTATGATTTTGTTGCCCATATGCTTTAATGTTCTCATCACTTTATGAGCTATTGCGTCTTTAGCTTGTTATCCAATTCTATTTATCCCTTGCTTAGTTTAGAGAATGTATATAATTTAATTGGGGGAGAAAAGTTACTATTTTTAATTCTTTAGCCGATGTCTATTCCTGAACAAAAAGGGGGAGAATGATAGGGGGAGAAATGGTTTTTAAACCTATTATAATCATATCTTAGTTTGGGGGAGATGTCTTTCCAAGTTGATCATAGTTAATGAAGGTAGAGAATTAAGCTAGGCGGAGTAATTACTTTAATTGTATTAAATATTTTGATATTCCCTATGCATTTAATGTGTTTGCTTAAGTGTTCAGGAATTATATTCTAAGTGGCAACTTTCATCGGCAGCAAAGAGTATCATCTTTTGGGTCGTTTGAGTCAAGCATTGTAATTTTATTTTCGGTGAGACATTTTGTCAGTCTAGTAGAGCTTGACGGCCCTTTCGGATTTTTGTTGATTTTCGTCCCAGAATAGCCAAAGGGGAATATTTGTAAGGACATAAATTTCCAATTGAGTCCTTTGTTGTTTTGGCTCAATTCTGAACAAAAAAGTTTGAGTCATAGGATAGAGTATTTTGATCACTCATCAAGCCTATAACGTGTGTGTTGAAGACATAGCGGCCAAGAGTATAAAGCTTCATCAAATTGCCGAGTTTAATGTGCCTCGTTTCTACATCATCGACATGGTTCCATTGCTCCTAAGGTATGGCTGCATTTTAATATATATATATATATATATATATAGGAGCTTGGAACGTTTTATATTGGGTGTAGGTTTAATTAAAACTGTTGTTTATTTTTTAGAAAGATTTAATTAAAACTGTAAAAAAAAGTTTATAAAGTTTCAGGGTTAAAAATGAATTTTTCAAACTTTCTGGAAGTTCGTTTGATATGTCGTTCGAACGAGATTTTCGTTCGAACCAAATGTCATTCGAACGAGTTTGCCAACGAGTTCCCATATTGGCCACTGGAACTTCGTTCAAAATGTCGTTCGAACGAGATAGATATTCAAACGAGATTTCCAACGAGATTTATAAAGAGTTCACACAGGAACTTCGTTAGAAGCCTTGTTCGAACGACATTTCATTCGAACGAAAATTTCATACGAACGAGATTTGGCAGGAACAGTTAGATGACAGTTTTCACCCACTTTCCATTACCTTTCCCCACTAACTTTTGACTGATTATATAAGTGCGGGAATCAACTTTGGAAAGAGAACTTTTTCATACACAACTATCTCCAAGAGAGAGATTGAGAGCAAAATTGAATAAGGAAAAAGTTCATGTCTTAGGGTGTCTAAGTTTTCAAGAAAAATTGATTATACACTTTAGTTTTACACCCATAGTTTATGTTTTCCAAGCTTCCATACATATATAGTTTTCTTGGAGTGTTTGACACCGGTTTATCTCTACATTTGTTTGAAGAGAAGTTTGGGTTTTCTTCTAAATCCCATAAAGAAGAAGAGTTTGTTTTGCTACGGAATTCTCACATGGAGAAAGGCACCATGCATGGTTGACGGTGTGCATATGTCTCATTGGTGATTCGAAGATTCCGGTGGAGCTCCGGGGTTGTCTACTAGGTAGAGGTTTTGACAGGAAGAAGCATCGGGGCTTGAGAGGGATCGAGTCGAGTGTTGTAAGTCTTTCTGTCTTGTAATTTCTAAATCTATACTTAGTGGACTTAAGGATAGGTTCGTCCGAGGTTTTTTCCCGTTGTGGGTTTTTCCTCGTACATCGCGGCGTAGTGACAAATTATTTAACTTTATCTTGCACTATTACCTAGAACACATGCTTAGGTAAAAAGATAAAATTGGTTTAATTTAATCACTACTTGTTTAGTTTGGTGAAAATTAATATTGAGTAATTTTTATGTTAATTTAATTCAAGTCATTTAATTTAATTGATAAAATTAGTTTGGCCTAACGTGATAAAATTGCAAAATATGACTTAGGCAAATTTTCTAGGACTTGGATTAATTAATATGGTTTAAGTGAAATTTAACATAAGTGTGTGTTTTAATCAAATTTCACTTTGTTTAATTTTAATTTTGTAAAGAAATTAAAATTTGGTTATTTGTTTGAACCGTCATTTTACACTTCCGCATCAAAAAGAAAATTATTATTTAAGAGTTAGAAATTGGGGGCCTTCGGGACTTTTCACAATGATTTGGGTCGGAACAAATAATTTAAGTTATCTTAGCGGGCTAATTTCACGGGCTTGTAAAAATTGGTCTCCCACACTACCCTAGGCATAAAAGGGTTACAAGTCTTAATTCGTATTAAGATTTTTCACGAAAACGGTCCCAAATTAGATTTCACTTTCCCCAATTAACGTTGCTAATTTCTTTTAAGAAAAATCATGTAAATTAATGTTTAGGCGACATTTAAAATTCATAATACTAAAGAGAGTGAATAGAAGTATTAATGCCTGATGAAAAATCAGTTTAAAATTCGGATTAGATTAATGCGTTCTACTCGGGAAAAAAAAAGACTCGTTTTGAACACTATTGAGAAAACGCCAATTAAGCCTTCACAACTTGAGTTAACTTCACTAAATTTGGGTCTAGGGTTTGTGGAGGAAAGGTGGTAAGGATGTAGAAGTCCTCAGGTTGACAAGTGTTTAGAAAAGTCTCATCCCCAATTAATTTAATGTGGAAAAAGATTAGGAGTTTAAGTGCAATTAGAACTATAAAATAACCAAAACAACGCCAGGTTTGATCCATTTCGAATTGATTTGCCCTCTAGGCTGAATCGATTTGGTTTGTCTCAAGTTGGGAGTTCACGCAGTTTTTATATATGTTAAATAAAATCCCAATTTCGAATTTAATTAAATTATGAACGGTTTTAAATTATGAAATGTTACACAAACCCAAAATTCATCCTAAAACTGATTCTTCTTCTACATCATCCAGCTAGTATTGAGTAGATCACACCGAAATATCACACCTCGGGGAGTTTTGATATCATAAGCATTAGATTTCGGGGAGAGATTACTCAGACACATATGACACAACTTCATCTTACCACTTAATTTTAAGGATAAAGCTTTAATGGACAATCCTTCATAGTCCACCTTTCTTGTTTAGGTTTGTTTAACTACTAAGGAGGTGGACCTTGGAGTGCTTCCTACACCCTCTTACATTCCCTCTACCTCTCATGCCACATGGTACAAAAAATGTATTTGTATAGATAATCTCACTGACCTTAAGATTCTACATTATATACCTAACGATGTCATCATTAAGATGCTTGACCCAAAGCAGAGGGCCTATGATTGTATACATTACAACAAGGTTTGATTTCCCCTTTTGGCATTCAAAGTTGAATTTTGTTGTCAAATTATAAATTGACGCAAGTGCAGGACCTATTGTAGTATAGCGAATGCAAGTACGGTTCAAACCTAAAGATATTTGGACAATTCATATAAAATATCGAATTTCCAACTAGACAATATTGATGGAGAAATATGATGCAGAGATAAAATAAAAAATAATAATAATAAATCAGTGACACAAAGTATTTAACAAATATGAGAGAAATTATAAGGATTTCGAATCCGTTTATTGTTTTTACTAGTTTATGACTAATTATTCTAACTCGCAAATCCCTTTACAACTCAAAATTATACCAACTCTTGTCGTGTAAATTTTAGATGTTGAAAACGTTAAAGTTCAAATCAAATCTTTGATATCTCTTTTTAGATGCCAAAAATCCTTATTCCCTTAAAAGTATCATTGCCAAGAATTTAATGCCAAACATAAGCATGGACTATCAAACGATATAACATAAGAATAATCCATAATATGTAAGTACAAAAAATCAAAGAATGTGACTAAAATAATTAATTTCAAAGGTTTCAAATATCACTCTTGTGACTATTTTAATGAATACCATGTTTTTAAAACAATTTTAGAACACGCAGAGAATGTAAGCGAATTAAATTGATTAAAACATACACTAAGTAATCATGGTAATCGTAGCAAGATATTTAAAACACAAAAATTGAAATATGAAATAATAATTTTCATTAATAATCCCTTGCAAAAATTGAAGTTCCAACACTTCATTGCCAATACAACAAGTCTTCTCAAATCTTAAACACAAAAAGATATCTAAAAAACACTCAAAAATAAAAATGCAAGTATCTGCTATGTTTGGTGCTCCTAAAATAAGCTCACCTATTTTTGTCTCTCTAAAATAGTGTAAGAACTCATGCTCTTCCAAATTGTGTATACTGAGCTCTTTTTATAGGTGAAAGTGTGAGAAATGAGAATTTTAATTTGTAATATTTTTGAATAATTAAAATAAAACTTCGCTTAAATTGTGGATAAAATAGTTCAATCTTTGGAGTACATATGGTAGGAAATTAAAGGAAGGGGTAGCTTTGGGGTGGATGTGGGAGTAAATAAGGGAAGAGTTGTTGATGTATTTATTTTATTTATTCATTTTTTTAACTTTGCATTTCTGTCAATTTTCACAGTAGATTTTTCAAACATCTTTTATCCCTTCGAAACTTCTTATTTTCAAATTTGTTTGAACTATGGCATAACATCAACGCACACTCAGGCGAATTTATAAGTAGTTTTTAGTATAGCTTCGTCTACTGTGTCGTGTCGCGCCACATCATGACAAATTTTGCGTATTAACTCCTAAGATGCTCGAACTCCCGAGGCACCTGTAAAAATGAAAAATAAAAAATTTTAATTTAATTTTATGTTATAAAATTTTAGAAAACTAAAAAATTACCCTTATTTGAATTCAAGCCTCCCATAATTAATATATCACTCATTTTTGAACAGCTTCATATTGCCCAGATAAACTTTCAAAAATTACTTTCAGGCTCATTTTTTTTACATCATGGTCTTATCCCTTCAATTGGTTAAATTGGATAATTAACTTGAATTTATATCACACTTTTTTTTCTAAATAGCAAAACGACTCTAAAAGAACCTTATTTATGATATAATGTGTCTAAGAAGGCCTCGATTGGGGTACAAAATATAAAAATTATGCTCTCATCAATTACCCCAAACCTAAACTTCATTAATCCTCAATCAAAAATAAAATTTTAAAATCTAACTCACTCTCGTAGGAATCATGATTGCACATAGAATGTGTAACAAGTCCTATACCCATTGGTTGCCTAGTGGACGACTTTTGTCTGGTGAGAAATTGCAGTGAATGTACCCATAAAATAAAAAAGCTTGACTCAATTTACAAAAGACACAGAAATAATTGATGATGCGAAATATAGCCCCACCAGGTAAGATGTTTCCAAGCTCAATATGAGAATAACAATGGTAGCACAATTATATAAAGAGAAGAGAATGAGATGACTATAAGTGGAATCAACACCGGAATATAAGTGGCTCAGCCAATTCTGGCCTACGTCCATTGTGAGTGCGTGAATAATATCACTGGAAGATGGCACTAATGGCCATGGATACAATCTCTCAAAGCTTTCTCTCTCTACTATCAATTTAGATAGAGTTTTAGCTAGGGTTTAATATCTGGGATCCTGTTGCAAGGTAGGGGATGATCCCTATATATAGTGTCTAGGGGGTGTAATGTACCCCCCATGCATGTAATGTGCATGTGTGTGGTAGCCTCACAAATGGGGGAGTGCCATCTGTCACTGCTACATGTAAGTAATGATGATGAAATATTCTCCCCACATGTGGAGAATGATCTTGTTACAACTGATTTGTGACCATGTGTCCTTATCCAAATGTTCATCAGATGCTCGGCCGCCATGTTGGTGGATGACCCCGGCCTAGGAGAGGCGGAGCTGTAAAGTCCTGCTATTCAATCGATACAAGATGTGTCATAGGGAGTCTCGACCTGGTCTCAACTGAGACATTATGTTGGGGTCAGCCCCAGCCGTGGTAGGAATGATTCCATGATGACGATTACTAGTGCTTCTTTCGACCTCGGCCCTAGCTGAGGTTGGACTGGTTCCATGCTGAAGGTTACCAAGGCTCCCTGTCACCTCGGCCTAGACTCGACCGAGGTTGCCATACCCAGGTATATGAGAATGTTGTTGATGCCTGTGATGCGCGCAGTGCCCATTGAAAGTGTAGATGGTACTGTCGGCCTGGGCCGACTCTGGTTTAGCCGAGGGATGATATCATGGGCCCATGGCTTATCTAGGGTCGATCAATATCTCGGCCATCATTTAGGCCCAGGTTCATGTCTCTGGGCCGAGGTTATACTTGGGGCATATCAATCACCCCCAGCCAATAGTTATATGTGAGAGCAAGTGGCTAGGGGATTACTTCCCCTCCGAGGCCTGTTCGTCCCAAGCTAATACCTGCATGACACTTGTCCCAAGCTAGAGCATGCAAACTTGGCTGGCGTGTGCTGTCAGCTGTCCCTTGGGTTTCCCAAGGCAATGATGGGCCTTAGGAAGCGTGCCCAAGTACTTAAAGGGTTTGAACCCTTTTATTTTCTCTTTCTTCTCCATTTCATTCCCTCGCTCGAACAGTTCTTATGATTTATCTCTCTCTCCAAAGCTTCTTCAATCAGCGCTATTCTGCAGAGTCTTCTTACGAGTTCTCTTCGTTTCCTTCATCGATTCATTTCCAGGTACTTCTCTCTTCCCATTTCCTTTCTTTATGGTATTTGGTTTGCATTTTCCGGCGTGTTTTTGAGTTTTCTGGCGAGCTGGATTAACTCCGGTGAACTGTGGTTTCTTGAAACTTCCAAGTTTGATCTTTAAGCTTCTTTATTTTATAGGTCAATCGTGTTTGTAGTTTTAGGAGTTATTCCCAAGTTTAGGGTCGTCCTCTGATGCTCAGACCTTTATACCAGCTCCTTGAGGATTTCCCCTCTCTTAGAGAGAAGATCCTAGAAAAGATTAGGCAAATAGAGAGAGCTCAAGAGGAAGCTCGTAGGTCGCAAGACTTTCCTATTAGACCTATCTTTCCCCTACCACTCCAGGTGGTATATCCTGATCCCCCTGAGAACTTCTATCAGACAGAGGTCTCTGCCAATCCATTGTCGATGTCCGAGTCTGAGTCATCTACCTCAGACCCCATGTCTGTGGACTCTTTCCAAGAAGCCATGGATTTTACACCTCGGCCTGGTCAGGCCCCTGACCAGGCCGAGGTTTCCAGCCGAGCTTCATACCAAAGTGGCTCAAGCACCTCAGATTCTTCTTCAGAGGTTGAAGTTGAGCCTAGTGTGGCTGTGCCACCCATTCTTGATGCCACCCCTCTGTCGGCCGTTACTGGGGTAGAGTTTGCTCAGACATTTCCTGGTCACCCATCAACGTCTGCTCCATCTGACGTCGAGCTTGATGATGATGAAGATGCTGAAAGTGATGTTGACATCTCTGAAGCAGCCGAGTTCGAGAGAACAGTCACTGAGGTGGATCTTCTGTGCTTTAGGTACTTATACTCCATTAGTCCTTCCATCAAATTTAGGAGACCTCTGCGGGAAGAGAAGGCCTATCACGACCGAGATGGATAAATCTACTTGTACGAGCAGATGATCAAGTTAGGGTTTCGCCTACCCATTCATCCCATCATCAGATCCATTCTCTCTTTTATCAACTTGGCCCCCTCGCAGCTTTCTCCCAATGCCTGGAGAGTCATTATTGGGGCCATCATCTTGTGGAGGGCAGTCCACCACTCTGACCTCCCAGTTCAGGTCTTTGTTGGTTGCTATGTCCCTACCTCGGCCAAAAATCATACGAGCTACTATCACTTCGTGGCTCGGAGGCCTGAGAAGAAGATGTTCCAGGTGACTCAGACCTCAAATCACAACTGGAAGCCCCGATATTTTTTCGCTTCCAGATCATGGGAATTGGGCTCATCTGTTCCCTGTTCTAATCTTGGGCCGAGGATACCCCTCAGATGGGGTAAGGTCACCATGTCTGTAAGGGCCGATACTGTTCTGAGTCTTCAAAATATGCAAAAGGTGAAGTCCCTACAAGACCAAGGGGCACACGGCCTGTTTGTTAAGTTCGAGCATTTGCTGACCCCTCAGTTTCTCTCGGGGACGAGCCTGGGTGGAAGTCCCTTTGTTGACTTTGGTAAGGATTTTTCTTTGGTAAGTTTAACCCCTGATCATTCATGTCTGATTTCTGACCCTTATCTTTTAACTTTTGCAGAGAAACCACCAGGTATCCTAGACGAACTTTGGGAGATGGCAGCTCCGAGCTTGGCAAGGCTTGCAAAGAAGGCTGGTCTGAATGCTCCTCCTCCAGCTCCCACAGCATCCAAATCCCAAGCCTCTAAGAAGAGGGCCCCTGAGGTCCCGGCCTCTGAGGATCAGAGGCTGACCTCGAGACAAAAGAAAACCTCAGACGCTGCGATCCCAATTTCGGCGGACACCCTAACGGCTCGTCTGGATCAGCTGAAGTTAAATGACAGCGTGGTCAGCAACAGCAAACATGCCATGGACGCACTCGCCTCTGTAATGACCGAGGCAGACAAGCATTTCTACTGAGCCATGGACACCCCCTGCTGGTTGAGTTCGGCCTTCACAGAGCCGTCGAGGTATGAATTGTTCCTTTGTCAGAATTTTATAAGTGCAACGTCTGATTTTACTCCCACCTAACCTCTTCATTAACTATGCAGGGTGTGACTGCCATGTACCAACTTTCTAACTGGACTATGAGGAAATTGCCCCTTATCCAGAAGGGGCAGGAGGCTGAGAAGGTTGAGAGTGCCCTGAACGCTGAGGTAGATCGTCTGAAGTCAGAGCTGCAGAACTCTGAAAATAAGGCCAAGGGTTTGGAAAAAGACATGTACATGCTCGCCAAGAACCATGCCAAGGCCCTGAAGGACAAAGATGACGTCCTGCAGCAAAAGGTCAGCGCGGCTGTGAAGGCTGCCCTCGCAGATGCCTCGGAAAAAATAATTTCTGACCACAAAGGCTCAGAGGAGTTCATGGGTTTTGGCTTTGAATACCTCGAAAGGGGTATCAAGGCCACTACCAAGTGGGCCGAGGTCCGAGAGAGGGAGGTTGGCACTCCCACTTTGTGGGTCTCGACTTTGCCGACCCTCAGTTTGTACAGGCTCTTCAAGAGGTAGAAGAAGAGGCTGCTGCCCCTGCTGAGACTGCGACCCTGGGAGGAACTGAGGTCTGAGGGATAGATCCTGCTGATGACGTGGCCGAGGTGACTAATGTTGATCAAGTCAACCCAGCCGAGACTACCAATGTTCCCCCTCAGACCTTTAGTCCCTTTTTAACTTGTAATTTGTAATTTGTAACATCAGCATTTTGTAATGAATATTTGTAATCGATGCCTCTGAATGCTATATTGTCTCTCTTATTGAATGCCAATCTCTTCTCTTATTTTGATTTCTGAATGCCTCTGAATGCTATATGATTTCTGAATGCTATTAGGCTCTGAAGTCATTACCTAATATGCTGTTCTCACAACCAACTTCACCAAATTAATGATGTTGAGGGTCTGAGGTCGTCTACGAAGGTATCTGAGCTCAGACCTCGTCACCACCGAGTGATGTTTTTAGGGTCTGAGGTCATCACTTCTGATGTTAGCCTCATAATAATTTTCACCAAACTAATGATGTTAAGGGTCTGAGGTCATCTCGGAAGGTGTCTGAGCTCAGACCTCGTCACCACCGAGTGATGTTTTGAGGGTCTGAGGTCATCACTTCTGATGTTAGCCTCAAAATAATTTTCACCAAACTAATGATGTTAAGGGTCTGAGGTCATCTAGGAAGGTGTCTGAGCTCAGACCGCGTCACCATCGAGTGATGTTTTGACGGTCTGAGGTCATCACTTCTGATGTTAGCCTCATAATAATTTTCACCAAACTAATGATGTTAAGGGTCTGAGGTCATCTAGGAAGGTGTCTGAGCTCAGACCTCGTCACCACCGAGTGATGTTTTGAGGGTCTGAGGTCATCACTTCTGATGTTAGCCTCACAATAATTTTCACCAAATTAATGATGTTAAGGGTCTGAGGTCATCTAGGAAGGTGTCTGAGCTCAGACCTCGTCACCACCGAGTGATGTTTTGAGGGTCTGAGGTCATCCTTTCTGATGTTAGCCTCATAATAATTTTCACCAAACTAATGATGTTAAGGGTCTGAGGTCATCTAGGAAGGTGTCTGAGCTCAGACCTCGTCACCACCGAGTGATGTTTTGAGGGTCTGAGGTCATCACTTTTGATGTTAGCCTTATAATAATTTTCACCAAATTAATGATGTTAAGGGTATGAGGTCATCTAGGAAGGTGTCTGAGCTCAGACCTCGTCACCACCGAGTGATGTTTTGAGGGTCTAAGGTCATCACTTCTGATGTTAGCCTCATAATAATTTTCACCAAATTAATGATGTTAAGGGTTTGGGGTCATCTAGGAAGGTGTCTGAGCTCAGACCTCATCACCACCGAGTGATGTTTTGAGGGTCTGAGGTCATCACTTCTGATGTTATCCTCATAATAATTTTCGCCAAATTAATGATGTTAAGGGTCTGAGGTCATCTAGGAAAGTGTCTGAGCTCAGACCTCGTCACCACCGAGTGATGTTTTTAGGGTCTGAGGTCATCACTTCTGATGCTAGCCTCATAATAATTTTCACCAAACTAATGATGTTAAGGGTCTGAGGTCATCCAGGAAGGTGTCTGAGCTCAGACCTCGTCACCACCGAGTGATGTTTTGAGGGTCTGAGGTCATCACTTCTGATGTTAGCCTCATAATAATTTTCACCAAATTAATGATGTTAAGGGTCTGAGGTCATCTAGGAAGGTGTCTGAGCTCAGACCTCATCACCATCGAGTGATGTTTTGAGGGTCTGAGGTCATCACTTCTGATGTTAGCCTCATAATAATTTTCACCAAATTAATGATGTTAAGGGTCTGAGGTCATCTAGGAAGGTGTCTGAGCTCAGACCTCGTCACCACTGAGTGATGTTTTGAGGGTCTGAGGTCATCACTTCTGATGTTAGACTCATAATAATTTTCACCAAATTAATGATTTTAAGGGTCTGAGGTCATCTAGGAAGGTGTCTGAGCTCAGACCTCATCACCACCGAGTGATGTTTTGAGGGTATGAGGTCATCACCTCTGATGTTATCTCCATGTGATATCTCTGATCTAAGAATGGAGCAAGAACTTGTCATGGAAACTGATCTTTATTGATAACCTCTTCTTAATAAGATGTTACATTTACAAATTACACACTCTATGCAACATCATATGTAATATCTCTTCAGGTGGTCAGCATTCCATGGGTTAGTGAAAGGTTCTCCTTCTAGGTTTTCTAGCCTGTAAGTGCCGGGCACAACCTCTTCTGTTACTTTGTAGGGGCCATGCCAGTTTGGGTGTATCTTGTTTGTCTTCTGTAGGGTCTTCTTTAGCACTAGGTCTCCTACTGCAATGGGTCTCGACTTCACCCTCTGGTTGTAGAATCTCGCTGCCCTCTGCTGGTAGGCTGCTTTCCTGACCTCTGTATCTTATCTTCTCTCTTCAATAAGGTCCAGGTCTAGCCTCCTCTTTTCCCCATTGCTGTCAGGGTCGTAGGTCTGAATCCGATGAGTTAGTAGTCCTACTTCCATTGGTATGACAGCCTCAGAGCCATGTGCTAGCATGAATGAGGTTTCTCCTGTTGGTGTCCTTATCGTGGTTTTGTAGGCCCAAAACACTGCGTAGACCTCTTCTGTCCATCTCCCCTTCGCGTCTTCTAACCTCTTCTTAATTCCATCCAAGATGGTTCTGTTCGTGACCTCGGTCTGGCCATTTGCCTGAGGTCGACCAGGAGATGAGAAGAACTATTTAATCCCCACGCTTTGGCAATACTTCTCCAAGGACGAGTTCTTGAACTGGGTCCCATTACCCGAGATGAGCGTGTTTGGGAGGCCATACCTACATATGATGTTCTTTCAGATGAACTAGAAGGTCTTCTGCTCTGTAATTGTTACCACCGGTTCTGCCTCTACCCACTTTGAAAAGTAGTCAATGGAAACTATCAAGAATCTATAGTTGTTGATAGCTCTTGGCAAAGGTCCTACTAAGTCAATTCACCATACCGCGAATGGCCATGGAGAAGAGATTGACGTCATAGGCTGATGGGGTTGATGAGGGATAGTGGCGAACCTTTGACATTTATCGCACCTCTTCACATAGTCTGCAGCGTCCTTAGACAAGGTGGGCCACCAGTATCCCTGAGTGACGATCCTCTTGGCTATGGGCCTTCCCCCTATATGGATAGAGCAAGAGCCCTCATGAACCTCCTGCAAGACCCGGGGTACTTCCATGGGATGCACACATCTGAGGAGGGGTAAGAGAAACCCCTTTTTATACAAGACATCTCCTACCAATGAGAACTTTGCATCCCTGTATCTCAACTTTCTCCTTTCCAGACTGGACTCAGGTAGCTCCCCCTCTCTTAGGTATCTGACGAGCGGGTCGATCCACGAGTCTCCTAGATTCACATTGTGACAAGGACTACATACCTCATCCTCCTAGATGCTTGCTTTTCCTAAGACCTCGACTGGGATGGTCCTTCCCAAATCTGTCTTCATTGTTGAGACCACCCTTGCCAATGCATTAGCGTGATTTTTGCTCAGTCGGGGCTCTCTCTTCAGTTTTTCCTCTTCAAAGTACTCTAGCAACCCTCTGACCCTCTTCAAGTACTTGGACATCCTTTCGTCTTTGGCCTCGTACACCCCCAATACTTGATTGACAACCAACCTTGAGTCTTTTTGAAGTAGGAGCAGCTTTACTCGAAGAGTTGTTGCCAATAAGAGTCCCACTATCATGGCCTCATATTCGGACTCGTTGTTTGAAGCCTGGAAGATGAATCTCAAGGCGTATTCAATGTTGGCACCATCTGGAGCCGAGAGTATTAGCCCGGCGCCGCTTTCACTGTCGCAGGAAGAGCCATCAATGAAGAGGCTCCACACGTTCGCATCTGATGAGAAGACCCCTTCTCTCATAACCCCTTTCTCGAAGAAGTATCGATCTTTTTCATTTTCTTCTACTCTGCACCGGGTTTTGCCTGGTACTACCTCTTCTCGGCCTCGGAAGACTTTTGGTGCAGTTTCTTCCGAATCTCCGAAGACACTACGGTTTGTCTCTTTGCCGTCATCCAGGTCCTCCCCTGTCTCGGCCTCTTCCCAGGTGAACTCTGCGATAATATCCGTGAAGGCCTGCCCCTTAATGGCTGTCCTGGGCTGGTAGGTAAGATCATACTCTCCTAGTTCGATGGCCCAGGTCATCAGTCTCCCGAACTTCTCAGGTTTGTGCAGAACCTGCCTTAGTGGGGAGTCTGTAAGGATTACCATGGAGTGAGCTTGAAAGTAAGGCTTCATTTTCCTTGAGGCATGTATTAGGGCATAAGACAAAATCTCCATCCGGGGATAATTTTATTCAGACCCTTGCAGGGCCTTACTGTTGAAGTACACAGGCCTCTGAACCCCATCCTCTTCTCGTATGATGGTCGCACTAATGGCTGACTCCGAGACTGCCAGATACACAAATAATCTTTCCCCCGCGATGGGTCGGGACAGCAACAAGGGAGACCCCAAGTAGGACTTGAGTTGATTAAAGGATTTTTCACACTCTTCATCCCATTGGAAGGCCCTCCTTAGAATTTTAAAGAATGGAAGACACTTATCCGTTTCCCTAGAAACAAACCTGTTAAGGGCAGCCACTCTTCCCGTGAGTCTCTGGACATCTTTGATACTCTTAGGAGTCTTCATGTCGAGTAACGCCTTGATTTTCTCAGGGTTTGCTTCAATCCCCCTTTGATTAGCGATGAACCCAAGGAACTTTCCGGCTCCTACCCCGAAGACACACTTCGCTAGGTTGAGCTTCATTATGTACGAGTCCATGACATCCAAGGTCTTCTCAAGGTCTGATACGTGAGTACATGCTTTCAGGATCATCGTTAGCATATCGTCCACATATACCTCCATGGTCTTACCTATTTTCTCCTCGAACCTCTTATTGACAAGACGTTGATACGTTGCCCCAGTGTTTTTCAGACCAAAGGGCATCACCTTGTAGCAATATGTCCCTTTGTCAGTAATGAAGGCTGTCTTCTCAGAGTCTTTAGCATCCATAAAAATTTGGTTATAACCTGAATAGGCATCCATGAAGCTCATGAGCTCGTGCCCTGCTGTTGCGTCCACCATCTGGTCTATCCTAGGTAAGGGATAGCTGTCCTTCGGGCAAGACCTGTTCAGGTCAGTGAAATCTACACACATTTGCCACATCCCATTGGCCTTAGGAACGATGACAGCATTTGAGAGCCACTCTGGGTAGGTAACCTCTCTTATGAACTCAGCCTCTTCCAACTTTTTCACCTCTTCCCTGATGACATCATACTTCTCTCTGGAGTAGATTCTTCATCTCTGCTTTATTGGCCTAGCATCTCTGTCCACGTTGAGCTTGTGGCTCATGACCTCAGGGTCGATACCAGGCATGTCTGCGTGACTCCATGTGAAGACACTCTGCCTCCTCCTAAGGAAGCTTATCAGCTCTTCCTTGATTCCCTGCTCTAGGGCCTTACTGACCTGGATTGTTTTTTTCATCTCGCCCTCGTTGAGGGCGATGGATTCTACCTCTTCCGCGGCCTCACCCTTCTTCAGTTTTATTTCATCTCTTGGGTCAAGAGTGTCGATGCTGTAAGTGGTGGTATCTTTATTATGGGCCTCTCTCTCTTCGGCCGAGTTGAAGTAACACTCCCGAGTCGTGGTCTGGTCCCCTTGCACTTCCCCTACTCCATAAGGAGTCAGGAATTTTAGCATCTGGTGGACCGTCGACGGCACGGCTTCAAACTCTTTGAGGGCCATTCTTCCGATGATGAGGTTGTAGGCCGAGAAGACATTTTCGTCCATAACAAAAAAGTTTATCTTCTTGGTCAACTCTTGGGCCACTCATCCCCCATCCGAACATCCATTTCATACATGCCTAAAGGGTGCACCTTTTCCCCACTAAAGCCTATCAATGGGTGACGGTAGGGCACTAGACTTGCCCTGCTAAGACCCAAGCTCTTGAAACAAGGCCAGAACATCATGTCTACTGAGCTTCCACCATCTATGAGGATCCTCCCTACCTCGCACCCATGCACCCTTGTTGTTATGACCAAGGGGTCGTCATGAGGGGCTAAGATGCCCTTGAAGTCGAGTCTGGAGAACCCCGCCACGAGGGTGTCCATGTCTACCTTCTTCCTCTTCTGCACTGCGTCAGAAGACGTGAGATTCACAACTTCAGGCTTGGCCATTGACCTGGCCTCAGCTACATGAGCCTTCCTATCGGCTACCTCAGATCCACCTCCTACAAATCCCCCACATATTGTGCTAACACCGAAGGAGATTATACCGACCCTCTTCACCGGGGTGTTGTCATCCTTTGGCAGAAGATTCGGATCATCCTCATAATCTCCTTTCGAATCATCGTCATTTCTGGTTGGGACGTCGCCACGACATCTCTCATCTCTTCTTTTCTTAGGTCCATCTCCTCCGCCCTTTGGAGCCTTACCATCCACATACTTTCTCAGCTTTCCAGCTTTCAGCATCTTCTCAATCTCATCCTTTAAAGCGAAGTATCTATCTGTGACATGGTCGTGATCCTGATGGAACTCACACCATAGGGTTTTGTTCCTCTTATGCGGCGGGGCTTTTAGTTTCTCCGGCCACCGTAGAGTCCGGTCAGTCTTAATCTCATTAAGGATGTGTTCACAGCTCACAGTCAGAGGAGTGTAATGGGAAAACTTATCATCTCCTGACCTCTTCTTCCTCTCTTTCTTACCCTAGGACCTTCCGGTGCTACCGCGGTTCTCCTCCTCATACTTGGCGGCCATTGCCTCTTTCGCATTCATCACTTTCCCTATGGTTTCCAGCAGGTCCCCTATGGACCTAGGGGGGTCTTCCGCCAGTTTCCACGACAACTTCCCCTTCTGGAGGCCTCCTATGAGCGCGGTCATGGCTATGCTTTCTTCATAATCTTCCACTTCCAACTTCTCTTTGTTGAATCTGGCTATATAGTCTCTTAGGCTCTCGCCCTTGGTCTGTTTGACATATAGCAGGTGGGTAGTCTTCTTTTGAGGTCTTACCCCAAAGTAGAAGTTGTGGATGAACCGTTCAGCTAAGCCTTTGAAGTCCTCAATTGAGTTCTTCGGAAGGGAGGTGAACCAACAATGAGTTGCCCCTGTCAAGGTCCCTGAGAAGGCCCTACACTTCATCTCATTGGGTATCGAGTAAATGTCTGCTGCCGACTGATACATCTCGATATGGTGCACAGGGTTAGTGCTGCCATCATATTTGGGAGTCACTGTAGGAGGTTTGAACTTGGCTGGGGTTGGGAACCCCACTATCTTAGCCATAAACGGGGAGCCCTCTAAGAAACCCCTTTGTAATGGGTCCATGCTCTTTATGAGTTCCCCTATCTTCTCCTCCAGGCGTTGGATTGAATCATTCCAGAGGGTTCCCCAGCCACAACCCGTTGGCTGTTGACCTCTTCCTGCTCCCTGTATCTTCTTTCGTAGGGTCGGCCTTGGTCTGGACGAGCCTGTATGTTCCCTCTTTGGGAGCCTACTGCGCTCCTTGACCTTGATAGCCTCTGCCTTAGATCATTCATTGGGCCTAGTCTCTCGAAGGCCGACCCTCTGCTCAACCTGTCAAAGGCCGACCCCCTTTGTTGTGCCTCTTCTCTTCTTCGGCCGACACATCCTTGACCCTGCCTAAGAGGTCGTATAGTGTTATTTGACACCTCATATGGTTCCCAGCAGTCTTCTGGGGTTTTTTCATCTCCTAGGTCATCATACCTGTCCTCTGGGCAAGGGTTTCCTTGCCTCCCCAGGCGCAAGCGCCTAGGGTTAGCAACGTCCCTCCTCCGCTGGGGTGCAGGCTGGTCCTTCATTGGAGCCTAGAGTGGTCCCCTGGTGCCAGGATGAGGCTGAACTGCTGCCGGTGTGATCATGTCCGGTGAAACTCCAGGTGGCCTCATCATCATGGTTTGACTAAGCTGGGCAAATTGCTCCTTCATGGCTTGTTGTGTTGCAGCCAAAGATTTTAAGGCCGCCGCTACCTCCACCATTTCGGACTGGGGAGGAGCCAGACTGGAGCTAGCCCCTCCACCTCCGGGCGGTGGAAGAGGAGGTGGTAAGTCTGGTGCCATGTGTTAATTGTGTAGAGCTTGTGTATAAAGTGAGCTTAATACCTTAAAGGACCTCTTTCAATGGTGAAACAACTCCACGCTAGGGGGAGGCCTGGTTCACCACCAGAGTCTCCGGTGAGGTTAAGCAAAAAAAGAGGAAGAGATAGCTTCTCTCTTCCCACAGACGGTGCCAAAATGATGATGTGGAATATAGCACCACCAGGTAAGGTGTTTCCAAGCTCAATATGAGAATAACAATGGCAGCATAATTATATAAAGAGAAGAGAATGAGATGAGGATAAGTGGAATCAACACCGGAATATAAGTGGTTCAGCCAATTCTAGCCTACGTCCACTGTGAGTGTGTGAATAATATCAGTGGAAGATGGCACCAATGTCCATGGATACAATCTCTCAAAGATTTCTCTCTCTACTGTCAATTTAGACAGAGTTTTATCTAGGGTTTAATATATGGGATCCTTTTGCAAGGTAGGGGATGATCCCTATATATAGTGTCTAGGGGGTGTAATGTACCCCCCATGCATGTAATGTGCATGTGTGTGGTAGCCTCACCAATGGGGGAGTTCCATCTGTCACTGCCACATGTAAGTAATGATGATGAAATATTCTCCCCACATGTGGAGAATGATCTTGTTACAACTGATTTGTGCCCATGTGTCCTTATCCAAATGTTCATCAGATGCTCGGCCGCCATGTTGGTTGATGACCTCGGACTAGGAGAGGCCGAGCTGTAAAGGCCTGATATTCATTCGATACGAGATGTGTCATAGGGAGTCTCGGCCTGGTCTCATCCGCGATATTATGCTGGGTCGGCCCCAGTCGAGGTAGGAATGATTCCATGCTGACGATTACTAGTGCTTCTTTCGACCTCGGCCCTAGCTGAGGTTGGACTGGTATCATGCTGAAGGTTACCAAGGCTCCCTGTCACCTCAGCCTAGACTCAGCCGAGGTTGCCATACCCAGGTATAAGAGAATGCTGTTGATGCCTGTGATGCGCGCAGTGCCCATTGAAAGTGTAAATGGTAGTGTCGGCCTGGGCCGACTCCGGTTTGGCCGAGGGATGATATCATGGGCCCATGGCTTATCTAGGGTCGATCAATATATCGTCCATCATTTAGGCCGAGGTTCATGTCTCTGGGCCGAGGTTATACTTGGGGAATATCAGTAATATATCCAAGCCTTAAATGCAAATTTCATAAATATAGTACAAACTCACTTTTCAATTTCAACTTATTGGGCCTGTGTGCATAACCAATATAAATGTCTAGTTCAAAAAATTTGATTGTTAAGTTTCTTATCTAATAGTTCATTTTGATTCAAATTCTCAAAAGATGCACTCATAATTTAACACTCAAAATTGTGTCATTTTTTTCGATAAATGTGAATAAAAGATTAATGTAATGATCAAATTTTGCATATAAATGGCAAAAAGTAGACGTTCAAAAATAGATGATTATGACCTCGTGAACAAAAAATTGATTCCTCTTTGAAAACTTTGAATCAAACGATATATAATATTCATCTTCTTTTTACATTATAACGAACTTCTCTTGATACTTTCGGTTATAATGTAGGCTCGGGTTTTGGCTAGAAAAAACATATTTTGGATCTTCAAAATTTTCTGAGAATATAGAGGTTTCTCTGTATTTTGACTTTTTAGGCACTTTTTCTAACCTCCATTTTCTTTTCTTTTTATTTTTCTTTGCCAAACTCACATACTCTTTTCTTTTCATTTTATCATTCTTTCTTTCTTCCACATTATTCTTTCAAACATTCTTTGTTTTGTTACCATAATGTTACCCTGGTATTCTCTGGAAATACGTATGGAATAATGGGTTTTCAATAAAAGGGTTGTTTTTATTTTTGTCACAAATGGGGTTGCACAAAATAATGTAAAAATGTCAATTTTAGGCTTTATTTTTAGGATTTCAAAATGATGGCCTAATGTAATTTCGCATGTGTGACAACCCGCCTAATAAAATATCGGGTGATCAGTCATATACCAAATTAAAACAAGAATCCCAGTTGGTTCATCCTTAGCATCACTATCGAAAAACTTTTTAAAACTTACTAACCACCTATTATTCCAAAAGTTGGTGCTAAATATTAACTTTTTAATTAAACAAAACAGTACATGCAGAAATAAATATAAACCATTCACACAACTGAAATTAAATCAACTGAATAATCAATTAAACAAATTTGCCAAATAAACCATCGGCCACCAAAGTAAATAGTCCAATACAAACATCCAACACCTAAATAAATAATTCCGAAAGCTGTACTGAAAAGTCTGGGCGACGTGCCTTAAGTAAACTGAAACTGATAGATGATTCCTACTCTAGGAAAGAATGAATGAGGCGTCTAATCCAAGCTCCTGCAAGCATCCACATATGTCGCAGCTCCGTGTCCCTGGAATATAATATCAATCCTAGCGTCCCTGTGGCTGGACACTAAAAGGTTTTGAAAATAGTTTTATAGGAAGGTTTAGAACCCAAAACATTTTGAAAATATTTAGCAAGTGAATTAACTGCAGTAATTAAAAATATATGAATGCGCTTCATATTTAAGTTAGTGTCACACTCTCTTGAGGACATACTCACCCCTCTACTATTGTGCACACCTAATGGTTACCTTAACCCCACCTAGTTGTACTACCCCGTCCAAATAGTCATGGTATAATCTCCCCTTGCCATACTAATCTAACCTGAGTATAATAATTCCTGGATTATAATTTATCTCACCAATAAAATTATTTAATTTCTTTTAAATCATAACATATAACCGTGACACAAGTTGTATAAAGTATATACATTTCACACTGTATTATGACATGCATATAATACTACATCTCATTATATACGTACCTTTAATATAACATCCACACATAATTCATAAGTATATCCACCCCTCCGAGTATACCCTCACCAGATGATTCTTTGTAAAGTGCTATCTCACTAGGTGTGCTCACATAACCTAGTTACCCAAGTTGGAATCGCTCACCAACCTGGCCCTAAATATGAACGTAATGGTGGCGGTCATATTCCTTCCCTGAAAGTGAGATAGACCCCTCACATATATACGAGACGCTACGGCCTGGGGATATACTCACCCTACTCCTAAAGCTAGGGGATTCACCCCCATCGCGCAATCTCCCTTGATATCACTAGAGTATATAACTGAAATAAATATCTAGTCCCTGATATTTAATAGCACGCATAAAGTACACACATGAATATATATATATATACTATCACCACACCGTATATATATAAAATATAAATCCCGGCTTTACCATGTACTAAAACCCGTAATGCTAACCTATATATTCCCGAGTCTATGGTCCGACTCTAATATAATTAATTTACTTATTAATTAATTTAACACTTCGTGTAGCCCAACCATTGTACCCATACTCGCTCACTTGGCCCGTACCATCGTTAATGCCCGACTCTATATTTCGCCCCATAACAAATAAATAACACCTCAATTCCTTTAATAATGTAGTTCCACTCAACTATAATACCCGAATATTTTCCTTCAGCCCGAAATCATTACTTACGAATTATTTCCCGAAATTTATTCCTCTTATGGAATATCATTATCACCATCCTACACCCAATTATATCACCATATAATTCTTAAGGAATATGTGCCACATATGAATTTATCACTAAATAAAAGTAGGGGATTAAATCCTAAATTAATTGCCCTTATATATATAAAACAATCTGAACTGCAAAAATTATGGGCCCATCGATCGATCGATCCCCCTGGGTCGATCGATCTATCATGTATTTGTCTTCTCCGGCTTGTTGTTCAGCCATTAACGAAAATCCAAGTTCCCTTTTCTCAAATCACAACCTCAATCCAACATTTTTATCATCTCTTTACATGTACCATGAATTATAATCATCATCTAAACCTTTAAGTATCATTAACTTTTTTCAAATCTTCACCCCCCTCATGAACACAAATTTCTATGGTAAGATCCCAATTATCATTCACAAATCGGATCCAAAAATCCCAATAAATTCATCTCTAACATTGGAGTTCTATTATGATTCTAATACGAATCAATATTGAATACCTCTATAACATTAATTTGACCGTGTAATTACTCAACATATTAATTTTCATAAAAACCCAATTTCATGCGATAACTCACCCAAAACCAATTTTGGTTTACCTTCTATAATATGAATTGATTATCATCAATTTAAGAATCACAACATTTAACCACTTGCCTGGAATTGTTCGTAGAGTATGATCCGTTAGTGTAGTTAAGGTGTTGATAAAGAACCCTCACTTTTGTCCCTTAATTTGGCTCCAAATATCCCCAATTACCTCTTAATTTGCTTTCTCCAAATTTCCTCTCAAGCCCTAGGTTTAAAATTTGTGTTAATTGTCGTTCAACACTTCCCTAATTAGGTTTAAACTCATAATCCTGTTTTGGCCACCTGGGCCTAATTTAAATGGCCCAAATCACCACTTGTGGGCCTGACTATGCCCAAAAATGCCTTGAGACCCGATTACTACCCCCGAGTACTCTTTTCTGACTATCTCGACCCATTCGAACTCAACCACGCACTTAGAATCGCATTCGAAATACTTTTTAACTTTCTCCAATTTTGACCTCCAAAAATGCAGCACACATTAATTCGGAAAATTAAACTTAAAGTCGCCAAATATAAATAATTCTTCCCACTCAAATTTTATTTTTATATCTCCCAAAAATAATTAGATATTGAATCCTCAAAATTACGGGGTGTTACATCATGTTCTTCTTATTTACTTTGTGTCTCGAGTCAACTTGATATGACATCAAGTGCTTAATATTCACATTTTGAATTTTTATTTATAGTAATCAAACAAAACAAAGAATTTGAGATCATCGATGAATTAATTGTTGAGGGAAAGTTTGATTTATTTTAACTCATATTGATTTAAATTTCCGAAAAATGATAAATGGCACAAGTCACGGGGCTAAAAAAATATTCTCATTTATTCATTAAGAACATTATCTTTCTCCTCAATATCCATTTTAAATCATATTATATGTCAAAGTGTAAAAAATATTATAATTTGAGAGATTTTTCAATTAATTGTATATTAAGAAATTGTTTCGAAACTCACTTATATTGAAAACCTTTTTTTTTGCATTTTTCTTTTTTTTATATGGAGAGAATGAACTCAATACCCCCAAACCTAATTTTTACATTGTCCTTAATGTACAAGATAATTTTAAAAGGCCTAAATGTTATTAAAGATATTACCACAATGAGTGAATTTCTTCAACACACTTTTCCTAAAAAACATAAGAGCAAAAAAAATTCTATGATATAATAACAATGACAAAATTTTATATTCACTAATGGTAAATTGGATCTTGGAGCAGAATGCCCTCCACATCCCGCTCTCGGAATTCCATATAGGGCTTCAACCTTTGACCATTGACTATGAAAACTTCATTATTTTTAGGATTCTCTACCCCAATCTCTCCATGTGGGTAGACTGTTCTAACAACTAAGGGACCTGATTACCTAGACCTCAACTTATCGTGAAAGAGATGCAACCTAGAGTTGTACAAGAGAAATTTTTTCCCAGGTTTGAATTACTTCCTTTTGATGGACTTGTCATGGAATATTTTTATATTATCTTTTTACAATTTTACATTCTCGTATGAATCATTCCTAATCTCCTTCAACCCATTGAGTTGAAGTTCTCAAACCTCTCTCGTAACTGGTAAGTTAAATTAAAGGTCCTAATGGCCCAATAAGCCTTGCGCTCTAACGCTACTAGAGTATGACCGATTTTTCCGTAAACAAGCCTATATGGGACATACCAAGTGGAGTTTTGTATGCAATGCGATAAGACAACAGTGCATCTAATAATCATAAGGACAAATAATTTCAATTCTGATTCACTATTTTTTTTATTCACTGGATTTATTAGCCTATTGGAATATTCAACTAGTGCACTAGTTTTAGGGTGATAAGAATATCCTAGTTACTGAGTGGCCGATTACATTTTAATGGGACTCTCAAATGAACGGTTACAGAAATGGGTTCCCTTATTGCTAATGATGGCTCGAGGCATACCAAAATGGGAGAAAATGTTTTTTCAACTAAATTTGACTACCACATGGAGGTCATTTATCCTACACAGTAAATATTCTACCCATTTAGGCACATATTCAATTATCAAAAGGATGGAATGATTACCGTAGGAGTTCGACAATGGAACCATGAAATTGATGCCCCAACAATCAAAAACTTCGATAATAAAAATAGGATTTAAGGGCATCACGTTCCTTTTTGTGATATTTGCTAACCTTTGGCATCGTTCAAAACTACTATTACAATCATTTAGGTCATAAAAATTGGTGGGCCAATAGAATCCAGATTGAAAAAATTTCACAGTGGTTTTCTTAGTACTGAAATGACCACCACATGCTTGGTCATGGTTGAAAGAGATTATGCTTTGAATCTCCTGATCGGGGATGCACTTTTGAATGATGTGATCAGGACAATACCTGAAGAGTTATGGTTTGTCCCAAAAGAAATGCTTGCCTTCCTTAAGGAATTTTGAACTATCTTATTTAGGACAATGCATGGGCGTCTCACCGTCACATGATAGTTCATAATATCGACAAATTAGTAAAGATCAAAGACAAGCATCAGTTGTTTATAGGGGAAGGATGCATTAAATGGAAAAATTTTATTAGATGATTCAACGAGTAACCTAGACAAGTGATCCTCCACTATATTTGCACGTAGTTTCTTATTTTTATTTTCATGATCAAACTTTTATAATAATAGGATCCAACTAATGAGTCGAGCCTTAGAATCCCTTTTAGATAAAAGGTATTAGAGGGATGCATGATCGATGAAAATGACAACTTTGTACCATATAAAATAAGACTTAAAATTTCTAGACTGAAAATGAAGACGATGAACTCTTTCATAGTAATGGAACAGTTGAATTGTGCATCGCAAAGACTCCTATTTATGTGGTATATGATACGAGGGAGTTTCTCTTCATGGTGACCAAGAACCACACCTAGGTTATAATCGAAAGAATCACAGATGATTTTAAAGGGATCACTCCAGTCGGGGGTTCGTATAATGGGTCCAAAGGTTAATTCCTTCGTTAGACTCTCAAACACTTAAAAGAAATCATCGTTGAAGTTAAAGGATGTGTCCTTATTAAGAATATTGCATAAAGTCAAGAGATTTTTCTAAAATCCTTAACAAATCTTCGGTTGAAACGGACATGGTTAAAATGATCATACTTCGTGCACGATTTTCAGGGCGGGAGATTAGAAAAGAGATCAAATTTAGCCTTATCAACCTCGATGACATTTTTAGAGATGATATGACCTAAAAATATCCCATGATTGACCATGAAATGACACTTCTACCAATTAAGCTCAAGCTTATTTTCCTTACACCTCTTCGGAATGAGAGTGAGGTGGTGGAGGCACTAAACAATACTAGACTTAAATATTGAAAAACCACCCATAAAAACATCGAGAAACCTCTCAACCATATTTGAAAAATTACACATCATGCACCGTTGGAAGGTTGCTGGGGGATTGCATAATTGAAGGGTATGCATTGATAAGAAAAAGTACAACATGGACAGGTGAATGTGGTTTTCTCATGGTCCTCAGGTGTTATTGAAATTTGATTATTGTCGATATAATTATCAAAAAAATAGTAATCGGAATATCCTACTAATACCTAAAGCATTAGTCTATAAAAAGAAGAGAAAAGTGATCCTTCCTTGATAGGGTTAGAGTCGATGAGGGCACTGACTTCTTCAAATGAGTTTTTAATATCAAATTTGGACCCGAAAAGGGAAAGACATGTTGCTAAAGGGTCTTCATTATAAGACTATTCGAAATCCTCATGAACGATACTATCAATCATATCAATGTCCACATGATCGTCATTATCGGGTGGTTGTTTATCCAAATTTAAAACATTAAGGTCCATAGTCATGTTCCCAAATGATAGGTTCAATTAACGACTACAACACCTATTGATAACATCAGGTTTGGTGAGGAATGGATGACCCAAAATAATAGTAATTTGTGCATTAGGTTTATGCACCTATTAGGTATCCAAAACCACAAAATTGTTGAGAAAGATAGAGTCACCCATTTTAATTAAGACATCCTCAATGACACGTCTCAGGATTATAACGAAATGTTTGTCTTGGGATAGGGTTCTCAAGGTCATCCTCAACTCCCCCAAACTTAATTTCTCATACACGATGTATGGTAGAAGGTTCATGCTAGATCTTAAATATATAAGGGATTTCTCTATAATGTGCTCCGCTATCATGATAGAGATCTTTGTAATTTTGGGATACCTATACTTGATGGGAGTTCTATATTACATGATAGATCCTGATTTCTCAGTAAGAAATGCTTTCTTAGTAACAATAGTGATTTTCTTGAAGGTACAAAGGTTCTTCAAAAATTTTATGTAGGACGAGTATTGTTGTATAGCATTAATAAGCGGGATATTGATTTGAACATGCTTAAATACTTCCAACATCTTATCAACTTGCACCTTTTTCTTATGCGACATCAAACTTTGGGGAAACGGAGCTTTTCGGACATAGTTCTCCATAGAAATATCGAAATATGAGGTTGGGGAGGAAGTTCAATCAATGGGTGGATCTTCATTCTCCTTTGTTTTCTTAGATTCACTCTCTGTAGGCGGTGAGACCTTATTCTCAACTTTCTTACCGGAACTAAGTGTCGTGGTGCCTTTCTCATGATCTTGGGTGTGTGACGTTCTCATGTTATCTTGAAAAACATATTGACCCTGAGGCATGTTACCATTTGGGTTAGGCTCGGGATGTCTCTTGGAATGCTCACTTCTTTCGTTCACACAACGAATTGGCTAATTGTCTCACTTGAACCTTGGGTTTGGCAATCGATTAAGTGTTTTTGTGTATTATTTACTGTGTAGATTGGAGGAAACTTTGGGTGGTTTTAGAACAATGAAGGGTTGTAACAACCCCCATTTTCTCACGTAAAGGCTGGCAAGGCACGATATGATGAAGATGGGGCTTGTCGATCAATTAATACCATTCTCGGCACAATGTAATATAAATATTGTTATTTTAAAGAGGCTGATACTTAAAACTTTATGAATATCTCATTGATAATAATTAAACTCAAATCAGCGCCAATTAAATAATAAATCCAACAACAAGTAAAAATCATAACTCTCGCATAAAGTAAATAAATAAAAATATATTGGGCTTATGACCTTACAATGTTTCCCAAATAAAATAACTAAACAGTCCTGCTATCCCTGTCTATAAATAACATGCGGGGAGGGGGGGGGGGACATTTATAATTTGGGTCAGAGTCCGAGGTGTGCAAGAATTAACTTAATTAATTTATGATTCAATAATACAGTCGATGGACACTAAATATTCTCCCTTCAACACTCACATGAATATAACACCTCACCCATCATCTAAGTGCGATATTATTCAAACCCCAAAAAATCCCAAATAATAATTATAACAACGTCTCAAATTAATAATAATGGCTAAATGATTTAAGTGTAATGACAGCATTTAATTATCAATACCCATAATATACCAACCTCATAATTTTCACATAAGAAGCATAAACATTAATTATGCATAAAAAATCACAATTGTAATGTATGTCAACAATTTTAGACATTTCAGTTCAAGTCATATAAATCTCAGGTAATTATATATATGTCCTTATGCATATGACACACAAGGGCATCTACCGTTGGTGTCTAATCCGTGCTCTATCGGCAAGTATGGAGGAATCCCTTATCCTAAGTGGACATCACAAAAAATTAACAAGTCGAGGGAGGTCCCTATGCAGGACACATGTACACAACCCATACAGAATGCACAAACCCCTGAGCCGATAGGACAGTCCACTAATATGTCCACTCAAATTCATAATAGTATTTATTATTATCCCCTATAATAATTACCATAAAAATTCCAACCAAAGTCCACAGTATTCATCCATTTATTAATAATTTACTATCTAATAAATTATTAACACTGTCCTAGAGAATAGTTATTTAATCAACTAGTTAATTGTAATTTGCCCTATTTAATGTGGGCAACCCCCGTATTTTTAATAAATTCTCTATTATTCCTAACCCGACTCCCCTCACTCACTTAGGCTCCCAAAATGCTCGCAACCAAACTCCGAGGTTCAATACCCAATCTCCGAATCACGTAGGTATTAAAATTCAATCTCATAAATGAGAAATTAAATCCCACAGAATAAATTATTAAAGTCTGTAATTTACCCAATTAAATGTAACATATTCCAATTGTTAAAAGCCTGCCCCTTAAAAAATTTCCTTTAATACTCCTACACTATAAATCACCTAATTTCAGTAAATTTAACAAGTCCCAGACCGGAGCATAAAACAAATGAACAAGCCAAAAATCCCCCAACATTGCTCGAACGAGGGGCGTGGTCGTTCGCACGACCTAACTTGTCATTCGAAGGACATGTCACGTTGCTCGAAGAACCTCTTCACCTTCCCCATGTTTCTCCTTCTCAGTTATTGTTCTTCCCAGAAACTAATTCTTTTCAAACCCAGAATATCTTTACATATAGTCCTTAACAGTTTTATAATAACATTCACATAACTCAAAATTTTATTGCATCATTACATAATCAAACCCCGATAGTTAATACCCATTTCATATATTTAACGTTCTGATTCTTCGCCAAATTCTAACCAAATTTATTTCTTAACAAGGACATTCATTAAAGAATCTAAATCTTAAATTTCAGTTCATTAATTAACATTGCCATGTCTTCATCAATTCATCGAAATATCCTAGATTTAACTATAAAAATCCTACGGATTCTATCCTAAATTTCATATTTATGATACCTATGTTTTGGGGACAAATTCGACACAAAAATCAATTCTCTACATGTATTGTTCATCATCACATCAATTATATTCAAACCTAAATCCCATAAATTTAAGGGGTCATTACATGCATCAAGAAATAAATTGGAAACACAAATAGCTTGTAGAAGAGATGCCCCTTGATTTCTTCCTTTTGTTCTCGCCCATTTTCTCCTCTTTTGGACCTCCTCCTATTATCTACCGTTATTAGTTGTTTTAGGTTTTGTGTAATGATAGTGGGGGAGTTTTTTACCCCCACTTAAACACTAATTAAATGGCTAATCCCGAGTTGGGCATAAAACCCAACATTTGGACCCGAATCCATAATCCAATTGGCCCATAACATCCCCAACCTATATACTACTGACCCAAGACTATTTCTAAATATTTAAAACACTAAACTGAGTCTCTACCGCTTCCCAAAACGCTTAACAATTATTTTTATTAAACTTATACATTTTTATTATGTAAAAACGACATGCCCCCATAAATTTATTTGTGTAATTTATTTTTCACTCGCAAGCCCATTATGTCCAATTGAGTTCTATATTTACATAATCATGAATAATTGTTTATTTAAAATAAAAAATTTACTCTCTTAAATTTTAAATCCTCCCGATTTATTTCGTTCTCAAAATAAATTCGAAATTATTAAATTCATTTATGTCGTAATATTTTATTTTAAAATTATGGGGTGTTGCATTCTCCTCCCCTTATAACGGAATTTTATCCTCGGAATTCGCTAAAGCTCCACCTTATGTTTTTTATTTGTGTTCTTAACCCAAGTTTTATACTTAATTGGACTATACCCATATACCATGAGATAAAAGAAAAGAATCACTTGTGCCTATTATAACATCACTGAGGTGTTCCTATATTCCACATTATATGTACACACAAATAATATTAATAAAATATGGATGGAACATATACATCTAATTTGTAGCATGCATACCAAGCATATCCATACATCAATTACACCACCATATATGTACCGGAAAAAGAAAATAATGATCTTAATATCCGACTTCCCTCAACTCCCGACTTTTGCCAATTTTGTGCGTTGGACGTCTCACAAGTGAAATGCAAAAAAGGAACCCTCCCAATAAACTAATGTACGGCTTAGTCTATTATTGAGATCCATTGGCCTAAGATTTAAAAGAAAATGGAATTAAAAATAAATGTATATAGTATTAATGTAAATTCGAACTTTTGCCCATTTCCAATTAAAGTCTCATATCACCAAAGGGATACATTAAATCCCAATAAATTAACCCATTTAATTGTACTAGAATCAATAATTCAAAATGTCCTAAGGTCAAACATCTCCAACTCCCGACATTTTCAACTTTCATTTGTGGGATGTCTCGCAAGAAAAATCCAAATAGATCCGCCACTCCAAGACCCAAGTCTATAATGTGCTCAATTAATTCACAAGGCTCTCCAAGCCCTATGGTCGGCCATTTAACCATATTTAAAATCAAGGTGTCACATCTCCTTTAGTATTTTTCGTCGTGAAAATAAACATTAATGCCTGATAAATTACAAAAATGACAAATACCAAGAACAATAACAAAAATATGCTAGAATCCAAAATCTCTCATCTCCCAACAGTTGTTACTTTCGTGCGTGGGACGTCTCGCGAATCAAATCCAAACAAATACAGTACTACACAGATATTGTCGATTTTTTATATTTGTCGGTCTAGGACCTAAGTCTATTTATGTGTTCAAATCAATTTATATGGCTTCACAAATCTACTCATTCCCATAAAGGTTATCACCGTCCCTTTGTCCAATGACATCATCATTATAATAAAATTATTTATGACTGTACCTCATCATGTAATCAAGACAACCATTAGTCCTATTACTTCCAAAGGAACCAAATACTTCTAAAATACGAATTCCTTTCGCTTTTTATACTCTTAACACAAATATGACGGTTTCATCGCTTGATAATTATCTTACTATGACATGGCTTAACAATTATGCCTAAAATAAGCATAAGCCTCCCCATAGTACTTTTTATACATCTACTTATCAACCTAAGATTTCCCTTGTCACCCATGGTGAACCAATGTAAAATGTCATCCCGAATACAAAGTCCAACGTCTCCAATGTACTAACAAAACGCAAGTGAACACTATGTACCAACATCAGACGAAACTTATATCATATACTCCAATGTAGGAAAATAGCATAGTTACCATCGATACTATCACTAGTCTTTTTTTTCACAAATAATTTCATCTATAATTCGATGCCTAAATCTCTCTGTAGGTCATAGTTTACACGAATTAACCTATGTTGATGCATTAGTGTACATTACCCTATCCTCAAATTTTCAAAAGGTCTTCCTTCACTTTACTAGGCACCATATTGCCCAAATTCTCATAATTCTACCAAGTGACCCACATAAAGGTCTCTATGGATCTCTCTCCAAAACTAACCCTTTTCCAGAATGGGTAGTAACCAATTGCAAAGAATATAATGATTCCTAATCATAGGGCTATACATAGAAGGATGCAACGCAAAACAAAAAGAGCTCAAACACAGATCCAAAGGACACTAAAACCATGCTCTGATACCCACTGTAATAACCCCCATTTCTCTCACATAAAGGTTGGCGAGGCATGATACGCCGAAGATGGGTGTTTTCGATCAATTAATACCATTCTCTGCACAACATAATATAAATATTGTTATCTTAAATAGGCCGATACTTTAAACTTTATGAATCTCTCACTCATAATAATTAAACTCAAATGAACGCCGACTAAATAACAAATTCAACAACAAGTAAAAGTCACAACTCTAGCATAATGTAAAAAAATAAATAAATATTGGGCTTTTGACCTTACAATGTTACCCAAATAAAATAACTAAACTCTGGCGGAAAATCACCTAGATTAGTGTCAATAATCTTGAAAGTTATGAAGCACGAAAGATCGCAAGGCCGGTACAGCAACAATTCGGCTATACCCGTGTAGAAATAACCTAGGCAGAAAAACATTTATAATTTGGGTCAGAGCTCGAGATGTACAAGAATTAACTTTCTTAATTTATGATGCAATAATATAGTCGATGCACACTAAATATTCTCCCTTCGTCACTCAAATGCATATAACACCTCACCCCTCATCTAAGTGTGTTATTATTCGCACCCAAATAAATCACAAATAATAATTATAACAATGTCTCGAATTAATAATAATTGCTAAATGATTTAAGTGTACAGACTACATTTAATTATCAATACCCGTAATATCCCAGTCTCATGATTTTCACATAAGAAGCATAAACATTTATTGTTCTTAAACAAATCATAATTGTAATGTATGTCCACATTTTAGGCATTTCAGTTCATCTTATATAAAGCTTGGGAAATTATATATATGGCCTTATATATATGACACACAAGAGCATCTATCGTTGGTTTCTAATTCCTTCTCTATCTGCAAGTCCATAGGAATCCTTTATCCTAAGCGGACATCATAAGACACACATAAATTGGGGGCGGACCTATGTAGGACACCAATACACAGATCATACCCAGTGGTGACACATGAACGGTCAGTGCCAACACTACACCAAAACTGGCGATTGGTCACGACCAAAATCCTTGACCAAAACTGTGGCTCGTGGACTTGGGCCGTGACCATTTCGAGCGTGACCAATTTTGTGGCTCGCGGCCCAACTCCGTGACCAAAAAATGGTCACGGACCAGAGGGGTCACGGTAGATGGTCGCGGAATTGGGCCGTGACCCATGCCATGATGGGTCGTGGCCCTCATCCGTGACCCACAATCGTGAGAAATTGGTCGAAGGCAAAGTCCGCGACCCACGACCGTGATAAAAAAATAAAAAATAAACGGTCACTGCCCTCATCCGTGACCCACAACCGTGATAAATTGGTCGCGGCCAAAGTCCTCGACCCACAACCATGACAAAAAAATGAAAAAAATGGTCGCGGCCCAAGTTCGTGACCCACAACCGTAACAAATTGGTCGCGGACTTGGGTCGCGACCCACAACAGTGATAAAAAAAGGAAAAAAAATGGTCGCAGACTTTGGCTGCGACCATTTTTATGACGGAAAAAATGAAAATTGTCATGGATAAAGTCCATGACCATATTTAACTATAATTTTAAAAAAAAATGTATTTTTTTGTCCAATCCTAAAATTGGGGGTCCTGTCAGTGCACCGTCGGTTGCTACGTGTAATGTTGGATGGGTACGAGGTGTTACAAATATTTATTATAGGCAAAATGATAAAAAAAAAATCATAAATTGCGAATCGAGAACGTTGTTAATAAATAAATATATATACAAACCTAAAAATATTACACGTCTTAATAATTCACAGACAAAAAAAAAAAAATTGGCAGAGTTTCCTCTATTTTCTTAACATTCCGAACCCTGTAAATGTAAAACCTTCTTATTATAAAGCCGAACGGCCATAAAATTCAACAATCAAATTATAAAAGTCTGCACATCCGTAAAGTTAAACAATAAAAGCCCGCACGACTGTAACACATAAAAACATAACCCTGGATGTCCACAACATATAAACAATGTTCACGTTGTAAACCATTGCCTCCGTCATTTGTTCCACGTGCAAAAATCCTACAAATGATAGGATAAAAAAATATTAGTAACCAAGTAGTTTTATAAAAAATTTAATCAGGATGAAAAATTGCATATATGAGTTAAAATTATCAACAAATCAATGTTTTTATGCCAAAGTCTAGAAATATGCAAATTACTGTCATATTCTAAAACCGGGAGTCTCACGTCTAGGTGGTCAGTTCCTACGAGTTACATTGGCCCCGTGGGAGGTGTTGGTGCCTCCCACGGGACCGTTCGGGGACTGTTTTGGGTTTTTACCCTCTAACACCATGTTTTTAAGCCTAAGTCTAGAAATAATCAAATTATCGTCGTTTTCTCAAATCGAGAGTCTCACAAATGCGTGTCCAGTTCCTACAAGTTACATTGGTCCCATGGGAGGTGTTGGTGCCACCCACGGGGCCGTTCGGGGGCTATTTTGGGTTTTCACCCGCTAACATTATGTTTTTAAGCCTAAGTCTAGAAATATGCATATTATCATCGTATTCTCAAACCGAGAGTCCTGCGGCCGCGTGGTCAGTTCCTACGAGTTATATTGGTCCCGTGGGAGGTGTTGGAGCCTCCCATGGGACCGTTCGGGGTCTATTTCGGGTTTTCCCCACTAACGCCATATTTTTCCTAAGTCTAAAAATATGAAAATTACCATCGTATTCTCAAACCAGGAGTTCTACGGTTGCGTGGTCAGTTCTGACGAGTTACATTGGTCCCGTGGGAGATGTTGGTGCCAACCACGGGGCCGTTCGGGGGCTGTTTTGGATTTTCACCTTCTAACGCCATATTTTTAAGCCTAAGTCTAGAAATATCCAAATTATCATCGTATTATCAAACTGGGAGTCTAACGACTACGTGGTCAGTTCCTACGAGTTACATTGGTCCCGTGGGAGGTGTTGGTGCCACCCATGGGGCCGTTCGGGGAATGTTTTGGGTTTTCACCCTCTAACGTCATGTTTTTAAGCCTAAGTCTAAAAATATATAAATTATCATCGTATTCTCAAACTGGGAGTCTCGTAGATGTGTGGTCATCTCCTACAAGTTACATTCGTCCCATGGGCGGTGTTGGTGCCACCCACGGGGCCGTTCTGGGGCTGTTTTGGATTTTCACCCTCTAACATCATGTTTTTAAGCCTAAGTCAAGAAATATGCAAATTATCATCATATTCTCAAATCTGAAGTCCCGCGGCAACGTGATCAGTTCCTACGAGTTACATTGGTCCCGTGGGAGGTGTTGGTGCCTCCCACGGGGCCATTCGGAGGTTGTTTCGGGTTTTTCCCACTAACGCCATGTTTTGCCTAAGTCTAGAAATATGAAAATTACCATCATATTCTCAAACCGGAAGTCTTGTGGCTGCGTGGTCAGTTCCTACGAGTTACATTGGTCCCGTGGGCTGTGTTGGTGCCACCCGCGGGGCCGTTCGGTGGTTGTTTTGCGTTTTCACTCTCTAACGCCATGTTTTAAGCCTAAGTCTAGAAATATGAAAATTATCATCGTATTCTCAAAGCGGGAGTCCCACGGCTGCGTGGTCAATTTTTATGAGTTACATTGGTCCCGTGGGAGGTGTTGGTGCTTCCCACGGGGCCGTTCGGGATTTTTTTGGGTTTTCACCCTCTAACTCCATTCGTAGGATTTGTAGTGCAACATCTACCTCTCGTAGGTAACTACTCAACATAGTACCAATACGACCTACACATCGTCAAGCCCATATGTGCCGATGTGTGGTACATGGTCCGAACGCGTGAACCCCCGAGCCAATATGATAGTCCACTAGTATGTCCACACAAATACATTATACTATATATTATTATCCCCTATAATCTATATAGGTAATTACTCCATAATTACTGTTGATGTAAAAAACTAGATTATCTCTAATTATTTAATCACCGTTAAATAAAGTAATAAATAAATAAGACAAAAGGATTTTTAAAGTGGTTCAGCCGTATGAGAATGGCCTACATCCACTATTTTTATATTATTGACTGTTTGCCTGGAATTCTCGATAAGTGGTTTATCAAGAGATCCAAAGTCCCCTTCTAATGAGGAGGTTACAATGTATTTATAGCCTTGAGATTGTACATGTAAAAGGACCATGCGTTGTTACCTAGTAGACAAATACATTTGTACGATAATAATGAGCATTTAATGCGCAGTCGTCTTTTTGATTCTCAATATTTGGATGCTCTGCGTGCCAAGTAGCTTAGACCGATTAAGCTGCTCGGACTGCTTAAGTTTCTCGGTACTCTCTAGTTGCTCGGAGCTCTGAGTTGCTTGGTACTATCAGTTCCTCGGGGCGCTTGAGTAGCTCGGTGGCAGTATGATGTTAGTCGGAAGTATTTGTAATTGCCACATAGTTTGACACGTGTCTTCAAGTGATTGGTCCATGTCAGAAAACTAAATTTTGTATCAATAGAAGCCCCCAATGTTTCAGAGTTTTGAGGGTGAAGAAAAGTGTGGAACATTCTGCTTGAAAACTGCATAGCTTTTTGGTTTTTATGGATTTTAGGAAAACTTTCCTTGTATATAACTCCTTTTTGAGCGTATAGTATCAGGTTTCATAAATATTTTGAATTTTTATGACCACTTTGATATTTGTACCCTTTTCTTTTAGCCACCGGAAATGCAAACGTCTTCCCTTGTAATCATTGCCTTTTTCAATTCCCGAGATAAAGTATTTAAGCGCGGTATAAATCCTATTGTCTTTTAGTTTTCAAATTTGTATCTTTGAACTCTTCATTTTTTCTCTATCTTGTGCCTTCGTTCTTCCCATCGTTCATTTGTCGGATGGTCTCTCTTTTTCTATAAGATTTTCTTCCCTCTCCTTTATTTACTTTGTTCATCATGGTTTATTTTGTTGAATCGTTGGAGGAATTTCGGTTTGAATTTTCAATCCCTTCTTGGGTTATTTTGGAAGAACTTTCTGAACCTTATGATTATTTTTCTTTGGCTGAGGGACATTGGATCCCAAGTCTTTTTGTGGCCGAATGTGGTTTTTCTTTCCCGCCAAATCCCCTGTGTTTGGAGTTTTGCCAATATTTTGATGTTGTACCTTCAAGAGTAGCTCTAAATACATGGAGGATAGTTAATGGCGTTCATAGGTTGAATCAACTTCATGGAACTCGATTAAGGATTCCAGAGATTATGTACTTCTATAGATGGGTTGTCATGATATCACATTCTATTTAAAAACTAGGTTTTTAAATAGAGATTTAGTTGTCAATCTCCCTGATGCCAATAGGGATTATTTTGATCATGGGGTTGTGATGAAAAATTGGCAACACCCTCCATTAAATGGAGATGATGCATACTAAGGTCCCAGGTGTCCACTTTATGGCAATGGGATCGGTTGTTTTTATTTTTGAAATCTTGTTTTCTTTATATTTGATAGAATGCATTACTGACATTTGATTTTGTTTGTTACGATTGACAGTAAAACAAAACCTCCAAAGGAAACTAATTTTAATATAAAGCATTTAAAACTTATCTGGAGCTTGCACCAATCTGTTGCTGAGGAGCATATTAGATCTGCTTCTTACTTGTTGAAATATAGAAGCTACACTTCATCTTTCATTGCTCGTCCTCGTCCTCGTCCAGTGGTGGTTGATCTTGACCAAGTACTAGCCTCTGAGACTATTGTGGAAGGTTCTTCCTCTGAATCGAATATTCCTGTCACTGATATAATGAAGAAAATAAGAGCTCCTGCCTTTTTTGACAAATTTACCTCAGCTACTGTGGAGGCAAAGAAGAGTAAACAAGATGTCCCAGAAGAAGGGATAAAAAATATAGATGTACCCCCTCCTGTTACTGCTAAAGAAACTAGCAAAAAGCCCTATGTGGCTCCAAGTAAGACTCCTGCTATCTCTCCCTCGAGTGATGTTGTTGTCATATCTCCGATAAAGACAACATCTTTAATTGAAAATGCTCCAACTCCTATGAGGAGGTTAAAGAAAATCTCTTCTGAGAGACCTGTTGAACCTATCTCTCGACCTTCAAATATTGAAGGTAGTGTTCCAGTCCTTATTGCTCTGAGTTCTGATGTGAGCTTGGTAAGATCTTGGACTGTTCCAGAATCTCAAGGCGTTAAAGACACCTTTTCTCACGATAAACTTACTACACTGGCTTCTTAACACATTTCTTCAGTAAGTATCTTTAACTTGACCCCTTTATTTTTTAATACTATGTTCATGTATTGACTTAAAGTTATTTCTTTTTTCAGTTGGTGATGTGTTTTAATAGCATTTTGAAGAAAGATGAAGCTATTAGGTCTTCAAGCTCCTCGAGGGGAGTAGAGGAAGCTTTTGTTGGGCTGACCCAATCTTTGAAAGATTCTCATCCGAAGTACGAGGAAGATAAAGGTGCTTGGGAGAAGAAATTTAAGTCTGTTGAGATAGACAGAGATCAGGCTGTGAATGCCTCCAAGGAATTAGAGAAGAAGTTGAAGGAGTTTAAACAGAGAAATAAGGAGCATGAGGTTAAGCTTATGTCTGCTGAAGAGGAAGTTGTTAAACTTCTACATGTTGAGCGACATAAAATAGAGGTGGAAGAAAAGCTAAAGTCTGCTGAGGAACTCCTTAGGGAAAGGACCTCCTCGGAGAAGGCAAAAAGAGAAGCTGCTGTTAAAAAAATATTCAGTGCTGGTTGGGACAGAGGCTGGAATAAGGGTCTGGCCATCATGTCTTCTCAAATGGAATATGCAGGTGTCAAATATTTTCGAGATGGATGGGTGGCATCCTTACAGGAGCTGAAGGTTGCTGAGAATTCTGAGTTATTCCAGCAACACACTCATGGCTCTCCTCCCTCTCCTGGGGAAGAAGAAGAAGAAGATGAAGATGCTTTAGATGAATCTTCTATGATGACTTGAGATCAAGTACCTGTTGTTCAGCCTTCTGAGCAACTCCAACCAGCCAGCACTTCTGCCGAGCAGCTACCGTTATCCCCCGAGCAACCGACTCCTTTATCCCAGCCATCCAACGAAGTAGTAGGGAACAAAGAGAAGGTGTAAAGTTGTTCGGGCCTTTTATTTTGTCATTCTCTTAAATGGAACCTCGAACTATGTATTTTTTCTTATGATGAATAAAAATTCGTACTTTGGTTGTTCGTCTTGAATTTCTCTTTTACTGGCTCTGCCTGCATCATTATTGATTCCTTTTATTTCTTCTCTTTGCTAGTTTATGGCCAGGATGGAGTTCTTATCAGCTCATGATACATAATTGATGAAGAAATGCAATAACTATTTTAAAGTTGGTCATGCATATCTTAATGAGGCCCAGATAATTGACATCCTCGGATCAGGTGCTTCTGACCAAGCAGTTGAAGCTTACCAATAATTGAAGTGCTTGATCGATCGTGTTGTTGCTAACAATATGGCCTATGATGAGATGATTGAAGATCTCCAAGGAACTATCGAGCAACTCCAACAACAGTATAAAGAATCCTCTACCCTTTTGCATCAAGGATACGAGAAAAATATCAACAATTGAGTGCTGACAAAGGGTATGACAAATTCATCTCTGCTCATGAGAAGAAAGAGAATGTTCTGAAGCCTGAAGTCGAAGAGAACAGACATCTCTAAGTTGTTGGACCTGGAGAACATTGATTTACAAGAAGAAATAAAGAAACTCAAATCTGTTGCCTCTTACTCGGGAGCCTTGGTCCCATTAGATGATGATGGCTTTTCATTCTTGTAGGTTTCTAACTTACGAGATGAGTTAGAAACTTTGAAATTAGCTGGATGTAAAAACCCTCGATTTTTGGAGACTGAGAAATTAAAATTTTGGGAAAATAAAATTTCATTAAATTGGAGAATTTCAAAATTTGGGATATGAGATCCAAAATAGAGAATATTTCAAAGTATTCTCGATGATGATTTTGAGGGTACCATCGATCCCGGAAGGGTCGAAATAGTCAAAATGACTGTCATTGGGTTTTATTTCGGCTCTGGAATGTTTTTAAGTTATTTTGACTTGAATTGAAGTAAACGAGTCATTTAAATTGGGTATTAACATTTAAAATTGGGATTTTGTTTTAAAGGTTTATGAGGCTTACGGATGAAGCCATTTCTCATTTGAGAGAAAGAGAGAAAAAGCCCTAGAGGGAGAAAGAAGAGAGAAAGAAGAAGAAAAGAAGAGATAGAGGAAGGAAGCTTGGAGATTCCGGCCCAATCGCGACATCGAGGACGATCCAACCTCTACAAATCTTAGGCAAGTGTTTATTCTTGCTAAATAGCTACTTGTGTATTTCATTTCATAATTTGTGGGTTAAAGAAATGGATTTTTGGGTAATAATATCAAAACCTATATTTTTAGGTTTAATCTTGAAATCAATGTTTATATATGGATTTAATGGCATAGAAATGGTTGGGATAAACTTTGGGTTGATTAATGGGCTTAAAATCATGATTTGATGAAGGTTTTGGGGTTAGAATGAAAAATTTAGGGTTTATAATTCTTGGGTTTTGATGAATAAGAAGACCACTTCAAAATTTGCAGGCCCGAATCGATTCGGCCCCTTATGCGAATCGATTCGGTTTAAGGGAATTGGCAAGTCTGCATTGACCGAATCGATTCGGACCCAAGCCAAATCGATTCGACCTATGGCAGAATCTCAGGTCTTTGGACCCGAATCGATTCACCTTGGAGGCCAAATCGATTCGGAATAGGGCCGAATCAATTCGGGAATAGGGCATTTTGTGGTGTTTTTCTCCATAGTGATTCCAAACCCTTTTTGGTTGGGTTCAGTGATTTGGGGGCCTTCTCTTATGATTTAAGAGATATGTTCTTGGAGACATTGAATGAATTTCTAATATATTTGGATTTTTGGGACTCCTTAGGTTAATTGGGAGAAATATATCCATGTACGTATTGGAGTTGCATATGGAGATTGTCGGAAAACCTCCTTGAGGTTGGGAATAATAATTATAGATACAGGTATAAATATGAGGTGAGGTTGAGAACTCTTAGAGAGTGAGGGATCTCATATCCTTAGAAATGTTTAGACTAAGGAACAAAAGATAACCCGATAGGAGTAAGGGTTCATAAAATTAATCGAACCATAGGAAAAATTGGGAACGCCTTGGGATCGTACTATCGACGAGAATAAGCGGTAGCATAAATTCTAGCTAGGATAGTTTTCACATAATTATGGGGATATGACCATTGAGATCCGAATACTTGAAACGAGGTTGGAATAAATTGAGGTTTTAAACTATTAAGTCATGTGTGTGCCTATGGTTAAATAGTACTAAAGTAAACTATGTACTTTTGAATATGGATGAAATGTGTAGTGATGGATTCCTATAAAAAATTTTGGGTGATAACCCTAAGGTTGAATATATATGTATGTATAAATACATATGATATTGGGAGCCTATTCATCATAGTAAAAATGATTGAATATGTTTCAAGTGAGGGATTGTATTCACATATCGAGGTAAATTTAATGGAAGTTGTGGTGACGGCTTGTATATTGAGGATTATGTATATTTATAGTCGAGTTTATATATCTTATACATATGAACGGGAATTAGTTTGTATATATAATGATATAGCGATGTGTGAATATATGTACACATATCTATGTATGAATATGAATATATGGATATATTTATGTCAAGGATATATATGGTATGGATATTTAAACCTATATATGATGGTTTAATATTTGATCATATGATTGGATCATATGGATGTATATATATTGTGCATGTGAATGATATATATACTTATTTGGTTAAGCATACCCCGCTCATGCTTTCATTGGGAAGTTGTACGCGTGGAGGGTGAGCATCCTGGATAGAAAAGAAGGGTGTGGATATTCCCCAGGTCATAGTCGTCCCGTGTGTTATTATGTGATTTACATTTTTATTTTTGGGATGAGACGTGGAGGGTATGTTTCGTCTCATTGCCGGTTTGGAGCTATGACCGCTTCCCGGGACGTCGTGTCCGTGAGTTTACCACGATATGGGTGTCGTTTAGTCCCACCATGGTGGCTCCAGTATTGCTACATGAGCCGGGCACTGGGAAGATGATAGCATTGATGCAGTTTTATCGGCGCTATATATAGCCGGATATTATATATGTATGGCCATTGCACATCATATATGGTATGTACACTTGGTCATGGGTATTGATGATGGTATGTATATATATATGGTGAGAATAAAATACCTATATATATATATATATATATATATATATATATATCCTAGATGAAAGGATATGGTTTTTCTATGGGGTACATCTTGGATGATTATGGTGTACCAGATTAATTGGGGGTTGATATATCGTATTTGAGGAATATTTCGGTTACATCATCCCAAGGTTATTATTGGAGATATTAAGTTGTTTTTATATTATAATCTAGACTTAGTGATTGAAATAGTAAATTGTATGTTAAGTATTATGGATCTCTAGGATCGACATTGCCCAGGAATAGTGTAACGGGGTGGTTCCTTGTTTGGATTTCGCTTTGCGAGACACCTCACGCACGAAACGTAGTGCAATGTCAAGATTTGAGAGAAGTAATCACGTATATGGCATAATGGATCTCTGGTCTTGACATTGTCAGGAGTAGTGTAATGGGGCGGTTTCTTGTTTGGATTTCGCTTTGTGAGACTCCCCACGCACGAAACGTAGTACAATTTTGAGATTAGAGAGAAGTTTTGCCAATAATTCATGTGCATATTATTTAGAAATTAATTCTTATATTTTAGCCTATGTGTGTGTGTGTGTATATATATATATATGTGTGTGTGGGTAATGTATTAAGAACGATGATAAATTAAATTATAAATCGGAATCCATTAAGCCTATTATTGCATAATTATTGTAATCATAATCTAGTAGGATTAGAAAAAGGGTGGATCCTTGGATTATGATGGGAAAGTAGCTCTCGTGGGTATAGGCTAGGCCTATGATAAGTTATTTTGTCCTAATAATATGGGGGTAATTTAACTAAATTTGAAGACGCGAATAGGTGCGCGCCTTTAGATGAGAGGTGAGTTGGGATTCCACGAGAATGCGATTCCACTTTAATTATGAAATAAGTGCACCGATATTTATTATGCACGGTTAACACACTTGCTAAATTTTTTTCACAACTCGAATTCTAACCCGTTTACTTTTCTCTCCTTCTTGTGTGTATATATATATATATATATATATATATATATATATTACCACAGTTATCCTACCGCATGGATGCCGGATGACCTTCTATCCAGAGTCTTGGGAGCCGTGACAGGTGCGGACTGTTGCGGGGTGCTTTATGTAGCCGCTTCCTATTTTTTTAGAATTTTTGGTAGGATTCATGTTGTATATCGGGTTTGTACCCAAGGGATATTTATATACATGGTTATGTCTATTCCATTTCAGCTATTGTATTGGCTGTGACCCGGCTGCTTATTCGGGTCTACTTTTTGTAGTACATTCGGTTGTATTTATTTATTTCATTTCATTTCTCATAGTTATTTCATGCATCTTTCTCTCCTTTACTAGTTGTATTGTAGTGTTAGTTGTGGTTTGTTGCATGTTTCAATTTATTTTAACACCTCGCCTATATGATATCGGGTAGTTAGTCCTATATTATATAGTACCGACAGTTGATGTTGAGACTGGACCATCTGAAAATCCTGATTTAATATAGTATAGGGTTGGCCACCCGTTATTATTTTAGGCGGGGTGTTACAGATGGTATCAGAGCTTCAGGTTCTAGAGTCCTTAGGATCTGTGCGAGTTTTCTGCATTCTTTCGTTAACGTTCTTGACATAAATCCCTACAATTAGGACTGTTGTGTTCACTGCGTTGTTTTATTCTGTGAAATATATTCACTTGCTTTGACGTTCTGATAACAGTTGCTCTTATTTCATTTCAGACGTCGCCTAGATTTTGTTGTCTAGGAAAAGATAGGATTATAAGTACAATACCCATAGAATATTTTGGGTACGCTGTAATCGGGGGTATTTGTTTTCCCCGATTTCGGAGGAGTTATTGAGGAGATTTCTAGCAGTGGTTCGAGGTGATTTATTGGCAGTTGAGTAAGAAAGGAAATTTAATCGAATGGCGAATCTTGGTCTTAGTAAGGTAAATCCGAGGAGAGGCATGTAGTGTAGTCCTTGGGAGGTTTATATTGAGAATCTGTTAACCTTCGTTAGGAAACCTGGTGTTGGTGACTCTTACCAATGTGAGGAAGGTGTAGTTGTCCCAATATCAGGAGTGTTGCCTTCTGGGAAGAGGGAGTAAGAAATTTGGAGACTCGGTTTCGTTAAGTAGGACTGAGGGCATTTTCGGTAGTTGTAATTGTGTTTTATCCTTCAAAATGGTTAAGAAGGATTTTGGGGAAGATGTTTCTCTTATGGAGAAATAGGTTTAGGAGTAATGATTGTCCTGGAAGAAGTAGAGGGTCTTGAATTGAGATCCTTGGATGAGGTGAAACCATTAGATCATGGAAGAATAAGATAGAATACCTTTCTTTGGGTTTAAGTCATACTTTGTGCGATACCGGGAACGTCGAGAGTTATAATATTGAATTCCGGAGGTGAGGAATGTCAAGGTTAATTGAATAGTGACTATAAGACTATTGTCTTACGGGTAGGTAGGGCGTGTAATTGTAGTTCCCCAAGGAGGGAAGGACTTACTTGGAACGATGTTATGGTGTGGTGTTTAGGAATGGTATAACTCAGAGGGTCAATGTTTGGTAGATTTATTTTGAGCGGATAATTTAGCTCATAGTTGTGCTAGTTTTGGGAACTAGGCATTGGCTAGAGTATTGTATTTGTTGAGGCCTTGTGTCCAAAACATAAGGTGTTTGTTTCGCGTGTCGAAAGACGCGGGATTAATTTATATTATATTATTGTATAGGCCATCGGGCAATATATAAAATAGGGAAATCCTTCTTTTTATAAAACCTTAACCCTGATTCAACAAATCTCAATCCCTGGCCTAGCTACACAAAAGTGTATTGGGAGGGTTCCTTGTTTGGATTTCGCTTGCGAGACCTCCCCCGCACGAAGGTGGCTAGTGTCCACAATTGAGGAGAGTTCTGCCATTGTGAAATTTTTAAAACTTTTATATATTTAGTATGATTGTTATAGATCATATTGATCAGGGTTATATTATGATTTGAGGCTAATGGAGCCTGATCCTAATTTTATGAGTGGAAACTCGGATACGGGGTGTATGGGCGCCCTGGGTAATAGTTGCTTTAAAACTATAGGGTTCGACATGAGAACCAGGAAGGATCAGTATAGTGATCCTAAGGATTGATGTGAGGACTAGATGATATTGAGGTCCTAGGCATGTCTTAAATTTCGCGGGAGAAATTTTTTTAAGGGGGAAGTATGTAACAACACTCGATTTTTGGAGACTGAGAAATTAAAATTTTGGGAAACTAAAATTTGATTAAATTGGAGAATTTCAAAATTTGGGAAATGAGGTCCAAAAATAGATAATATTTCAAAGTATTCCGGATGATGATTTTGAGGGTACCATCGATCCCGAAAGGGTCGAAATAGTCAAAATGACTGTCATTGGGTTTTATTTCGGCTCCGGAATGTTTTTAAGTTATTTTGACTCGAATTCGAGTAAACGAGTCATTTAAATTGTGTATTAAGATTTAAAATTGGGATTTTGTTTTAAAGGTTTATGAGGCTTACGGATGAAGCCATTTCTCATTTGAGAGAAAGAGAGAAAAATCCCTAGGGGGAGAAATAAGAGAGAAAGAAGAAGAAAAGAAGAGAGAGGAAGGAAGCTTGGAGATTCCGGCCCAATCGCGACATCGAGGACGATCCAACCTCTACAAATCTGAGGCAAGTGTTTAATCTTGCTAAATAGCTATTTGTGTATTTCATTTCATAATTTTTGGGTTAAAGAAATGGATTTTTGGGTATTAATATCAAAACCTAGATTTTTAGGTTTAATCTTGAAATTAATGTTTATATATGGATTTAATGGCATAGAAATGGTTGGGATCAACTTTGGGTTGATTAATGGGCTTAAAATCGTGATTTGATGAAGGTTTGGGGGTTAGAATGAAAAATTTAGGGTTTAGAATTCTTGGGTTATGATGAAGAAGAAGACCACTTCAAAATTTGCACGCCCGAATCGATTCGCCCCCTTATGCGAATCGATTCGGTTTAGGGGAATTGGCAAGTCTGCATTGACCGAATTAATTCGGACCCAAGCCGAATCGATTCGACCTATGGCAGAAGCTCAGGTCTTTGGACCAGAATCGATTCGCCTTGGAGGCCGAATCGATTCGCTAGGCCGAATCGATTCGGAATAGGGCCGAATCGATTCGGGAACAGGGTCTTTTGTGGTGTTTTTCTCCATAGTGATTCCAAACCCTTTTTGGTTGGGTTTAGTGATTTGGGGGCCTTCTCTTATGATGTAAGAGATATGTTCTTGGATACATTGAAGGATTTTGTCACATATTTGGATTTTGGGGTCTCCTTAGGGTAATTGGGAGAAATATATCCATGTACGTATTGGAGTTGCATATGGAGATTGTCGGAAAACCTCCTTGAGGTTGGGAATACCAATTATAGATACAGGTATAAATATGAGGTGAGGTTGAGAACTCTTAGAGAGTGAGGGATCTCATATCCTTAGAAATATTTACACTAAGGAACAAATGATAACTCGATAGGAGTAAGGGTTCATTAAATTAATCGAACCATAGGAAAAATTGGGAACGGCTTGGGATCGTACTATCGACGAGAATAAGCGGTAGCATAAATTCTAGCTAGGATAGTTTCTCACGTAATTATGGGGATACGACCATTGAGATCCGAATACTTGAAACGAGGTTGGAATAAATTGAGGTTTTAGACTATTAAGTCATGTGTGTGTCTATGGTTAAATAGTAATAAAGGAAACTATGTACTTTTGAAAATGGATGAAATGTGTAGTGATGGATTCCTACACAAAATTTTGGGTGATAACCCTAAGGTTGAATATATATGTATGTATGTATAAATACATATGATATTGGGAGACTATTCATCATAGGAAAAATGATTGAATATGTTTCAAGTGAGGCATTGTATTCACATATCGAGGTAAATTTAATGGAAATTGTGGTGACGGCATGTATATTGAGGATTATGTATATTTATAGTCGAGTTTATATATCTTATACATATGAACGGGAATTAGTTTGTATATATAATGATATAGCGATGTGTGAATATATGTACACATATCTATGTATGA